>OZ007573.1:20525235-21125235 GCA_963931925.1 Onchidella celtica | reverse complement strand
CACCTTCACAGAGAACAACTGCTTCATTGGTTGTCCTTGTGACTCCACCAAGTGTGCCGCTTGATGGGGAAGGACGAATATAGGCAGACATATCTCGTGATAGCTCTGGCATTCTAGTTTTGTCCCCCAACAAGGAGCCTGCAAAGACCCACAGAGAAAGGCACAAATAAAACTGAGATATCTATTGTCAAATTTGTTCCAGTCAAGCAGATGGCTCACAACAGTATGTATGCATAATCATATGTTATCAAAGTTTTACCATTCTACAATTTGGGACATTAATGCAGGCACACATCAGCTATTAAAAATTTTTTTTTAAAAACTCACTGCTTTGATAAACAAGATTGATCAATCATCATTTAACATGATATTAGTTCATATTGACTGAACATTTGTGTCACAGTTTATTCTATTTCTCCATCTATACAGCTAAAGTAAGTTAATTTGTTTGTTTGTTTGCAAAACTCTAACTGTCCACATGATTACATAACATATTAGATGAGGTTAAGTTCTGCACTGTGGACAAGATGTTCAACTCAATGACAAAATCAGGGGTCCTTTTACATGGCTCGCTGGCCACAGGAACTCTCATTCACACTGTAGAGTATTTCTTACCACCAGTTGTAGATGATGATGGGTCTACTGCTAAAACTGCCACCCTGTGCCCATTTCCAGTCAGATACTTGCCAAATGCTTCAATAAATGTGCTCTTCCCTGCCCCTGGTGGTCCTGACAAACCTGATAAAGTATAACAAAAGCCGAATCTTATTCCATTTGCAATTTGCTTACAGCTTAGTGACTATATTACATGTATTTCATTCACAAAGTTGTGAATATGATTTATACACAATTATAAATAGATATGAATCTAACTGATTTACAAAAATATGAATACATGTATTATCTCTTTTTTTTCATGAAGAGTACAAAAGGAGAGTGAAGAAAACAAATAGCACTTACACAACCTCTTTACATAATGATTAGGATTTTGTTGCTTCTGGTAAGAAGTGTACATATTAAAACCCAAGGGAAATGGATTTAACCATGTTCTTCCATTTGATGTCATATAAGACTAGCACCACAATATTTTTCTCCTCTGAAAATGGCATATTATTTGATTATGATTTACCTTGTAATAACAATGATGAACAGAACTTTGATTCTGATGAAAGAAATAATGATTAACGTACAAGAGAGCATGGCTGACAATTTTTAAACAGATGAAGAGACAAAACAAAATAATTATTAAGTTGTACAAAATATTACAACCTAGTTCAGAAACCTGCATAATGTCAAGAACTTACTATTAAAAAGTAAGTGCTACTTGGAATCTAGCCACAAAGAACATTTTGTATCGTGACAGAATATCTTGAAACTTACCGATTCTAAAAGATGGTGGCCCCTTGAGTATTCGTGATCTAACTTCTCTCAGGTGAGCTAAAACTTTGGTGAGAAGCAACTGAGCTTGTTTTTGTTTCTGCACATGTGTTGATTCAACCAGTGTTATTGATTTCGCAAGACTGGCTCTATCTTGTTTAATAAGTCCATGAAACAATTCATGTATAGCCTCAGGGTTTTTCACGTTGTCAAGTAACTTTCCAGTGTTCAATGTTGACACGTGGGCATTCCCATACGAAGATTTTTTTTTGGGCTGACTACAGTCAGACTTATGTGGTTCGTAAGAGCTGTGTGATGATGTGGTATTGCTTTCCGAAGTGGCAAATGTCCTTGTTGGCATTATCCATGGTGCTTTTGGAAGATTATAAATATTAGCACAAGAAGATATCATACACCTTGACGTAGCCATGTGAAGCTTTGCATGGCAATAAAATGTTGCATAAAATGAAGATACTATGGAGTTTCGACAACACAGTTTCATAACTGATTGATGCAGGAACTTGTGGGTGGTCCTTGCTGGCTCGATATGTGTGAACTTCAGAAATAATTTACCCTGCGTCGTTTGGTATCTGAAACAGAAATATTCAGCAAGTATGTACGATCAACTTCTCAAAAACGGCACTGCAAGGACAGGGAAAATTTACTGGAGTGGGCAGATAAAAGGCTGTGTAGTTCTAGATCTAGGTTTGCAATTCATTTGACATGAATTCCTATTCCAACCTTGCTGTAGGTGGTCCAAACTGATTTTTACTTTTTATCATATCTCACCAGTTATTGTCTAATCGGATGGAGCTAGCTTTTTCCAAAAATTTTGATACCAAATTTATTATTCTGGCTTAAACGTTATGAAAGTTACGGCATTTTGAAAAGTGAAAAAACACCTCGAATTTGGTACCTTTTGCAAATTACACGATAGTCCAGCTTTGACCGCCCATAAAATGATGGTTTATTGAGTCACAGCATTAAAAATTCTCAGTATCCAAGTCAAAGGGGTGTACATTGTGCTCAATTTTTTTCGAGGCCAACAAACATTAATATAAACATTTCATTTTACTTTTTTTAGTCAGTAAACTTCATCCAATGTCATTTTTAGGTGACCTCATACAGGGGAGGCAAGAATAATGTTTTTTTTGTTTTTTTTAATTGAAAAGGAGGTCAACCGTGTCACCATTGACTTAGCATTGAGTGTCGCTCAAAGGTGACGAAATCAAGCATTGGGTGGGTCTATAAAAACAGTCGGCGTTTGGCTCTGAAACATGCGCCATGTCTGATCTTGGCATTCCCTTATATTACAAAGGCTGTGGTTTATTTGCGTATTATTTTGATCTTGATCTATAAAAGTTCCCGCTAGTTTCTGGGTCTACAAACTTTTCAACAAATGATTTTCAAAGGAATTTCAACTTAAAACACGCGAAAAATACATTGAATTAAACCTCATTTATCTGACTTTCTGTGTGAGTTATTTTCAAATACGTGCACTACATCGGCGAGATGCGCTGCGACCCTTTGTTATGAGGAAGTCAATTCGATACGCGCAGCTCAGAGCGAAAACAGCAAGATTAGATCTATGTCCTGTTCAAGAGACAAAAACACACAGCTTATCACATAAAACAATACAAAAGAAGAAGCCTATATTTTGTCAGAGGAAGGATTGAACTTCATTTTGATGTAGGATACATGGCGTTTCACATAAATTATACACAGCTGTAATAGCCTTGCAATGTTGGCCTTAAATTATGCCAAAACGGGATTTCACCCAGAAAGGATTGCTTACAGTGATTACAGTATGTCCCAGCCACTTTGAACTCTTCTTTACCGACATTTTTTGTGTTTTGGTTTTCTAAATTCTAGCTGAAATGGTAAGGGACACGCTAAGGGATAAGAACTAAGATTAGGTTTAGGATTAGCGATGTTAGAAACACATTTAGGATTAGGGATAGGGGGTAGCCTATCGTCTGGATGGTCGGGACGTGAGGTAGCCGGTATAGGGATCGAGAATCGAAGTGGATAGGTGGACCCCGGGGTGTACCTAGTGAAATATAGGCGTTTTAGGATAGGTAGATCTAGACCCCGGACCAAAGAAAAGCTGTATTTCATCGCCGTTAGACTACAGTTCACAGTTGTAGAGATCCAGGCTCTGGGCTCTCTTTGAACTCTTTCCCTCGATTTCATATATTGAAAGTCACACAGGATTCAATGTTCTGAGCACCTTGAGGTATAATCCCATAATTTCCCGTCCCGTGAATGTTACCAAACTGTGAACTGGTTACCCAGATCAAGATGATGAAGTTACCAACTAACCTCTATGACACTATGCAATAAAACTTTCTTCAAAAATGAAAGTACATTGTTCCGGAAGTACAACACACAAAACACTGCAGGACATTCTTACGAATCTATACATCAATTAGCCTACAGATACATAATTATCCACGGTTCCTCGGTTTATCATCAGATGCCAACGAAACGTGCAGGGCTTAGTGATATTTAATTATTTTCTTTTTATCTGCTACACGCTTTTTAAATTTTGATCCATCATAAAGGAGCCTTTGCTGTCGTTGCTAATGGCAACGAAGTTGATTACTTCCGGCATAGCCCAAAAAGGAAAGGAACCATAATAATTATATCCTCTCAGATAGAAGGATTTCTTTTTGTGTGCAATGTCAGGTCTTTCACGGGAGGTTTTAAAGTGGCTACAAAGCCTGGACTTAACATGGCAAATAAAGAATCCTAAATGGTATGATCGAGTGTATTATGTTCCAGATCTAAATCTATGCCATTATATAAGTCTGCAAGATTCAGGATAACTAGACAAGAGTATTAATTATGCACTCAACGTACTGATTAAAGCAGCACTAGCGTGGGCACAGTATACTGTTTCATTGCATTAATGACATACTGTGCAGGAGAGTTTTCATTATCTTTTCAAGAAAAGTTGTGATGGATCTGTGGATTATTTTCGTCGATTTTCCAACCATTGAAACACAACCGCCATGCACTTTTTTTCCCTTTAGCTTTTGTGTCAAAGTATACCTTGTGAACACTACTGACATCTGTAAGTTTCATTCTGCAGCTGTTCATTTGTAGCAGGCATATCCATTGAGAAGGGTATACCTGTCTTAAATATGGGTTCATCACCATGTGTATTTGAAAATATATGCATTAATTGTGTCCATGAAAATTAAGAAAACAGTAGCATCTATTGGAAATCTGATCTTTACAATAAAACATGCAATGATCTTTGACTGCACAAATGTACTGTGTTTATTTGCAAATTGTGGATAATTCTGTTACACGCACTGTTCATTTTTGAGAGCTGGGCTTGTCAGAATCAATATCATTGAGTTCGTTTAAAATCAAGCCAAAAGAATGTTAAAAAAATAAATGGTTCTTGAGTTCTTTTTGTAGGAACATGCAGCAGTTCAAGTGGATGGTGATAGGCATCATATCATTACAGTTGCGGTCGAAAGTTAATGGCGAAGTCAAGACTCTATAAGAATCAGCTACTTTTCTTCTGAATTACAAATTTGCACATATCTAGGGTACACATTCATTATTTCCAGATCCAATTTTTGTCTTTAACTACATCTTTACAGGGATCTCTCAAATGGCTACCTCATTGCTGAAATATTTTCCTGGTATTTCCCACAAGACATTCAAATGCATGCTTTCTACAACAGAAATTCTCTGGACTTAAAGAAGCGAAACTGGTATCTTTTAAAAAATGTGAGTGGCATTCTCAGAGAAAACCAAAATATAACATTTCCTTCAAAATTTGAAAGGATGCACAAGTGAAGTAAAATCATGGCTTTGTTTTGGTTTTAAAAAGAAAGAGGCTATGGCAACATGCTCAAGCAACATTTTTTTCAGATATCATTTTGATTATTTTTTATCTTCTTTTGATAATCGGTCATTTTGGCCAAAAAGAAAAGTAAGGCTGCATTGGTTTGCAAGTTTGATGAAAAATGTCTACATACTCTTTAAGTTTCTTTGTCGTGGTTCTCTCTGCATGTATTGCGTTATTTGGAAATGATCGAGCATCTAGCATATTGCATATTGAATTAAGATATTATATTGAACCTCAGTTTAAAGCATGCACAAATTTTTGATAACTTATTGTATTGTATATCCATGACGCAGGAAAATGGCAATCAGAAATTACTTTAGTAATGATGGAGAAAGATACACTTTTTTTCAGTCAGGGGAAAGTCCACCATTGAAGATGGCATGTGTAATTGATTTTGTGGTTAGTTATGGACAGCTGCCTATTACATGCAGTCATTATTTTTTATTTGTGCAGGCAGATGTGGCTGCCATTGAATTCTATTAAATATTTCCTTCCTTACAGTTTATTCTCAAGAATTCACTTGAGCTGAAGATGGAGGATATAGATGGAACCATTCATTGTAGAGAAGGAGCAGCAGTTCAGCTTGTTGAAAGTTTGTATGAACTTCTCACAAACAGAAGGTTTGTCATCTTGTTATATTTTATTGTCATTTCTGACATATAATATAAGGACAGAAAAACTTAATTTCTTGATTACAATTATGTTTTTGCTAACTGAACAGAGAATAACTCCCGACCCTCTCCACCCAGGAGGCTGACACTCAAGTTTACCAGTATTCTGTTTGAGCAGAAGTGAGAATCAGTTAAATTATGCCACATAAATGAACAACTGAGATGTGAGATTAACATTTTTCATTTGCTCAGCCAATGCAGCATAACAACAAAATTAACAGGAAATGAGTAAGAAAAAGAGATCTAGTGGGTCAGAGAAATGACAAATCATGTGTTGTTTTTTCTTATCATTAAATGCAAATTTAAGTAGAATTAAGATGTTGATTCTATTCATTAACTGTCAATATTTTTCATACATTGCAGAGTAAAGAAAGTTCCCCCTGAGATGGAAATAGATTATACAGACTATGCTTATCAGCTCCACCTGCCTTTGCATGCAAGATCCACGGCAGCTAAAGCTGTGAAAAACAACCTCAGGCTCACAGAGGTTTTGGCTGATCAAAACTTAATTGCCTGTGCACAGAAGGTAAGGTGACATTTGACAGTGTACAAGACATGTCTTGCATCTATCTGATAACTATGTAAGAGTGAAATCCTTCATACCATGAACATAATTCGTTATTCATTTTCTTTCCAGTGTGAAAATAAATCATTGTGTTCATGTCTTCCTGTCCATCTCAGTTCATCTCTCTATGTATTTGAACCTAAAATACAGAGTTATCGACGTGCTTTCTTCAAACTCAGACTCAACCTGCAAATGATCCCTTTTTATGATGTGATAACTTCTAACCATCTTTTAATGAAAACACTTTTTATTTCAATTAAGTGATTATTTGGTCAAGGGTTTGAAAATGTTCAGCTGACATGAAACTGCTTTTGTAATTTTCTTTACCATCTTTTATAACTCTGCTTGATCATGATTTGATTTACTTTATGACAATTACAAGCGTATAGAATTCATGTCATTTAGTGTCCCTCAACAAAGAACTTCTTTTAATGTACTAGAATTAACAATCCTTCATTAAAATCATAATCCTTAAGTGTATGTACATTGAATAAAACTGCAGGCGGACAGAATATATAATATGCTTAACTCTTTGTGTGCCACGAAGTTTTCCACGTTTGCCGATACAGTAAGAAAATAGTGGGGGAGGTGAATGAAGACTAACTACAGCAACATCTATTAATAGAAAGACGACTTTCTTTCCCTTCCCGAAACAAAATAGCATTCTTGTGCACCGACACGTCGGTGATTGGCACAAAAGTGACCAGCAGAAGAACCGATATATCGGCGATTGGCACACAAAGAGTTAAGTGCAGTTTGAAATTTGATATGTTTAACCAGTGGATGAAGACACAGGAATGAAATGATATAGTCATACAGGTCACAGGGGCTATTCATGCTTGGAAATATATGTCTTTCTCCAATACTTATGTGAGAGGATGAACAATTTTTTATTTTAAATAATGTGCTTTCATGGTAACACTAGTGCGTGAGTAAGGGACGGCCACTCGTACTAGTTTATAGGCACTTGGCCGATTAGCATTAATTGGATTATTTCCCTTGGAATTCATTTTATTATTATGTTATTCATGCTCTTCCCATAACACAAAGAAATAAGAAAGTCAAGTGTTTCGAAGTTGTCAAAGTTTATTTCAAAAGAAGTCAAACAATGATCTCTCATGTTGATTGATAATAATGAACTTCTAGTGCTAGTATATCAAGAGAGCGCTGTGTCTGTGGATGGTTTATATAAATGCATCTATTCTGTGTGTCAAAATATTTTGCTGTGACTGATCAGCTTATTAGCCGGATGATTGATATATTACATCCAGGCAAAATATTTCAGGTTTAGAAGTGTGGTGTGCACCAATTTTTTGCAGTCAAGCTTCAGTTTCTCTGTTATCGTTATTTCTTTGTATAAGATACACTAGATGGTATACGCGATGTTCTGACATCAGTTTCATTGCCCATGAGAAGGTGATCTGAAGTTGCCTTAGGGTCAGTGCAATACTAATTACTTGAGCTTGCCTTCTCATTGGTCATATTCTGAACGATTTCTATTCGGGAGTGTTAAACAGTAGGCAAAACATGGAATTAAAATGTGAGATATTATATTCTGAGTCTTTGAAGCGCCATGCTTATGATAATTTGCCATCCTGTGCAGAATTTCAGTTCTTAGTTGAAATAAACTGAATGCATTATGTATTGCTATGGAGAAAATGCCCAGCTCCCCCCCCCCCCCCCCCCCCCCCCACGAAAAGAAAAGAAAAAAGAATTCTGTTTCTCTATCACCTATATGTGCATGATACCAACAACAATAACAACAACAAAAAAGAATGCATTCTTAACTTTCTTTGAGTAAATCCCACACCAACAAATGATGATATCTTGCTGCAAGTTTGAAATGATAAGATTAATCACTAATGCTATGCTCACTTTTGACACTGACAAAAACTATAACACTGGATATGATGTTGTCTCAACATATCTCATACAATAATACTAGAGATCTCAATATTTTATGCTTTGAAATAGTGTAACTGCATATTGGTGAAGTCAGTTACCAGATGATAAAAATTTATTGATGCCAATTCTCTTGGTCACCGTTTGTGTTGATTTTCAGAAAATCTATTTTGAATGCATAATTGCCTAAAATGTTTGGTTCTAAGTAAGGCTGAAGCCTGTTCAGGGACATGGGAATCTGACTATCTAGCTGATGACCTAATTCAATGCATAAATGTCTGAGGCAATCAAAATATAGCTTACGTTTCTTTCAAGCTTTCATGACAATTCCTCTAAACATTTCTAATATGAGGAAATAATTCAATTATGACAACAAACTCAATAAGCCCTACAACTCGCTAATGGTGTATGTTTAAGAACTAACTACCTCTTATTCTCTAACCAACATTAATTAATTTGTATTTAGCCTGGATGGTTCTCAGATCGCACAGTGCTGAAGGTGAGCATTGATGAAACAAAGCTTTGTCTTATTGTTACCTTTTTGATAGCTTTCATTTCTGTGTATATTTCTCCATGCACTTTATTGTATGATGTTTCAGTGTATAGATGTTCCTCTATATAATAACGGTAATTTCAGTTTTGATATACATGTATATTTGATGTCTCCAAGTATGCTGGGGAAGAAGAGAATGTTTCAGAATTTGCTGTTGTCTATTAAGGGAATTAAGGGAAAGTAGCCATTGACCTACAGTATTATAGTACTAGTTTTGTTTCTGGAGGGATAATATAGAAAAGGGGACTAATAAACCCAACTGCATTCTTTGCTGAGCATTTATGATTAGGTCTTTTCTTTATCCCTTGCTGATTAGATCTTTTTGTTTCTATGTGTTTATGGTGGGGGATAGAGGTGTTCCCAACAGTAGCATTCTTATTCTTCCTTCTTGGGATTTTAGGAGAGGAATAGTCTACCTCTCAAATTTTCTGGCTTGAAATAGTTTTCATTGTGCTTTGTATTGGACTCATCAATAGAGCAAGAATAGTGGACTTTTGTCATCATATAAGCTGGTACACTTTTGATTTATTTAAACAAGCTGTAAATAATATATTTGTATCATGAAATAGTACCATAGTCATTTTTATACACTTATTATTTGCACTTTATATCATCTTCACAACAGACCCATTTTTATGGCTTGGCAGTTTTCATTTTCATTTGAAGCTTTCCCTTGGCATTTTAACTGCCAGTCACCTTTTAGTTCCTGAACTGTTCTGTATTCATGTAGTTTTTGTGCTCTTTGTTTCCTGCAGTTTTGCATCCTTTAATTATTGTTTCCCAATGACTATTATCATGTTTGCTTTCACTTATGTTGAGATTCAAAATGAAAGTGATATATGCTGTTCTTTTAAGGAAAGTATCTAATTTCCATGAGGAATAAATAATACATACTTGATTAATTTTGCAAAGTGCAGGCTTTTTATGTTTAACAGAGATAGAGGTTCAACTTCACTTTTGTGCTAAACAATCACCAGTATAATATCTATAAAATTTTATCCATCAGGATGTAATGTTTATTAAAACCGCATGTGATTTTTATATTGTGATGTTTCAGAAATTGGGAAAATAGACTGTATCAATAGTATTCAATTCTCACCTTTCTAGTAGAGATATCCGTTTGAATTTTGAACGATTGACAATATTATTTTCAAAAAGTTTGTAGAATTATTTGCTTACTGTTCATTTTTCTCTACTGTGTACAGTGAACAGTCCTCTCTTCATGATCAGCATAATCATAATTCCATATGTCACTCAGTCACTAGTGTTATAAATTATCTCTCTAGTTTGTGGGAGTGTAACTTGATAGCATATCTCAGGCAGTGTAGGGCTATGATGGGTGTGAATATTGATATTTTAGTAATGTATTTGACAACTCATTTCACATTTCAGTTGCAAATGAGAATGCAAATGATGCAGGAAATAATTCCGAGACAATGAAAGAGAAAGAAACACTGAGAGAGAGAGAGAGAGAGAGAGAGAGAGAGAGAGAGAGAGAGAGAGAGAGAGAGAGAGAGAGAGAGAGAGAGAGAGAGAGAGAGAGAGAGAGAGAGAGAGAGAGAGAGAGGGGGGGGGAGGGAGGGAGGGAGAGAGAGAGAGAGAGAGAGAGAGAGAGAGAGAGAGAGGGGGGGAGGGAGGAGAGAGAGAGAGAGAGAGAGAGAGAGAAACAGAAAAACAGGACTTGGAAAATGAGGTTGATAGATCTGATATTCAAGCTTGATGATATATAGTGTAGTTAAGTTGACTCTTAAACAAAATTGAAACAAAAAAATCAAGTTAGTTTATGCTGAAAATGATTTTGACCTCCTGAGATAGTTCATACTGAAAGTGTGTGGTATTCTGGGATAGTTCATACTGAAAGTGTGTGATATTCTGGGATAGTTTATGCTGAAAATCCATGTGAGTGTCTTGAGACATTTGTGAGGGGTATGCCTTACTGAATTGCCATAATTAGTTTCAGTGTGTAGCATCATCTTTTAGACCTACTATGTTAATGTTCTGGGTTCCAGAGGTTATAGTCACTATCATTGATATGTGTTATATTTTTCGTTTGTGTATTCGTTATCATCACATACTGTGATCACTCATGTCTTTCCTTTTCTCCCACAGTCCCAGAAAATTATCAATGACCACATTGAGCATCGGCGACAAGAGAGAAGGATAAACCCAGATAGATTTGGCATCAAGCCTACATTGGGTGACCGCTGCGTGAGACGACCTGAGCCACCACAGAAGCTGCAGTCAGAACCCAGTCATCTAACTAATACAACAGATATTCCTTCAGAACTAGGTATGTGAATAATGGTGTGGAGCAGCTCTATGACTAATAAAATAATCAGTTTTCTAGATTGTTCAATTAGGAACTTTTTTATTTTTGCTATGAGTTTGGCAATAAGCCCATAAATGTTGAAGAACTGTGAAATTCAAGATTTTTATCAAACATTATGTATGGAATTTTTGATTTATCGTGTAGATCTCTCCTCGGACTAGGAGTTTTTAACAGGATTAGGCACTTCTAAATTGAACCCTATGAGCAGGTGAAAAAAATGCATTCCCATTTACATATCAGTACAAAAAAGAATGTGGCATCATAAAGTGTTGCATGCCATACTGTATGCCTTGACCTAGTTTCTCATGTATGGGGCTGGAAGAAATCTAAAGTTACTGAGAAAAATGGATTAGGCTCTTTTTACTTTTGGCAATTGTGTGTTGGACCATCTGTGTTGTCCTTATAATTTGTCCAGAAAATTTGTATAGGAGTTATCTAGTTTGGAAACTTTTCTGTAGACTGCTATGTGACTCTGACACAGGTGTTAATATTGTTCCAATGAGATGACACACACTGGTTTGTCCCTTTGGTTCAGTATCATGCCGTGTCATTCTCAGCTTCCACTGATTTTGTTTCACCAATAAGTTGATTATCCGTCTGAAACTATATTCAATTAATGATGTAAAAATGTCTATTATTCAACTGAAATTGTTGGATGTAAGTCGTTCTGCAGTCAAACGTTGAACTATCACTATCATAAGGCCCCACAAGGTAAATAAATTTATAACAATTTGTTGATATTTAAAAAAAAAAAAAAATTAGGCCTGCCTAGAGATAAATCAGTTTTCGGATTTCATGCATATTAACTGAATGTCATTGTGTCTGTGTGCAGAGATGCCACTCGTTGTCTTATGCAATGTGAATTAATGATCTTTTTCCTCAGCCTGGAAGAAAATATGGTCAAAATATCCACCCAAACCTTGAATCTGGGCATCTGTGCAGCTGCTATTTCCAATTTACATCAGGGAAATTTTTCATGGCATTTCTGTTTGCATTTGCTGTTAATTGCATTATTCTAAGCTCAATTACTTCATCAGTACAATACCTTTAAATGCATGGGTGAGAATTCAATGTGACAAGATCTTATTTCTGTTCATTGTTTGCATCTTTCAGTTCTTGGGGAATTATGTTGTTGATTTGTACACTTTTGAAGTTTTCATGTAAAATCCACTCTCTTTCCATTCTCCAATATCTGGTGAATATCTTACTATAATTGAGCTACAGGGTGAACCTGTACTTGGTGTACTGCTTCAAGTTTTGACGTAGAGTTATGTGGACACATTCATTTTGAACAAAAATCAGTCTTTACCATTATTCATATTAAAATTTTTGAGCCGCAAAAAAAGGGAGGCATTTTCATTGGAAAGAACCGAAAAGTGTGACCGGAAATTGTGTTCTACGTCAACATTTACTCATTGCCGGCCGAAAGTAAACTTATCACATCTGTATATTCTGCAAGAATTGGTTTAACAAAACAATCTATTAGTCTTTGCATCAAACCTAAGTACTGTTATGAATGCGACCTAGATCTAGATATACAGCTGGATGTGATACAAGGAAATTTTGCAAGATTTATCTTGCCGGGATTGGCTAGTTTTCATACAGCACTGTTCAGTCCAGTAGATTAAGTCCCTTTAGAAAACTTTGAAACAACTGGGCAGAGGCCATTGGCCAAACTTGAAGTACAGGAAATGCAGAGCCAAAGCAGAAGAGGAAATTGATACATCACGATAAATTCAAAGTTTGGCAATATCAACAGAAATTTTACTCTTTGTGTGCCAATCACCGATATATCAGTTCTTCCGCTAGTCACATTTGTGCCAGTCACCGGTGTATTGGTGCACAAGAATGCTAGGCTATTTTGCTTTGGGAAGAAAGGAAGTCGTATGAATTGATTTTGCTGTAGTTAATCTTCATTCATCTCCCCTACTATTTTCTTCTTGTATCGGCAAATGTGGAAAAATTCATGGCACACAAAGAGTGAAGAAAGCTTTTCGAACAAATTTTTCTTACCTAACTCAAAATGTTGAAAATCACACAGACATATACAAAATCAGAAAATTTTGAATGTTTTAGCAGTGGAATAAAATACAACACTGTTGTCTAATTACAAAGCCAAATAGGAAAAAATACCGAGTTGTGCTTATTGTTCAGCGATAGGTAGAACGCGCATATCCACCATCTATAGTGTAAGGACCCACGCATCATGGCGATTGTGGTATTGATTTTGATTCGTCAGCTGATTTGCACTGTGAGCCCGGGAAGCGTCGCGAACCAACCGACGGCGAGATAAAGGTAGTTCGCTACAGTAAACAATGGCACGTGTATACATATTCAATGAGAGACATTCTGTCAATTCTTTCACTTTCTTTCCCTTGTTTACATGGATGGTACGGAATCTGACCAGCTTGGATCCAGCCTTTCCACCCCTGTCATAACAATCAAATACAATGCAACCAGCAGGCATTTTAACCACTTAGACATATCTCGAAGTTGCACTGATCAGCTGATCCACAGGCCATCTTTAGTGTAGGAAGATCAAAACAAAAACACTCTGTGACATCATGCGCATTCTACCTATAGCTTTCTATGTAAAGTACCACAGTCCCGTAACAGCAGCCAAAATACAAATCTTATCTACATCTCTTTTAACTTTGTCTTGGAACTATAAGTTTAATAATAATTTTTGAAAAATGTTATATTGGCAAACGTAGTATAATATAACAGACTGTCCATGCAGCTTAAAAACATGACTGCAGCAAGGGTCTTGTGTGAAAAGATGGCAAATTTGACAAATAGGCTCCCGAAAGGCCACGAGAAGAGATTTTGTAGTGCCTGGAAATAAAGACTTTTAGACAAAAAGAAATTGACATGTAAATTTTAAGCCATTTTTAAACCCACAGGTATTCTTGTTGTATAGCACCTTGTTGACAAATTGTTACTTCTATTGTCAGCAGCAGAAACTTCTAGTGATCGACCCTTGACCCGAGAACCAAGTGTCCACTTCAAGGAGGTTGAGGTGAAACAGATGGACAAATCTGCCTTCTACCAGCTTCCCATCCAAAGTTACTAGAAATCGTACAAAGAATGATTAGGAAATGAAATCAGCCCATTCACTGAAATTTCCCACTGTGACATCACAGCTGGCTAACATGGCTTATTGATTATTTTGTATGTGGTTTTGAAACTGGTGCCACTTATGAGAAACAAAAATTTCAGATTTCAAATTCATAACTTCAGTTATCCTTGAAATTTAAGAGGGTGATTTTGGTTTTTTTTGTTTTGTTTTTGTTTTTTGCCACAGACATTTTATTAACCAAGCCATCCATCTTCAGGCATAGAATAAACAGCAGGAACAAGAACATAGAGTCTGTTATATTACTGGGCAGCTTCTCATCAACCTTCAAAAAAGTTAGCAGTGTGTGTTATATATGTCCCATGTTTGATTGATATGCCGTTTAGGTGTGTAATACACACATGTATTGGATTTTACAAATTAATACCTTATACAAATCATCAGTCTGTTATTATTAAAAATTTACTTATATCTTGCTGACTTCCTGATCAATTTTGTTTGCGTAATCATCAGATTCTGTGATAAATACAGTATTACTTATTTTACTTGATAAAATGAACATATAGGTGTGAACTTTTTTAATGTCCAGTGAAAATGAGTGCAACTTACTTGCAATAATAAATGATCAAATTCAAAATTCAAGTGCCTTCTGCTCTTGAAGAAAAAATAAAGCTCCACTTTTTTTTTTCTTGCATTGATGTTTTATGTAATAAATACCGAAATGGATAAATTTTCCAGTTTGTTTTGCCTGCATTCTTCCTCAAAACATATTCTGAACAAATTGTATTCACATTCCCTGTCATATTCAAATATATGAGAATGCTGTCCTGATCTTGGAAGATTTTGACATCAACCCCTTCCTCCTTGGAGAGGCACAGTTTATTAAGTACGTTAGTTTATTGTCCTGCTCTAGTGAGACACTTGAATCCCACTAATTATTCATGTTTAATTCTGCATATTCTGTAATTTGCAGTAGTAATTGGCATACTTTTTCATTGCGGATCATATGTTTGTATCTGTTCAGGTAATAGCAAGAGATTTAACAAATGTAGTGGCCAAATGCAAAAATTTCAAAGGGTCTCAGACAATTTACTGTTACTTCTATAAATCTGATTGGTATTGGTTTACTAAATAGTAGTTAACTTGCAATGTTCCATCACTGAAGACAACTAGCCCACTTTTTTAAACTTAAAAACTTTTGTACGGTCATTTTTGACAGTCTTATTTTCTCAGTAAGATACTGGCGACCACATTACACATTTTCTTTTGGTATACAAAATGCAAATAATTCTATGCTGTTTGAAACTCTTTACTTATATTATTTTTGTGTCTAAGGCAACCTGATGCCTTTATTACTTTAATTTTTTTGCATTCTGCCAATTAAGAGGGAGTCACTCTTTGGAGATTTTATTAACAGCTGATGCTTATTTTAGTGTGAATGGCAGTCTTGCCAAACAGTGTGGTATCATGATTTTTATTCTTTCATTTCATTCTTTTTGTATATCTAATTTTTTTTCCTAAACCCTTGTGATAACACATATTCTAAATTATGACACGAGGGTCCATAAATTTTGTTATTGAATGTACACAGTTTTGTAAGATTAAACAAATGTTGTTTAATAAAGAAATGCTCAACCAAAATTACAGGTCTCTGTTGACAGAAACAATCACGATCACATTTCAGAATAATTAAATAGTTATGATATATAAGCATACAAAAAAAGAGTATTAGCAATTTAATAATAACACTTTTATGACTTCATAAACAACAACAACAACCAAAAAATATAAAAACAACAGAAAAAAACCCACCTCTATTTACTAGAGATAACAATATCAGTGAATCACAACAAAAATATAAATACAGTTTCCATCCTACATTAAACAGTATCAAATCAAGAGAAATCACTGCAGCCTTATAAAATATACCGGCACACTGAAAACTGATATGGTCACCAAAATGTGAAAAGTCTTCAGTTCCTTGTCTAGAAAACAATTCCAAAACAAATATATGTGCTTTTTTTTCTGAATAAATAATTGCATTTGACCTTGCGTCTTCAGTCCCAAATAAAAACCTTTCAATGAAGCATCTTGCAGGTAGACATGATTTGCAACTTAAGTGGCAGAATGAAACTGCCATTCTATCTGACATAAATTCTTCCACTCGACTCTAAGGATGAAAAGAAAATATAGCCAACAAAACAGTTTTTCCCATCAACATTAAATATTTACCAGTAACTTTTGATTGACTATAATGGAATCAACAATTAAAATTCAAGGTCAGTGGCAAGTGTGCATTGTAATTTTGCAACATCCAGAAAAGTAAGGATTTTGATTGGTATTTTAATTTGGATGAAGAAAAAAAACAACAACAAAAACAAAAAAAAGAGTACAATACTGACGTAATATCTACTTGTATAAGGCATGGATTTGTTTCCTTTCCAACAAAGTTCTGCATTAAGAAAATAGACTCTGTCTGTTGTCACTGTGAACTGTCCCACAACGTGTGTGAATGCATGCTCTAGACATACTGCTCAGTACATGTCCTGGTTTCAAAATTCAGATCTCAGTTGAAATATAGTGAACGTCACCATCTTAACAGTCCAAGAAACATTCTCTCAAACCTGTATCTTGTTATATATGTGATTCCCTGAAACTGACCGGGTGGTTGATGGGTGCTTCTGGTAGAGTCTCTTTCTGTTCTATCTTTCTGCTGTATTCTATCATCTTGCTTTTTCCTAGCAGAATGTGATCATTATCGTGTTGACATGTTTTTTTTTCCAAAATCAAACTCTGAAATCCGTATCTTGTTCAAGAACATGCCTTCGGCACTTATCATCACTTTGCAGGCACAGATGATATACCACCCTTACGGCTCACTTGGACATAAAATACAATGTGCAGACAAATCTGGTAGACAGCCACACATGAATATTGTGTGTAAATGAATAAATATTGAGAAGTTACAAGTTTCGTTTTGAATCTTGATTCACTCTAAACGAATAAAAAATTACAGAAGTCTTGAGTGTACAGCATGATCATTTATGATTGTGGGAAGTCTTGAGTGAGTCACTGACCAAGGATGACCCAGCATGTATGACTTTGATAATTTTTTTTTTAACGTAATCGCAGCACAGAAGTTACTTTCTATGTTTTCTCAATGAATACTCAGAAACCCAAAACTACATCATGTATTGGTCAGCACACACTTGTAGTACATAGTACATACATATACTAGCATGGTGCCATTGTGTGGGTAGTGTTGTATACTTGGATAACAAAGGGGATGGGATGCGACAGTGTGTAATAATAGTAATATGTATATTGTCCGTCTGTCTCGGTGGTAGTGTCACACATCTCCATTCAGCATTTCAGGTTCACAAAACCAACAAGCAGATTTTGGCATTCCCGATGTAAATAGGTTCATCTTTTAGTTCATTCATTTCTCAATAAGTATGTCAAAATTCATTATCACAGATGCGACATGGGGGTTACAATTTCCATTTAAGTGAAGGCACGCATCAGCGGCGGCCATAGGACTGAAAAATGTAAACAAATCAGGGCAGCCGGCAAGCTGGCCAATAGAGCGCTTCACAAGTAGCCAGAGTAGAAAGATGAAAGGGTTAAGGAGTTCACAGAATATCTGACCAAAAAAAACATTTATCTGCAGTTGCATGATTACACTGATGCAGTTTCATGATAAGGGCAGCAACTTTGTACTTTCTTTAAAATAACAATATTACAAATCAGTGCCACAACGGGTATTGGGGAAAATAATGTTCATCTCAAATGATGACAAATAAATAATTTAATTGTTCCTGGGGTTGAGAAGGAATGTAGTGACAAGATACAAAAAACTCCAATACATAGCAAACAATATTCATGCGTAATGATAATATTGCAAAATAGGATCACTGGTTCAACTGCAACATGACACTGAATTATGACAACATGTGTATGGCAGAACTTGAGTGAGCCATATAGGACAGCTGTTGTCAATTTTAACAACATTAGTGGATATTATTTACATAAAAAGTTTAAGCCACTGTCCATACAGAGATCAAATAAATGCACTTGAGCACTTTTCTTCATGTCAAACCTGTTTATCAGACTTACTAGGCCAAAAGAAATCTGTCAAAAAGACCAGCATAATAGACATCAAAATAAATATGACTTAATAGGTTTTGGAAAGTACCATACGAAACAAAATAATGACAGTCATTTTTTTGTCTTTGGCATCTGTCTGGACATAAGTGGATGAAGAAAGATACATCAATTTGATATATCAATTTTTGTTTCTATGAGAAAAAAAATCCAACAACTCAGAATGACCCAGTAACCCTACTGTGACATTTTTTTTTTTTTCACACATTCTATTTATATCCTCTTTATTATGCATTTTCAGCTCAACAGATGGAAATGTCTGAGCGCCCTACCTAACAAGTGAGACAATTTTGAAAAAATCTCAGATTGATTTGAGTCCATCTTGAAGACTCACAAATGTATAAGTTATGGAATAATAGATGAGATCAACATGCAGTTTTCAATCTATATATGAACGGTATAACATTAAATAAATTAACAGATCGCTATAGGAAAATAGAAACCCGGTACATCCTGGACGGAGAATTTGTTAAATATAGAATAATAATATCTTTAAGCCCTGGGTTTCAGTCATTATGCTGATAATTTGTTATCCTATTATGAATAAATAAGAAGTCAATCATCTTCAAAAAGGAATAAAAAATATTCCCCCACATTATTACTATACATATTTTCTCTCCACACAATTAGCAAAAGATGACTTTATCAAAAAACTGATAGTAGTGCACAGGAGAGGATTAAATAAACCGGAGTGATCATACAAAATCCAAACTAATGTAAACGATGGAAAAGTTACAAAATCTTTTTGTCTTCATGAATATTTAGTGGGAATAAAAATTGAATAACAAAAAAAAAAACAATGAATACAGTATTGCTGCAGAAGGATACTTTCATTTTAAATCATACAACAAGATCTCCTCCCGGCAATATAGTTTTGTTAGACTTATATTTTTCCATAACTTTTCAGTTCATCATGAAGAAAGAAATGCAAATGGAAAATTCTCCGCCACTAATGCCAACACAGCTGGTTGTTTCAATTAAAAAAAAAAATCTTACTAAAACATTCATGTTTCTTAATGCTAAGACACCCTAAGGACAATTTAAGATTGTAAAAAAAAAAAACGACATGAAAGGCAATGTTATAATATACACACTTATCTCAAATAATTTGTCATTAATTATTCAAACACACTAGAAATACCACACATGACATAAGAGACTTAAGGAAAATAAGGCAAACAGAAGTTCCAAAAATGAAGAAACTTGACACGACAAAAGTCAGACTGTAACACCTATGCCATGCAAACTTACGACATAGAAACATCTCAAATAATTTGTCAATAAATATCTAAATTCCTACAGGCTGCACAAATGACATGAGAGACTTTGGGATAAAGGCTTCCGACTCTCAATTTATCTATGACTAAAACAGAACAACAATACAAAAACTTTTCAACAATCTGAATTATAACATTCCCATAAACTGGAAAAGTAAAACTATTAATTAAACAAACTGAGCAGTGGCAATCTCAAAAAGTGTTCCTTTACATTGCAAATTCAAAGGAAACACAAGAACAAGATTATCTTTCTAGATTTATTATCTGAACTATGTCACAAATCCCAGACTGGGAGATGTAATAGTTTATGACAGGACAACAATCACGAACAAACAAGTTTAACACTTAACAGAACAATCCATCAGACTCACACATTTATTAAACATAATTATACAGATAATAGTGCAATTACATACATTATATTATTGAAATCAACTGCCGTACAACGGCCTTATTCTCACACACACTCTCCCTCGGATCCACAATCCGGTAGTTACTCCTAAAGGCACTTCGGCCTCAGCCTCTCCCCTCAGGGTCTTAATAGTACATTAATAATTCACTGGCACCGCAGTCTCTCAATATCACCTTCCTATTGTCATACACCTTAGCACTCCCCTAGCACCTCAGCAGGGCAATAACACATTATTAATTCCATAGCCATCAACATGGCAACAACATAGTATCAGTTCACTAGCCTATCAACATGGCAACAATATAGTATCTCATTCACTCTCATATCTACGTCCCTGTCCGTGGCCTGACTGCCACGACTTTATGTGCCTCTACTGTCCTGCACTGACAGCCTCACTTCTGGCCTATGTGTGGCCTCCGGCCCTATGCTGGCCTATCCCCTGTGCTCATCGAGGTGGCTCTGCGGCCCGTCCCCGACACCAGTCATAACTGGAAAGACTCTCACTAGTCTTCTCGACTGCTTCCCTTTATGTCCGCCCGATGGGCTCTTTATTCACAGGTCCGCTCCGTCGGACCTTCTAACTTGCAGTGATAGTAATCCAGCGCTTTCGCCTCATTCAGACTTCCACACCACTCATACACGCACGCTTTTCCCACTTGTCTGCATGAGTTATTTTTACTCTTCCCCTTTCACGTCTTTTCCTATCCGTCTGTCGTGAGCTCTTCTTATTCTACACCCGCTCTGTAGCAATCCCCTTAATTGCACTCATTCCACTCGTGACATCATCCCCCACCCCAAAAAAATTAATGCAATTAATTTCAAATCGCATCAAGATGACTGTCAACGAGTGAGCGTGAGCAATACCTACACTAGAAAAATGACCTAGCAGTTCCCCTAGTATATAGAATACCGAAATCAGGGGAAAATATGGGGATCAATATGGCCTGCAATATGCATATATGTGTCACATCATGAATAGCTAACTAAACACAATATCTAATACAGAATCAAAAAACCACTCAACCTATCAACCATTCTTCATATCATATTTATAATGTCAATATTTTAAAGTCGACTTATTCACACAGATCCTGTCAATGTTCCTGTCCTCTGATGTATAAGCTCCTGAAATCTTGCCCTAGGCTCGACTAAGGTAGTCGGCGATATGATTGCTGGTTCCTGGAATTGGTTGAATAACGAAGGTATACGGCTGCAAAGCCAATGCCCATCTAGACAAGCGTGGGCTGGACGAACGATTCTTCGACAAAAATGTCAGTGGCTTGTGGTCTGTCTGGATACAAAATTCTCGTCCCATGAGATAACGTCCTAGTTTCTGGACTGACCAGACAATGGCAAGACACTCACGCTCTATCACAGAATACTTTCTTTCTCTCTGCAATAACTTCCTACTGACATAACATACGGGATGGAGACATTCGTTCTTCTCCTGTAGAAGACAAGCGCCGACACCAGAGTCCGACGCATCCGTTCTGAGGATAAAATTAGATCGAAAATCGGGTAATATCAGAATGGGTGACGATGATAATGCTGTCACCAAATTATCAAATGATGTCTGACATTCAGACATCCACTGGACCTTATCGGGTTGTCCCTTCTTAGTAAGGTCAGTAAGAGAAGATGACAAGGAGGAAAAATTTGGAATGAACTTTCTGTAATAATTTAAAATTCCCACTAAGCTTCTGACTTGTTTCTTTGTTTTTGGGATTTGCAACCCTACTAACTTGTCAATTTTTGTTACTTCAGGTCTCTGAACACCTCTACCCACGATATGTCCTAAGAATATTATCTCTGGACATGCTAAATCCATCTTTGCGGGTTTAGCAGTTAACCCAAAATGACGTAATCGTTGAAAAATTACTGTTAGTGTCTGAATATGATCAGACCATGTCGACGTATGGCATGCTATATCATCAAAGAATGACACGACATTAGGTATGTCCTTCAACACTAATCTCATTAATCGTGCAAACGTCGCTGGCGCGTTTACCAACCCAAATGGCATGACCTTAAATTGGAATAATCCAATGGGCGTTTGGAACGCCGTGTATTGTTTAGACTCCTCAGTAAGCGGGATTTCCCAATAACCTTTCGTTAAATCTATCTTGGAAAACCACGTGGACCCGGCCAATGAAGCTATTAACTCCTCCTGAAACGGAATAGGCTCTCTATCGCCTACCGTAATAGTGTTCAATCTTCGAAAATCAATACAGAACCGCACCGATCCATCAAGTTTTTTCACGAGGACGATGGGTGATGAATACGGCGATGTTGATGGTTCTATCACATCTAGCTTCAACATTGACTCAACTTCCTTTATGACTCTATCTCTCGAAGAAAAAGGTAACGGATACGGTCTAAGAAATACTGGCTTATCCGAAGTCAACTTTATTTGGTGCTGGATCACCGTAGTGCGACCCGGCAAATCCGTAACAACATCCGGAAATGACGCTAACAGGGTCTCAAGTTCCCTACTCCTTGAACTCGTAAGGTCAGGGTTAATTTTTACGTCCATGTAACCTTGTGTCGGAGTTAACTCCGGCAATTGAATTTGTAACTCTTCCTGCGCCTCGGTGTCGCTTACGTCACAGTCCAACTGGTCTACGACCCCCGTACAAGCACTAGAGAAGACAGTCTCCTCTGGTCTTGTCTGTGCACACAGATACTGTGGTCTCTCATAAAATCTCTGTAGCATATTAACATGGAAAACCTTACTCGCTCCATCAATGTGGATAGCGTAATCTACCTTTGAAACAACTCGCTCAATAACATAAGGGCCTTTCCATGTCATCAATAACTTATTATGGTCCGTAGGTAACAACAACAGAACCTTGTCTCCTGGTTTAAAAATTCTCAGTTTGGACCCTCTATCTTTATAGTCTTTTGCTCTTTTCGAAGCGATACCAGACGCTTCTTCCGCTATAGTGCGCGCTGAAGATAGTCTTTCTCTTAAATCAACAAGGTACTGAAACACCGAAATCTGCTCATCGTCTCCCGATGATGGTGACGTCATCATGTCCCGAAGAACATCAGTTGGGCCCCTAGGACTACGACCGTACATCATTTCGAACGGCGAGAATCCCGTTGACTCCTGCCGTACCTCTCTGTACGCGAATAACACTGCAGGGATATATCTATCCCAATCTTTAGGGCGATCAGCAGCTACCTTACGCAGCATCGACTTTAACGTCGAGTTCAATCTCTCGCACATGCCATTAGCCTGCGGATGATAAGGGGTGGTAGTGATGGGTTGTATACTGAATAAGCGGAACAATTCCTTCATCATCTGCGACGTAAATTGCGCGCCCCTATCAGACAGAATTTGCTCTGGTATTCCTACCCTAGCGAAAATTGCAAACAACGCTTCCGCGACTGCCTCAGACGTTATGGTCCGCAGAGGAACCGCCTCTGGCCATCTCGTAGCATTACATATGACCGTTAAGAAAAATCGATTCCCCCTATCGGTCGCTGGGTGAATGGGGCCAACAAGGTCTATCGAGACCTTTTTAAACGGTTCCGAGACCGTGGGGATCTTCTGAAGAGGGGCCTGGGGTGTACGACCCTTATGCGTCGTCTTTTGGCACGCACTGCACGTCTTACAATAGACTTGCACATCTCTGTGGATCGATGGCCAGTAAAAATTTTTAAGAACCCTTTCTTTGGTTCTAGCTATCCCCATATGACCCGCTAATGGGACATCATGTGCCAAATGCAATACTGTTGCGATCAGCAACGCTGGCACAACGACCTGCTTTAAAATGGAGGACACCGTTACATACTTACGGAACAGAATGCCCGCCTGAACAATAAAGGAGGACGACCCGTTCTTATATCTCCTCGTTTTCTCGGTTCGCGCTTCCCCAAAACATGGGTTTAATGATGGGTGCTCCCTTTGTAATCTCGCCAAGCGCTCTGGCGTGATATCTAGGTTGACCGCTGGCGTAGCCAAAGGTCTAATCTTATCTTTATCAGCTACCCGTCGACGTGTTTCGACCGCGGCGCAAAAGTCAATACCTTTTGATTGCGACCATGCTTGCACGTTCTCATCGGAAGGGGAAACTACCCGTGATACATTCCCAATGATGAGCTGGGCGCCTGGAAAACAACCAACGACTGCTTCGACTTCCCCGCTAAGAAAAGGTGTATCTATCATTATTCTTGCCATGGGTAATTTCTCAATGGCCCCCGAAAATTGGATGCACGGGACAGTCTCACCTGTAAGCTGTGAATCCCGAATGCAATCCCTATGCACTCCCACAACGGTAGATCCTGTATCTCGTAAAACCGAGACCGGTTCGTCCCCAACAAACCCCAGATAAACCCTAAGACCACCTCCTGTATGACATGAATTTATGACGGGGATCTTTCTCCCACAAGGTAAAACACCGGAAGATAATAACTTCTCACAACTGGGACACTTAGAATACTGTCCGCCTCCGTTGTCCGATGTAACACACGCAGCCGCATGATGAAATTTATTTGGGGAACATGGACTGGAGCTACTGTCCACGTTCGCCGCTATCCTACCTGCAGGGCAGTTCACGCTGATGTGATCTGCTCTTCCGCAGTTCCAACACTTCGCGGCCCTACACTCGCGCGAAAAGTGACCCCCGCGTCCGCAAGTCCAACACTCCGCTCCCTGTGCTGTACTAGGCCTGGGTCCCCGTGACCCATCGCGACCGGAACTAGAGTCCCTATGCCGTCGGTCATCGGCAAAGGTCACAACTCGCCCCCGGCCATTACCGCGACCTAGCCCTCCTGCTCGGTCAAACTTACCGGATCCATATGCCGGTGATTGGTGATAGCCCCTACGCTGCCCCTGGGCTTGCCCGCTATAGGCACCACGCTGACGCGACCTGTCCCTAAGTCCTGCCGGCGACCCCTCGACAACGGCGACGTACCCAGCATCTTGGACGTACGCCCTGGCGACTGTTTTGGACGGATGCGCCGTACGGTATGCCTCCGCCAACTTAGACGCCTCCTGCACCGTCGCGGGTTCGTTCTCTTTCAGGAAAGCCACCAGATCTTTGTGGCACGACGCGTACAGCTGGTCACGGATCATTAAGTCTTTCAGTTTAGCAAAATCCGTGCCCACATGCGCCAGGTCTACCCAGTTCGCGAAATACTCCGTTAGTCTCGCGACGAAGGCAGCAAAGTCCTCCCTGGTGTCTGCACGTGCTCGCCTAAACTGCTCCCGGAAATATTCCTCGGTACGCGCAAATCGGCGAAGCAGCAAAGCCTTCAGCTTATCGTAGTCTTGCACGTCTTCGCGCTGTAGCTCTTTAAAGTAGGTTAACGCTCGCCCCTGCAATAGCGATGCCAGGTACGTGGCCCATAATTCCTTATTTTCCCCCCATTGCAATTGTGCGTTCAGCTCGAACCTGTAAAGGAAGGCGTCTATGTCGTCCTTCCGGTCGTCGAACGTAGGGAGCTTAATCCTAACGCCACCTTTATTGTGTACCTGCCGCTCAACTGTTTCTGTTGGCGCATTCTTTTTGATTTCCAACTCGGCGATCTTTACTTGCGCCTCTATCTCCTTTAACTTTAATTCCCTCTCCTGAGCCTGTTTCTCCTGTTGCTGATGCAACTCCTTTAACTTAAACTCCCTTTCCTGTTGCTGAGCCTCTAACTCCTTCAACTTAAACTCTCTTTCCTCTTCTTTATCCCTAGCCTCTCTTTCCTGTTGCTTAAACTCCCTTTCCTCCTCCTGAGCCTTAGCCTCTTTTTCTCGCTCTCTATCCTTAGCACGCTCATCGCGCAAATCCGCCTGCTGTTCTTTAATCCAGCCGCGTAGCTCCTCTCCCTCCAGGCCAAGTTCCTTACCCAACTTCATTAGTTGTTGGAGTTCCGCCATTTCACAGATTTATGGTTATGGTATGTATACTATGAAAACGGCTACCCTGTCGGTATGATCACTAACAACACGACCAGAGACCTGAGATAATACCAGATATAACCAGACCTACTTGTATCAAATACAATTCAGAAATTTACCTTTACAGCACAACTAATTCTATATTCACAAAATGCACTGCACTATTAATAATAAAAAGGAGTAGAAAAGACAAGAATAAGGAAATTCAGTAGAAAGACCACAAGTACGTCAAGGACAACGAACCAGACTAGGACAAAGCTTCTACAAAAAAACTATAATGGAAAAAAAAATGCAATCTACTACGCCGATTACACAACACGGTACGAACAAGAACAGAGTCTGAAAAAAAAGAACGTATCTACAGAAAGGTAGAAGAGGGACAAGAGAAACGTCTTCCTAAAACAACGAGGAAGATAGAACGCTACAATCTAAACACAAATACAGGTCCCTACAGAACTGTTCACTGTGATGAACGAAGTTCCAAAGTTTACCACACCTTTTTAAAAGGATAAACTAAGTTCAACACAGCAAACCCGCGCCACCGCCCGTATAACCTATAACGACAAAAACAGCAAAAACAGGGAAACAGACAGATGAAAAGACAGCCCTTAATCCAGGGTACAAAATTTTTGACTTTTACTTAACTTTCAGCCTTATGCGTTTAAGTCCTCGACCTAATCGGAGCTCTGGCTGCTTGTCTCCTCAGGCTGCACGCACACACACTGTCTCTGCAGAAATTTAAGTACACATTAATACATATTCATCAAAATACATGCATTAATACATATTATTATTCATAAACATACATAAATCATATCATCATGAAATTTCCATTCATCCCACGAACAAGGACAACAGAACGAATTCCTAGCACAACAGAAAAACAACTAGATATAACGAATACACAATGTCAAAATGACCACAGGTAAACAGGACGAGCCCCCAGTGTCACAAATCCCAGACTGGGAGATGTAATAGTTTATGACAGGACAACAATCACGAACAAACAAGTTTAACACTTAACAGAACAATCCATCAGACTCACACATTTATTAAACATAATTATACAGATAATAGCGCAATTACATACATTATATTATTGAAATCAACTGCCGTACAACGGCCTTATTCTCACACACACTCTCCCTCGGATCCACAATCCGGTAGTTACTCCTAAAGGCACTTCGGCCTCAGCCTCTCCCCTCAGGGTCTTAATAGTACATTAATAATTCACTGGCACCGCAGTCTCTCAATATCACCTTCCTATTGTCATACACCTTAGCACTCCCCTAGCACCTCAGCAGGGCAATAACACATTATTAATTCCATAGCCATCAACATGGCAACAACATAGTATCAGTTCACTAGCCTATCAACATGGCAACAATATAGTATCTCATTCACTCTCATATCTACGTCCCTGTCCGTGGCCTGACTGCCACGACTTTATGTGCCTCTACTGTCCTGCACTGACAGCCTCACTTCTGGCCTATGTGTGGCCTCCGGCCCTATGCTGGCCTATCCCCTGTGCTCATCGAGGTGGCTCTGCGGCCCGTCCCCGACACCAGTCATAACTGGAAAGACTCTCACTAGTCTTCTCGACTGCTTCCCTTTATGTCCGCCCGATGGGCTCTTTATTCACAGGTCCGCTCCGTCGGACCTTCTAACTTGCAGTGATAGTAATCCAGCGCTTTCGCCTCATTCAGACTTCCACACCACTCATACACGCACGCTTTTCCCACTTGTCTGCATGAGTTATTTTTACTCTTCCCCTTTCACGTCTTTTCCTATCCGTCTGTCGTGAGCTCTTCTTATTCTACACCCGCTCTGTAGCAATCCCCTTAATTGCACTCACTCCACTCGTGACAAACTAAAAAAAAAAAAACCCTTATCAAGTATCATGTAGAGCCAAAATAATTTGGCTCGCATCGGCCGAAATCTGGCCACCGGAAGTTGGCTGAGGAGAACTACAACGGAAGCGGAAAAGTGAAGGACAACCGGCTGAAGGAGTGAGTACATCGTAGAATAGCTTTAAGTTAGGATTATTTAAGATCCAACTTCATCCACTTCTTAATTCTACATTGGTGACCCCGTTTTGAACCGCTCATCATGAATTCTGATTCTTCCTTCGATACAGTCAACGCTGTCTCGCTTAAACTGCCAGAATTCTGGACAAAGTCACCGGAGGTCTGGTTCGCACGAGTAGAGGCCCAGTTCGGGACAAAGGGCATAACGAGTGATCAAACCAAATACGATTATGTTGTCAGTTCACTCAACGTCGATACAGCCGAAGAAATTCAAGCAACCCTGCTCAATCCTCCAGCCACTGACAAGTTTGCAACGTTGAAACGGGTGCTGATCAAGACTTTCGGCAAGACACAGTCCCAAAAGGATTTGGAATTGTTAAATCTCAATGGACTAGGTGACAGACGTCCAACTGCACTTCTTCGCAAAATCAACGCACTCAACAACGATCCGCAAACTCTTAAAAGGGCCCTGTTTTTAGCAAATCTGCCCCCCGATGTCAGAACAATTTTGGCTGCACAAAACATCTCGGATCTAGAGCTTTTGGCTGAGGCAGCAGATAGCATTTGGGAGGCAAGGTCAGCTTCCATCACACAGCAAGGTGCAATGGCTGTTAACAACGTTAGCTCAGAGGTTGACATGCAACAGGATTCCACCGTTCCATCCGTTGATGCCGTTCAGTCTCGGTCACGGTTCGCAGCCAACTCACACTCACGGTATGCACCCAACAAAGATAGATCTGTGCCTGCCAGCAATAGTTGGATCTGCAGCTATCATTCCGCCTTTGGACCAAAAGCCAGGAATTGTCGCCCTAACTGCAAGTTCGCTTCTCTTCTCTCCAAGCCACAGGCTCACAGCTCCAGGTTTCAGGGAAACGGCTCAACCAGCTGTTGAGCGTGGCATCAGCTGGTCCCAGTTCACACACGCTTTCTGTCCCTGATGTGCATTCGGGTGAGTTGTTTTTGGTGGACACCGGAGCTGAGGTTTCGGTTTTCCCAGCTCCTCGGGACATACGATACGAAACAAATTTATCCCAGCCCTTATCCGCAGCAAACGGCACTACAATACGGACGTGGGGGAAACGTTCTCTAACCGTCCAACTTGGGCACAAGCAGGAATACCAGCACTTGTTCTATTTGGCCGACGTAACACGACCTATTTTAGGTGCCGACTTCTTCACTACGCATGGTTTGATGATCGATTTAAGCAGGAAACGTCTTATCTCAGCCGACAACGCTTCGGTACTCCTCAAGCACTTCAGCTGCCCCATATCCATCTCAGGTTTATCGTGTTCGCCACCCAACAGCTTTTCCGAATTGCTCGGAAAGTTCCCTGAGATTTTGGTTCCCCTTTTCAACTCTTCAGTCAACAAACACGGCGTCGAACATCATATTGTTACGCATGGCCCTCCAGCTCATGCTCGTGCTCGTCGTTTGGACCCACAAACCCCTTACTCTGGCGTTACATTCTTCGACAGACCGATCTCCACGTCAGACACGCCATTTGTCTTACATTGCTGAGTTCACGTCAGACATTCGTCACATCAAAGGCAAATTCAACGTTGTTGCGGATGCACTTTCTCGCATCAATGCTATCTTCACGGATGGTGATCAGTCAGTCAGAGATGGCTTACCTAGGGGCACATTCCTCGATTTATCTCAAGCACAGGTGGATTCCGGGGAGATGGCAGATTATGATACAGTCTGCACTGGTTTGGAGCTGCGTTGTTTCACATTCGATGATGCCCGAGTGTTGTGTGATGTATCGACTGGCAATCCGAGACCTATTCTCCCTTCGACCTGGACTCGGGCAGCATTCGATAGTGTCCATAGCTTATCTCACCCAGGACCGAGGCCAACTCAGAAGTCTATCGCACAACGCTTTGTATGGCATGACATGAAGCGTCAGATACGACAGTGGTGCAAAGAGTGTCACGCCTGTCAGGCTTCCAAGATCCATAGGCACACACAGGCGCCCCTCACTTCACGCCCGTTACCTGCTGCACGATTCAGGAGTCTCCACATTGACATTGTTGGCCCCTTGCCAGTCAGCCATGGTATGTCATACCTCTTGACAATCATTGACAGGTTCACTAAATGGCCAGATGCCATTCCTTTACCAGACACTCAAGCCTCAACATGTGCATCGGCTCTCCTCCATCACTGGGTCTCGAAGTATGGTGTTCCGGAAGACATCACAACGGACCGTGGTACTCAATTCACCTCACGCTTGTGGCAAGAGTTTAACAAGCTTTTAGGGATTGCCAGTCATAACACAACTGCCTATCACCCTCAAGCTAATGGCATGATTGAACGTGTGCATCGTCAGTTGAAGGCGTCTCTTAAGGCTCGGGTTGTTGGATCTGATTGGTACAATCAACTTCCCATTGTTCTTCTGGGCATTCGATCATCCTGGCGTGTGGACCCCGGATGCTCTCCAGCTGAGTTGGTGTATGGAACAACACTTCGTCTTCCAGGAGAATTTTTTCAGACAAAGGACTCAACAGATTTTGTCCCAGATTCCATCTTCTTGAGACGTCTACAAGACACCATGCATAAGGTACGGCCAAGTCAAACCTCTTATCACGGCCACCAAAACAGCTATATTCCAAGCAACCTGTCCTCCACAGGTTTTGTCTATGTCCGACAAAACGCTCACCGCAGTCCTCTTCAACGGCCATATGAGGGTCCGTACAAAATCTTGGAAAAACATGAGAAATATTTTCTACTAGACATTCAAGGTCGCCACAACAAGATTTCCATAGACCGCCTCAAGCCAGCCTTTATTGGAAACAACGTGGAACCACTTACATCTACCACTCGGTCGGGTCGTATCACCCGTCGGCCGAGCCGGTACGATGTCTAACTTCATCATTTCGCACGCGGTGTATCGCTGAGGATAAGCGTTCACCGTGTGCTACATTGGATGGGGGGTAGATGTAGAGCCAAAATAATTTGGCTCGCATCGGCCGAAATCTGGCCACCGGAAGTTGGCTGAGGAGAACTACAACGGAAGCGGAAAAGTGAAGGACAACCGGCTGAAGGAGTGAGTACATCGTAGAATAGCTTTAAGTTAGGATTATTTAAGATCCAACTTCATCCACTTCTTAATTCTACAATCACATCAGTAACTAATAACATACAGCTCTTGAGATCAAGGAAAAGAGTGCCTTTTCATAAATGTAAAATATATGGCATTAACTTATTCACTGAGACAAAGGTGGATGGCACACACTCAACCTATCATGAGATCCATCTGTATTTCATTCAAGTTAAGGTCATTAATTTTGTAACAAGTTGACCTAAAAATGGAGTAATTAAATATGCAGCAATATTACTTACTCAAATAGCCAAGATTTGTCACTAGGCGGTTTTTAAAGATATATTCTTTTGCCACAGGAGATGCGAGCCATGGATGACATTATTGTGTTAGTCCAGGCAGACCATGATGAATGCTTTACTACATCATATAAGTAATAATAATTTGTAATTTTGTAAACTGTAATATATACTGTGGTTTTTAATAAACAATACTTGATATAAAATTAAAATGGTTCTCATTTCAGTACAAGGTTTTTAATTAATTTCTAGAAAAAAAAAATGCAGTTAAGACGACCATTCTCAGGTTGGATGGTTCATACCAAATATGTTTATTTCATATTTACAAAGATGGTACTTGTGAAACTGGTTTCAGTCTACATTATTTCAAGTAAGAAAAAACGTGAAGTCAAATAGTCTATTTCTTACGAGATCAACTCTTTTCTTTTAATAAAGAGTAAACTATGAATATGTTTGATCAAATGCTCCAGTGAAAGGCAGAGAACTTGTGAGTGATAGATGCTGTGAGCATGAGATAAACAATGTATGAAAACAATCGAAATAATTTTATATTTATGAGACAAAAAACAACAACAACAACAAAAAAAACAACCCAGAAACCCACTAGATATTCTGATATGCAACTTAAAAGATAATATTTCATTCATTAGATCAATACTGATAGACATACTTCCACAAAAAGAAAATCCAATATTTCGATCTGTAACGATAAACGTTCTAAAAAAATATCAGTGTTACTACTACCTAATTACTAACACCCTGTTTGATATAATTTGTTAAATAAAAGATTTTTTTCCCACTCATTAATTTCTCCGCTTCACATTATTATAGAAACATTTTCTGTGAAAATAACTTTCGAAGTTGAAGATTAGAAACTTAGCAAATTTTTTAATTCTTTTGGTCCAGTGAAATTTAACTGTGGTAATGAAGAGACCATGACACAAGTTCAGATACTCCTGATAGCTGGAGATGCAAAACTAGGCCATTTACATAACATCACTATACACAAAAAAATTCATCAACACTATTATGAGACTCTCAGATTCAAGGGAAAGATTCTAAATGCATCTGAGATTCTGTTCTTTACAAGAATATTATTTCAGATCTACCACACCCACACAACAGACACCTGAGTACCAGCCAACTGAATGGGCTAAATTTGTGAATTCCATCATTGTGCATACACAATAGCCTATATCATTTTTCACTGTTTTTGAGACCAGTGATAAAAATGTTTATCAAGGTAAGAAATATTCCTTTTATAGTCTCATTTCAGATTTGTATTGCAGATACAGATTGGCCCATCTGTTTTTAATTTACATAATACTAGTGAGCCTTGATCTCAAGAGGAACAAGAAAGGTCAATGCAAATTTTGGCGGAAGTCATTGCGTTAACACAGTGTCAAGATATATGGTGAAGGCAGCCTGAGGCATTTGATATTGTACCCATATTGTAAAATGATCTCCAAAACATATAAAATAAAAGCACAAATATCACAATGACAAGTTGGAAATAGTGAGACTGTTTGAATATCATATTTCTTCAATGATGTTGTAATATGTCATAGATTACGCTACCAGATTTGAGTATTCAGTGAAAGTGCAGCATAAGTAGAAGACAAAAAAACAGCATGCACAATAGTGCAAGGCAAAGGGAAATTTGATTCATTTATAATAGTATGATTTTCTGAAGTACAGAAAGAGATGGGTGACAAGGCAGGAAGAAACATAATACTGTGGAACCTGCTTAAACCAAAATCCAGGGGCCCAACAACTGTATGTCATATTAACAGTGCTTTGCTTTGAATGGGGGTGATAGACACCTTGGTAATTTTACTTTACTACCCCCTACACCCCACAACCAACACACTGTATCCAATAACCAAACTCCATTTTGTTTTTATGTGTGTGCGTATGTGGATGAGATCCACCTTTATGTACAGTAGCCTAAAAGAATAGCCAAAACTGTGGGTGGAGATCAACCAGTTGTGTCGAGTATAAAGTATCTGAACTGCTGGATATGTACTGTTAGTGAATGTACTGTGGTCCATGAAACACATTTGTAATGGGCCACACAATGGTGAGAAGATGAAAGACTGAGTGGTTAAAAAAAAAAAAAAGCTTCTCCCAGGAGCAGCGCCTTTCTGTCTGGTACCCTCGTCAGCCAGTTCAATGTCACCATATTGTCTTCCCTCCTCGTCCACAACCCAATCAAATAGGCCTGTATAGTCTGACGTGAAATTAACATGGCCAGTTTGTTTTATTTCACACCAAAGGCAATGCATTTTTGGGACAGAACCCTCACTCCACTGAGTAAATGAAAGAGAATCTTTCAGTTCAAAGGGAATTACATGATTTTTTTTATGTGCAAAGAGGCGTAAACTTATAAGAAATATAGAAGGTTTACGGCGGACGATGGAAATTTTTTGTGTAAAGGGGCCTTTCTTATTATCTGCTTTCGGTTTAAGCAGGTTCCACTGTAAATCTACTCATTTCTTTCAACACAAGATAGCATTGCCAAAACACCATTTCAGCAAAGCATGGCCACATTTCTGCAAGAAATCATCACAAACATATCCCATTTGCACTGACACGTCAAAAATGTTAATGCTGAGTCTACAGTAAACATTCTCCAATAACAATGAATAATTGAGTTAATATCCTGTAAAATCCTAATTCAAAGTCAGCCTTGGCAACTGGACGAAATGTGGAGAATCCTATATTTATGTATAAAAATGCAAGAAAACCCCTTTGTTATGAAATATCATAAAAACCACAGAAAAACTGTGGGGTCGCAGCAGGGCTATAAGCAAAGTTAAAATTGGGCAAAAAGAAAAGGTTGTATGTTGCAAAGCCCCGCGTGAGAAATAAAACCCAAACAATACAAAGCAAATGCGTCATTTCAAGCTTCCATGCTTTTGGCGGATGGACGTGCTTTGGTGCTGCTAACGAAGCATGAACTCGCAGCTAAGTAAACTGTTTCACCTCGTTCCTGTTGAAGTCTTTTATTGTTCGTTTTTTTTGGTTTTTTTTTCCCACCTGATAAAGGTGAAAGCCAAAAATTTCGTGTATTTTCTGTCTTCTCTTTAGTTTGCTTTGTATTGTTTGGGTTTTATTTCTCATGCGGGGCTTTGCAACATACAACCTTTTCTTTTTCCCTTTGTTATGAACAGACTTGAAATATACCAAACGGATCTTTCTGAAATTTGGTATGGAGATATGAAATTTGGTTGCGGACAATATAGGCTAAGTTGGAGCATACTATTTGGTGTGACCGAAGAAAAATCTGCAAAATTCACCAACAACTAAATTGCAATTTGCAAGAGGATTTAGATGAATTGTCAGAATAGCACAACATGGGCGCATTCACTGAACCAAATTCTCAATAGGCATTGAATCTTGTCATGTGGCTGTTAGGGGCAAAACAGATCACGGCTGGTGTATGTGCCAGACTGGTGGCTCACCACCCATCATAAATTTTACTGCATACTAACACAGTAAGCACTGTCCACACCACCTTAATGTTGGAATTATTACCTTTGCATTCTTCTCTGGTTTGTAATTTCCATCTTTTACACCCCTCCCCCTTTCATATGAATGGGTTTCGCAGATCTTATATTCATATCAAAGCTTTTAGTTGGGACTTTGCAATGTTTTCTTCCTTTGCATGTTATATTCATTTCTTTATAGCTCAGTGAACAAAGTTGCTTGGTAGGACATAAGCTGCCCATGTTTGGTCTAGATCAAATTTCACAACCCATATTACTTTTTACTATGAAAAACAACTAGTACAATGTTAACATAAACATTTTATGAATAATTATAAAGACAACAGCACATGGTTATTGCATACATAAATCTACTTTGTATATACTTTCAATACTTCAAATTTACATTGCTGTATCTTCTTATAAGTTTAAAATGGATTAATTCTAACACCAGACCCAAGCGGGGAGAAAGGGTTCACCTTGGCCCACATAAGAGCTTCATTGATTGAAATGGCGGAACGACCATCCTCAAGGAAATATGACTGGCCCTGAAGATAAAAAGTCGTATCAGATTCAAACAGCAAGTTCATAAGGATCATACTGATAAATAATATAAACTGTATTCAACATGAGCATTGGAGATCAAGCGCTCACTTTTCTTGAAAATTTATTATCCTAACCTTTACACATGAAATAGTTCACGCAGTTCACCTTCCATCTGAACGTTATTTCATGGTAAGTATTCCCTGTAGACACACAATTTGGGGAAAAGTTTGACAAGCCACAAAAAATCTCCCAGTAAACCTGCAATATGGCAAGTATAAGGCAGTGTATAGGTTATTACTAAGAACAAGAGACAGGAATATAGTTAGGTTTGGTACACAAACATACATTGTAGATTGTGTGATGTGAAACTTCACAAACTCAAGCTTCATGTGTCACCGTCTCTAAAGTTGGGCGATAATTCATTCAGTTGCAGCACACAGTGTATATACCAACTGTAAATAAAGTGGGCTGCCCATTGTCATGTAAGGTGAAGTGAAAAGGTTAAAAAAGGCCAAAAAAGGCCATGCTTAAAACCAAATCAACAGCATGTTACAGATTTACATATGTTACGCTAACAGTGAGACTCATGTGAAGCAAATCATAATACCACCAACATGAAGACTGAAAACTGTCTAGAATGGCAAAAGTATAAACTGAGGAGATCAATGGAATTTTAAAATTTTGGACTTTTTGGCAAGATTCTATCTAGAGTGGATCTAGCACATTGTGATTCTCTGGAAAATGATCATGGCTAAATTATGCTGACACAGTACATAAGATTCCTTCTTTCAAATAATCTGAAGAACAAAATATGGGTTCCCAAATTTTTCTGATCTTTCAGATGAACAAAAAAACCCACTTAATAATACGTCTTTGGGTATGGCAACAGCTACAGTCTCCATTCTTACTGCACTAGTTTTGAATAGTAAATACTGGTAACATATTACATAATTAATGGTATGCTGCCAAAACCAGGATAAGTGTGGATTATTGCTCATTTGAACATTTCCAACTGTCTCACTTTAGTAAACCACATGGATCCTCTACACTGGACACAATGATTCCTGTTCACCTGTATACCAATGGCGCACTTTGGCGTCTATATTTGTATTCACTGGAAGACCAGTGCAAAGTACCCTAACAATTGTTACCATGAGCTCAGGAGGCCAGCGATAAAGTGAAGGGAAAATCAAGTGTGCAGGGTTCAAAAGCTTAAGAATATGTATCTTTTGTTTAATAACAATGCCCATTCTTTGGTATATCATCGGCAGCTGCTTTTTCTTTTCTTTTTTCTATTAAATATACAATTGCAAACTGCCTGTTTTGTCAGTTGGCCTACAAATGCATGCTTACCTTTATTCTCTCCTTTGAGAGGACAGAAATTTGGACATCCGAATGAGATGGAAGATGTGAACTGGCCACACAATCAACACCAGACTCTATGACCCAGCCTTGATCACTGCCACACCGATGAAGCAAAGCTTTGTAGGCTCGCTTATTTTCCGCTGTAGGTCTGAAATTTACAAAACATACAAATCATCACAAGAACACAAAACAACAACAACAAAACTATACTCCAATTTATGTGCAAATCCATATACTGAATTACTTTAAACTGTCTAAAGCTATGGGAAAAATCTTGAAGACTATGAATACAATTATAGTGATACAGAGATATTTATATTTTACAATAATCTTTTACAAGGACCAAAATATCCTTTTTTTTTTTGTTGTTTTTTTCATTTCGAAAACAAAATCTAACATATCACCCTTTTCATATTGTTATTCAGCGGAGTAGGATCAAAATGTAGCCAAGGACAAACTAATCATTGAAAAACTCTTCAAGAAAGAAAATGGATCAATCTGTTCACAGAATAACACTGGGACTTTCAACAAAAAAACACTGGGGCTTCCTATATACCACGGGGGACCCAAACCATGGCTCTTTGGCCTTTCAATATGCGGCTCGTGGAAACTGTAAACTGCACTAATAAGAAAATATCAAGATGATTTACTTTTGAAAGTAAAATCAAGAAAACTGATATGATCAGCTGCTTTTTAACCAAGAAAAAGAAGTTGATATGCAGCTTAAAAACTTTTGTCCAGGGTGTTACTGACTGAAGATTGTATCTGTCACTCATTTAAGGGCAGATTCTCCTTCCTCTAGATGGATTTGTTCACTGTCGAACATACTGCAAGATTTTTAGAGGCCTACTTCATCACTGGGTCAAGTGGTTTAGCTCCCTCATTTCATGTTCTGATCTTAGATTAACTTATTGATGACATTCGCATATTTTTCGTATATGTTCCTTTAGTTCATTACCGTACTTAATACGTTCAAGATTTTAAAAACATTTGGTATGTATGTGTACTCTGTGATTACTGAAACTATTACAAGTTAGCAGTTTAAAAAACTGCACACGTGAGTAAATACTGTTGCATACATGTATTTCTTCATATTTACATAAAACTATTGTAGCAAAATATGTGTGTAACGATAAAAACTTGTGTGTAAATTTTGTTCATATCTTGTGGCTCTTGAACATCTGAAATTTATCATTTGTGGCTCTTACACTGAGCAAGTCTGGCCACCCCTGCTATATACTTGATGATCAATGCAAATGTTATTACAGGCCTGCCAACTAAATGACCCATTTCAATTAGGGAGATCTTGTATATTTATATTAAGGCAAACTACAACTATCACTTACATGTGACTGCTGCAGAAACGGGAATACAAAATATATAAAACACAGTGACACCCTAAATGAAGGCTAGACCGGCAAAATACACGATGGTCGGCAGGTCTGCCATTACTTCTAAGTGATGAAATGATATTGTGGCTCAAGCAAAAATACAAACTCCATACTACACTACTGATGGTTCCCTTTTTACAACTGTGGAACACAAAAGACACCATCTCAAACAGAAAGAAATCAACACAAAACAGGTTGGTATCAATAAGTGCCGAGATGTTTGGGATCACCCACAAAACTCGGCAAGGCAGACACGTACATTTTTATTAATTTCTTACATGCCTTCTCATCTGTCTCTTCCCATTCTACATGCCCTCCCTCTTCATTTTCTAAAATCCGTACCATCCGGGGGAGGGGCATATTTTTAATGCATGAAAGAAAGTAGGCTTGAAGCATGCACAGTATTATGACTGTGCACACCAGGGTGTATCAACTCAGCATGGATGGTCTATAATTTCCAGCAGGAAATGATGATAATATTGGCTTATGCACTTGCAAAGAAAATGGATTGGAGGCAAATCCCTTCTAAGCAAACTCAAAAAAATACTTCCCCTACCATTTCAAGTCCCCAAATCTATGAAAAAAAACCTTCCACAGATGAAAACAAAGGCACCTTCAAAATTTCACAAAATCCGAGCTGTATGAATGGCAGAAGATCTTGTGAAAAATTGGACGAGTTTTTTTCATGGTATAGATTTCAAAATGAACAGGTTAATTTGTCAGCTCACCTTTTGTCTTGCATCGCCACGAAAAGTTTATAGGCTTCATCAATCTGTCCCTCTGACAGGTTCAGCTTGACACTTTCTTTCCGCGGCAAACCCCTTCGTATAAACCGATAAAACAAAGCTCTACATCAAAAAGCAGGCAAGGTCTGTAACATCCACTCATAGATATAGCATCTAGACTAGGCCTCATGGCACTCAAGAAAAAAAAAAAAAATTCAGGAAGATTCTGGGAGGTTTTTTACAAAATTTAAAAAAAAAGTTTTTTTTTAGGACCGGGAAGCATTATTGTCCTCCATTTCAAGAGCATTACTAACCATTACAATGCCAAGCTTTAGCATTTTGTTTCCGTTAATATATTGTGCCACAGCAAACACCAACCTCCCGTAAAAAAAAAAAACCAAAAAGAAATATTGAAATTTTACGAATTTACAGGGGAATAAAAAAGCAAGCAATTTTTGTTTTAGGCATTTTAGGTAGAAACAAATTTTTGGGAGATTCTTTGAGTGCTATGAGCCCTGATCTAAAAAATTAAACCCCCCAAAAAAAAAAAAATTACTAAAGAAACCACAGCAAATCAAACTTGCAACCCTCATTCATGACCTGAAATATTTTTTTTTTCTCTCGTTCTTGCATAAGGACCATTCATAACACAGAAATGATTTTGGTGATTTTTTAGTCCCCCTCTCCATATCCATCTGGGCCTCTCCTCCTTGTACGAGCATGTACCCATTACAATCAAGTGTCCATGATAAACCCTTGATTATCTTAAACTCTTAACCCTCACCCTGCGAGGGGCGGCAATTGTTGGTATTTACTCTCGAGTGCTCACGCCGCACGGGCGGCAAAAGTCGGGAAGGTCAAGCTGACCGCGCCATGCGCAAGCCGTATTTTCATGCATCAGGTCACTGACCTTTTTGAGACGTAATCACCATCTTATTGTTCACTGTGTCTCTTCTAAATCAAAGGCATTGTGACATGGACATGTTAACCAGTGAACCACTGGTCGGAATCACAAAGACTAAACTTTCAAAGGCTCTCCCCACACTATCAAAAGATGTAACATCGACATGCGAACTGTTGCTCAACAAATTTGCAATATTATCTCATTTTCTCACAAGCTGACCACCATCTGGAGTTGTCTGTATCTAAGAACCAATCAGAAACAAGCTCTGAAATAATCTTTGCCCCAAATGCCCACATTGGTTTGTTAGTATGTGTCAATCAGGATGAAACCATTTGTGTAGGGCTTGGGAGGGTGTGGCTAGTTATCATGCTTCGTTCTCACGAAAACTACAGCTGTCAGTTTGGAATCATAAGTCAGATCATTGGTTAGAGACTGACAGACTAAGGTTTTGCTGGTTAATTCATTATCAAGAGTGATAAGGCATAGCAGCGAATGTTTTCATACCGATCAATAAAAATGGAACCAAGTGGACAGCGGTAGTGTGGTCATCGTACTTTGGCAAGGGTCAGTGACCCCAGATAAGATTCTCCGTGAGTAAGGTCACTGACCGTGCAGCGGGCTTTACGGGTAGCGCGCGGGGTATGGGTTAAGTGGCATTTTGCACAGACTGTATAGCTGTTTCGTTAGACACATTGTTTTCTATATAATCCAACTATTTAACTTGTTGAAGAAAAGGAAATAAAACCACTGTTTTTACATTATTACCACAACTGAAAAGCCTTCATATGCTCCTCAGAATCCCCCTATCCCATATATGTGCCCCCCCCCCCCCCCCATACATAATTTATTGAGCCTGGATGTTAATGGAATGAAGCGCTGCATAAATGCTATGTATTATTATTATTATTATTAATGGCTCCATATTTGAAAGATAATGATGCTGTCTTTGAAAAACACATACCCAAACTACAATTCTTAAGGAAAGAAAAGCACTGGACATAACTATTTGTTTATAATAAAACAAAATTTGAAACACTTTATAACAATGAAAATGGATTTTTGTCTTGGTATAAATAATGATCTTTAAATAGAATTACAGACGTGGTCAAACCATAATGCATACTGACATTTGATTTAAATGCAAACAAAAAAAAAAGAAAAATCCAAAATAAAAAAGTCACTGCATTTCTATTTCAACTTGAAGTCACTGTCAATAAATTATCATAACATAATGATATCTCATTCACTTACCTGGCATGTTGCAACAAGGGTAACACAATAGGGTAATACTGTCTTTTAATTGCGACCAGAGCCCCAATGTAGGCACAAAGGGTGAGAAGTTCATATCTCAGTCTGGGGTAAATGAAAAACATCTTTTTGGAATGAACAAAATAAACAGAAACACAAATTAACACCACACATTATTAACTAGTGAAAGCAAAACTTTGGAACTTCTTGATTACAACATTTTACTAGCTAATTACCCTGAGTATATAACTAAGAACAGACTGCATGTTTTTTCAGCTTTTCACCAGAGTATCAAACCATCTCAGATGCTGAGACTACATTTTAAAAGCATGAAAGGAACCACAGCTACAAACTTACAAGCACCACTTTAGTACCAAGACTCACTATAGTACCAAGATTTAAAGGAATGACTTATTGAAAACAAGACTAGTAACTTACAACATATAAAAAAAAAGGAAAAACTGTAGTGTTGTTGCAAGGCCATGTGCAAAGTCAAAAATTGGCAAAAAGAAAAACTTGTATGTAGCAAAGCCTCCGGTAAGAAATAATACCATATAGGCCATTTCCTGTCTTCTCTTTTACTTTGCGTTCCATTGTATCTCTTGGGTATTATTTCTTACGCAAGGCTTTGCCGCATACACGATTTTCTTTCTGCCAATTTTTAACTTTAGAAACTTACAAGATCTGCTAAGATTTAAAGGAACGATACATTGTCACACTTTGTTCACCCATGCACGTATTTACCACATCTATTATCACACTTTGCTCATCCAAGTACATACAGCAAGTCTAGCGCACTAGATCAAACACGCTAGCAACTCACACAGTATTGCCTGCGTGCTGGAGCTTCTCCGTTTTGATACATCCTAACAACTGCAACATAGGAAAGACATCATCCACTGTCCAATCTGGCTCTGCCATCCTCTCTGAAACAAGGGGTTAAGATGCTTAACAATAAGAGCATACCTGATGTTTGACAAAAATGAGTATTAAAAAGCAAGAAAGCCCCAAACTATCTAGCATTTTTTTTTTCACTGATAAAGTTTAGTGCACCATCTTTTTCTTAGAGGGCATTGGGAGGCAGTACAATAGTGTACCTACATTCTTCCCACTGACAGTCACAAATTGGGAGCGCATCTGCCATACATTATTTAGAAATATAAAAACTTTTGGGAAGGGGTTAAATGCCTAACCACAGAGCTGTCTCAACATATGGGCATACTGGGCAGTTGCTCAGGGGCCCCGCAGGTTTGGGGGACCCATGTATGCAAATTTACAATGGTTTTTGAAACAGGGAAGAAAAGCCCTTTGCTTTGCCCAGGAGCCGATAATGATGTGAAGAAGGCCCTACCTAGCCAGTTAAATAACGCATACCACATTTACTGTGAAGGTACTGAGACATTTTTATTTTTATTTGTTACAAATTGTGAACAATAATTTCTACTGACATTCAACTCAATCTTGAGCTTGAGCTCGAGTCTGGGTTTAACGGCGTATTGGCACGATAATGGCCACTTTGCACCTTTCAGTTTCTTTGTTATCTTACTTTGAGTTAGTTGTCAGCTTTTGGATTCTTGTAAATAAGATCAAATAAAAGTGAAATTAAAAATCTGACCGGGAAAGGCCCATACTGTAAAGTATATCTACAGATCTGTAGTATGAATTTTGTAATAGGATGAAAATCTGTGAAATCAACTTGTAGATTTCGATTTCGCCCTCCCTCAGAAACAACAAGACGCCATGCAGTTCCACACCAGGAAATAATTCTTTCATGGATTTGCAGGCGTAATCCCTTTTTCGAATGTGTGTGAAATCCACACATTGTCACAGCTTTACACTAATGGCATAAGTCATTTTTGACACTTTTGAGATATTAAGAAAAAACAACAAAACTGTTTCTTTTCCTCTTATTTGGTGACTTATACCATTATACTGGCACATTTCTTTTTTGGTATTATCTGATAGCCCTCATGCTCAAGAATGCACTCAGCTGCCTTGTGGCATAAGTCTGACATATGCCATTATCACAGAGCAATGACGACATTCTCTTAGAATGTGGCTGACGATTAGCTGGGTTGGTCTATCAGTGTTACAAGGTCTATGGAATTGAACCTGAATCATAGTAGGAGGAACTAGAGGCATAAGATGTGAACAAGATGGGAAACAGAATTTGAAAGGTTTAAAGAACCATTGGTCTAGAGAACTACTGAATATTTCTTCACTGTCCCCTACAACTGCAGTAATCAGTTTTGGCAACTTTTCAGGAGAAGCAAAAAATTGTTTTATTTTAGCACAACTGGTTTAGTTATGGTGAATTTTTGAAAGTTTGCCATTTGGTTATTTTTTGGCTCAGAAGTCTATAACCAAGATCATTCAATGAGGCTTTGAATGTAGTTGAATATTATATAGAAAACTATTTTTCGAACTTTTGAGTTACTACAGTCTCAGGAAATGGTGATGATTTTTGCACCTGTCAGTATTGGCAGTCTAAAAAGAATTTTTTTGACCTGAAACCAATGTCAGCAAAATTCACCTTGAACATATTGTATGCCAAGCTTCAGACCCTTCTCAGATAAAGGGGAAAGCAGATACAACTTGACACATTCCATGATGTCCGTAGGTGAGGACTGAAGCGAATCTGCTTTGCTTTCACAAGCTTCCATGGATGGAAGCCCAGCCTATAAGAGAAAAGAAAACATCCATAGTCCACAGGTAATATTCTTCGTACTGAAATACAAAGGGGGGGGGGGGGGAGATAGAGACAGACAGACACAGACAGAGAGAGACAGAGAGAAACAGACAGAGACAGAAAGAGAGAATGACAGAGACAGACAGACAAAAGAGAGGGAGAGACAAACAGACACAAAGCAAGAGAGAGAGACAGAGAGAGAGAGAGAGAGCAAATCTACCTCACCACAGGTTTATATGCTTAGGAAACACATAACTCTAATTGTAGACTTTGAAATAAATCAAACTTTTAAACAATTTTAGTTCCTTGGCATCTCATTATTTTTCACTCTCACATCAAACTAATCCCATAAAATAGGCTTTTTGAACAGCTGCAGAGTTACTTACTTTATGATGTAAAGCATTAATCTCTGCCATGCTGGAAGAACATCTTGCACACAGTTTAGCTTGTTGAAGAGATGAACGTTGTTGGGATTTCAAGAGGTCAAGGCCAAGGTCCCTAAAAACAAAAATTTGAAATGACAGTGATGGCTAAGACCTCCTTCCAGCACAATTCAGTGATACTGTTAATCAGCAAAGTTTAATCACCTCTAAGTAAAAGTCATGAATCTTGCCAACTAGCCCAATAAAGAAAAGACCCAAAGCTAAAGGCTTTGAGAACTGTCAACGATATAGAATTCAGTAGTTGACAGTTCTGAGATATGAAAGACTTCAATTGGATGCAGCCCCAGAATAGTCCTTACAGACAACAGTGTATTTATTTATTTACTCATTTCTTTTATCTGCCTGCTTACTCATATATTATGTACCTATTTAATTTACTCCAAAAACTGCCAATAATGGCCGAACTTGACGCTGAACCTTCCTTAGTCGAGCTTTCCAATGCAATCGACCACCTGTCTGCTGGAAAAGCCACAGGAAGTGACAACATTCCTGCAGAGGTATTAAAAGACCTAAAAGGCCCACTATTACCACACCTGTATAATCTGTTACTGCAGTGTTGGAAAGAAGGCGTGATACCACATGATATGAGAGACGCCAAAATTGTCACACTTTACAAGAACAAAGGAGACAAAGGCGACTGCAACAACTATCGAGGCATATCCCTCCTCAGCATTACTGGAAAGGCTTTTGCTCGCGTCATCCACTGCCGCCTTCAACAACTGGCGGAAAAAGTCTTACCAGAAACACAATGTGGCTTTCGAAGCAAACGATCAACTATTGACATGATATTTGCACTTCGGCAAATCCAAGAAAAATGTAAAGAACAAAACAGGCCGCTTATAACATGCTTTGTGGACCTAACAAAGGCTTTCGACACCGTAAGCCGATCTGGCCTGTATGCAGTCCTTAAATCCATAGGCTGTCCACCAACATTGCTAAAACTTATTGCATCCTTCCACACTGACATGAGGGCATGTGTCAACTTTGAGGGCTGCACATCCAATTCATTTGCTGTAAACAGCGGTGTGAAGCAGGGATGTGTTCTTGCTCCTACCTTATTTGGTATATATTTTGCAGCCCTACTCAAGAATGCCTTTGGTCAATGTTCAGGTGGAGTACTTATTAACACCAGAGTGGACGGCTCCGTTTTTAATGTTGCCAGACTAAAAGCAAAATCTCGTACAGAGCATATTATGTTACAAGAGCTCCTCTTCGCAGATGATGCTGCAATCGTGGCCCACGATGAAACCACGCTCCAGGCTCTCATCAATAGCCTTGCCAAAGCCTGTGACAAATTCATGCTAAAGATCAGTGTCTCAAAAACTGTAGTTTTGACACAAGGCTTGAGAAATCCCAACCCAATCATGCTGAATGGCTCTCCTCTGGAGCAAGTGGGAAAATTCTGCTACCTAGGCTCAACCATCAGTGGTAGCACAGACATAACAACTGAAATAAATGCCAGAATAGGAAAGGCGGCCACAGCTTTTGGCAAACTCTCAAAAAGGGTGTGGAACAATAGCAAGCTGACCATCAAAACAAAGGTACTCGTGTACCAAACTTGCGTCCTAAGCACCCTGCTGTATGGCTCAGAGACATGGACCACCTACTCCAAACATGAAAGATCCCTCAACTCCTTCCACCTGCGCTGCCTACGCAAAATTCTCAAGATCAAGTGGCAAGACAGGATCTCAAATATCGAAGTTCTGAGCCGAGCCAACATTCCATCAACTCAGGCTCTCCTAGGCAAAAAAAGACTGCGGTGGCTTGGACATCTCCACCGTATGGAAAATGATCGCATCCCCAGACAAATTCTCTACGGGGAACTTGCTACTGGCAACCGACCCAGAGGTAGGCCACATCTGCGATTCAAAGACACTTGCAAGGTCACGATGAAAGCATTCAACATCGACCCCAATGAATGGGAGAACCTTGCAAATGATCGAAGCAGATGGAGACAAAAATTGCGCAGTGGCACGCTCGCAATAGACTTCAAGGCAAAAGAAACATACCTGACAAAACGACAGAGGCGGAATGAAAACACTCGCCAAAGTGAACCCAAAAGACTGACCTGCAATCACTGCCATCGCACTCTCGGGTCAAACATTGGTAGAATAAGCCACGAGAGAAGCTGTCAGTCAAAGTGAAAGTGAATATTCTAGCTGCTAAGACCGTCTGTAAAGACGCTAAAGGCCATATATATATTTAATTTACTTACCTATCTATTTATTTTCCCTTTCTTATTTCCCCCATGAAAATCTGAATATATTGGAAGCAAAAAAAACAAAAAACAAACAAGATCAATGCTGGCTACCCTGATCATTATAAAAGAATCCAACCAGGCCTGCTAGCTTGAACTTTGACAGTTGGCTTCTGTCATGATTCGGATGTTGTTAAAACTCACGCAGAGAGTGAGTTGTTGTTGTTTTATCAGGGCCATGAGAAATTGGCTGGTGGCCTTGAACGGCCCTCGCGAATTATAGTTGGTGAGTAAATAAATGTAAAGTTAAACTGTTAGATGCACGCTTGTCGGTTTTAATGTTCGTGATTAATAAGTAATGGAGTAGCGGTGAAACAAGGTGGGGATAGTTGACATTGTTAAGTATGACTAGACAAGTTTTTGCACGTTAACTGGCTGGTAGAATAGTGCAGACGTATTACTACAATTAAAATGGTGGGAGGTTTCGACCTATGAGATAGCTGAACTAATTGGGCCAGCGGACTAGCACGCTGGGTAGTTAGATAGTATAAAACATCGTGTAACGTTCAGATTTAGTGAATACAGACGAGCAGAAGCATCGTGTCGTGAAGTATCTCCGGTTGGCCAGTACCTGAACTGTGTGGTTTGAAGACTAGAAATCCTTGCTAACGGACTGACTGAGCTCTAGAAAGAAAGGTCTGAGTGGGCTGACCTTTGAAAGCCCACGCTGCGCTATTTTGATGTTTACGCCTACCAGTAGGCGTGTCCAATGGTAATATATCTTATTAGTTCAAGCATAATAGAAGATCAGAGATAGAGAGAGAACCACAGCCTCATAGGAAGTCTAAGGAAACCCCAGCTGGCACTCGACTACGAGTGGCCTGTGTTATAGAATTATTTCCATAGTATGATTGAAGTAATATGGCACATTGTTGATGAATTGAATAATGATTGTGCATATATATAAATAGTTTTTTTTGCAACTGCGTAATTACCTACAAGCCGAAGTGTGCTTCTGTAGGCTTGGAACGTACTGGGCTCTCCTAACATTCAAGCCCATATGATTTAGGGAGAGTTTGCCTGGCGACTGGCCAGTGGCGACTCAACTGTCACTTTAAATTGATATCTAGTTTCGTATAATATACCTATTTGCTATTGATTGCAGTACATCCAATAAGGAACCATAATTACATGAATATCATAGATTAAGTTAGTAATTAGAATTTATTGCTTTGAATATACCTCTATTGTCTTTTGTTTTGTTTATTAATATTTATGTAAAACATGGCCTGACCGGCCTGACATATATAGATGCTCTAGTTGTTTAATACTTTTCTTGTGTGGTTGTGTCCGAGTGTGAGTTAGCTGCCTCTCGTGCAGTCGAATGCTCCCCAAGACCCTAACTCTGCTCGTGACAGCTTCCATCAACGTTCAGATTTCACCATACACAATTTTGAAATAGTTTATGAACTTGTATTCACTACATTGTTTCAGAAGGATTTTTGTGATTCTGTCATGACAATAAAACTTTCATCGCAAATTATGAAGTTTAATTCAAACATCATTCAATGAGACACTACAGAAACATATATGGAAAATTTGTCAGCTATGTATAATTTCAAAACAGCCGCTGTCTAAGGAATCTAAAAGACAGCAATCACTCTAATGAAATATCATCACACTACATTATTTAACTCTTTTGGATGTATCACCGATTTATATTGTACTCTACATTCCATTTGATGTATAACATTTACTTTACTATCAATACTTTTGTTTTCTGTAAGCGTTTGTCTGAACCATGCTGTTTATTCCCAAAGTGGAAAAAAATTAATTACGTCCAGACTTGACTGAAGTCCTTAACATTGATGTCCTAAAGAGTTAATATGTTCAGTTATGCTGAAACAAATTCTTTGTTGCGCGATGTGATGTGACTGGTTAAGATGCAGGACGTTGACATGGTTTGTCTTACACTCACGAGTTCACTTCACATTCAAAACTCTCTGCCTTTAGCAATGGTGTAGCATGGTGGGGAAACAAGGGTGGTTGCCTTAGGCGCACAATTTCAAAAGCACAGTTGTGAAAGGAGTTTCTCTAAACTTAAATTTATCAAAATGTATTAGAGATCTGCAACAAGCCAAGAAAGACTGAGTAACCTAGCAATACTGTCAATTGAGATAGATTTTAAAGTAGATTTCAATATGGGCAACTGAAAAATTTGCACAAATTAAAACCAAGTGATCTTAACCCTCACCCTGCGCAGGGCGTCGAATGTCGGCATCGACTCCCAAGCGTTCACTCTGCACGGGCGGGTTTAGTCGGCAATGTCAAGCTGACTGCGCCACACGCAAGCCGTATTTTCATGCGTCGGGTCACTGACCTTTTTGAGACGTAACCACCATCTTATTGTTCACTGTATCTCTTCTAAATCAAACGCATTGTGACATGGACATGTTAACCAGTGAACCACTGGTCGGAATCACAAAGACTAAACTTTCAAAGGCTCTCCCCACACTATCAAAAGATGTAACATCGACATCCAAATTGTTGCTCAACAAATTTGCAATATTATCTCATTTTCTCAAAAGTTGACCACCATCTGGAGTTGTCTGTATCTAAGAACCAATCAGAAACAAGCTCTGAAATGATCTTTGCTGCAAATGCCCACATTGGTTTATTAGTATGTGTCAATCAGGATGAAACCATTTGTGTAGGGCTTGGGAGGGCGTGGCTAGTTATCATACTTCGTTCTCACAAAAACTACAGCTGTCAGTTTGGAATCATAAGTCTGATCATTGGTGAGAGACTGACAAACTAAGGTTTTGCTAGTTATTCATTATCAAGCATGATAAGGCATAGCAGCGAATGTTTTCATACCGATCAAATACAAACCAAAGCACGTGGACAGCGATAGTGTGGTCATCTTCGCGGTAAGGGTCAGTGACCCCAGATAAGATTCTCCGTGAGTAAGGTCACTGACCGGACAGCGGCCTTACGCCGTCGCGCGCAGGGTGAGTGTTAAAATACATTTGAGTATCATCATCATCATCAGTTGCCCTGTCTGGAACAGACATTGGCGATCATGGCTCTCCACTCGGATCTGTCATCAGCCGACCTCAAGAAGGAGGTGTTGTTGTGACGTTTGTTTGTTGCCCATGAATTAAGACTTTCAGTGAACATTTTTCTCTGTCTACTCCTGCTTTTCCTGCCCTCAATCTTCCCTGTAACTGCTAGATGTTCGAGGCTCCTGAGGCAACAGACGTGGCCTAAAAATTTCAGTTGCCTCTGTCTTATTGTTTTAATTAATGATCTTTTCAGATTAGTCTCCCAATTCTGCCTCATTTGATTTTTTCTCCATCCATGATATTCTCAATATTCTTCCAATAAACCACATCTCTGCTGTTTCTGGTTTCCTCTTTATTTTTTTGTTCATTGTCCAACATTCACATCCGTATAAAAGCACTGACCACACATATGTTTTCAAGTCTCTGATTTTGGTGGTCGTTGTTATATTTCTGTTCATTAATATTTAGAAATATAATACTAGCATTAAATACATTTTCCTTTAATTACTTCAGTGTTTTCTTAAAATACATGTGCTGGAGGTGAGGGGTTCAATACTGGACTGGCGGAAGGGCCCCAGGGAGTGCTAATGGCCCACAGGTCAGGGGATGCCATACGTTCCTTGCCCTGGGCACTGGCAACCCATGCTATACCACTGGCCTTTACTGCTACATTAACATACCATTTTCCAAGGCCCTCGCACCTCCTCGACAACAGTTCTAACACAGTGTCGGTCTCTCTGGGTGCTCCCCCCAACACTTGACCAATGCTGACTGCCAGTTCCAGTTCATTACCTCTGATCAGTTTGGACATGGCTTTCTAATAGGACAGAAATTTTCACAAAGGTTAAACTCTGGGACTTGTTGAATATGACATTTCACTAGCAAATTACTCTAAGCATTGAACCCTGTACAATTAGATATGTCATTTTTATTTTGTCTGTTCTACATAAATAACAGTGAGTTGCAAACTTACACAGAGAACTTCAAGACAACTGCAAAATCCAGAAATTTGCAATTTTCACAGAAATTCCTGAAAAATAATGCACTTTGCAATGGGTGAATGAAACTGCGGATATACATTCGTATAGTGCTCAGTGTGGACAGTTTTTAAAGTTGAACCCTACTTTTCCACACCAAGTTTAAAAGTCTAAGGTCCCTAGCTTTTCCTGTTCATATTTTGTAAATAGAATTCTTCTTCCTGTGTGATCTTTTGGTAGTTTGGCAACATTCTCCAGTGCAGCACTAAGTTAGTTGGGTGTATGGAATAAAGTGAAAAAAGATACCGATGAAAGCATATTTTTGTAAGCTCGGACCTGAATGAACCCATGATCAAATATTTCCATAATTTGTGTCCCAAAGTAATTTTTAGGACCTGATTCATATTTAGAGCTTTTGATTACCATGTTATCCTCATTCTAGAGATTACACTAGGCTGAAAACACAGAGGCATTCAATAAATTGAGTACATAGTCTTCTCAGATAAGGACAAAAAAATTCGGAGGGCCCATGTGCACGTTAAAGATACCTTGGCAGTTGGAAATCATAAAGAACAGGCCAAACAGGCTGCTGCCCGGACAAAATCAAATAAAATTCATCCCTACCACTCCCTTCCCCCCCCCCCCAAAAAAAACGCCGAGCAGCGCTGCACTGTGGCGACGACGTGCCTGCTGCAGTTGTAACTGGGTGCAATGACACAAAGGCAAATTTTCCAAATGGGATTAAGTACTATACAAATACAAATAAATAATACAAAATAAATAAAAAATTTTGTTTGTCTTCTACTCTCTTTATGGCTTAAATAACTGATAGAGAAACAAACTGCTAAATTCCATAACACCCAGTACTGAATCATTTTGTAGCTGTCTGTATTTAGATTTCCCTGCTGGGTTATGTTTATTTGCCCTACCTTTTGATCATCCACAGCCAAATGACAACAGGCTGAAAGCACAGGTGATCCATTGCGGAAGTGAAAGTTTGACAAGCTGTTCATCATGTCTACAGCTAATCTGATAAAACATAGAAGCACATCAAGCAGAGAGTCAGTTGAGGGCTATTTATAATTTTGGAATTAACCTTTTCACATCAACCCGCATCTTTTGAGTGTGGGCTTTTTTATGAACAACTGACACACTGGTTGCCTGCGAGGTGCGGCCACTCGCACACAGCACCACCTGGCATAATATGTATATTCACAGCATAGACTGTTTTTGTTTCTGTGTTTGTAAACACACAAATGTCATTATTCCTCTCTGAATAAGCTCTCTAACAGTGCCAAATATTATACTCTTGCTTCATCAGAAGATTTTATATGAATTTTCAAAACTCCCCACAACAGTGCGTACACAGGTAACAGTACCATCTATAAAGAAGGAATGTACAGTGGGTATGCCAGAGCTGTGATTCCCATGACATGAAAAGATTAAGAGTAATTCAGGCTTCCTTAAGAAATAAACAAAAACAAAAAATTCACTCTGCCAATATTTATCTCTCAAGTTTGCTGCATAAAAAATTACTAATATCAAAACAAGCCAGAGCTTGCAAAATCCATGTTTCCAATTCACAACTTTTACTGATGTCCGACAAAAAAAAGCATAATCATCATCACACTCCGACTGACTCACCTGTCATATTCATCCTGGTCATCCTCCTCACCAGGATTTCCGCTCTTGCTGCTGATGAAAGGCTTGGAGATGGCACCTTCACAGGCACTTTGTGCTACAACTGCAGCATCTGTTATCTGACATCGGGAAGTGAAAAACGATACCAGCTCGCTCACATTTCCTCCAGCCACACCGAATGGAATTAGCTCATCATTGTCCGCATCTAGCAATGCTGCGCAGTATCTAGATATGAGAGTAGGAAAATGTTCCATTCAAAATTTATTAGTGAAAAAAATAGATTAAATTTGATTCAGGCAGAAAATTCACTTCCAGCATGTTCATTGTTTTCTTTGTTTGCTTGTTCTTCATGAGCTAAAGTAACTGTGCTATTCTTTTCATGTACATCTATCATTCAGAATAAATAGTGATATCAAATACTGCATTGCCTTCAATGCTACTGTGTTTCACTGTCAAATATTTTGGGACAAGCTCCATGACAGGTTATTTTCATAATATAGTATTTTACATTTTCAGGACATATTTCTTCTTTGGGCTGATAAAATAGCATAAGCCAGGGCTCACTGTCAAGAACAGATTTAATTCATAAATGTTTCCACTGACTAAATTTTTGTGAGAGAGCAGTGAGTAATTTTTACAAACGTAATTATTGTGCGAGCCAGCATAACTTGGTCTCGTAAACAATTTGTTTTGAACAGTTTTTTTTTATAATAGATAGACAGAAGATGTGGGGAAGGATCGACGGACAGCGTAGGTGTGCATGACTGAGCACTTGTTATATCTCGTGTTTTGAACTAGGTTTAGTAAAGAGGGAAGGGGGTGAGTAGGAATTAAATGTTATTGAGACTTCTGTTGACGTACAGAAAATACCGTGATCCAGAGTAAAAGCTCGGGGTTTTGAACATGTTAAGAATTTATTGCTATAAAATTTACATTATATTGTATTGAAGTAATTCGACCTTTGATGTCGACCCAAGGTCGTTGCGTAGGGCTGTTACTTAAAATAACTCAGTTCGGCAGCTGAGCTAGAAGTGGTTGCACCAATCACAATCAGGGAATTAGACGGTAAGCTGCAGATGCAGACCAGTATTTAAGGCCATACAGAACTTAGTTCTGGGCCACATGTAGACAATCCATTTACGAGGTGGTCGGCGATAGTCCTCAGCCAGATGAGAGACATAGAGACGCAGTTGAGCAGTCCATTGTGAGGAGCCTGATTTAAAGCTCCAGAGCCTAAGCTACTTGGTTTGATATAAACTCCCAGCGTTTACATCCAGCGCTCTCACTCCTAGTGAGGGCCGCATGGTGAGAGTCCATACTAATTTGTAATGATGAAAGTGAACCGTTCTACTTACTTTTGAAGACAGTTTCAGAGCTACCGCCAGACAACGCATGGTTGTACAAGCATTCTCCATGGCGTGTCTAGAGGAAATGTCCATATCATAACATGTCTCATTGAATTAATAGAATTTAAACTGTTATATCCGTCGCCACGTGCGCGGATTCTATTTGCCATATAACTCATATGACCTGCAAGTAGTTAGATTGAATACGTTAGTCTTTATAGAAAGCGGTAGTTTCATTAGTTAGATTCAGTTGCCTTTGAATTGATATTTATATTTATAATTATATTTGTTACATTAATTCCTGTAATTAAACTGCCCTACAGTTCTGCTAAAATTGAAAGCAATTGATTTATTTAGTTTTTAGAGTGCAAGTATTTATTTTTGTGTGTTCGTCGATTGTGGGAGCGAACCTCGAAAGAGTGTCAGTCGAAATATCCCCATGTAACCCACATCGCGACACTGGAGGGGACACTACACACCATTGTTTAGTTTATAGTTTATTTAGATTAGAGTATATCGTTTTTCTCTTTGATTAACTTTTGTTTCTTTTCAGTTTCAGTGCTCACGTGGTCTCGCACGTTGAGCTAGTTTAAAATTATTTATTATTTAGTTTGTATACTGCTTTCTTCATTATTTGTTCCACATATTTCCGGCTCTCCCATTGACCCGAGGATCGAGGCCAAGGAGACGTCAACATAACTGAACGGTGAAAGACAAAAAAGACTGACTGTGGTGTACGCAAAGGCTAAAGGAATCTTCACCAGTTCCTTGAGTTAAGTGATTCCATCCTAAAATTTTGTCTGCGTCTGGGGAGTTGAGTGTTCCTCCTCGTGTTTTACAGGCTTTTTATACTTTTTCTCTGTGTTTAGGAACTCACGGGCGGTGGCGAGGGCGTTCTTACGTTTGCGGGTCCCCCCTGCCAAAGTGGTGGCTTGGTCGCAGACTCTGCCGTCTCGACGACAGATTGTGCGGTCTCGCAACACCAGTGGTTATTAAAACTGTGGGAAGTCGCATTCGCGAGAACGGACTTTGATAGGGATCTGTACACTTTGTTTAGATTGTAGCGTTCCCATCTTCCTCGTTGTTTTAGGAAGACGTCTCTCTTGTTCTCTTCTCACCTATCTGTAATTATATTCAGAACTTGTAGGGTCTGTTATCGTTCGTCTTTTCTTGTTTGTCTAGCGTCGTGTTTGGTGTATTTTTTTTCATTAGACCTTTATCATTATCGTGTTGGTACATTCCTTTGTTTCTTATTTTACCTAAGTAACTCATGTGTCTACATTGACACATTGATTGAGAAATTTGATCTGGTTATTGAGAGTAACGATTTTATTGAATTGTTGGAACCCGTGCAGTTAGCACACTGCCAGTTCTATGGAGCTTATTAAGCGTCATGTATAACCGATCTCGTCTTTATATTGACGAGCTCCCGAGAGGGCAGTATTAGACTGTTTAGGGAGGTGATTTTTTTTGTGTAGTGATGAGTAGTGAGTATTGATTTTATTGTCGGCTGGTGCCGCCGCCCGAATAGCAATAAATTTGTCTCATGGGAAGAGTCTGTATCAGTATCGAGGTGATGTCGATATAAGAGCTATGTGAATTATATATATTGAGTAAACTTTTTTTTAGTCGTCTCCGTATGACGTCGACCCGAGGAGAGCAATAATGAGATGGCCTCATGGGATGGATGATATTGGTATTTTTCGATTATTTGAGAGATGTTTGGCAGTGCTAACGTAGTACACTGCGTATCCGCGTATTCGCGTGTTATTGTTGAACCTTCTTACAGGCATTGTAAGCCCCACAGGGCAGTGTAAGGCCACAGGCAGTGTAAGACGCCGAGATGCAGTGTAAGACCTCTGGGCAGTGTAAGGCCGCAGGCAGTGTAAGACCGACGGGCAGTGTAAGACCGACTAGTTGTGTAAGGAAGGGAGTATTCGCGTTTTGAGATATTTAGCAGTGGTAACAGAGGACACTGCGTGTTCGCGTTTTTGAGTGTTTTTTGCAGTGGTAACAGAGGACACTGCGTGGTCGCGTTTTAAGAAGTTGTGAAGAAGAGTTGGAGTTGTTTTTTTTATACAACCGATTATGACTATGGTTTTCCGCGTTTCGTGGACCATCTAACGTAATACTATATATGACAAGTAAGAATAACCGATTATGATTGTGACTATCCATGTGGCCGGTGGATGAGTTATCTAAGAACATACCCGATATAGATATTGAATTGAACCGATTACAACTATATACCGAGATGACTGTGACACTTGACGTGTGCATGGCTTGCGTACGGAAACGGCGCATTAAATTAACTGCTATCGCCCGGTGGCACCTCATCTATCCCGGATTGGATATAATTAGAAATAGATTAAAGTGTAATGTTATTTAATTGAGATTTAGATTATTGTTGAATGCGAGAAGCGCTATATAATTCTTAAATCAAGACGAGCGCTACGCAGATTTTGAAAGAGTACGTCAGGCTAATTATCTTGTCGACGTTTGTTATTTCAGCTTCACTATGGCGAAATTCATAATTGATAAACCAGAATATGTTGCTATTTTATATAGAGACTGTTAAACATTGAGGTTGAGCATTTTTCACCTTTTTCGGAGACCGTGGATGGTTTCACATTATATTGTCCTACCAATTATGGACATTCTTTCTCAAAATTTCCATGTGATTCCTTTTTCCACTAGCGTCCATCCTGACCATGACCTGAGTTTCAGACAACATTGACGCCTTTGTCTGCGGGTCAATGAGATGAGAAAATGGCAAACCGAGCGACCAGACCTACTGCTGCCAGGATACCATTACTTTAATTAACTATTGTTCGTTCATGTTCTATGAATGTATTAATTACGCTCAATGAAGCGATGAGCTAGTTGCTCAATATTTCAGTCTTTACAGTATGTCTGTGTGAGAGAAGTTTATCACTTTAATTCTTAAGTGCTACAATAATTATATATTATCACAGAACGTCGCATATAAACATACATATGCTATTGTCCATCGATAATGCACGTTCTTAGAATTATTTTTTTTTTGACTTTCAGTAACGATATATTTTTTACTATATAGCCCTTTCCAAAGTACTATTACATAGCAACGTTAGTAGACAGTTATGTCGTTCAAACCCTAAGTTTTCACTGGGGTGGGGGATGTGTCAAGAACAGATTTAATTCATAAATGTTTCCACTGACTAAATTTTTGTGAGAGAGCAGTGAGTAATTTTTACAAACGTAATTATTGTGCGAGCCAGCATAACTTGGTCTCGTAAACAATTTGTTTTGAACAGTTTTTTTTATAATAGATAGACAGAAGATGTGGGGAAGGATAGACGGACAGCGTAGGTGTGCATGACTGAGCACTTGTTATATCTCGTGTTTTGAACTAGGTTTAGTAAAGAGGGAAGGGGGTGAGTAGGAATTAAATGTTATTGAGACTTCTGTTGACGTACAGAAAATACCGTGATCCAGAGTAAAAGCTCGGGGTTTTGAACATGTTAAGAATTTATTGCTATAAAATTTACATTATATTGTATTGAAGTAATTCGACCTTTGATGTCGACCCAAGGTCGTTGCGTAGGGCTGTTACTTAAAATAACTCAGTTCGGCAGCTGAGCTAGAAGTGGTTGCACCAATCACAATCAGGGAATTAGACGGTAAGCTGCAGATGCAGACCAGTATTTAAGGCCATACAGAACTTAGTTCTGGGCCACATGTAGACAATCCATTTACGAGGTGGTCGGCGATAGTCCTCAGCCAGATGAGAGACATAGAGACGCAGTTGAGCAGTCCATTGTGAGGAGCCTGATTTAAAGCTCCAGAGCCTAAGCTACTTGGTTTGATATAAACTCCCAGCGTTTACATCCAGCGCTCTCACTCCTAGTGAGGGCCGCATGGTGAGAGTCCATACTAATTTGTAATGATGAAAGTGAACCGTTCTACTTACTTTTGAAGACAGTTTCAGAGCTACCGCCAGACAACGCATGGTTGTACAAGCATTCTCCATGGCGTGTCTAGAGGAAATGTCCATATCATAACATGTCTCATTGAATTAATAGAATTTAAACTGTTATATCCGTCGCCACGTGCGCGGATTCTATTTGCCATATAACTCATATGACCTGCAAGTAGTTAGATTGAATACGTTAGTCTTTATAGAAAGCGGTAGTTTCATTAGTTAGATTCAGTTGCCTTTGAATTGATATTTATATTTATAATTATATTTGTTACATTAATTCCTGTAATTAAACTGCCCTACAGTTCTGCTAAAATTGAAAGCAATTGATTTATTTAGTTTTTAGAGTGCAAGTATTTATTTTTGTGTGTTCGTCGATTGTGGGAGCGGACCTCGAAAGAGTGTCAGTCGAAATATCCCCATGTAACCCACATCGCGACACTCACCTTTTGTTCAACTGATGCCAGTATTTCGTGGATACTGCTGGAGCCAGGGCAAGGGCTCGTTCCCACTAGAAAGAACAATGAACATACAAAGGAAAGAGTTCAAGAATTTTTGTATTCAAAAATGTAAAAAGAAAAACAAAAAACTACTAGAGTCAAATGAGTCCAACTTAATGTCCGTTAGTTCAAAGACCATTTCAAACTGGTATCACAAGCGATGGTCTCATTTCTGCACCGATTCACTTGAAATTTTCAGCACAGTTTACTTTCAGACTGAAGGCAATTCTTTTAAAAGTTTGGCTGCCCCACATTCTGTGTACAGATTATTAAAAAAAAATAATTTTTCCGATAATATTGTTTTCCAGTGATCTACAGTTTAAAAACAAAGTAAAATCACCACATGCATGAAAAACTGTACTTGGAACACATTCAATTTGATGTGATCTGCAGGAAAGGAAAACCTACGTATAATGAAAACATGGACAGGTCTGGCTTTGCCCGAGAGAGTAAGTTTGAGTTTAACAGCACGCCAGCACGTTAACAACCACTTTGCACCATTCGCATTTTTTTTAACATTATCTTACTTTGGGTTAGTTTTCAGCTTTCAGATTCTTATAAATAAGATCAAATAAAAGTGAAATTAAAAATGTAACGGGAAAAGGCCCATGCTGTAAAGTATATTTGTAAATGTGATAAAAATCAGTAAAATCAGCTTGTACGCCTCCTTCAGGAACAACCCAATGCTCTGTGGGTCCACCTCAGAAAAAAATTTTCATGGATCTGTGGGCATAATGTCTTCTTTGGATGTGCATGAAATCCACACATTCTGATGAAGATGTGGCTGACAGCTGGCAGCTACACACCATACATTTGGTAGGGTCTTCCCCGTTGTCTGAGAGAGAGAATAGGAGAGGAGTGATAGGGGAAGATGGAGAGGGGGGCAGATTTATCCCTGGCATCACCGGGTACTTGAGCTAGTATATCCAATGAAATCAGCAAATGCAAAGTAAACGCCTGACCTTTCCTAATTCTATCATCAGCTCACAATAACGCTGAATGTTGCCGAGCCTGATGTGGATGTTGGCAGCATCTTTCAGACGATCCTCTCGACTTGGAGCCCCAATTCCTCCACCAAATTTGGACATTTTGATCATTTCCAGCTGTTGAGCCTCAGACTAATACATACAAAAAGAAAGAAAAAATGTAACCACGAGAATCAAATATTAATGGATGAGTTTCTCTAATGTGTTACTCTTGCATGAAAAGATCTGAGGGTGGAAATAAAAGAAGATCACAGGGAAAAAAAACCAGTCACAAATAGTGGTTTTTGCCTTTGTCTCCCTATACAAAAAGTGGTTTTTGCCTTTATCTCCCTGTACAAAAAGTGGTTTTTGCCTTTGTCTCCCTATACAAATAGTGGTTTTTGCCTTTGTCTCCCGATACAAAAAGTGGTTTTTGCCTTTGTCTCCCTATACAAAAAGTGGTTTTTGCCTTTATCTCCCTGTACAAAAAGTACTTTTTGCATTTACCTCCCAACACACAGGTTTGGATCACCAGCCTTGTCTCTGTAAAACCGAAGTTTGAAAAAAGGTCCTGTATATCACATGGTTGTGACTGGTTACTGAGGTCAAATGTTAAGTGTCTCAATGGCCTCTGAGAAAAATGCTGTTAATACAGGTGTAACTCAGGTGTACTAATGTACTACTGTGCTGTAAACAGACACAATATTATAAAAAATAAAACAACAGAAAATCCTTTGCAATTTGTGGTATCATTTCTGTATTATTTCTTACGCGAGGCATTGCTACAAACAAATTTTTCTTTTAGCCATTATTTGCCTTTGCAAAAAAACACACCTTTCAATATATTGTATCTAAACTCAAAATGATACGAAATTAATGATGTGAAGTTTCCATTTTCAAATGCATGTTTAACTCATTCGCTATGGTAAGCCAAATATTCGGCTCGCGGATTTTCACTTTGCTACAGAGAGCCGAGAGTGGACTCTAATTTTCCAATACTAGTACCCAAGCCAATTTCTTGAAATACTGAATCCCATCCTGGTTCACTGATTTACCTTTATTTTAATGTCCAATGCATTATGTCTTGCATTTACACTGAGTGAAAGAAAAAACATCTTTGAACTATGCCTAAATTTCAGACTGGATAGTGGTGAGAGTTCCTTTCCACGCCCACAAAATTTACCATAGGGAATGAGTTAAAACAAAAGTACTCACCCCTTTGAATTGCGTCATATGTTTTCTGTGCACAATGCCAGTGGCATATGATGAGGAAAGAGTGAGTAAGTCCTGACCTCTTATTACAGCCACCAAGTCCCAGAGATTGTTTGTACCACAAGGGTGCTGTTTATATGATAATATCTCTTCAGATATAATAGCATTTCTATAGAAGATTTAAGTTTTGAAAAGTCCATGGAACATCACAGTTTGTGTAAATGAATCCCATATTTGCCACAGTCCCCAAAACTGCAGTAATTGGCTTTGGCTACTTTTATTTAAGAACAACTGGTCTAGTTGCCACAAATTTCTAAAATAATGCTATTCGATTCTCTTTTGGCTTAGGAGTCTACAACCAAGCTCATTCGATGCATCTCTGAATGTAGCTGAATATGTAAAAATTGATTTTCCAAATTTTTTTTGTTACTAGTCTTAGGGGACTGACGATTTGTAAATCAGTGTTGCAGTACGAAGTTCCCAAGTGAGGCTAAACAGAGAAAATATAGTTGAATAGTGAATCAATATTTTCTGCATTCAGCCTCACTTGGAAAACTGTCTCCACTGAAACACTTCAAAATGCATTTTAAAAACATCACATACTGGAAGACCAAAGTTCAAGTATAAGCTGAACAATTTACAAGGACGGTGCATGAGTTTTTAGCATAAACAGAGTAGCAAAAGTGGCATAATCTGTACCTCATTGAGCATCTTTAGGTCATCGTCTTCAAAATAAATAACATAATAATAAAATAAAAATAAAATTTGAAAAACTTCTTTAGCTGCTCTTAGGTAACTTACTGGACAAAGTGCTGCACTGAATGGCAGCCAAGGACAGGAAAAAGAACAAGAGGACGACCAGGAAGAAGACGGAAGGAAGACATTACAAAGAGAGGAGGAACAACATGGAGGAGGAAAACAACAGACAGCAGAGAATGGACAGCATTGTCGCAGGGGGGGGGGGGGGGGGAGGGGCTACATCCTGCAGTGGGTGGACAATGCCTAGGTGAAAGGTAACTCACATCTAGTAAGCTATAGATAAACACTGAACACAACTCAGTATTTTCTTTATTCAGCTTTGTAGTTACACTACAACAGCCTTAACAACAGCCAACCCCTTCCAGCAGTGATACTTATTACATTGTTGATGTTCTTTCATCATGAAAATTCAGTGCTACTTGTCATAATTAGAGATAGTACGAAAACTGAGCTTTCCTCATTTAACTGGCTTCATGATGACCGACTTGTTTTCTTACTGATTTCTCATGCACACTCACATATATATATATATCTGTTTAATGAAATATATGGCTTAACTCTTTGTGTGCCATTAGCTGATGAAACGGTTCTTCCTTTAGTCATATTTGTGCCAGTTACAGATGTTTCGGTGCACAAGGATACTAATCTATTTTGTTTCTGGAAGAAAGAAAAGTCGATTTTCTATTCATAAAAGTTGCTGTAGTTAAGTCTTTATTCATCTCTCCCACTATTTTCTTCCTGTATCGGGAAACATGGAAATATTCATGGCACACAAAGAGTTAAAGTCTTTGGGAGCCAGATATGGACTGATACCAATGGCAGCAAAATGTCAAATTTCAAATCAAAAAGTGATGTGTCAAACAAACATTTTTAATTGACAGATTTCAACAAGAAAATGAAGTATATCAACTTACAGCATAAAATTTGGAAAATCCTTCCAGCATTGATGCCTGCCCATCATTTTTTTTGCTCAGATCATGATATAGATCTTTGGAGACTCGGCCTGACAGTGTTTGAGGGGAAACAGCGCTAGACGTCGGGTCTAGGACATAATAAATCAAGTTATGGTCAGAAGTTGGCACTGCACTGGTTCTCATTGCATTTGAAAGTGATGAAAGCTTCAACAGCTGTTAAATTTATAACATATACTTTAATTTGTTGTATATGTGTCCATTATCAGTTACAAATTTTTGTTTTCCCAAATTCAGAAGAAGGGCTTTTTCTCCATTTTACACTTTCAGGTTTGCCATTGTTTTTCTGACTTGACTACAAATCACAGTAACCTTTTTTTTTTTTTTGCAACTGAAATACAGAAAGTCTTTGTTTTATAATACCAGGTCATCAACATCATAATGTTTTGTACATTTAATTGCGTCACTTTCATTGTACCTATAATTTAATATATTGTTACCGTATGTTTTTAACCACCTCACTCCAGTTTTGAAATTTTTATAGAAGCACAAAAAAGAGATTAGAGGCTGGTTTGGAACTGTTTAAATTCCAGGAAATTGATTGAGGAATTTAAAATGCTACACTTCATACGTCTAATATTTAAAATATAGCATCGTTGTGATGATGTACTATCTGTCTGTAGCCTAAAACATTCTTTCTCCAAAATCCGACTTAGGTGGTTAAAAACATTCAGTAACAATGTGCTGGATGGAATTTGCAAAGCAGATAAAAAAAAAAAAACCATCATTAAAGAGTAAATTCTTACCGCCAGCACCCATTGCATCACTCAGTGGTTTTCCAGCCAGCAAGCTCAACTCTAATGGCTGAACTACAGATGTAATTGACCACAGTCTGACAGTCGAGTCTCTTGATGATGACGCCAGCAAGAAAGGACGAGCGGGATGAGAGGTTAAACCTAAGACAACATGGTAAAACATAATACATGTACAATGTTCAAATTTATCTGTGTGCACAAAACAAATCACCTGCTGGCACTTGGTGAGCTCATGTCATAAAAACATTTCTGAAATATGGCAGTTCCATTTTTCTTATGAACAGCTAAAAAACTGGTTAGTCCAGATATCTTCTACCATATATGCAACTCTCTAACTTTCACTTTAACTAGACCTGTATTATTTTTTATTTTTAAATCCATCTGCGCACACAGAAAGACCAGTGTGAAAGCCAGAATACTGATAAAATTCTCTGGTTATGTGAATCTTCTATTACAATTTGGTAACTTGAAAGCCATTTTCTCACTTTTTTAAAAAAGGGTGCGAACATAAAGCCAAGAAACTTTCAGAGATGAAAAGTTATGGAATAACCTAGGTTTCACAAGGCCAATTTGTGGATAAATTTCTCTGAAAAACTATTAGACACAATAAAACAACAACAACAAAATATTATATTGTGAGGCTGTGGAGTTCCTTCGCAATTTTCAAGAATTCCATTCCCCATAAAGTATTGCTGACCTCTGTTTAGCTCCTTGGTGTCATCTGTCATAGCTGGGTGGTACATTCAATGCAGCATTAAATAATTCTGGTGCACAAAATAACATGCATCAAGGTTCTGAGGGAGGCATATATTTTTGTATGCCCAGATGTGTATCATGCTTCATATTATAAATGAAGTAAGGCCTGCTGAGCCTTAAATTCACAACAAGAAAGACCAAAGAGATAGAAAATCAAGAACAGGGGGCCAACAGCACTATGCTGAGGCCCCCGAGAAACAAAAGAACTCATCGAGCCTTAAATTCTACAAAATATCATATTATGCTTAGAAAGAGGTGGAGGTGTACATGGGGCATATTTCAAAAGGTTTTGAAGTTTGCTATATTTTTAATACTACTGTTGATTTTGAGCCACAGCTGAGTTGAACAGAAGTAAATGTTTCGACCTTTTGAGCCAAAACAAAATAGGTGCATTTTCTACGAGTAGAATTAAAAAGTATGACAGGGAAATTTCATTCTATGCTTCAATTTACACAGTGGTGATCAAAACTCAACTTTAAAAATTTATATATTCTGTGAGTAAGCAGGCCAACTGGTGTTAACAATAAAACACATCCTCCAAAGAACTCTGCCCACAACAAATTGATGGGTCACCCAAACACAGATGGATAAATGCACTTTAGGCAGGCTGTAACTGATTGGGGAAATTTTGGTAAAAGTAGTGAAAAAAATTTGCTGCATGGAGAAAACAAATACAAAGTAAAATTCAATATAAATAGACTTTTCTCTCCTCAGGTTAATAAGTGGGTGATGTATTGAAGAAATTCAGGAAATTTAGCAATATTGCAAAGGAGCTCTCACCATAGACATCTGCTCCATGATCCAATACACAGTGTAAGCATGCTCCATCTCGAGTGTCCCAGATGCGAATGGTGAAGTCCCAACTTCCGGAGGCCAACAGGGTTGCAATCTCTGTGTTCCAGGTGAGACCCCGCACAGGAGCTGTATGTCCCGACAGCACACAGACACACTGATCTCTTGTGTAGTCCCAGACACGAATAAGTCTAAGTGATGATCACAAAATGAAAGAAATGGTTAAATATAGTTTCATTTTCCCATGTGTTATCTCATATTTTTGGTTCAGTCCTCATTTTTGACAGTTCAGATAATCACTTCTTGCACTGAAGTGACAATATGGGAGGCAGCAGCACAGAATCTGTCATATGTCACAGTTATCCAAGTTGAGAAGGTTGAGCAAATTAATGGCTGCACCTCAAAATATTAAATTTGTTATTTTTGCCAATATGGATTAGCATGTTTACTACTATTGTATTTCCTTTAATAAAATGACAAATTTTTTTCCAAACCATCATTCTTTAAGATTTTCTCAGCTTTGGAGGTCGTGACATATTAAAGATTGTGTGTGGTTTCACAGAAAATAAGTTCCATTCATGACTGCAGATCAAGTGTAATTGAAATTTATCAAACAATTATGCAAATAAAGATTTGTTCGCTAAAACACCGAATCAATGGGAAAAACAGCACTAAACATTAAAATTTTACACTGCTGCCATCTCTCAAAAGGAAGATGAAAAGATGCTTCATATCTGAAACATTTAAAGGAAAGATCATCGTGGTCAGGAGGTCTGGCCAATGTTCAAAGAATGTTCAGGTACAAGCATAGGTTAGAGACAGATGGCTTAATTCTATCTGTTTCACAAAGTTCTCAGTGCTATTTGACTGCAAATCTAACTGCGACCCTGATCTTTACCATAAGAAATTTTAAGGAAAAAAAAACAATAGCATATTGGACCAAAAAAATATAGATTTACAAACTGAAAAATTTAAATGTTCAAATGTTTCCATGCCTAAGTATAATAATCACCTGAACTATACAATGTTTTTCATTCAAGAATGCTTTTTTATATTTACTGGGCATTTACACTGAAAACACACCCATCATCTGAACCACTGCACAAGATGCCTTCTCTCAGAGGATTCCATCTTACATGGAACGTTTTGGCTTCATGTCCTGAAATTTAGAGAAAAAAAAAAAGGAATAGAGAGATTTTTTACAGTAGGGCATGTAACAGACTTATCTAAACATGCCTTCAGGGATAACACAGGCAGCTCAGTAGTCAGAATATGACAAAAGAAGCTCAGAATTCATATTTCACATAAATTTTGCTCTTTTTCACTCTCTAACAAGATCCTTTCACCCTGAAAAGAGATTTAAACACACTGTGTAAAGTATTACTGGCTTTTCATCACTTCAAATGTTATGTTTCAACAAACTAATTGCTCTACTAATAAATATTTTCCTGGTCAGGATGATCTTTCTCCACTGTAACAAATCATTTTAAATGCAGTGTGTTTCCGTGCCTGATGATTACTTTTGGGACAACAATGCATGTTATGGCATCTTGTCAGTCACATCAATAGCACTCCACTTTTTCCTTACATTTAACATGATGTCAGGGCCACTTGGTCGACCAAGTCTGATTCTTTCTACATAGTGAAAATCATAATTTTCAGGCTGTGCATTTGAGGTTAACAAAAAGTGAACAAGTAAATGATTAGGGTGAGTATAATCATGAGCTAATGAGTAAAATAAGTAAAATACCAAACAATAAGCCAAACTGCAAAGAAAAAAGAACATTTTCAATAACACTTATATCAATCACTGTTCTGCCTACGAACGGCAAAACAGACAATAGCCTATGGTTAAGGGGTGAGAGAACATAATTTTATGACCCACACAGTATGCACAAACAATTTTGTTCCGTGAAAACTCATGAGTGGTTGTCCAAATTTTTCTTGCCAGTGTTCTAAAAGATGTAATTTTGGGTTGGGTTAGCAAACTTGCAAAAGATGAGGGATGAAAGAGAAAAGATAAAAATAAGAATGGAAAGCTCACGTGATTTGTTTTTCACTACTTTCTCTGTAAATGAGCGAAATATAACCACCGATCTATATTAATAATCATTTGAGTCTTGAAAACTAGTACTTAAAAGCATATACAGCACTACAGGTAAAGGTTGGGGATGGATGCAAAAATAAAAACTTGACTTGAAACTTGTGAATCAAATAAAGTTTAATAAAAAATACTTCCCCATCAACTATATCAATGAAATGTTCTACTGGCACTACTTCAAGCCAAAAGAAACCCACACAAAAAGTTAGGTTTGTCTAGGTGCAGAGATGGCTGTGTAAGGTCAGTCAGGAAAATCAGCAAGACTTCTTATACAATATACATACAGATGAAAACTGCGAGAGAATGACATCAAAACTGACTGAAGACAGTTGATACCTGTAAATACTCTAATAGGCTGGTCAGAGCTGGCTGCCAAATAATAAACTCTCAAAGCCTTGTCTTCACATCCTGTAGCTATCATATCTCTGGAAAATGCAAAATATGAAATCTGTTATATGTCCTGTGTGTGGTATTGTGATTTCAATGGAATGCTGTATTTTTGCTGTCAGCAAATGGAAGATGACAAAAATACAAATTATGACTTGACTGATTCTCATTCTATAAATTTCACTATTTATTGGGTTTGACCTTGAAGTCGTAAAACATGTTGTGAAGTCATGGATGTGTGGATAGAAACTGTCCTTGTCACACATAAATGATGTACTAGACAGAAACTGGCCTTGTACATGTACCAAACAATGTACCACACTACCTTTTTTGAATGGAACACCTTCCAAATCTACTTGGACCAATACTGCTCATAATAATTACATAGCTCCCAGGTTTTGAAAATCAAAATAAGGAACAAGGTTGGGGTCCAGGGGCAGCGCCCCTGTTGGGGGAAAAGGGGGGGCAATGCCCCCTTTCCGAAAACAATTTTAATCCAATTTTGAGGTGAAAAATGAGCTCTCCTGGACAGAAAATATACAAATTAAAGCATTATAAAGTGTTTAAAAATCATCCTATTCCAATCTCAAAATGATAAATTTGCTTTGACCAGAATGTAACAAATTAAAAATAAAGAGCACAGCTTACCTTAGAAAATTTTTTGATTCTTCCTTTTTAACTTGCTAAGCGTCGAGTACTTTGGCGTGGTTAGCCCTATCCTAACTTCTGATGCATAAGAGCTTCTTTCCAGTTTCTTTTTTTAAAAAGGCCAAATTTTTTTATTCTTTAGGCTAAATGTCAAAAACATTTTTTGGACCAAAAACGGACAAATGGACTCAAGGTCCGAAATATGGACTTGTTCCGTAAAAACGGGACGCTTGGCAGCTATGTAATTATATTCAAGTTGATAATTGTTCATCAAGGCCTGGTGAATGACAGGAATATTCAGATACAAGACATCCCACAGTAGTTTTTTTATCCAAAGAAAATCTCTACAAATAGCATTCAAAGAACTTTATGCAAAACAAATTGCTACCCACCTAACCACATTTGCTTAGCAAATGAGATTAAAAAAGACAAAATCTGACCCTTGGCATAATTCGGCTTTCGCACTTGATTAGCAGATATACTTTCCATGAAACCTTAATAATATAAATACACTAACTTAACTGATTATTCTTGTTGACTTCATGTTAACAGATTAAAAAGAAAAAAAAAATGAAGAAAACATATTTTAATAAATACACTTGGTTGACTTTCCCTGTTCACTGAAAGCAAACAGATTGATGAAAGACAAAGTAAAGCGCTGTAAATAGACATACATGGCTGATTTTCTTGTTGGCTTGATGTAAACGGATTAAATAAATATAAAAAAATGGAAGGACAAAATAATTTGGGTCCACATACTTGTTGAAAGGGCTCCAATCACAACCAAAGACAGCACTGGGATGTTTGTATTTCTGTATCACAGTTCCATCAACTTGCTGGATGATGCTGGAGATTAATGAATACATCTTTGGTATAATTCACAGGGTATAAAAGAAGTTACTACAGATACTTATTTTTTGACTGATGTTTAAAGTTGTTAAAAATGAAATATATTCACCGTATTACATGAACTGTGTCTTCAAAAAGCTATGAGAAGAGAAAACAAGATTTGACAAAATTTTCATTAAGAGCCATCTCTTAATTTCCACAGTGAATGCAGCGTATGATTTGTACATGGAATTTTCTGAACATTAGGATTACAGAAGGTGTTTTTCAGTGATTTTATTATTGCAGCATATTATATGAAGAGGTAGGGAGGGAGAGGTACAGAGAGAGGGAGAGAGACATATTCCAGAAGGTGACCGAGGGATAGTGGAGGGTGGTAGAGACGGGGCAGGGCGAGAGAGGGGGAATGCTAGGGAGGGAGAGGGGGTTGGGGAGAGAGAGCGAGCAAATTAGCTTTATCCAAGCATCTCATATAAGTAATTAAAAAAAAAATTTTTTTTCACTCTGTTTGTAGAATGGGTACTTTGCTTGTATTATATCAAAAATAACATAGCTGTTTATTCCTGGTGTGTTAGGCAAGGCTGCTGTCGAAGAAATTAAAAAGAACAAAAAGTTTTATATTCCCATCAAAGTAAATCACTGCACATCAAAGTCTCCACCTGTAGTTAAAGTGTGGCTCCATGGACGTGGTTCATTTACCAAAAATAGCTTGAAAGCAATAAGACAGATTAACAGAAGATAGTTTCATATGTATTGATTGGTTTCTTACCAGAAGCCATCTGCACCACAAGTCATGATGCGCTTTGGGTTGCCCCGACCCCAAGCTATACAGTAAACACTTGATTTGGGAGCATGCTATAGGGAAGATAAAAATGATTTCCCAGGAATGAAATAAACTCATTCTCTGTGGAAGCTTTTTGAATTTTAGAAGTAAAATAATTTAGCTACCACAGAAATCTTCACTTTAATATCATTTACTTCATGTGTATGACTTGTAGTCAGGAGCATGTCATGCAATAAAAAACAACAAAATAAAACCGCGTTTCTCTCTGGGATGTTAAAAGATTCCACCTCTATGCCACAAAAGGGTATCCAAAATGTAAGCATATTTGGTTTTGGCAATTTTTTTATACCCCCCATGTATGCTTTTCATACACTTGATCTCAGCCTCTCCTCTCTGCTTTTAACAAGCGTATGGCAATTACAGTGGTGAAGGTTCAAAATAAGGCCTTGATGTTCAAAAACTTCTTGCATGAACTATTTGACTGTTTGATAAAAAACATAATTTTTATATAGTCCAACAACTTAATTTGTTGAAACCCCAAAAAAGAAAAGGTAAATAAAACCTCTGTGATTCACTACTTTAATTGAAGACACCCCCCCCCCCCCCCCACCACCATCATCACCACCACCACCAGTGCGCACTTTTTGGCCCTAACTGTGTTGCACAGATGATTTGTTAAAAAAAAAAAGGGGTACCAACCATACTTACATTATTTATTCTCTGGATGATTTTGCTCTTCTTCACATCCCAGATAAAAACGCCTTGCCTGGCTGTGCAGGCTGCTATACATTCCAATTCACCAGGAGCCCAGGATATGTGGTAGATGATTCCCTCATTACCAGGGGATGACTTCAGCTGAAAATAGACCAGACACCCAGAAATGATACATTCTATTAATATTTTCACATCACCCCACACTTGGCGCATGTAGGCTGTTTTCAACCCATCAATACATCAGCCGCCCATGAGGTGCGGCCACTCGCACACCCATTGGGGGCACCCCACTCTGCCTGGGATAACATGTAGCTTTGTAGCACATACTGTTTTTGTTTTTTGTGTTTGTAAACACACAACTGTCATTATTCTTCTCTCAATAAGTCTTCAACTGATACCAAAAATCATACTCAAGCTTTATCAGAAGATTTTATATGTATTTTCAAAAACACCCCATAAATAGTGATATACAGGAAACAGCCACAACAGAGAATGAATGGACAATGGGCATTTGAGAGCTGTGATCCCTGCGATGTAAAGAGGTTAATATTGTTCCTTATGTTTCCATCAACCTAAATGCAATTGGGAAATTTTTATAGGAGGCACAAAAAAGTGCATAAAAGTTGGCTCCCAGATGTTTGAAGTCCAAGGAAATGGATTAAGTGATTGAAAATGCAACATTTTAAAGAGTTTCAAAAGAGCAGGCTGAACCGGCCCCTGCCCGAGCAAAATTAAATAACCCCCCCCAGCTGGCACTGTATTGTCCAGTTGTAACTGGGCTGCAATGACACTAAGGTAAATTTCCCAAATGGGATTAACCCTTTCGCTACCTAGGGGTTTCGCTAATTTTTACAACAGTAAATATTCGGGCTCTGGTTCCACTTTACGCAGGAGTCTTCATTTGTTTTGAGGTTGTGTTCTTTGATTGGGTGTAGGAGCATAACTAATGAAGATAACTATATAAAGTTACATATTTTATGAAAGGTAGTATGATGGACTTTCATTTTATACCAGTCAAGGTTTTCTCTGCCTTGCAACCCTCGTTCTTTTATCCTGTGAAGCCATGATGATGCACTGAGTAAATCGGTGTCTACATGTCCCATGGCAGTCACATTAGCAGTATAAAAACATGTGTACTATGTTCCAGCACGATAAGTTGTCTACTTCTGGGACGTACGCTGTACGTCCTACAAGGATCGAAGGGGCTAAAGATACAAAATACAAATCCAAATCCAAAAAAAAAAAAAAAAAAGTCATCCACTACCTGCAAGAAGAGATGTAATTATATTGTCATGTATGGTATGGGGCAAACATCACAAAAGTAGTTAATTCTCTTCTGAGGTAAATCACAGCGTCATCCATTTCCCGACGACTTCAAAACTGATAACGTGGACAGAAACATTCATAACAAAATTTGTCTGATTAATCAAACTGGGAACAGAGAAGTACTCATTTCCAGATACATAACTGCGTACACACTGCAAATGTTTACTCTGACAGAAAGGCACTTATGGTAACATAGGTATAAGTTGCTTAAGTTTGGGCAATGAAAAAAATCTTGTAAAAACAAAATCAGCTTTATCGACTCTATGTCATGTATTGCAAAATGAATTTCACACATAATTACAGTAAAATTCCGTCTATAAGCCACAACTTTTCCCCCCAGCTTTAAACCCTGCGGCTTATTTGCAGAATTTTCTGATTCCAAGAGCATCACTCCCTTGTCTATGCTTAGCTCCATGTTTAGTAACTGTTCACGTTCACGCTCCATGTTCAAGTGTTATCTGTTCATGTTGTTACAGTGTTAATTGCTCACATCTCTATCGGTAAATCAAAGCTGCACACATTGAAGCGACCTTCACCTTGCCTCAAGAGGAAAGCGACAGTGAAAATGAGGCTGAAGTCGGTGACATTGACAAATGGCGGGGGAAGCGCTACTAGGACTGTTTAACTCCAACTCTGATGAAGAAGATTTCAGTGGATTCAGTGGACAGGACGCTGATGACACTGAATAAATGTGATGCCGGTACATACCTGTATTGTATATGTCTGCTGCGGCTCACTTGTGAAAAAAAAGTTCAGATTTTAAAAAAATTTAGTGGAAGCGGCTTATATATAGGTGCCCTCAATAGACCGAATTTTGCGGTATCACGTTTGGGAATCTTCCCTGAAACAACTTTAAATAGAATGTGTTATGAGTTCTCATAATCACGTATGTGGAGTCTCTCATGTTCTTGAGAAAAGTACATGTGGTCCCAAATATGTACTTGGAATGTGACATGAACTTTTGTTTAAACTGCCAGAGCATTGAGGAAATAATACTTACACATTTCATGCTAGTAATATCCCAAATTTTGATGGTGCCATCAAAACTTGCGGTGGCTAGATGATCTCGGTTCTCCGGGTGAAATTTGCAGTCAAAAATAGTTTCTACATGACCCTGAAAAACAGTGCAACCAAAATCTGGTTTTCATTTAAAGTTCTTCAGAGAGAAATTTCACCACAGGCTGAACAAGGTAAACAAATGAAACTGTAAGCACAGGATGGGAGACCGAATTAACACCCGAAACCTAAGAGTGAGAGAAAACTTCATTCTTTTGCCTTGCTAATAATGAGTAATCACCTCAGTAACAAATAAAAAATAAGTTATATAAATTTGAAATTATTATGAAGAAATTTTAACCAACAACACCATTGTCAATTTGAATAGATACAAAAGAAACACTTGTTCACACTTATATTTGCTGAGAATTAAACATGCCCAAGCAAAGTTATTGAAAACAATTTTACCTGTTCTCGAAGAAATATCCATTTTTTTCTGCCCAAATCATAAAGACCTACTCCACCATCCTTAAAGGTACAAACCATCTGAGCATGAGGTAAAGAAAAGCGAGCCTGATTGACAATGGCAGGGGATTTGGCTTCACTTGTTGAAGAAACCTGGTACATGCAAAAGTAAGTGAAAGGGAAAGCACAAATCAGCTCTTCATATAACTTGCAAACTCCTTGCTTACATCATGAGTCATATCAGCATTCATCACAAACAATGCATCTTTATATTTATTTCATAAAATTTTATATGAAAAAACAAATGATAATAACCTTGACCAACAAAATAGAACAGATTCACTGCAGCAAGTGGGATAATATCCTATTGTATTACTGTGAAATCAGCATTGACTTACTTATTCTAGCCCTCACATTTTCTTTCTCTATTCTGATTAGGAAGTTTTCTTACATACTTAAAGCTTTCATGTTAACAAGGTTAACCTATTTGATAATAACCTGCATGATGATGGCTTTTCATAAAGACAGCTTTTGAAACACATTGCCTGAAAACCTTCTAATGAAAAGAAGAAAAAAAAAATTTAAACATGGGAAAAAATTTATTAAAAAAAAAGAAGAAGTAGCTCTCATACATGGCGATTTCTTACACGATATGTGTTCCCTTCTTCACTGTCCTCTGCTGTGACATTGTCTTGGCAGATATTTGATGAATTAATAACTTCCAGACGATGGAAACCAGTGCCTTTGATTTTCATGTTCTCTATTGGTGTTGGATTTGAAACACTCCAGGCTCGAAGAATTCCACCTTTGACATCTGAAGAAAAAAAAAAGGTCAAAAATTACAAACAACAATGACTGCCATAAAAGGTATTATTAAACTTGTCATGACTGCTTCGAAATGATTTAAAAATCTGACACTTTCATGACTGGTGGACAGGGTTCCTGAACCACCTTGAGTATGTGTTTCCAGGACCTTTCCAGGCTTTTCCAGGGCTAAAATGATAAATTCCAGGGCTACATAGATGTAAGAAAGTTTGAGAAAATTTACTAATTTATTCATTTGTTTTTGCTCACATTTCTTTTCCACTTCACTAATGCTTTACTAGTGTTCTTAATCAAACCCCAAGTGAATTTCAGGGCTAATCCTCCATTTCCAGGGCTTTTTCTCAAATTTTTAAATCCCAGGGCTTTTCCAGGGGCCCCTGGAACTCCAAGGCTGGGTGGATGTATTCTTTCTTTGTGCAGTTAAGTTTCTTTCATGCATTGTGAAAGATTTGATTGCCATATTGTGTCAGACAGTGGATTTTCCAAATGTGTCGAGTTCCTACAAATTTACACTCTGTATTCACAAATATACTGAAGCTTGACAACTAGAATGTTTTATGCCCCAAACAGACAAACTGAGAAAAACAAATTTGAAATTTGTAACCTTAACAAAAATTATAATTATTGCAGTATCTTCAACATGGTCACATGAACAATTTTATTTCATGAAATAAAGTCACACGCCCTGAGTCTTGGATATCTGCAGGCACTTAAAAGCAATAAATAAAACTGGATATAACACATTCTGGTTGACAACTCTCAATATCACTCACCAGAAAGAGTGAGTGGAAATATGATTTTTAATAAAAATTTTCAGGATTATTTGTTCATCTTCTTTTACCTTCCCATGTGAGACAGGCATATCATTAAACTAAACATTTTTTGATAATGCTATATTTGATAATGACTATTTCATACAGGTAAATGCACAGAAAATGTGAATGTCTCACCTCCTGTAACAAACATGCCAGGCGCATTTTTTAACCATGCAAGAGTTTGGACTTGCGATGCTGCACTGGGTAGCTGGAAAAACATAATAGTGTGTTGATTGGAAACATCCACCAGCCGCACTCCTTGTATATGGTTGCACAAGAGGAGGTAGTCTGTTGAAAGTGGGTCCCACTCAAGGGCAATAACTGGATCACTGGCATCTTCATTATCAACTACTGAGTCAGGTTTAAATATGTGCTTCTGTCCTTTTGTACCTGAAATTTAAAAAAATTTGATTCAAAAGTAAGTCTCATAATAGAAGATGACACCTAACATTTCACGGACTTTTTGTTAACCCCCAGGCAGTGTGCAATGGGTAAAGCCTGACTAGGGGATCGGTAAGCCTTGCTGAGGTACACAATACATCTATGCACATGGTTTATTTTGATAGGCACATGGGACTCCCAAATAATATAATGCATAAATTTTCTATTCTGCTTTATCAGTATCACACTGGATTATAAATTGAACAATGAACCTTTGTCTCTAAGCTGCGTCCTTCATAAATCCTAGTAATCACAAGCTATATTATATTGATTTTTCACTCTGCTGATTTGAAATCAATCTTAGCGCAATAACATAAAATTTTTTGCTCTAGATTGTTCTCAATGAAAGTCTTTTTTTTCCCTTGAAGAAAATGTCCACTCCCAGCAACAAAGACACCAGTGAAGATGACCACAGTAGCAAAGCACCAGTGACTCTCCCATCCTTTTTCTCATACATTGTAAGATGTGATGGTAAAATGAACTAATTGTACACTTTTTTTATTTTGGAAAAACTGTAACAGAAATAGTTATGTGGGAGAGGTGATGATGGAAGATGTACTTCTTGCAAGAGACATAATTATGGCAAAAGTTAGTTCTGTACCATTCCTTGACTACCTGGTCTTCAAAACAAACTGTATTGTTATGCATGAAAGATCAGCAAATATTCTGTCTTTTGTGTGAAGCATGTTCATCCCAAACTGTTATTATAAGAGAGAGGTACTCTGAAAGAGCTGAAACTTTCAGGTCACAGAATGCATGAAACAAATTTTTAGCCAGTATGACAGTTTTAGCATGTTTCTGATTTATGCATGATGTAGAAATGAGCCCTTCAATTGATTCTCTTTCCTGCCACAAATCCAATGCCGTTTCACTGGGAGTGCTACATGTAATAATGAAGTATGGATAGAGGATCACAACAAATTTTCGCTTGCACAATTTTTTTAATGTTGACAACAAGGAATTGATAGTAAAGGTGTGACAGAAGCATAATCTTGCTCTAGCTCCAGCTTCATATGGCATGGCAACAATGCTCACATCCTGGTGTATAAAAAATATGGTAAAAAAGCAACAACAAAGAGAAAGTTTGTATGCTGCAAAGCCCTGCCTTAGAACAAACAATACACATACATTACAATAAATCACAAAAGAATTAGAAATGAAACAGAAGACAAACATAAGCTTTCAGTTTCCACGGACCTTCCTCAGGCAAAAAGACTGGTACATATGAAACAGTATTTTTTAAAAATTTGGGTTATTTGAAAAGAATAACACTGACACAATGGAACAACTTCTGCGACATGCACCATAAAGGAATATGTTCATGATAAGTCCCAAATATGTCCATCACAAGAGCAACAATACTGGAAAGTTTCACTATTTTTGTGAAATACAAGTATTTTCAAACAGATGCTGCATGCTGATGAAAGGTACACAAAACTTTCAGAATCAAGCAGAAATGTGAATACATGTAGTGCATTCAAGCTGCATCATGATTTACATGTCTTTACAGAACAAAATGGACTTCACAGATTCTGCATCTCTTTTTTTTTGTTCCGCACAGAAAGAAGAGGCCTTATTTAACTGACAGGGACTCTTCATTTATGCTGGAACACAATAGAACAATTGCATGGTGGTCTTCACTGTGAAGATGAATACTATTATGATGTAGGCTGAATATTCACTGGTCAGTGCCAGCTGTGGCAGGAAGTATCTCATTTCGTTGACACTGGGCACTATAACTAAGGTATGAGTTTATGTGTTTTAGTCCCTTGAGAGGGTGCACATACACAATACAAACTGTATGATATTTATCGGTGAAAGGAAACATGAAAAGTGTCATTTGTCAGAAACATGAATAAAGCCAGTGAACCTTTTGTGGTATTTTTGAGCTGCTGTGATAGAAATCTTCTAGAAAGGTTACAGACTTCATTATAATGCTGAAACATTAAAACTTGTTTGTTATCAAATTTAGCATATCTATAGTTAAGCTGTGGATCCCTGCATAAAGATAGCAAATGCTTGCATGATAATGTTAAAAATATGAATAGATTTGTACCTTTAAACTTATGTCTCTATATACTAATTATAAATACAACTGAAATAAAGCATTAATCTTAAATAATAAATAAACTCATCCGATTTTTAACAAGACCTAGCGCCACTCATACTGCTCGGATTTGTGTGAAATGTTACATGTGCCTTTCTTTCGACCGGCAGAAGGTTCTTTTTCACATTTGGAGACTTGCAGTAATGGGGAAGTATTTTCCTGAGTTTGCTTTGTGTCGTTAATTTCGCCTCTAGTACTCTTTTTCACATACACATCAGCCCGAGATATCATCACCTTCTTCTGCTAGACCATCATTCATGGTGAATCAACACACATCAAGCCTACTTTCTTTCTTTCACCTGAGAACAGACCACATCACCTTGACCTTCCCCCTCCTCTGTAATCATTCATGTTGTTGCTATGGACAAGAATTTTTGTTTACAGAACGGGACAGTTACTTTTAAACAAACTGACTACCCAGTGTGCAGATTACCGCCATTTCATGACAAACTTTGCCTCAATGCTGACAGGGTGCATAGGGCATTAACATGCAAAGGGAACTGAACAAGACAAACAACAATAAAAAACATATAAAGGGACATCCAAATGAAACAGATCCGTTATAATTATCATCCAGATTTGAAACTAATAAACAGTTTACCCCCGGCTAGAAAGTATATAATAAAAGAAATAAAAAAGAAAATTTAGTGCCATTAAATGATATTCTAATCATCAAATAACATGTCACAGGTAAATGTGACAAAATGAGTGAATAACTAGTTCTTTGTTATTCAAGCATTTTCTTACTCAAAAATACTGGACAGTAACTAGAATTAAAGCTGCGAGCATGATCAACTAAAATGTGCACATTTTAATTCAGAAATATCTTAGCAGTCAGAGGACTCAAGTGCTCATACTTGTAATACAAAAGATGCACAAGAGAGAATGTAACTATGCTATTAATAACAGAGAATATGATGCAGGAAATAACTCAAACTCAAAAGTATGTCAACATTGAAAGCAAACATAAAAATACACTATACTGATTGAAGAGACTAATCTACCAGAGTAATACAGTGCCACCCAAGCCAAAAAGGCTTAGAATAAAGGTAAAACTGAATGACAATAAATAAGTCATACATAATATATACATATTACATATAGGCACTGCACTGTCTGTTGCAATCTGAACACATTAAAAGAGTTAAGACTTTTTTTGTTTTGTTTGGTTGTTAATTATGGTCATGCTAAACTAGATTCATCTGACTGACTGCATCAGATTTTGCACTAAGTCCCGAGATAAAAATGTTGAATAATGGCATGAAGAATGTCACATAACTGCTCCTGACACAAACGTTGCAATGCACTTTGGCCTAATTCTGAACAAACTTTATATTTAGGCTCATTTTGGAATATGTCTTTTCTCCAACTGACTGAAAACAAAAAAGTTGTATGATGCACTGCCAATATTAGAAACAGTGAAAAGAAAAGTATACAATAATTCTTTTCAAATTTAATGTAGATTTTTTAAATTTTTTTTTTATTATTCATTGCAGGTTTTTTTTGGTTTTTTTTTTAATGTGGGGCTTTGCAGAAGAAAACTTTTGCTTTCTTTGCTATTCTGTTTAGTAAGGATTTGCTAATGAATAGATATGTGAACACCAAAGTTCATAACATGCACATGCAAGTAAGTGTTTGATACAATTTGGCCTTCAGCTTCATCTCCATGACTTCACCAAAGCCTCTGCCACTACTCAACAGTTCAGCTGATGTAAATTCAAAAACTTACTAAAATTAAGTTAGATTACATTAAATAACAGAGTACAAAACTTGTCTCTGATTCTGTTACATATTATGCATGCTTGACAAAGAAACAAAAGCACATAAAGTTTGATATTTTACCTGCCACTTTCTTAAAATCTGGAAGAGAAACAGCTGGAAACTGTTAGATATCTGAGGCTGACAACACCTACCTTAAACACAGCCACTATGAACGTAAGACATTCTACGAATTTGATGTGCTGACACGATAGTCCATGCTATTTTAAAATCATTTTCTAATATGAGCACAATGTTTTATGTGCAAAACACAGATCAACAATGTTCTTTATAGGTGGGAATTAAAACATTTTCCTGTGGCTGAAAATGGACCGAAATCACTGGACAGGCCTGAATCTAGCTGCAAACTGGCAGATTTCACATTTTCATGACTACATGGTGATCACTGAATATACCAGGCTGAGGGTGGACAAAAATCGTCATAGAGCTGAGGACAGTCTTGTGGATGGCAATTCCCACCTATCATATTCCATGAAATTATATTGAGATTTCAGAATTTCCTACAAAAACTAATGGGGTAATATTTACATGCAAAAGTTGCATCTATGTGCCAATTCATCCATTTAATCCTTATTACGAAGCCTGGCCAACACACTATATCGATGGCTCCGTGCTGAAACCGGCTATCTGCTTGACATCAAATTTTACAGGAGAGGCAAAAAACTGTTTTCGCGTCAAGCGAAACGGAATCTGCTGCTCAGATATCATTAATGTTCCTTTGAATTCAATCCTTTATCAGCCTTACTAATGATTAGTGCATTTAATTTAGTCTTTTAAATGAGAAAGCATATGTCCGGTTTGGTCACTGGAAATGGTCAGCTGCGAAACCGGACATCCAACCTAAAACGTGAATGGCCGGTTTCACCGCTGAGGTTTTCAGTGCTGAAGTAGGCTAAGTGTATTCTGATGATGGTTAGTGCTTGATGGCTGATACAATTAAACACTTCTAGTTTTGTTCAATGTCATCATACTAATGTTCTATATTAATTTAATCGTCCACTCACCTGCCCATCCCATCCCCTTTCTTTCTCCCCCCGCCCTGCCCCAACACACACATACAGGTGCAGATACGCTGGGGAAAACATTTTTTTAAATTACAATTTTATTTGATAACTTCATTGTCATGAAGACTTCGATGAAAATCATTAGTTATAAGTATTATGATGATGTTTAAGTATGAATTGAATGAGCTTGTATGGAAAGAAATTAATGAGGAGTTGAGGCTGACATTGTTCACTAACTTTCAAAATAATAATGGTAAATGGCATTGCAAATAATGTCACAGGTACGATGATGGTAGATCGCGATGGTGATGACGATGACTATGATGATGACCGCTAAGGACAACGATGATAATGATGGCGATGATGCTTTTAGGCACAGTTACACTATTTCCATGTCACAACTATAATGTGTTCTAGAAATCTGCATAAGCACTGGAGACTAGACAACTTCATAAATAAATGGAATGATTATAATGGCGTATTGTGGATGATGCAGATAACTGGTGAAAGCAGAAGAGTGGATGGTGACAAGGTAAAGTGAAGTAGTGTTCATGAAACTGAGACTGCATTGAACAATTTGGATTGCAAGTCCAATAATATAGTAATGAAAGTAATAATGATGATGTAGATGACAATGGGGGCAATACTGATCAGAAAGTTGGATGACGATGGGAATGAGGAAATGAACGAATGGATGGTTATGATATCTAGTGAGGCATGTTATCAAAGCATGAATAACGGTCCTTAGGGATGACCGACGTCAGTTCTTCAAGATGATTGTTTTTAAATTTTGGAAGTTGCAATCTTGAGGCTGGCGTGTATCACCCATGTGGGTGTGTCCGTTTTGTAAAAACATTTGCACAATTGTGCTGCCATATTGTGCAGCAAAGCCACGCTGCAACCATCGCTGTAGAGAATGACGGTTTTGTAGCTCAGCTTGCTTTGCATGCAATCCACAGTCTAGCTGCTGAACTCGTTTCCAGTAAGTCCCACTTCAGATTCATGCCAGAGGTAGCATAGAACATCTTTTGTGGCCAAATCAAAAACTGTAAAATTGTGCGTTGCAAGTTTTGTCTTGTAATAGACAGCTGAAGCATGCAGGCTTGGTGCAAGGAGAACGCATTGTAAGTCCATGGTAACGACACAAATGTCACTAGAGTCTGTGGATTTTCTTTTGTCTTCTTTTTCTGCTTGGGCCTTGTCTTTTCGGTCCATATGAATTGTCCATTTGTCCATTGCAACTGTATCTGTCTCATATCCAACGCAGGTATAACATTGGTCCTTTCTAGGCTTGTACGATGACAGGTTTCGTGTATGAAATTCCTCAGTGAAGACAATCTTTGACAAAGGCTTCTACCTCTGATCAGAGCAGGCTGCACGATAGAGGCGATACAATTCCTCATAATAAAACAGCGAATCCTTGGCTCAAGGTACAGTTTGTTAGTGTCATTGTGGCAGTAATGCGACGCCATTTTCACCAGCTGGTCCAGGAACTCAGTCTGTAAAATGATGTCTTCAGAGCGCCTACTGTAGACTGGATTGTCTGGTCTTCTTTGAGCCAAAGTTTGTCCTTGGCTTTGAGGTTCTATTGGAGCGGCGATAAACCATTTCGTCAAGCCTGTGGTGTTGAGAAACATTGTTTTGCAAACCGAAACCTTCTCACCGTTTCTTTTCAACGAGTATGCTATTTTTCTTGATTTTATAGAGTCTTCCGACCTGCGTCGTTATGGTTCCTTGGTTTCCAGAGGGCCATTCACGAAGGATCTTTTCTCTCCCCAAGACAGACTCCAAATTAATGTAGTTAAAGATTTCTTGTCTGTCTTCCTCCGTGAAGGTATCGCTTCCTGTTGTCTTTCCCTTGCATGCACAGGATGGCTTCATGGCTTTTGCTGGTCGATCTGAATAGGCCTGCCATGTCTCTAGTAGACGTTTATTTACGTTCCGCTCTCAGCTGGCCTCGTTTCTTCTTCTCTTCCCTGTCGAGGGGTTCAGTTCATCATCGGTGCCACATGCGGAGACAATGTCAGGTTCATTTATCATGTCGGGCACCTCTTCAGCTTCGCAATCTGGCCGATTTTCAGCCACAGTTTTCACAAGAGATTCTGGTGTAGTCCCATCTTCCACACTTCGATCTAACTGTGGCGGATTGTCAGGTAGGTCGACATCTTCAACGCCAGATTTGAGGATTCTGTCAGGCAGAGTGGTACCAGAAGTAGTAAAATGGACGCTGAAGATGTCGCCAAAACGAGGGATGTTGTCCAGGTGGGTTAGGCGTGCGTGTTTAATTTAGTTTAAACATCAAAGAAAAAGGCGGTACATCAAAGGGCATTAATACCTCAGCCATCAAATTAATACACAATACCCGACACAGGTGTAGTGGACGGCAATTATCTTTGCATACGGCCGGATTCACCGCCTTAGGCAACTGATAAAACCGAACACGCGTCATGTCACCTGGCGAGGGAAGGATTGGCCGGATTCAGCACGGAGATTTTGGGTGTAGTCAATATGGCCGGATTTTTCATTTGCTTTTTTGAACACTTTCTGGGCCGCTTTTAAGTATGCCGTTTTAACTGAAGATGTAACTCAGTAAGGACTACAAAATAATCCAATAAAAGGTATTTCGCAAAAAATGTCAGATAGCCGGTTTCAGCACGGAGCCATCGATATTTATGTTTATACAAAGGGAAAAAAAAAAAAACTCTTTGAAATATGATATATTGACAGATGAAATCAAGATATTTAAAAATACAGTGGAAATAAACACTGACATAGGTATTGAAACATAAACATCTCTTCACACATTCTATCATTTATCATTAGCTGCCCTGAAGTATTTCTCTGTATGAATAGTATAACACACACACAAAAATTACTTTCTTTGTACTTTTACTCCTAAAGTCTGTCAACCAATGGTCCAACGGTGCTCTTTTATGCTCAATTTTCCCAATTCCTTTTGATATTGTGAGACAAAGGAGTGAAATCTCATACAAGATTTGGATACAAAATTACCTTTTAACAACTCACCTATTTCAAGAATGGACACTGTACCGTCCTCATGGCCAAATGCCACACGAGAATGTCTCTCATGATGCCACCGGAACATAGTGACATGTGAAGAGTAGTTATTTGTCTCTTTGACATATGATAGATTCTGACTATCTTGAATGTACCACAGCCAGAGAGGGCCTGCCTTACTCATTAATCCAAGGCACTGGCGTTTATTGCATAACCAACCTATGGAGTGTGTGGGGTCCTTGTGTTTATAACTGTGAAATAAAATCTTCATGTCAAAGCATTACTTTGAAATGACCCACTCAACACAACATGAACAATTTCAATTGCAATGCATATTGGAAAGTCCAAATAAATGTAAAAAATGTATCCCAAACATTCCCATAGACTTAAATTCCCAACACAAGGTTTAAGCTTATCTGCATTGCACCAAATATCATGTTTTTTTGAAAATGACAAAACTGTGAAAACTTCAAAAACTAGCAAAAGTAAGTACATTGTTATAATATACTGTTGTACACTTTAAAATCATAGTATCCATTCTATCTTCCCAAAACGAAATGAATACTCCTGAAGAAATAGTTAAAACTGCATCAGATAGTAAACAGCATTATTCGGGATTAAACCAAAAGTCAGAAAATCAGAATTTCCATTTCTCAGTTTTGAACTTTGGTCATGATTAGGTGAAAAAAAAACAACGCTGAGGCTTATTCAATTCATCTGGAAGCTTTAAAGCTCCTATTTTGTCATAGTTGAGTGTCATGTAACTGCCTGCCTTGACGTCCTAATAACTACAGTAATAGTAATGATAAGCACATCGACTAGTCTCCTAGAATTTTATTTTTGGTCTAAGATGTGAATCAGAGCTAACCTGGCAACAGCAGTCTGTTTTGTGACATCCCACACAATGACAGTACCGTCAACACTGGAACTTGCAAGGAGATCTGGTTTTTCAGGACACCAACAAATTGATGTAATGGTCTTTTTGTGCTCAGACATGATCGACAGCAAGCGGTGTTCATTGTACTGCTGATCCATCTACAGAGCAAGATGCAGTGACAAATTCAAATAATCTTTACTAAACATCAGAATAAAATAATCCTATCTGTAATTCAGAACAAGGTAACGTGATTCTTTTTTTTTGAAAGATGACAAAGAAAAATATTGTCAAGTCTCTCCCTCGTTATTTATTTACTTCAAACCTTGTTGTTTTAGGATTTCATAGTCCACATTGTCACAAATCCCAGACTGGGAGATGTAATAAGTTATGACAGGACAACAATCACGAACAAACAAGTTTAGCACTTAACAGAACAATCCATCAGACTCACACATTTATTAAACATAATTATACAGATAATAGCGCAATTACACACATTATATTATTGAAATTAACTGCCGTACAACGGCCTTATTCTCACACACACTCTCCCTCGGATCCACAACCCGGTAGTTACTCCTAAAGGCACTTCGGCCTCAGCCTCTCCCCTCAGGGTCTTAATAGCACATTAATAATTCACTGGCACCGCAGTCTCTCAATATCACCTTCCTATTGTCATACACCTTAGCATTCCCCTAGCACCTCGGCAGGGCAATAACACATTATCATTTCAATAGTACATTATTAGTTCACTAGCCCCTCAACATGGCAATAGTACATTATCACATTCACGCTCATATCTACGTCCCTGTCCGTGGCCTGACTGCCACGACTTTATGTGCCTCTACTGTCCTGCACTGACAGCCTCACTTCTGGCCTATGTGTGGCCTCCGGCCCTATGCTGGCCTATCCCCTGTGCTCATCGAGGTGGCTCTGCGGCCCGTCCCCGACACCTACAAGGATAACATTACATTGGTATAATGCCCTACCATTTCTATTCACTCCACCTCTCCTTACAACCCATGAAGCGTACACACAATAGTTCACATTTCACTCACCACACATCTTACGGTAACACACCTCCATCGGAGTACACACTACTCACTCGCGCTACAAATCCATGAACTCACTTTCATCTATCGCTCCTGGCGCACATTGCTATATCCAATATCAAGGACTTCCACATTCCTCACATATACTTATTTACATCATGGTAATAGACGAATATAATATAATACATCAATCATAATTATCAATCAACGTTCTACCTACCAGTCATCACTGGAAAAAACTCTCTCACTAGTTTCCCGACTGCTCCCCTTATGTCCGCCCGCTGGGCTCTTACTAGCGTCCGTTCAGTAGGACCTTCTAACTTGCAGTGATAGTAATACAGCGCTTTCGCCTCATTCAGACCCCCACCACTCATAACATGCACGCTTTTCTTCCTTGTCTACGTGCATTAATTTTACTCTCTTCCTTTCACGTCTTTCCCTACTTGTCTGCCGTGAGCCCTTCTTACTCTACACCCGCTCTGTAGCAATCCCCTTAATTGCACTCACTCCACTCGTGACATCATCCCCCACCCCAAAAAAATTAATGCAATTAATTTCAAATCGCATCAAGATGACTGTCAACGGGTGAGCGTGAGCAATACCTACACTAAAAAAAATGACCTAGCAGTTCCCCTAGTATATAAAATACCGGAATCAGGGGAAAACATGGGGATCAATATGCCCTGCATTATGCATATATGTATCACATCATCAATAGCTAACTAAACACAATATCTAATACAGAATCAAAAACCAATCAACCTATCAACCATTCTTCATATCATATTTATAATGTCAATATTTTAAAGTCGACTCATTCACACAAATCCTGTCAATGTTCCTGTCCTCCGATGTATAAGCTCCTGAACTCTTCCCCTAGGCTCGACTAAGGTAGTCGGCGATATGATTGCTGGTTCCTGGAATTGGTTGTATAACGAAGGTATACGGCTGCAAAGCCAATGCCCATCTAGACAAGCGTGGGCTGGACGAACGATTCTTCGACAAAAACGTTAGTGGCTTGTGGTCTGTCTGGATACAAAATTCTCGTCCCATGAGATAACGTCCTAATTTCTGGACGGACCACACAATGGCAAGACACTCACGCTCTATCACAGAATACTTTCTTTCTCTCTGCAATAACTTCCTACTGACATAACATACAGGATGGAGACATTCGTTCTGCTCCTGTAGAAGACAAGCGCCGACACCAGAGTCCGACGCATCCATTCTGAGGATAAAATTAGATCGAAAATCGGGTAATATCAGAATGGGTGACGATGATAATGCTGTCACCAATTTATCAAATGCTGTCTGACATTCAGACGTCCACTGGACCTTATCGGGTTGTCCCTTCTTAGTAAGGTCAGTAAGAGAAGATGACAAGGAGGAAAAATTTGGAATGAACTTTCTGTAATAATTTAAAATTCCCACTAAGCTTCTGACCTGTTTCTTTGTTTTAGGGATTTGCAACCCTACTAATTTGTCAATTTTTGTTACTTCAGGTCTCTGAACACCTCTACCCACAATATGTCCTAAGAATACTATCTCTGGACATGCCAAATCCATCTTTGCGGGTTTAGCAGTTAACCCAAAATGACGTAATCGTTGAAAAATTACTGTTAGTGTCTGAATATGATCAGACCATGTCGACGTATGACATGCTATATCGTCAAAGAATGACACGACATTAGGTATGTCCTTCAATACCGGTATGAGAATACAGATACTCTGGTCTCTCATGAAACCACTGCAGCATATCAACGTGGAAAACCTTTACTGATCCATCAATGTGGATAGCGTAATCTACCTTCGAAACAACTTGCTCAATAACATAAGGACCTTTCCATGTCATCAATAACTTATTATGGTCCGTAGGTAACAACAATAGGACCTTGTCTCCTGGCTTAAAAATTCTCAGTTTGGAACCTCTATCTTTATAGTCTTTTGCTCTTTTCGAAGCGATACTAGAAGCTTCTTCCGCAATATTCTGAAGAGGAGTCTGGGGTGTACGACCCTTATGCGTCGTCTTTTGGCACGCCCTGCACGTCTTACAATATAACCGTACATCTCTGTATACTGACGGCCAATAAAAATTTTTCAGAACTCTTTGCTTGGTTCTAGCACTTCCCATATGATCCGCTAATGGAACATCATGGGCCAGACGCAATACCGTTGCAATCAAGGATACCGGCACCACTACCTGCTTCTGAACCGAAGCCACTGTCACATACTTCCGGAACAGAATGCCCCCCTGGATCACAAAGGAAGACGACCCGTTCTTATATCTCCTCGTTTTCTCCGTTCGCGCCTCCCCAAAACATGGGTTTAATGATGGATCCTCCCTTTGTAATCTCGCCAAGCGCTCTGGCGTGATATCTAGGTTGACCGCTGGCGTCGCCAAAGGTCTAATCTTATCTTTATCAGCTAACCGTCGACGTGTTTCGACCGCGGCGCAAAAGTCAATACCTTTTGATTGCGACCATGCTTGCACGTTCTCATCGGAAGGGGAAACTACCCGTGATACGTTCCCAATGATGAGCTGGGCGCCTGGAAAACAACCAACGACTGCTTCGACTTCCCCGCTAAGGAAAGGTGTATCTATCACTATTCTTGCCATGGGTAATTTCTCAATGGCCCCCGAAAATTGGATGCACGGGACAGTCTCACCTGTAAGCTGTGAATCCCGAATGCAGTCTCTATGCACTCCCACAACGGTAGATCCTGTATCTCGTAAAACCGAGACCGGTTCGTCCCCAACAAACCCCGGATAAACCCTAAGACCACCTCCTGTATGACATGAATTTATAACGGGGATCTTTCTGCCACAAGGTAAAACACCGGAAGATAATAACTTCTCACAACTGGGACACTTAGAATACTGTCCGCCTCCGTTGTCCGATGTAACACATGCAGCCGCATGATGAAATTTATTAGGGGAACATGGACTGGAGCTACTGTCCACGTTCGCCGCTATCCTACCTGTAGGGCAATTCACGCTGATGTGATCTGCTCTACCGCAGTTCCAACACTTCGCGGCCCTACACTCGCGTGAAAAGTGACCCACGCGTCCGCAAGTCCAACACTCCGCTCCCTGTGCTGCACTAGGCCTGGGTCCCCGTGACCCATCGCGACCGGAACTAAAGTCCCTATGCCGTCGGTCATCGGCAAAGGTCACCAATCGCCCCCGGCCATTACCGCGACCTAGCCCTCCTGCTCGGTCAAACTTACCGGATCCATATGCAGGTGATTGGTGATAGCCCCTACGCTGCCCCTGGGCTTGCCCGTTATAGGCACCACGCTGACGCGACCTGTCTTTATGTCCTGTCGGCGACCCCTCGGCAACGGCGACGTACCCAGCATCTTGGACGTACGCCCTCGCCACTGGTTTGGACGGATGTGCCGTACGGTATGCTTCCGCCAACTTAGACGCCTCCTGCATCGTCGCGGGTTCGTTTTCTTTCAGGAAAGCCACCAGATCTTTATGGCACGACGCGTACAGCTGGTCACGGATCATTAGGTCTTTCAGTTTAGCAAAATCCGCGCCTACATGCGCCAAGTCTACCCAGTTCGCGAAATATTCCGTTAATCTCGCGACGAAGGCAGCAAAGTCCTCCCTGGTATCCGCACGTGCTCGCCTAAACTGCTCCCGGAAATATTCCTCGGTACGCGCAAATCGGCGAAGCAGCAAAGCCTTCACCTTATCGTAATCTTGCACGTCTTCGCGCTGTAGCTCTTTAAAGTAGGTTAACGCTCGCCCCTGCAATAGAGACGCCAGGTACGTGGCCCATAATTCCTTATTTTCCCCCCATTGCAATTGTGCGTTCAGTTCGAACCTGTAAAGGTAGGCGTCTATGTCGTCCTTCCGGTCGTCGAACGTAGGGAGCTTAATCCGAACACCACCTTTATTGTGTACCTGCCGCTCAACTGTTTCTGTTGGCGCATTCTTTTTGATTTCCAACTCCGCGATTCTCATTCGCGTCTCTCTCTCCTGTTGGTTATCCCTAGCTTCTATCTCCCTTAACTTTATCTCCTGCTCCCTTTCCCTAGCCTGTCTCTCCTGTTGCTGAGCTTCTAACTCCTTTAACTTAAACTCCCTTTCCTGTTCCTTATCCTTAGCCTCTCTTTCTTGTTGACGCTCTTGAGCCTCTTTTTCTCTCTCTCTATCTTTAGCACGCTCATCGCGCAAATCCGCCTGCTGTTCTTTAATCCAGCCGCGTAGCTCTTCTCCCTCAAGGCCAAGTTCCGTACCCAATTTCATGAGCTCACGGAGATCTGCCATTTCACAGATTTATGGTTATGGTATCTATTATGATATGATGCTAACGACACGACCAGAGACCTGAGATCACACCAGATATAACAACACCCACTTGTCTCAAATACAATTCAGAAATTTGCCTACTTCCTAACTAATTCTATAATCATACAATGCATAGCACTATTAATAATAAAAGAAAATAGAAACGACAAGAATGAAGAAATTCAGTAGAAGGACCACAAGTACGTCAAGGACAACGAACCAGACTAGGACAAAGCTTCTACAAAAAAAACTATAATGGAAAAAAAAATGCAACCTACTACGCCGATTACACTACAAGGTACGAACAAGAACAGAGTCTGAAAAAAAGAACGTATCTACAGATAGGGAAGAGAGGGACAAGAGAAACGTCTTCCTAAAACAACGAGGAAGATGGGACGGCACAATCTAAACAAAAGTACAGGTCCCTACAGAACTGTTCACTGTGATGAACGAAGTTCCAAATTTAGCCCACCTCCCGAAGAGGATAAACTACGCTCACCACAGCAAACCCGCGCCACCGCCCGTATAATCTATAACGACAAAAACAGCAAAAACAGGGAAACAGACAGATGAAAAGACAGCCCTCAATCCAGGGTACAAAATTTCAGTTTCACTTAACTTTCAAATTTTGAGTTTAACTCCTCCCCTTAATCGGAGCTCTGGCCGCTTGACTCCTCAGGCTGGCACACACACTCTGGAAAGTTCAAATTCACATTAGTACATATTCATAACAGTACATGCATCAATACATATTCATAAATACACATAAATCATACCATCATGAAATTTCCATTCATCCCACGAACAAGGACAACAGCACGAATTCCTAGCACAACAGAAAAACAACTAGATATAACGAATACACAATGTCAAAATGACCACAGGTAAACAGGACGAGCCCCCAATGTCACAAATCCCAGACTGGGAGATGTAATAAGTTATGACAGGACAACAATCACGAACAAACAAGTTTAGCACTTAACAGAACAATCCATCAGACTCACACATTTATTAAACATAATTATACAGATAATAGCGCAATTACACACATTATATTATTGAAATTAACTGCCGTACAACGGCCTTATTCTCACACACACTCTCCCTCGGATCCACAACCCGGTAGTTACTCCTAAAGGCACTTCGGCCTCAGCCTCTCCCCTCAGGGTCTTAATAGCACATTAATAATTCACTGGCACCGCAGTCTCTCAATATCACCTTCCTATTGTCATACACCTTAGCATTCCCCTAGCACCTCGGCAGGGCAATAACACATTATCATTTCAATAGTACATTATTAGTTCACTAGCCCCTCAACATGGCAATAGTACATTATCACATTCACGCTCATATCTACGTCCCTGTCCGTGGCCTGACTGCCACGACTTTATGTGCCTCTACTGTCCTGCACTGACAGCCTCACTTCTGGCCTATGTGTGGCCTCCGGCCCTATGCTGGCCTATCACCGTAGGCGGCGCTCTTTGGCCCGACCTCGGCACCTACAAGAATAACATTACATTGGTATAATACCCTACCATTTCTATTCACTCCACCTCTCCTTACAACCCATGAAGCGTACACACACTAGTTCACCTTTCACTCACCACACATCTTACGGTAACACACTTCCATCGGAGTACACACTACTCACTCGCGCTACAAATCCATGAACTCACTTTCATCTATCGCTCCTGGCGCACATTGCTATATCCAATATCAAGGACTTCCACATTCCTCACATATACTTATTTACATCATGGTAATAGACGAATATAATATAATACATCAATCATAATTATCAATCAACGTTCTACCTACCAGTCATCACTGGAAAAACTCTCTCACTGGTCTCTCGACTGCTCCCCTTATGTCCGCCCGCTGGGCTCTTACTAGCGTCCGTTCCGTAGGACCTTCTAACTTGCAGTGATAGTAATACAGCGCTTTCGCCTCATTCAGACCCCCCCCCCTACTCACAACAGCACGCTTTAACTTACTTGTCTACGTGCGTTAATTTTACTCTCTTCCTTTCACGTCTTTCCCCACTTGTCTGCCGTGAGCCCTTCTTACTCTACACCCGCTCTGTAGCAATCCCCTTAATTGCACTCACTCCACTCGTGACACACATGACTTTCTATATTATGAACCCTCAGTCAGTCATCTCTTAACCTAAGGTAGCCAGTATTTCATAATTTTGTAATTTATTTGCACACAGTCAAAGGATACAATTTTCAACCAAGAACATCTGACTATAGTAACTTTAAACAGCTTCATCATAGATCTTTTTACCTTTGCTTATATTTTGTTGGGAATATAAACCACAGCTTCAAAGAATAATGATCAGATCTACAATAACCATTGAATTTGCATAATGTATACTATTAGATAATAAAATGCAGAATGCATCACAATAAATGCTGTATTTCATCACCATGTAAGTATAATCAATATGTAACAGAACACATATAGTACCTCATAAATGTAGATGGCTAGCGTTGAACTGTATGCAAATCTATCACCATGGGCTGCAACAACATCATAGTTCCATGGCTGGCACCCAGCTGGCACAAGTGCAATTTGACGAACCATTATAACCTAAATGATGAAAATGACGGAAGATTTCCTTATTAAATGTCCCGACCATTTGAACTCTTCTGATTAGGGCAAGGAAAGGATTAAGGATAGTTGAGGGATAGGGTTAGGTTGATGAAAAGTTTTTGTTTTTTTTACAGATAGAGACAGAGACATCAAAAACCCTCTCTTTTTTTTAGTAATTTGACTGAGTGGTCAGGATGTAAATCATCAAACATATCCACATTGGATGATGGATGGATTGATACAAAATAAACAACATCTCAATTTTCACAATTAATATCTGAAATTTGTCCATTTTCAGTAGCCACTGCTCAATGTCTGTGCTGCCAATATTTGTGGCCTACATTTTGCAAACCGAGTCCTGCAAGAGGCTAATAATAATATATTGTATAGCAATGCTGCTATTTGTGTTTTGTTTATTCGGTTGCTACACATATCGTTTTGTTCACGTTTTTTTCACACTAGTTTTGTGGGTTTCTTTTGTTTATCTATCCTGTCACCCCTACTATGTCTAACAGAGTGGTATCATCTGATTATGTTTATTACGATGCAGCTATCTATTCATCATACTCATGTAATTGTTATTGTACTGACGGTCTGAAGTTCGAACTGGGGAAAATCTTAGGGAAACTTTTGACTTTGATGCTGGTTGTTGTGTACATGTGAAATGAGAAGAAAGGGGCCATCTTGAGAAACTGTTCTATATCTGTAATAATGAATTCCGATGTAATACTAATACTAGGGCATGCTGCATAAGAGCGTCTGTCGGTAGGTGTTCATCAGGGAAAACTGGGAGAAAATGACCAATTTGTTGTTGGTCGTTGTCTTTATTTGATGTTGTAATTATTTTAGACTAGAGAAATATTGTGATGCTTTGATTAAACTGCTTTTCAGTCCATGTAAGTAAATTGTAAGTTTTAGTATACTCTATGAGCTGGAAATCAAATCTCTTGCTTAAAGGCGTGCTAAGAAAACTAACACATCATAGAACATGGAACCTTTACATAGTGGAGGAGGGAGAAGGCCATGCCATGATACATGTAGTGTGCCTAAATTAAAAAATAATTTGTTCACCTTAGGGACAAAAAAAAAAATGCAGAGCTCCTGGGAAAAGGTTAACACGTGTATTAAATGGCATGTAAATGCAGAAAATTCTTGATTATGGGCCTTCTATATCACAATAGAACTCATTGCATCTCATCACAAGTATTTCATGCAAATATCATAGGAGTCACTAATTACAATTTATCCACCATTATTATTGTTATTGCCTCCTAAAGTAAACACGATGCAGGTGTTCAAAAAGACTCGAGTGACCCAACCACCGAAGTTATCGGCAACATGCGAACGATTGGCTGACTAGCCACTGGTATCCCCGCACACGGCGTTGGGTGGACAAGTTAAACTTAAAGGGTTAAATAGAATCAGGTTACCTTGTAGCCGACTTATCGATATTATACCATATTTATATATTTGGGGTTCATAATTATATAAGTCTGCTGGTGTGGGCTGCTCACCTAGTGGGTCAATTATGTGCATCTTGGTATAAACATCGACAGTAGGCCTATCTATAAACTGCAGCTGCAAGTATTTGCTATCCTGTTTGTATTTAAGCAAGTCCAATAGATCTGTGTTACCAAGTAGAAATTTAGGGAAACAGCTAGCAGACTTCACCTAGGCTTGCAGAATTATCGCAAATAATGGGTGGCAAATACCCTGCTCGACAACGCTCAGTAACCAGTATGCCCCCCAATTTTAACCTGTTTCATGAAATTCAACAAGTTGACTTGGTTGAGTGCAGAAAGCCAACTTAAAGTGTGCATGGAATTCATTCACACTCTGTAGGCCGACTCGTGCCGTCGTGGAAAGGGGACCATCGCATGTTAAATTTAGATCTATTTCACACTAGCCAGGTTCACTTACGCAACGTTTATCTTTCTATGCACCTAATTTTCCTCCATCTACATTTACAACTTCAACCTCCCCACTGGACCGCTCCACTTCAAGTTTCTCATATTTGTCCAAATGTATTGAATTGCTCTCATCGTGCCAGTCAAGAGCACTGTCACTGTCACAGAGATAAGATATGGTGTGTCTAAAAATCGCGCATGAGCATGATATGCGTAGACCCATATTGATGGTGATCAAAGACCTGGCCAGTAATTCCCCTGTCCAAAATATGTTTGATGACTCGTGTGTCATCCACAGTTTACCTACTCCTATCACCTGATCAAAACTCAAGCCTGTCCTTTCACCCAAAAACGTTAAGTCTGTTATTTCCAACCAGGCATGGCTGTTACGTGTTGTTTGTTTCGTATCTTTTGTATTGTTTCTATAATTAGATTATTGGGTAATTAAACTTTCTGAGAGAGAGTGGCGTAACCAACACGACGATGTTAAGAAAGCCTGATTCCTATCATCAACTCTTCCAATGCATATTCATGTAGGATTTTTGTAGTGAATTGGTAGCAGCACGGTCTAGGGGCGAATTTCCTACATCAAACCGCTGTCGGCACATAGGAACAATGTCATTCCCATGTGCAAACTTGACTTCAGTCTTACGAATCAGATTTCCATAGGATTGCTGTTGCTTGTTGGGGGGGGGGTGGGGGTGGGGGTGGGGGGGCTAACATTCGGTTTTGTTTATTTTATTAATTTGCCGCTGTCTCCCAGTTTGCTCTGAAAGTTACACCAAAATGTATGCTCAACTGAAAATAGGCTGGAAATATCTAAAGAAAACACGTGAAAACGAAATCACATTCTAAATCAGTTGACTATAAGGCTAAGACTAAGACACAACATCGGTCTAAAATCTGGTAAATCTTTGACATTTATCAAATAGTAATATAGATAATATAGGCCAAATAAAAAAAACAAACACCTTTTTGTTTTCGGTCCACACCCCGTCCCCTTGAACTGCTCTTTATTTTTGTGTGTGCCTGTGAAAAATATGGTCATGTTAAAAAATTAGACAGTTGTCAATAATATCACGTGATCAAACTTTCATGCTGCTTATCAGTTTGTTCTCTTCCTTTGTAAAAGAGTTACGATTTATAATCGCATTCATTGGTTCTATTTAACAGCTGAGACAAGATGGCAGCCTCTATGGTAAGTTTGTGATTGATAAAGTGACAGATGCAGACATTTATATGATAATGTTATACTTCATTCTTCATATTAAATTGAAAAAAAAATATGTTCATAATGATGGCTCATCATAGTGCTAGGCCGGCAAACGAACATTTCACTTCCTCAAAGATTTCTGCAACCATATGTTCATATTTAAAGCGCGTCAAATTGCTGGTACTTCACAACCGGCAAGATAAAATTTCTTTAAAATGTTGAGTGGCTTGGTCCGCAGATTTAATAAGACTATGCACTATGGGGAAAACCGATTCACATAAAACAGAGAAACCTGAGTTAAATGTGAGATACATTGAACGATCGGTATCGTGTTTACGATTTTAGACCCAGACCTTTTATTATAGTAATAACCTACTATTTAAAAGTAGCCTTTACGTTAAAGTCTGTCTCTACAAAGTTTGAAAAATACATTTTGTTTTACTTGTTCATTTTCTGTTACTTTTCGTTCGTTACCAAGCGCACTAAAAAGAAAGACTTCCAAAAGTGTCTCTCATGGCAGTACTTATTGCCAGGTTGCACCTTTGCCTTAAAGTTAATGCCCTCAGCAGTTTATCAGAGAGCCATAGATCTATATATTAAGACTAGAGAACTACAAGAACTACCCCGGGGGGGGGGGGGGACCTTCCATTCTCAGATCCTCCTGTCATATCCTTGTGGGATCCGTGATACCCCCGCAGTTTGGGATTTATCTGTCTGACCGTGGGATTGTTATCAAGTTTGTTCATTGGAATGTCCAAGAAGATTTGCTGGTTACAACATCACACCATCAGTTTGATATTGGAAATCCACCTCTACAGTAATCCTACCAACCTTCCCTACAGAAATTCTGCACAAATCTACATCAGATTGATGTGGGGATGCTGGCTGGAAAAGGGCTGAAACACTTAGTTAAAAGTATTTATTTACTTTTATAATCCCTTCAGAACTAAATATCTTGAACAGAGAAATGAATAAAGAAGTAAGGAAATTAGAATCACAACGGGTTTAATTAGTTGAAGCATGCTGCATTGTCTGGGTATTTTGGAAGCAACACAATAATTGCACTGTGCATTGCCTGGGTCATAAAAGAATTAAGAAAGCTTTCATTCGTTAATATTTTCCATTTGTTAATGTTATGTTTTTGTTCTCACTGTAGATCTAGTATATTTTGTCTTACTTGTTTTGCAGAAGGGAAAGAAATGTCTTGTCATTGGAGGTTGTGGGTTTTTAGGGAGACACCTTTGTGAAGGTTTACTAAATGCTGGCTGGACTGTCCAGGTTTTTGATATCAGGACAACATTTGAGGATTCAAGAATAAAATTCTTTGTTGGTGACCTCTGCAAGGAAGAGGTAAATATGGATTGTATATAGTCAAAAGAATCTGTAGTTTTATAAATTTAAGATATAAACTTATCCTTCCATTCTGTGCACTCAGTTCTTTCTTGCTGTTGTTTTAGATTTTGTTTTCAATTTCCAAAGTTTCAAGTTCTCTTGATGAAGTTTGGGACAGCATGATACTATTTATTTTCGTAGAATGTTTGCGAATGTGCATTTGTCACATTACTGTATAAAAATAAAATTGTGACATTTGCAGATTTTCTCCACATTGTTTAGTAACCCTGCTCTAACCCCAAGGGTTAGTCAGAACATAAGCACCTTGTTTTTTGTTGTTGGTTTTTTGCCATGAACTTTGTAGAAAATGCATTTATTTTTTAAACCTGAAATTAGGATTATTCTGTTAAGATGTTATGATCCCTGACCATTACTTTGGTTTATTCCTATTATGTGCTATTGGGGCATGTCGACAGATCCCTAGATGTACAGAACACTAGTGCTCGTTTTGTTTAACTCTGTTTGAAAAGTCTGGGATTGACAGACTTCACTCTCAGGAGGTACAAAATCGGTAGCGTTTAGTACTAAGTGGTTTTTCTCTGTGTGAAAATCTGGGTGTGACGGCTGGGAATTGGAATATGAACTAGGAAGATTAAAAAAAGGTTTTTTAAGGAAGTTGACACATGGAAGAAACTGAAATTTTTTTGTCATATTCTCTTGACAGTTGTGGATAATGGAAAGCAGTAAAGAGTAATTTAAAAAACTGCATTGTGGGCTGTATAATCATTAACTATTGAGAAGGAGAACATGCATTCACGGATTTTGCTCAGTAAGAAAGGACTGATCTTGGTGAGCAGATGTTTTTCTGAAACCTCTGTCATTAGTATTAATAAATTCATGTTTGTTGCCTGTGCAGGATTTGAAACCAGCCCTGGAAGGAGTGTATTGTGTATTCCACTGTGCCTCTCCAGCCCCTCTCAGCAATAACAAAGCACTATTTTATAAAGTCAATTATGAGGGAACCAAGACCATCATCAAGACATGTAAAGAATTAGGTGTAAAGGTAAGCTGCAATTTGTGACAGATTTTTATTTCTTTTTCAGTCAGAGAATGTCATGAGTAGATCTGTTTGTTTCTCTCTGCACTGAAATGATGCCAGAAGTAATCAGCCTATTCAGTTGCTGTGTATAATGTGTCTGAAAAAGAAGGGATGGGGCAGCAGAGTAAAACAATAAAAAAAAAAAGAGGCATTTATGGGATTAAAAATCATAACTAATGATGTAATGAACAGTCACTTCCAACTTAGCCGATGTTTTTCAGAGACAGTAAAAGTGTTTGAATCAATATAACTTAAAACAATACATCTTTGGCCATCGAGACCGAGCTGAAAAGCAGGAAGTATAATCCCGCGTAAGTGACACGTGATGGTGTCTTTTGGCTCAATTCCAATAAGATTGAATGAATCAATTTTTGTTGTTATATATTTAGTTTTAGCCCTTTTCCATGCATGTGCAGCATGATCGAAAAAGTATCTTGGGGTGAAAGCAAACAGTGTCACTGATAAGCAGTGAATTGCCCAAAATATGTTAGCAGTCTTGATTTAGAACTTCAGTTGTGCATTCAGCCTACCCACCAACAAACTCCTAAAGTCCTTCTATCTCTTCAAAGATGGCCCCAATAACTTATTTTTGGCGAATTTATTTTTATCTCATCCACGTGATGCCATTACTTTACAGAGGCTGGTGCTTACAAGCTCAGCTAGTGTTGTATATGAAGGCAAGGGAATTCGAAATGGCAGAGAAGAGGAATTGCCCTATGCTGCCAAACCCCTGGACTACTACACTGAGACCAAAATTCTGCAGGAAAAGGTAATACTGATTTTACTTTTTGTATAAATAACAGAATCAGTTTGAGAGTACTCACTGCACTGAAGGATTATTGTTGGGGACAGTAGACGGAGCCACATGAAATTTCTGGCTGCCGCATCCTGGGGTTGAGATATTTTTTTCTTTCGAGGTTTGTTGCCATCGGCATTTATGCCTTGTTTTCTTGTTATTTCTTTGCCCTGTTTCTGGTTTTTGTTTGGCCTTTTCTTCTTTTGGTGTTCTCTTCTATATCTTCTGGAGCCCCCAAGAGCTGTTGTAATCCTGAAAAGGGCTATTTTGGGCTGGCACCAAAACTAAAGGATGGTAATTTCAGTGGCAAAGTTCTAAAGAGTTGTAAAACTGGGTTTTGTTTGGGAGGGGTGTATATAGGGTGGATGTTTGTTTTGCAATCCTTTTCTGGGGAGTTGTCCTGTGTTCAGTGCTTTCTGCTTTCTTTTGTCCTTATTTTGGACAGGGATGGAGTGTTTTTACTTTTTCATTATGCCCCATCTTGGTGTCAGGGCAAATTGTCCTTTTCCTTTAGTTTTCTAAGGCAGGGACAGAATGTTCTGTATTGTTTTCAGCTCTTCTTAGGGCAGGAGAAAGTTTTGTTTTTGGTTTCATCCCTGATTTCATTTAAGACAGGGACAGGGTGTTATTCATTGCTCCATCTCTACTTGGGATGTCGACTTTTCATTATTTGTATGACAGTATTACAAACTGTTTTTTTAATTTGTATCATTAAAGCTAGTAGTGCACTAGGTCAAATCTGTTTTAATTTGGATTTAGTGTGAGATAAAGGCCATGGAGTTAAATGTAACCAGGCGCACTGACGAGACTGAGAGACAAGTCTGTCTTGATAGTTCCAGCACATCAAAACTGTCTTGAGTCAGCAGGTGGAAAGAAAGACCTTGTTCATTGTGTCAAAACAGATGCAAGATAGTCTGAGTCAGCAGGTAGAAAGAAAGACCCCGTTCATTGTGTCAAAACAGATGCAAGATAGTCTGAGTCAGCAGGTAGAAAGAAAGACCCCGTTCAATGTGTCAAAACAGATGCAAGATAGTCTGAGTCAGCGGGTAGAAAGAAAGACCCCGTTCATTGTGTCAAAACAGATGCAAGATAGTCTGAGTCAGCGGGTAGAAAGAAAGACCCCGTTCATTGTGTCAAAACAGATGCAAGATAGTCTGAGTCAGCGGGTAGAAAGAAAGACCCTGTTCAATGTGTCAGAACAGATGCAAGATAATCTGAGTCCGCAGGTAGAAAGAAAGACCCCATTCATTGTGTCAAAACAGATGCAAGATAGTCTGAGTCAGCAGGTAGAAAGAAAGACCCCGTTCATTGTGTCAAAACAGATGCAAGATAGTCTGAGTCAGCAGGTAGAAAGAAAGACCCCGTTCGATGTGTCAAAACAGATGCAAGATAGTCTGAGTCAGCAGGTGGAAAGAAAGACCCCGTTCATTGTGTCAAAACAGATGCAAGATGGTCTGAGTCAGCGGGTAGAAAGAACGACCCTGTTCAATGTGTCAAAACAGATGCAAGATAGTCTGAGTCAGCAGGTAGAAAGAAAGACCCCGTTCAATGTGTCAAAACAGATGCAAGATAGTCTGAGTCAGCAGGTGGAAAGAAAGACCCTGTTCATTGTTTTGCAACAGATTCAAGATAGTCTTAACTCAGTGTGCTTCTTGCCAAACTAAAAAGTAACAAAGGATATAACAAAGACTTTGGCTTTTGCCTTCTGATCTGTGAGACTTACAATTTACAAAAGAACAGTAGAAATGTAGAATTCTAATACAGTGATTATTGTCATGACATGAAAAAAAAAATGCCTTTCACCCTCGTGATCAAGCCTAAAATTCACTTGGTTAGGGAACGGGGGGGGGGGGGGGCTTGAATAATATAAAAATCAGGAATTTTTCAACTATTAGAGTTTTTCCAGGCTTCAGAACCTTTTTACATTTTGGAGTCTTTGATATGTGTGCATAGGTTACCTATTACCAACCACTGAAGAACGCTGTGGCTGAACCTGGCCGGCAGCAGTTGATTAAAATAGATGTACATTTTCAATAAGTTTCAGAACAACACTGATTTGGCATTTGTCTGAGGTGGTGCGCGGGTTGCGAATGAAATTTACTTTTTACATTTACGTCTGTGCCATTACTTTCTTTGCCCAAATGAATGACGCTGGCCAAGATGAACTTTGGTCTTTCAGTGACTCATTTAAAATTTTGGCAACTATGACTGCATCACCAGCTCCGATTAATGGCGTTCAGAATGTCAGCACCCTGGAAATTTCCATAAAACTTTACTGCACAGTTGATGGTATAAGGTTGGTCATTGGTGGAAATTAGCCGGCTGTCAGTCTGTACTTAATCCGGGCGATGGCGCTGGTGTTGCTAAATGTAGTTCCGTAGTTCCCAATCAAAAGTGGAATTATCAAAATAAATTGAATTATTGAGTGTCAAAGATACCAAGTGGCAGCTGTCACGAGCAGAGTTAGGGTCTTGGGGAGCATTCGACTGCACGAGAGGCAGCTAACTCACACTCGGACACAACCACACAAGAAAAGTATTAAACAACTAGAGTATCTATATATGTCAGGCCGGTCAGGCCATGTTTTACATAAATATTAATAAACAAAACAAAAGACAGAGGTATATTCAAAGCAATAAATTCTAATTACTAACTTAATCTATGATATTTCATGTAATTATGGTTCCTTATTGGATGTACTGCAATCAATAGCAAATAGGTATATTATACGAAACTAGATATCAATTTAAAATGACAGTTGAGTCGCCACTGGCCAGTCGCCAGGCAAACTCTCCCTAAATCATATGGGCTTGAATGTTAGGAGAGCCCAGTACGTTCCAAGCCTACAGAAGCACACTTCGGCTTGTAGGTAATTACGCAGTTGCAAAAAAAACTATTTATATATATGCACAATCATTATTCAATTCATCAACAATGTGCCATATTACTTCAATCATACTATGGAAATAATTCTATAACACAGGCCACTCGTCGTTGAGTGCCAGCTGGGGTTTCCTTAGACTTCCTATAAGGCTGTGGTTCTCTCTCTATCTCTGATCTTCTATTATGCTTGAACTAATAAGATATATTACCATTGGTCACGCCTACTGGTAGGCGCGAACATCAAAATAGCGCAGCGTGGGCTTTCAAAGGTCAGCCCACTCAGACCTTTCTTTCTAGAGCTCAGTCAGTCCGTTAGCAAGGACTTCTAGTCTTCAAACCACACAGTTCAGGTACTGGCCAACCGGAGATACTTCACGACACGATGCTTCTGCTCGTCTGTATTCAACAATTCTGAACGTTACACGATGTTTTATACTATCTAACTACCCAGCGTGCTAGTCCGCTGGCCCAATTAGTTCAGCTATCTCATAGGTCGAAACCTCCCACCATTTTAATTGTAGTAATACATCTGCACTATTCTACCAGCCAGTTAACGTGCAAAAACTTGTCTAGTCATACTTAACAATGTCAACTATCCCCACCTTGTTTGACCCCTACTCCATTACTTATTAATCACGAACATTAAAACCGACAAGCGTGCATCTAACAGTTTAACTTTACATTTATTTACTCACCAACTATAATTCGCGAGGGCCGTTCAAGGCCACCAGCCAATTTCTCATGGCCCTGGTAAAACAACAACAACTCACTCTCTGCGTGAGTTTTAACAACATCCGAATCATGACAGCAGCCATAACGTTGTTCACATATCCTGATCTGGTGTAGAGGTGTGCCGTGTCGAAAGAGCGTCAAAGATAACCTGCTTAAATTCCCACTGGTACACTGTCAAAGACCCGAGAGGCACCGGTAGTTAATTACCATCCAAGAGCCACACCTACGCTAGCTCTTATTCAGGTTAATGTAATAGGTCTTATTCTAAATTTAGTAAAAATATCACACGTCGGTTTATTTGCCAACACCCACACAAATTAATTCAAGCCAATGGACAGTGTTCTACGATGACACTTCACTCCAAATGTAGTGGCTGCGGGTCACTTTCTGCCCCAAGGTTTAAGATTGCAATGCGATGCGCGGACGTTTAGACAAGATAAGAGAGGCATTTCCGGTTTCACTTCAGGTCATTGACGCCCTGGAAAAGAAAAAAAGTCGATGAAATATTGGCCGATTCACACATTAGGGACAAAGGGTGGGGGGGGGGGGGGGAGCATGAGAAAAGAATAATTTAAAGAATTAATGTTATTACAACCAGAGATGTTGGTGATTCCTGTGCTTCCTGAGTAGAAATCTTGGACACTTGGTACCAAATTTGATGAAATTCAACAAGCAGAATCCCACGTTCTTATACAGTTGCAAACTAATTATTTGGGGTTCAACAAAATCTACAAGGCTTCGGATGTTACATGGTATTGAATCAAACGCTGTCTAACATTCACCGGTTTTCCAAACAGAGAGTAATTTATTGGAATAAAATCAGGTAAGTGCAGAAGAGGATGAAAGGGCATTGATTATAGTGTTCTTAAGTCTGAAAGGGTGGGGTAATAAATTCTGATCGTCCAGCACTTTTCAGCTTTCGCGATATCCCGATAATTGGCTGATTCCAAGCCAGAAATCTGTCGTGAGGATTTAAAGTGCCACTATTAATCACTGTCAGTATTTCGTTGTTCCCACTGCCATGGCAAGCCTAGCTGGTACTTTTCACGCGAAATTCAGCTCAAGGTTTAGCGTATCAGCGAAAGTCTGACAGCCTTAAATAGACGATACAATTCAGATTGTATCACGAGACATACAGACTTGACTCGTGTGGGGGTATACGATCGAGATCTTTGGCCAATGCAGCTGATAATAATTATATCCAGAGGGTAAGGGCCCCTTTTTTTTCCTATTTGTTTATGAATCTGAGGTTTGTCCCCGGGGCAGTGGCGGACCTACATTTTTAGACCCTGAAGCTTGAACTGTTATGGACCTCCTTCGCAACTAGCAACAATATGGGAGCATCCAAAATTCATTCATTAAAAAAAGTTTCTTCAGGACCCCTCAGGGATTAGGGCCATGAAGCTTTAGTTTCATTAGTTTCATAGCAGATACGCCACCGCGCCAGGTGTATGGACAGGAAATACCGATGGATCAACAAGTGGCTGAAAAATGTCTGTGTGGAAAAGCCTTTGACGTGAGGCACTGATCGGAATGTTTTCTTATCAGCGCCAAGGGCATCTTTTAAAATACTATTTATAGAACAGATGGCAGTCCATTGATTATATGTCATCAAGTCATCCTTCTCATGGCTGTATCAAGCCATTATCTATAACACTTAATACCTGTATTATCACTTGGTGACCTTTAGCCCCGAAGTCGACGTTCGTAGTTGTAAAATTACAAGTGATATGCAATGTACAGTATGTGTCTGTATGTGTGCGTTGTGCGCGTGCATGTGGTGTGTGTGTGTGAGAGAGAGACAGAGAGAAGGGGGTGGTGGGAGAGAGGGAGAGATATTGAAATTGAAAGGATTCATTAAGAACTAGGAGGAAGGTGAGGAACATAAACTTGCAGGGTAGGTCTGGGGGGTAAGAACTAATTGACTGTTTGCTTGAAGGATTGACTTTTGAGTCGCATTTCTGATCGTGACTGGCCCAGTTGCTGGAATTTCAAACCATGTTTACTTTGTGGTTTGACAAATCGGAGGATTATGTTCCCTCTGGCCAGTTGTATCATTGGCCTTAGACTGGTCTGCTTGTCCGCTGTTACGGCACCGCCTCCACTTTCTTTATCAGTGCTGGCTTTTCCCATTTCCTGGTTGCTCTGATTTACGTCAAGCCATTGAGATCTCCTGATTGGCCACGCGTATGTGCAGGCTCGACCTATAAAATTGTTAAAGAGTTGGTTAATTCATCGAAAAGCTTTTGCTGTTGCACGCAGTAGGAAGCTGCTTTGAATCTTCTTACTAGCAGTTTTGTATTACATTTCTTGAAACGAGAGGGAGGCGTTTGTTGTGTTGAAATAATCACTGATACTAATAGTCACCTGATTTGTGATTTTGTTGGAAGCCAAAGATTGTGCTGTTCAGTGTTACAGGGAATTTTCAAACAGGTTGTCGAAAGTGTGCCCAGACCTTTACAAAACGTGTAATTTCGTAGATGACATTCACGAAGAACTGCATTCTACGGCCTAGAGGGCATGTATCATTAACCGTCGCTGCACTATGGAAATACGATCGATTAGTCGCTTTTAGCTGTTTGTCTGCAGTATTGTAGCGTTCATTGTATTATTTATATTGATAGCAGTTGAAAAAAATACAATTTCTGACATTCCGACTTTTTCTGACTTGCCTACACCCAATACAATTAAGGATGGCCCAGTCCAGTCGTGTTTTACAAAGGATGCCAGGAAATGTCTCGCTTGTTCAACTGGCACTGATGCTGAACATGTTGTTGTTGTTTTTGTGTGTGCAGTCGTCATTGGCTTGTCCCACAGAGTGCACATGTCACGGCGCTGGTGGCATCAACGTTATCTGCTCCAGCACGGACATCACACATATACCCCAGAATCTCAACCCCAGGACTAAACTCCTCACCATCACTGGTCACAGACAAGCGCCCTTTTCTCTTCGGCATTTGACGCGGGCAGACTTCCGGAATCTGAAGCAACTGGTTCACCTCAAAATATCCTTTACTCAGCTGACAACAGTTGATGAGGATGCCTTCTTTGACCTTGTAAGCCTTAAGCGTGTGGAGCTGCAAAATAATAATCTATCCGCATTACTGCCCAACATCTTTTCTGGACTGCGTAACCTGACATTTATTTCCTTGACCAACAACCCGGGTTTGGTCCTCAGTGACAGGGTTTTCTGGAACATTCCAGCGCTCGAAGAGCTTTACCTCAGTGGTCTAGATTTGTCAGAAATAAACCCCATACTGTTCTATGGACTTGGTAGTTTGAAAAAACTGGATCTCAGCTCAAACCGCTTAACCACATTTTCTCCTGCCGTCCTTTTGTCTATGCGTAATCTTTGGTCTCTTGATCTGGCCTTTAATCATTTGCGGACTCTGGACCCACAATTGGCACCACATTTTGTCCGACTTAAACGACTCCGACTCGGAGGAAATCGGTGGCAGTGTAATTGTCTTGTGAAGTGGCTGAAGAAATTCCCGGCGTTTATTGCTTCACCTATTTCTGATGCTGTGGTGTGTACAGCACCTACAAACTTACAGTTCCATCTCTTATTAGACGTTGATGACAACATGCTGATATGTACACCTCCTTCCATTAAAGGCTGCCCACCACAAGTGTCAGTTGTAGAGGGTGGAACCCTGACAGTTCATTGTCAGGTTACGGGTGATCCGTTTCCCAAGCTCACCTGGACATTTGCAGATGGCACTCGCTTGGTCACCAATATTGACTCTGAGGTATCTGACCAGGACGCATCGGCGGTACTTGTGCCTAGTGTTCCCGCTGCTTTCCATGGGAAACTGACTGTTTCTGCTTCCAGCGAAATTGGCTCAGAAAGTGAAGGTATTTTTGTCGCCATTGACATTCAGTCGACAGCTTCCAGTGCGCAAACACCGAGTTCAACAGCGGCAAACTCGCGGACAGCATCAACAAGCGCATCTCGGAAAACCACGTCGTCCATTCCCCAAAGTTCCACATCGAAGGCACCTGTAATTTCTCAGGCCAAGATGGTAAGCCCCTCATCTTTACCAGGCCAAAGAGAATCTACCAGTGGTGAAAACCGGGTCACCTCTAAACTCCTGAGTACATTGTCAACAGCATCACCCGCTGCAGACAGTGTATCATCTGTCGTTGATAATAATATCTTTGTCATTGCTGGTGCCAGCGCCGTGGGTTTGGCAGCCTTTGTGGTCGCTCTTGTTCTTGGGATCTACTTTTTCAAGAAAATTTCCACGACAAGATCCACAGCGAAAGTCATGCCACAGAACTCAGAGGGAATCCGTCAGCCAGATTTGAACCGCGGGCCTTACACCGCCACCTATTTCGTGTCACCAGAGTAGTCTTTTATTTGGTGCTTGCTGCTCATTCTTTGCAGATGAAAATAATGAATCGTCGGTTTAATGTGCAGGAAGATCTGATGACTCCAACTGAAAAACTCGAAACCGAAATTCATGGAAGTAACTCGGGGAGAAAATTTATCGCGAAAAGACTACAGTAAATAAGAAAATATTCCAGCCTTTCATTTGGTCCCATGAATGCATTTCATTTCTTTTATAATTATATGTCCGGCCGTTGTTAAACGTACCTGATTGTACATGTATATGGTTATTGCTTCGTGCCACCAGAAATTGGTCAGAAATTCTGCCACATATTTTTTTCTTTTATTGTTGTTGCTTTTCTTTTTTTGATGGAACATTGGCTGAACATTTAGAATTAGTGCATTGAAGTTTGAGTGAGGCGCCTCAAACTTTGTCAACAGTTTGAAATATTCTTGCTTTGTATATTCAATGAGGAAAATAAACTTTTTGAATTCAGGTTTTACAACTTTGGAAAAGCAGAGCACAAACTCTTGTTCCCCTGAATGGCGACATTATATTCTACCCAGACGTTTCAAACAGTGAAGTTTCAAAATTGCGTGAAGGGATTAAATTAGCGAATGTGTCTAAAAGGCTATTTCGGGCTGGTTTCCACGGTCAAGCAACTTTCCTTTATCCATCTGAGGTTAGCACAGATAGAGAGAGAGAGAGAGATTTGGCAAATTTTTTTTCCATGTGATATCTACTCTGTATATAAGTCGATGAGCGTCAAGTATTTCTGTCCTTATTGCGGGTATTACAAGTTTCGGAGAAAGGAAACTGGCCGTCTCTAGATGAAGAAAAAAAAAAGTATCTCCTTATACATATATTTATAGATTTGTTTCACACGTCTATCGCCACATTAAATGTATTCCTAAATACATTTTATACGGGTAGTTAGAATATATCTAATTATACAGTTGTTGTTTATTTCAAGGGGTGTATTTTGGACGCCAGCAGCGTCACAATTATTTTGAACTTAATGAAATAAGCTGATCACACACTGTGTTATGTCTGTCTTTTCTTCGGTTTAGCGTGAAGAGTAGACCACGAAGTTAAACGCAGCATCGCGCACAGGTGAGATCGAAACAGTTCTGTCACACCAGTTCGAGCGCGCCCAAGCTGTCTTGGGTCAGCGAGCCACCAGTCTCATGGTTTTATTATGTAGAATGCATTGTCAGTTCGCTATAACAGCGTAACGCCAGGTTTTCGTGTGTTCGGCTACGGCAACGGAAACATCAAAAACCTTCACGTAGTGAAATCGAAAGAATGTTTTCATGTGTACGGAAATACCGTTTTTGTTGATGGACGTATTACCGTTTCCTTTCCGTGCTCATGAACACAGGCCTTTAAGTTACCCATCTTTAACTTGTTCTGTCTTATCCATTAATCAAGGAATCTGAATCTGGTTATTGGAAATTGGTGCGTTGATAGACCACGCGCTCCATGGTATGATTTATTTTAAAGTAAAAATCTGTATGGATACTCAGACAGACTAATTCTGTAAATATTGCGGTTTTCTACGTGTACTTTTGTGCCGTACTTGTCTGTAATAATATTTATCGTGTAGATTTTCAACGCCCATTTACGTTCGCCTCAGGCTCCCAAAGTTTTTTTTGTTTGTTTGTTTTGTTTTTGTTTTTGAAGACTTAAACGTTCTTTCTCCACCCACCCCACCCCCAATTTGTTTTTCAGTGGTTGTTTTCTTTTCTGTCAAGTGTCACATATCATAATGATAATATGATGAGCACTTGTCTTACTCCTTATTGATTATGCTCTGAGATTCATATTTTGTTACATTTACTGGTATGGTAGTGAGAAAACGGAAGGAATACCATATGAGACCCACAGCTTTAGTCAAACACCTCTTTCTTGTTCTGAGCGATAATCACCGGTAACTAGAATACATTCCCTCTAGAGCAGAGTTTGTCAGCCTTTTTGTCTCACATCCCACTTCAGTTTTCCAAAAAAAAACGTGCGGCTCACCATGATCGGACAAATTATACATTTATACAAAAGGATTTTAAAAATATTTATAGATTCAGTATGTATACATTCAACAGAAGTTTTAATTAAAACGACATGAACAGACAACAGTTTATTTATGCAGTTAAGTTAAAATACAACATGAAATTAAGATTTCTATGAAAAATCCCCATACCCTTGAAGTGTCTGTGCTGTGTGCCTCCAGTTGAAGTTGAACTTTTCCGAGATAACACCGTCTTTACTGCCATGATAGGCCCTGTTGAAACAAAACGTTGTTGCCACACATCATGATACTCACCTACGCGTCTTTCCATTTTTTGTGCATGTACATTGTTCCGTTGTCAAACTGTCTCCAGTCTCACGCCCCACCAAAATATTGCTACACACCCCACTGTGCGCCCCACCTTGAGGAACACCGCTCCAGAGGACTAACTCTGCCCCCTCCCTCTTGCGCCCCCCCCCCGGGCCCCCATGCATGGACGTTCTTGAAGTTGCGTCCTTGAAGTGTCTGTGCTGTGTGCCTCCAGTTGAAGTTGAACTTTTCCGAGATAACACCGTCTTTACTGCCATGACAGGCCCTGTTGAAACAAAACGTTGTTGCCACACATCATGATACTCACCTACGCGTCTTTCCATTTTTTGTGCTTACATGTACATTGTTCCGTTGTCAAACTGTCTACTGGACAGTTCACGCAACCTAATGCCATTAATCCATTCATCCGTCCATGTACATGTATTGGTTTGACTGTCATCCGTCCATGTAAAAGTATTGGTTTGACTTTCACCCGTCCATGTACATTTATTGATTTGACTTTCATCCGTGCATGTATGTACAGATATGTGTACTGATTTGACGTTCAACCGTCCCTGTACATGTAATGATTTTACATTCATCCGCCCATGTACATGTATTGGTCTGACTTTCATCCACCCATGTAATAATAATAATAATAATAAATTACATTTATATAGCGCATTTCCAATAAATGCTCAATGCGCTTTACAAGTAATAAAAACTCATTCCTCTCTCTCCCACACTCCCTCTCCCCACCCCCCCCCCCCTCTCTCTCCCTTCCCATCACATTCTCACTCCTTCTATCACATGCTCTCTCCCCTCAGGTAAGTCAAGAAAAATAAGCCTGCTGGAACAAAAAATGCTTTAGCTGCCTTTTGAAACTTACTAATGATTTTGTTTGTCTCAGTTCCATAGGTAACTTGTTCCACATTAAGGGGCCAATATATATATAAATGTGAATGATCGTTCACCATAACATCTGTATGATTTCACAGGTGTCACTAGCATGGTGGAATCAGTGGAGGATCTTAAACTTCTCCCTGGTGTATACAGTTTTATCAAATCTTGTAAATAAGAACTAGCCGAGTCATTCAGACATTTGAAACACAGGATGCAGATTTTAAAAATTATCCTTTGCTTCACGGGGAGCCAATGCAATTCTTTCAGGAGTGGTGTGATATGATCTCGTTTTTTGGATTTGGTTATCAGCCTGGCAGCATTATTTTGGATTACCTGTAGACGATTCAAAAATTTTGTATGAATACCCGCTAAAAGTGAATTGCAGTAGTCCAATCTAGACAAGATAAGGGATGTAACTAATGTTTTTGTGGTCTCTTCATTTAGATACATGTATTGGTCTGACTTTCATCCGCCCATGTACATGTATTGGTCTGACTTTCATCCGTCGATGTACATATAATTATTGATTTGGCTTTCATCCATCCATGTGCATGTATTGGTTTGACTTTCATCCGTCCATGTACATGTATTGATTTGACTTTCATCCGTCCATGTACATGTATTGATTTGACTTTCATCTGTCCACGTACATGTATTGGTTTGACTTTCATCTGTCCATGTACGTGTATTGGTTTGACTTTCATCTGTCCATGTACGTGTATTGATTTTACCTTCATCCATCCATTCCACTGTCCTCATACCATTCAAAGTCATCTAGTCTTCTGGTATAAAATTTAGTTTTTACTTTTCAGGCTTTGTGAATTAAAGACAAAAGACATTTGGTTTTGTTTGATTTTACTCATTTCTTTGTCAATACCAATTTATGTGCCCAGGTTTGTGCAAGCATCTGAGAAAAGATAAAAGAAACGTGAATTCTTTTTTCACATTGTTTATTGATTATTGTGCCTGTTTTCCTTTTGCCCTCTTAAAAAAAAATTTAAAAATCTTTGTCTAACTTTTCTCCTTCCCTCCACCGCCTACTCCTCAGTCTCTATCTTTCCAATTCCAGTCTTCTTTGTTCCTTTGTTCTTCTCAAATTCTTATTTTTCCCACGTTGTTTTACTTCCTTTTTTGCTTCCCATATCTCGATGCTGTTCTGTCATTCATTTGTGTGTGTGTGTGTGTGTGAGTGAGTATTTTAATGTTCATCTTTTCCTGTTGCTGCCCCTCTCCTCTTTACCAATTTTTTGTCCTTGTATTTTCTTTGCTAACTTTATTCGTTGTGTCTTTAATTTTGATTTATCTCCCATTACCGCCCTCTCTTTGTCTGCTTGATTATTCATTATTTTTCTTTCTTTCCTCTTCTTCTCGGGGGGAGGGGGGGGGGGCGAATTACAGTGTTAATAATTTTAACAGACACAATGAAAAAATAGGCAACTTATCAGTGCTCAGCTGATTCCGTTTTGGATTTTCACCCATGCAATTACCCAGTTTGTGGACTCCCTACAAATCAGAGAGAGAGAGAGAGAGCATGCATGCATGAGTGCGCGTACGTGTGTTTTACTTTTATTTTAATTCATAGATTGCATAGCATTGAAAGATGTTATGATCTACGCAGAACATCCTCACCATAAACTTCTAGAACTGTGAAAGAAGCCATTAGCTCTTTTAATCTAGTTAGTAGTTATCTTAAGAAGAGAAGGTTATTACCTGCATTGCGTGTGTTATATAGCGTCATGTTCAGTAAACAGTTCAGTAAGTCATATTCTAAAATAGTTTTAATGGTGTCCCTCCAAAACTGAAGTGATAGATATATTGGCAGTATCAAGTTACAGCTGATGCTTCAGAGATTTGAATGTCGGACACAAGATGATATGGATGGGGTGGAAATTTTTATTTCTTTGGTGTAATCATTCCATAGTGATTTCTCTTCAAAGAGATTATGTAAATGGATGGGGTTAGAATTAGAAGGGATCTAAGTGCCGTTTGACTGCTTTTGAGAAAAAAAAGTAAAAGACACCATTTCAAGATAAACCAACCGAATTTAATAAATGTTTGCAATACTGACACCAACTCTTCGAGTAAATCATTAAAGTATTAAATTTGATTGGTTTGTACTGAAATGTTTTTTTTGCATTTCTTCTCAAAAGCTGTCAGATGGCACTTAGATCCCTTCTAATTCTGACCCTTTCAATTCATGAATGTAGCTAACTGAACCCGCTAGTCGGTTGGGTACCTTAGGGACGCAAGTTGTTAGGTGACATATGTATGCACCATGGGAATTTCAAACTACAACGGAATGGCTGGAGGCAAACCCCCCCCCCCCCCCCACCTTTTTTTTTTATTGTTCAACAATGCACTGTTGTCACTAACTATGAGTATGACCATTCATTAGGAACATAGACAACTTAATTTAGCAAAGAAGATAGAAGATAAGGTGGCGTGTCATTAGTGGATCCTTTTGGGCAAGCGTAAAATGTTAAGCATGTTCACTGGTCACTGATCCCATAACCGGCCGGGGTCGTAGGGGCGCTGCAGTGATGAACGCTGCACCAGCTGGCTCCATTTGTGGGCGAGTGTCTGGGTTGCGGGAAAGTTCATCTTGGTCCATTCCGCAATGTTATCTGCCCATTTCTTCCTCGGTCTGCCTCGTGTTACGTAAGCATGTTACGTTTATATATATATGGCCTGAAATCTCAATAAACTCAACACAAACCAACAACAACAACAAAAATAAATGCCGCTGTTGTCTTCTGTTTTGCAGACAGTGCTAGAGGCCAATTCAGAGGACTTCCATACTGCAGCAATTCGACCTCATGGCATATTTGGCCCAAGAGATTTACAGTTGGTTCCCATAGCAGTTGATATGGCTCGGAAAGGGAAAACGAAGTACATCATTGGGTAGGTTATTTAAACATTCACTTTAGTCACCCATTGGGAATTGTATGCCTGAGGGCAGACCGCCGCCCTATTTTTGTCCACCCTTAGCCTGGACTCTGCCTTGGGCATAAGCCTGTGAAATATGTAGCAAAGTTCATGCCTGTCAGGTGGTGTTGGGCCATTTTCAGCCCTTTGAGGATTTTGGAGTTCCCACTTAGGGTCACTGAAATTATTATTTTTATTTAAAATTCTGGTGAAAGTGAACAGCAACATAAAATCTGTGCTTTGAATGAAGTATTGAATACAAATCTTTGAATCTTATCGATAAAAATTTTGCTGTTGCTTCATTAGATACATGTATTTGGCAAGGGTTGTATTGTGACTTGTGATGGATAGTGCCAGTTGTAACAGAGATTTTGGAGCTGGAAAATATAATCATTTTCTTCTTTCTTCTGGGTTTTTTGTTTTTTTTCTGATGAGGATAAACTTGGTATGACTAAAGTTTGGGGAAAAAAAGAGCGGTATGTTCCACATAAATGATTTCCTAAGAGGTTATTTGACAAATGTAATCATAGGCAGAATCTTTATATTTTCTTATATTCTCAGATTCGTCAGACTTGTTTCATTTATTATTGCTAATCAGTACATAGGTAGATTCAGTGTTCTGACCAACTTATTCTGTGAACATAAGTCTTTTTGAGAGTTTGGACCTGACATAGTCAGAGATTCTGAGTGACATCATTTTGAATGAAAATGATTATTTTCAGAGATGGCAAGAATGTAGTAGATTTCACATATGTGGGCAATGTAGTTCATGGACACATTTTGGCAGCTGAACATCTGAAACCAGGATCCCCTGTATGTGGGAAGGTGAGTGACTGAAGTTGTTCAGAAATGGCAGTAATGTTGTTGAAGTGGAGGTACCGTACCCCAGGAATTCACAAAACGTTTTTTTTTTTTTTTAAATTCAGAATATCTGTAGGGTTGCAGCAGAGCTTGGAATAAGGTTAAGATATAGCAAACAAAAATCAGGAAAATTTAGGAGTATCAAAAATGACAGGGGTTTTTCCTGAGTTTTTGGCTGAGTGGTCCTTCTTTTAAATTACAAAACTAAAATGCTTTTTTTTAAGCTTTGTTTCAGTTGTACGAGTTTTTACTTCTTTTTTTGCCAGAAGAAGATATTTGGTGACCGAAAGCTCATGTTACATTTCCCTTTTCTAATTCCTTTTTGTGTGTTACTGCAATGTTTTTTTATTTTTTTGCTGCTAACACCAGGCTCTGCAGCATATAATCTTTTCTTTCTTTGCCACATAATTTCATATCCCAGGGATACAAACTTTTTTTGATGGCCCCTCTCTGATGTATTCCATTCAGCCAGTCTGATCATTTGGCCCCAGCAGAAGGTCTCCCACTGATCTTCGCATTGTAACTTATAAACCCGTTACTTAATATTTGTCTTTTTTTCCTATTTTGCTTTTCCACAGGCATATCACATTACCAATGACGAGCCCATATTCTTCTGGACTTTCATGACCAGATTACTAACAGGCCTGGACTATCCTGCTCCCCGCGTCCACTTGCCCTATACACTTCTGTATGTCATTGCTGTCATCCTGCAGTTCGTGGCATGGGTACTTAGCCCCATCACCATCATTACCCCATCACTCACCCCAATGAAAGTGGCCTTAGCCGGCACAGATCATTTTTACAACTGTGAACGAGCCAAAAAGGACATGGGCTACAAACCAGAATATACGTTAGACAAAGGGCTGAAGCTGACCATAGAAAGTTATCCTCATCTGAGAAATGTTATAAAAGAGGACGACAAACAGTCGTAGATTGTCTTTTAATATTAGCTCAGAATTTCTACAATTTAATTCAAGACATTTCAAATTTTAGCAATAAAAGTAATGCTGATAAACATGACCATTAACACTGAGTAAAATCTAACACATTTGTGGACCGGTGATAGTGGCACAATTTTGCAGCTGTTTCAGAATAACTGATTTTTGACATACACACAATTGCATCGAGTTTGTTCCTGTCTCTCAAGCAATTTAGGAGGTAAATACAGTACTTTTACCAGAAATGAAGAACATTTTTAATAATTGTATTTCTTGATGGATATGCTCATATGTTTACATATATGAAAATTCATACTTTATATTTTTGTTTTCCAATCTGCATTCATTTTCTTAGATTTGTTTTGCTCCTTGTGAAGAATATTTGAATTCTCTAGTGACAAAGATTTCATTACCCTAAGGACAAAATTACCCTTTGTCTTCAGTGTAGATTGCAAAAAGCAAAATGATGGTGTTAAACTATGAAAGTTAAGAATACATTGTAAAAACTGAGATTACTACGAATCACACGATGTATCTTAGTATCGGCATTATTTGTTTAATTCACAGTTTTGAATGTTTTTGAAAACATTACAGCTGAGTCATTATGTAAATGGCTGAGAGGGAGGTTTTAACAGCAAGTTTTTTAAAAACTCATAGTGTTTTGGAATGGGTCGTCATAATAAATACATCCCGTCACTGTTCCCTAAAACTGTAGTAATCAGTTTCGGCTACTTTTCAGGAGAAGCAAAACAGTTTCATTTTAGCACGACTTCTGTACTAACAATGAATTTTTGAAAGGTTGCTATTTGATTATTTTTTGGCTTAGGAATCTGACCAAGATCATTTGACGCGGTTTTGAATAAGCTGAATATACATAAAAATCAACCATTCCAATTTTTAGAGTCACTACAGTCTTAGGGAACGGTAGTGATGTATGCCTGCTCACTTTGTGCAATACTATATTTTGCAAAGACGTAAAACATTATCATTGTTCTGACTGATGTGTTGTCCAGTGTGCAGTTCTGAAGAATCATTGAAATTTACCATTGTGACATTCATTGTGGAAGTTTGAGGAAAGTTTACTTTTTTTTCTTTTGCAATGCCTTCAAACTATCTACAATGTACTTGCTTTGCACGGACCTCAGAAATCACACTGTATTTGATTTTCTTAATTAAGTAAAAGAGAGTGCATTTATGTGCTGTCAGAGATGCCATCTGAAGATGGCAGAGTAAAAGGTGAAAGGATTGTCAATGTTGTAGAGGTGTAATGATTTCAGCATACGAAATACTATAACAGTGTTAAAATTTAATTTTTCATGAAATTCAGAGAAATTATTGAACAAAGTGGATAGGTGGACCCCGGGGTGTACCTAGCGAAGTATAGGCATTTTAGGATAGGTGGACCCCAGACCAATGAAAAGCTGTCTTTCATCGCCAAGTTAGGCTAGGGTAAGAAAACAAACATTCGAATGGCGGCATAGATGTCAATAGATCCAGATCTATCTAGATCTACATGGTTTGTTGGACCTGGGGGGCGTGAGGGTCTAGTCAGTTTGTATCAATGGGCAGTAATCAGATTGACTAATCAGGCGAAAAGGGACTGGGGTAGCCATTGGCAATCGATGTACACACAAGTAGGCCTACATTGGCTGAGATCATACCTCCGTGTTGCAGCGGTTGAATGAGAGGACTTGAATGCCAAGTTTCTGGTACCATCAGATAAGTACTCATGACTGGAATTTGTTGCTGAATTACAGCAGAATTTTTCTTTTTGTAACATCACTCCTACGGAACACACCACTTTTAAGAACTACTATTCTAAAACATTTCACTACAATGAACCCAGCCCGGGGTCCACCTATCCTTAAACCTACTTGTTTCGCTAGGTAGACCCCAGGGTCCACCTATCTTATACAGATAGGTAGACCCCGGGATCCACCTATCCTCTACCTTGAAAGGCTTAGCAGGCCAGAGTCTTTGATTATAGTTTTTTTTTAAATTTCCAATCAGACATGAAATTTTACAGATCAGACATAATGAATTGCATCATTTAACAGTTTGTTGTGCAAAGTTAATCCCTTGGAAAAGTATGTTCTTAAATTCATGTACCCTTGTCGGTGTTTTCAACCAATTTTAGCTGTTACAATAAATGATTATTTAGCAAAATTTGTACAATGTTCAGCATTGATAAATTTTGTAAATTTGTGTTGTTAATTGGTTACATGGCGTTTCCAGAAAAAGAGTTAAATACTATAGGTGATCCCAAAGACAGGTTCCTATGCATGTTAAGTTATTAAAATAGTTCATGGGCATACGCTGGTGTGAACCAAGTCAACCAATTTCATTCAGTTTTGGGTGTAATGAAGCAGTCTGCTATGTTCTGAATACATGATACTGGTAATTTAAAATTTGGACCATTTTATATAAATCGCAATCAAGAAGTTATCATTTAACATCACTGAAGTTTTAATTTTGTACATTTTTATACTGTAATTCTTAAACCTACCATACTTTTTTTTATCATTTTTTGTTTGGTCAGATTTGTTTCTATGATAGCATGTTGGATGAAATAAATGAACATACTAATAATATTATACACTTTATCTGCTCATGTCTACTAATTATTTCTTCCTTTATAACTGTTTCTGTTTAAATTATATTTTTACATTTTTGTCTTCCCTGTTCCCCCCAAATTTGTGGAAAGTCGTGAGCAACTTACTCCCCTCCTTTTCTGTGTGCTGGTCTCTCTCTCTCTTTTCTCTCTCCCTCTCTCTTTTCTCTCTCTCTGTCTCTCTCTCTCTCTCCACGAATCCGTTTTCCTATTAATTCTATGCCTGAACTTTTGGTGTGTATTTCTCACTCTCTGTATGTGTTTGTGTATGTGAAAGAGAGAGCAAATTGGGGAGGGGGGGGGGGGGGCTAGAGGGGAATAAAAGTATTTTTTTCCATGAAGGGTCTGAGGCGGTGATCACTGTTTTGATTGGGGTCGCGAAAAAAAAAAAAAGGTTGAAAACCCCGGATTTAATAGATCCCAATATGACCCGAGTTAATGTCTCCCTCTATGAGCATGGGCCAAAGAGGGCCAGTAACACACCAGACATTCGGCATATCCCTCAGACAATTTGTTGAGTTTATTCATATCCCAAAATAAAATTAAAAGAAAAAAATAAATCTTGGAAGAACGAGACTACATATATGGGACCTTCACAAGAAGAGATTCCTCGTCCCCCTGTGTTAAATTTGTTCCATTTTTTACAAGCATTCTTTTGGAATTGATTGTTCACCTTTTTAGTGTGTTTTTTTTTGCGGGTGGGGCAGGGGGTCATTTGTTTCTAGCGAGGGACTTTCCGACATACATTTTTTTCTTTTGGGGGGGGGGGGGGCATTGGAATTTCATACTTCTTGACGTCATACGACCAATTGAAAAGAGAAAAACCTAATTCCCCAATTTTACAAATATATATACATTAAATTGTTTCGTTGTTTCAGCCGAGTGAAATAGTGGGCAATGTGTAGCGTTAAAATAAAGAAAAGAGAAAAGTCGACTACCACATACTGCACCGCAGCTCTCGTCATTTTCTCCCGTTTCCAGCCAACTTCTTTCAGCTACACATTATATGTATGTATAAATTTTTATTTACAACACAACAGACTTCTTATAATCATCACGGCAGCTGAGGGCACCGGCGGATTTAGAGTCGGTGAGACCCTAAGCTTTTTTTTTTTTTTTTATACATGTATAAAATTTGTAGGCCTCTCCTACACCAGGAGGTCTCTCTAAGATGAGGCCCAAAACGGGACCTGGGGTCGCCACAATGTCTGTATTGACGTCAAGTTTGCACATATGGATGACATCCTTCCTACGTAAACCCGCTCATTATGATGCCACACCGACATTGGTTTGATGCAAGGAACTCACCCCTACAGTAATCCTACCTATCTTACGGAAATGTACTTGGGATTGACATTGTGTTGCTGGCTGGGCCATCATACATATAGCCTGGAAACAATATTTCAAACTTGAATTATTTCTTAATGGCATAATAAGAAATTAATAAGATTTTAAAATCCCAAGAGAAAGTTCTGAAATTGTGTGCGGCTACTGCGGACTGTGAAGCCCTAAGTTGTAGCTTACTTAGCTTATGCTTGAATCCGGCCCTGTCTTTCACTGTCCACCTGAAAATGTCGTAGGACCTGAAAAATGGCCGAGAAGACCAATTCGGGAATGGCGGACTTGACTGCTACGTAATGTTTGAGGAATGCCTTATCAGGGAGCTGCCTTTGGGGCCATCCGTAAAATACGTAGCCTACACAGGGAAGTGGAGAGGCGAAATTTCTCTTTCACCCCGGAGGCCTGCAACTATTACTGTCGAAGGAAGGTTGTAAAAAGTAAAAAATATTTACTTAGGACAATTACTTTACAATACAACTGTTTATGCTCTTTACAAAGAGAAAAAAAAATGTTGGTTTTCGTATTAGAGTTCCTGTCGCTGCAGCAAGCCTAAGGAACAGGGCCATTATGAATTGTACTGTTAAAAAAAAAAAAATCGCCGTTTGACTTTGCTGGTAAAACTAAAAACATTCCATCACTGTTTTAAAACCAAATAAATAAGCAAAATTAATAATGGTTTGCCACCAACAACCACAACAACAACAGCGGCAGCAATATCAAGAACTTTGTCCACCGTGAAAAAAACAAGAAATTTAACAGAAATCCACTTACTCGACAGATCACAGTATCGATTATGACCACTAAATGGGTAAACCTTTCGAAATTCTTTTACTTCCGGAAAAGTGGTTCCCGCAAGAAAAATTATCATTACAATGGGGAGGTACGGCTCACTGCCTGATTTTAAAGTAGTGAGCATAAATTTGACACAAAATTTTGCAAATTAAAGGCGAAGGTGAGTGTAGTGTTTCTTCCTCACGACCCATTGCCACCTCCAAAAGCACCGAAGGGACGATGATAATTCTCCTGCATGCGTCGTTAGGGATGCTGTTGTCGTTCAGGAAACGTTCCGACTAAACATGATTTAATCCCAGAATCATTTTAGAGCTGCAACATAAAAGATTGGAGATATAAGAGGTCGCAGCAAAGCTTGAAGCAAAGTCAATATGTGACAAAAAGAAGAAATACAGAAACGATACAATAACATGCAAAAGAAAAGCAAAGACAAATCAAGTTTTCGGGCAAAGGACCTTCATCGGGGAAATGAGAAAAATGTAAAAGCTTGACCTGTCTTTCCGTTTCCATTGCGTTTTATTGCATAGCTTCTTCAACGAATTGGATCTACTTCATACGCGAGCCTTTGCAACATATAATTTTTTTTCTTCTTCCCACATTTTGTCGTGACGGGGACTTGAAGTGTTTCATGTCCTTTTCTCCGGTTATAAGTCAACCAGGTACATGTATCCATTTCTTTTTACTTGTTTACAATAACTTTTTGTAACTTTTTGTGTTCCAGAAGACGAGTTTTGATAAATGTAGAATTTAACCCAGACGAAACAAATCAAAAAAAAAAAAAAAAAGCTTCATGGACAGAAGAATATTTGATACTTTTGAATTTAAAATAATAAAATTAAATTAAATTAAAAATGAAGGCCTATTTCTACGCTTTAACTTAAGTGTCAAAGATTTAGAAACTGCAGCCATAGGGTTAGCCTACCAATTACCGAATTCGTAACTCTCATCATGATGAATCTAACAATGCATATTTTTAAAAGTTTTGTTGTCGTTGTTTATATTAATTTGTTTGTTTTTGTCGTTCCTCTTGACAGTTCATTATTCCCTTGCAGTTGCAACACTCGCACAGCACCCCCAAAATCCCGGGATGATGTAGACTGTTACGGAAGTTATCCTGAGTACTTCATGATAGAGTAAATGATAAGTATGGGATGTGTCCAGTCCAAATCTGGTGAGACAAAACCAAGAGCAGCTTCCATGAAATTGAGTACAGTGTTAATTACTCCAGACATAAACGTTCTCAGTGCCGAAGACAGACGAAACCTGAGCGAGATTTGGAACATTTTGCGATCTCAAGGCACAGACATGGACGTGGGCTTTTTGATGTTTGCACGGTGAGTGTAACCGCCTGTTCACGGAACGGGAATCCCCGTCCGTCCATCTGCTTCACGCACGTACGTTCGTAGGCGGATACGTTTGGTGTTCACACCGAACACCTGGGTCCATCCGTATCTTGGTAAAATTTCTATTATGGACATCAAGGCAAAAGTTCTCGTCTTTTTTTTTTATAAGTGGCTCAAACGGTGAAGAAAACGCAAAATATAAATAAATAAATAAATAAATAAATATGCTTGAAGAGGATTGTTTGGAGAGTTTCGCCATTTGATGCCACAAAATCGGGCAGAGTACGTCAGATTGGGGTCAGAAACCTTCGACTACTTACTGGAAATAATAGCGGATTTGTTGACGTGACATCAGTTGTCACAGTAACCCGCCCCCTACCCCCCTCACCCCACCCCACCAAAACAACAACAACAACAAAACCTTGCCTAAAAATACACACGTATGCAGATGGAAGAATTTGTAGTGCAGTATTAAAACTAACATCACGGGTGAAACCGAAAGGTGAAGCTGAAGGACGGGCGGGTGCGATCATTCGGCCTGGACAGTTGCATGTAAGATAAAGAGTTTTTGTGGATTTGATGGAATTGGAAGGATGAAACTTCCGTTCTCCAGATGGTGGACACAGATCTCTGGCGTGAACAGTTCTGCAATTGGTGCTTCAGACATGCTTTCTTGTCCAAGATGGCTGTCATTCCCGCAGCGATGTTTTATTTTTTATTTTTTTAAATTATTATTGTTATTGAACTTTTTTTTTTTTCAGAATTAGGGTAAGGGTTGGGGTTAGTAAGTTGGGTATAGTGTTAGATTTTGATAATCAATGCCGGATTTAGATTCGATGAGGCCATAATTATGCTATATGAAGCTTTGCAGGCCCGTTATTTAAAAGCCACACAAACCCTCATAAAGGTGGGTACCATAACAGGACACCGTAATGTGTCTCGAACGAAAAATGCGACTTTGTAAGATTTCAAAAAGCCCTAGGCCTAACAAAATTCTGAAAATTTGTGAAGCCACCGGAGACTGTGGGGTTGTAAGCTGTAGCTTATTCAGCTTATGCCTGAATTCGGCACTGTGGGCTGCAATTTTGCGAAGCCACTGGAGATTGTGGGGTCGTAAGCTGTAGCTTATTCAACTTACGCCTGAATTCGGCACTGTGGGCTGCAATTTTGTGAAGCCACTGGAGATTGTGGGGTCGTAAGCTGTAGCTTATTCAGCTTACGCCTGAATTCGGCACTGTGGGCTGCAATTTTGTGAAGCCACTGGAGATTGTGGGGCCGTAAGCTATAGCTTATTCAGCTTACGCCTGAATTCCGCACTTGCATTGGACACTTCTTCATGGGAATAAACTTGAATAATAATAATAATAATAATAATAATAAAGAAAAAGTTCCCGATCCACATGCTCGGCACCGAGGATAACATTTTTAAATTAGAATGGTATGTGGCTCAGCCATAATAATGGCCATTTCCTCCTTCTTCATTTTTTTTTTAAAACTGGGATCGGCCGGGAATTCAATTAGTACCCATCAAACTTTGCCATGCCCCCCAAACTGTAAATAATCAACCAATTAATTCTTCTTCTTCTTCTTTAAGCCTCTTGATTCCTTGAGGAACATGGGGCCGCAACAACACTCCTCCAACGCACGCGGTTCTGGCAGGTCCTCCTTAGCTCGGTCCACGTCATTCCGGCTGCCTTCAGCATAGATACTCCTGCGCCAAGTCTGTTTTGGTCGACCCACTTTCCGCTTTGCTTGTGGGTTCCAGACCAGAGCCTGCCTGGTGGTGTTGGATTCAGGCTTTCGTAACGTGTGGCCGATCCATCCCCATTTCCGTTTCTTTATCTCAGTTTCAATTGGGGCTTTTCTCATCCTGTCCTACAATTCTTCGTTGGAGAAGACTTCTGGCCACCTGATGTGGATGATGTTTCTGAGACATCGATTAGTAAATGTCTGCAGCTTTTTGGTTTTGGTTTTTGTCACTCGCCATGTTTCGGAACCATATACTAGGACGGACTTCACATTGGTGTTGAATATTAGATGGTACTATTTCTTAATCACGGATGCTACATCATTTTGTAACAATATCCTGCATTTCGTTGCTGTGACTTTGAATTTGAATAATCGACAGGTTACTTGAGAAACATCCGGAGTGCAGACAGATTTTCATTGACGCTGGAAAGATTGATGACCCCACTGCTGCACACTTCAATTATGATCCTCGGTTTCGCGGCTTTATTCGAGAGGTTGTTTCCGGTTTGAGTTCTTGCATTGAACTTTTGGACGACAGCCATTTGCTGGAGCTGTACTTGCGTGAAGTGAGGGAAATACACGAGCGCGCTAAAGGCTTGGACAGAATTCACTTTCAGGTAACTTGCCACAGTGACTGAATCAGGTAGTTTGATAGCACAGTGAGGATTCACAGTGGCGAGGAGAAAAAAAGGTGTTAGGATTATTGTAATTAAGTGGTAGTTCTAGTCCATACACAATAAAGGAAATGTTGCCCCACCCACACTAAAAACAACAACCAAAAAACAATAACAACAACAATACCAACCATCTATCTGTCTGTCTATCTATCTATCTGCATGCTCCCCTCCTCCACCCTCCCATCCATCTTATCTGCCTCTCTTCCTACCTATCTACCTGCCTGTCTGGCTGCCTGCTTACCTATCTAACCAACTACCTACCTACCGACCTGCCTGCCTGCCTACGTACGTACCTATCTGTCCGTCTACTATCTATCTATCTATCTATCTATCTATCTATCTATCTATCTATCTATCTATCTATCTATCTATCTATCTATCTATCTATCTATCTATCTATCTATCTATCTATCTATTCTGTCTCTCTCTCTCTCTCTATCTATCTATCTATCTATCTATCTATCTATCTATCTATCTATCTATCTATCTATCTATCTATCTATCTATCTATCTATCAGCACTTTGCAAGTGCGCATACTCAACCATCATGGGCTGTAGGACAATAAGCGGAATAAACCAATAAGAAGTAACGTTGTTGTCGTTTTTTTTTAACGTATGTTACAGGCAATGATGAAGTGTATGGACGACTCGATGGCAAACATGATGAGGTCCTCTTTGTCCAAGCAGCAAAAAGAATCCCTGAAGAAATTTATCCCTTTCATACTGTCTTCGGTGGCGCCTGTAGAAGGCGGTTCCAACAAGAGAATGTACAAGGAGGAAAGGGAGGGCAGCTTGTCCCAATTATTCATTATGAACGAGCGAATGTCTAAGACAAATTTGCATGCGGTAAAAGACGAATGAAGACACTAAGTCTTAGATGTGCTGTGACTCTGAAGGGTAAATGTAATAAATTTCCTCTTACGAGGCGCAACTGAAAAGTTTTGCCTCCTACGTGGTCATTTCAATTATATGCATGAATCGCATATCTGGTGAAAGCTTAGAATGTCCACTATGAAAATTAATATTGTCAATGCTTTTCCACGTAATCACCATCCCTTTCCATGCACACATGTCAACGTGGGACAAATTGTTGCATCGCGTCGACGAAGTGTCTCTTATCTCGGCGCAAGCGAAGCACATTTACTTGCACCTGTGCATCATCATCGTAGAGCTGTCCCTTAAAGTGCTCCTCAAGCCTGGCAAAAAGGAAAAAGTCGCAGGGTGCAAGATCTGGGCCGTAGGACGGGTGTGGTAAGATCATGAAATTTGAGACGTTGCATTGCATCCTGCGTTTTTCAACTCGTGTGTGGACGAGTATTGTCATGCTGAAGAATGGCATTTTTTTTTTCCCGGACGAACCCGCTTCGAGCGTGCGCGGAGTTTCCACATATTGGTCAGAATTGACAGTCTTACCCTTGTTTCCAAAAACTGTGAGTGGACTATACCCTTGCAGTCCCAAAAAAAAAAATGGTCATTAACATCTTTCCAGCCGAAGCTCTAACTTTGTTGTTGTTTTTTTTTTCGTGCGAGGCGAATCCTTCCGCATGTACTCCGATGCTTGCGGTTTGTTTTCTGGGTCGCGTCGTAATGATCTGTGCCCAAGACTGGTCTCCAGTAACAATCCGGTGGAGGAACACCTGAAAGGACACCTTGACGATGATGATGCTCAGTTGCAAGTAGTGTGCCGTTGGTGCCGAGATAAGGGACCTGGTTTCTTCGCCGACGGGATCCGGGATGCAACACATGTCCGAAGTTGGCGCGTGTGCGTGGAAAGGGGTGGTGATTACATGGAAAAGTAATGACAGTACTTCATAGAGGACATTCTAAGCTTTCATCAGATAATGCGATTCATGTGAGTGTCTCGCATACAATTAATGAAATAATTGCAGAGCAGGCAGAGCGTTTCAGCCGCCCCTCGCATTATTGGAGCCGTGTCTGCATAGATAATTTGAATGACGCGTTGCGAAATATTTAAGAAAAGGGGACCACTGAAAAAGTACGTAAGCTCAATTTTGGAGATTTTTTACTCACCCCGTTCCCTTTCCATACACCTGGCTTCACCTCTCTCCCCTACGAACGATCGTACGGCCAATAGAATGGTGAATGCCCAGTATTAGGCTTCGACATTTGAACTTTTGAGTGACACTTTGATGAGCTATAACTCAGCCAGCATCCCTCGTCAATCTGACCTGGATTTCTGTAGGGTCGGTAGGTTTACCGTAGGGGCGGATTCCCAACATCAAACCGATGCCTGCACGATATCGTAACCAGCGGATCTACGTGGAACGATGACATGATTGTCTAAGTGCAAAGTTGACGTCAATCCCACAAGTCAGGTTTCCGTACGGTTGGTGGCTGCGTAGATACATGGTCTGTATCCGATTGTCGTATAATCCGAAAACTTTTGTTTTTCTTTGTTTTGTTGAAACTAAAACGAAAACTTTTTAATTCATGGCCATAACTGATAAGTGTAAGTATGCTGCCAGAGAGTATAGATATATAGAGAGGGTTCACTATTGGTTGATTTGCACTGCAAGACACGGGGGGCTCTGCGAAACCAATATTAGCATGGAGCGGAAAGTAGGTCGCTGCGGTAAACAATATCCGTTTGTGCATTTCCACGGAGCGTAGGAGCTTACAAACGGTTGTAAATAGTTCCAATCGGCCCAAAAATATGAACAAGCCACAGTAAACAGATATGCACACTATCTTTGGTGAAGAAGGTCTCTTTCAATTCTTCAGTTTCTTGTTTACCGCAGCGACCTAGTTTCGCGATTTGGCGGAAGTGAACCCTCTCTATATATCTATACTCTCTGATGCTGCCCAGAAACCCCGTCTCCCCCAACACTCATTTCCGAGAGTAAGGTATATTATGGTTATGGGTGGCCCCAGTTTATGACAGTGTATGCAATCACAGTGGACCGCTTGTCTAATAATAATAATTATAAAATATTCTGATTTCACAATAATTTCTATGTTTCCAATTTCCTGTAGAACATTGGAAATATGTCCCGCCTTTCATTAAATGTCTTGGAATTTGGAAAACTTGTGCTTTTGTGTATTTCTGACTAGTTCTGTACAATACACAAGATCAGTACCACATTTTTGTTATCGGCGGATCAGCATGTTCATTTACGAATACAATTATTTTCAGTTTGTGTTTTCCCTAAGACTAAAGTCTGTGCAAAAAGTAAAAAAAAAAGTGTTCAATTTGATAATTTCCACTCGCCAAAGACGTCAAAATTGGGCAAAAAGAAAACGTTGATGTAGCAAAGCCCTGGGTAAGAAATAATACCCAAACGATATAATGTAAACTAAAAGAGAAGACAGAAAATGTTCGATATTTCGGCTATCGCCTTTATCAAGGAAAAAAAAAAGGAAAATCAACAACAGAAAAAAAAGAAAAGAAAAATGGAACAGATAAAATAATCGAACAATAAAAGATTTCAATCGGAAATGTACAAACTCGAAACAGAATTATTATGTGTACTTATCTGCGAGTTCTTGCTTGGTTAGCAGCACAAAAGTACGTCTGCCAGTGTATGGAAGCTCGAAGTGACGTACAATTTTTTCTTTTTGCCCAATCTTGACGTTGCTTATAGCCCTGCTGCGACCCCACAGTTTTTATGTGGTTTTTATATTCCGTCAATTACTCACCAAAGACTTCTCCCGAGCAAATTTTGACAGAGATATTCAAACTAACTTTGCTCCGAACGAATACCGGTGCACTGCTAACAACGATAGCAGAGTCCTGATGAGACTCCCAATCTCGTAAATCAATAACAACAACAACAACAGCAACAACGACGACAACAAAAACAACAAGAACTAAAAAGAGTGTCTGGGACGGAGTTATTGCATGCACCATTGTGAGAATTTCGCACCAACTTGAACCATCCACCAAACTAATCTCTGACCGAACGGAGCCCCTAGACTCATTATTTAGGCTCTAAAATAACTTCCGCCTAGGTAAAAAGATGGAGATAATTTTGTGCAAGGACGCACAGCTGAAATAAGCTGGGAGTTTTGTCTCTTTCCAGGAGTGTATGCCTGAGTAAGGATTACTATTGATTTCCACCACAACTCTGATTATCATTCATGTGCAAATCCGACGGATCCCCATACGAGTATGAAAAAAAAGCAAAAAAGGAAGGGATAGGGGAAGGGTGTGTAATTTGCCTCTATACCGAATGAGTATTCTTTGTCAATGTCATTCGCGCTGCGGCATACTCACCGCTGTAACAGATGGGTAGAAACTTTTGTTCCTTTTCCTTTGCTTTATTTTGTAGTCCTCTTGAAATAGCAGGGGATTTGCTTAAGGTTTCAGCAACGGTTTTATGTAGTCTGTCTAAAATTTTCTACAAAAACCTGCCGTACATATACATACATTTCAACACTTTGTATTCAGGGCCATTTCCTAGAAAAGGACTATTTACCGTCGCTTAAAATTATTCCCACGTTCGAATTACAGTATAGGTACCGCATGACCTCACTAGGGCAACATTTTAGCGAAAATAGATTACACAGTTTTAGCAGTCACATTCATGCATTGATTCTCTTGACTTGCCTGCTTTCTCTCTGGGTCCACTGGCAATCATGGTATTTAGGAAGCGCAACTCGAATTTAAGCCCAGCCACGAATTTTGGGACCCACGATAAATTATACTTTTTAGTGTGCGGCGACTGCCGATGACTTATTCAACAGGATGTTTGTTTTATAAGCTTGAGGCGTCGGGATATCGATTCTCCTGTCCAAAGTATGGGCGAGTAGAGGCTAAGACAAATGAGAAGTTATCTAAGCCCATAGACAGTGAGCATGGGTTGCTTTCAGAGTATGCACGAACATGTTCTGAAAGGAGTTAACAGGCGCAAATCTTCACACTGGAGTATGAGCAACTTCGGTGTTGTTCTCAGTGAGGACGACATCAGAACCATCACTGAAATATGGAGTCTGCTTCGGACCCAGGGGACCAATTATGACTTTGTAGTCTTAATGTTTGAAAAGTAAGTATTCAACAACCAGAACAGTTTCGGCACAGATTTGAATGACATTCATGATTTCTTGTACGTTTTTTTGTTTGTTTTGTTTGTTTCTTACCATTTTTATGTGCTTATGTGTGTAGGCCAATATGGCGGGTGGTTGGTGTGCACTTTTGGTAGGGTTTCCTTCTGTCCTGTTATTCTGTTAAATTATCATTCTATGGTCTTGCTTCTTCCTAGCACAATGCGGTCGCTACCGTGTCGACGTACTTTCTCCAAACTCAGCCTCAAACTGGGTGTAGGTGTTTGTTTTATTTTGATTTTAATGTAACTTAAGACATTTCACACATGCATCGATCATGATATTATGTCATGAACAAGGGTAGATCTATATCCAATTGTTTTCCCCTCACTTCCTTCAAAGAATGTAGTTTGCAACAGATGAATGAAATAATGGGAAGGGTCTACCTCGGGTTGTACCCAACAGTGATAGTATTCAAAGTTTACTGCCACCATTTCCACGTCGCATTTTATAGCCTGACATCTTAGCTTTTCCTGTCTGTTTCTTATTCCGGTATCATCTTTCGGTACCCAATTCGAAGCTGGACATCTCCGATTTTGAATCCAAACTGCCCCATTAATTTATTTGCAGTCCCAAGCGCACGTGAATTTTTTACCAACCAAACTGATTAAATGCCTTCGCCTGCTTAAGAAAGTCAATGTTTCATTTTCTCAGAAGTGTTATGTTTTCATCGAACCGCAAATGATATGTCGAAAAATTGCCACACTGTCATTGTCATGTAATTAGAGAGATGTACGATTCACCGAATCAGCCAAAACTCTTATCTGCTTCTAGCTTTGAACATAAGATCTTGACGATATCGTTGACTGAAGAGTGTGCGCACTGGTGCAACCTTCACCATTGTGAGAGGAATTTTTATTTTTTTAATGTTCTTGAGATAGAAAATCTATAGAAATGGGAGCTAGAGTGGCATTTGGTCTTGCACAGTGTCGTGAAAAATCAATGCAACGGGGACATTTTCATGACAATTTTTGGCACAGTACGAATTTTGGTGAAGACTAAAAACAGTCTGGCAATAATAAATACTGTATGTGTATTGAAAAATGTTGAGAGAGAGAGAGAGAGAGAGAGAGAGAGAGAGAGAGAGAGAGAGAGAGAGAGAGAGAGAGAGAGAGAGAGAGACAGAGAGAGAGAGAGAGAGAGAGAGAGAGAGAATTAAATATACGCTAACATTGCTAACAAACTTCTTTTCAACGGACAGAACCTTTGAAAAGTGTCCCTCCGCGAAAGCAGTATTTGACTACGCAGGAAAATTTGAGGACGCCCATGAAAGTGACTGGAAATCAGACCGACGATTTCGAGCACACATGAGGTGATCTGCTTTCCACTCTTCAGTTTCGTACTTTTTTTCCTCGCCTAATTCTGGTATTAAAAGCGAGTGTATTATTTACACTTAACCAGAGCGTTCGAGCTTAGAGAAAGCACCGCAACACAATAACGGCCTCATTGTTCTTGGGAAGAAACAAGACGGCAGACAGGATGGTAGGCGAGAAGGAGACCCTACCAAGAGCACTCGCCAACCAGACGGGAGAATCTGGCTAGCATTGTAGTTTGTGAATGAAACAAACAGACCAACGGCAACAGTAAACTCTTTTTGAACGTTTTCCTTCCTTGATCCTATGGACAACGAATCTCAATCCTACCGTAAATTTTTAATATTTTTTTTTTAATTCAACGTTTTATTAAAAGTTTCCATTTCCATCATCAGTCGCTGTAGTAAATTTTCTTGCCATGTGTGGCATTCTTTTCCTGGGTATCGCGACCTTACTCCTTGTTTGCTCCAACTCCACTTTTCCACAACCGAAAAATTCGACCTCGAGCGTTTTACGGCTTTAGCAATATGAAAAGGGGTTAGAATCAATGGCAACTGTGAAACAGCTTGATAAGTGCCACAACACAGTTTGAACAAGCGTTAGCTTGTGCATTTGTTATGCCTCTGGCATGTTATTGCCTCTAGAGGTTCAAAACCCGGCCGGCGCAGGCATGTTGGAAGTTTGAGATTTTTCTCATATATTCGTGTCCCTGATCCTATTGGGGGTAGGATCGAGTACCTAGACTTCTCGGATAAGGATGAAAAAAATTCTGAGGGCCCGTGTGCACGTTAAAGATACCTTGGCAGTTGGAAATCGAAAAGAGCAGGCCGAACAGGCCGCTGCCCGGGCAAAATTAAATAAAAATTCATCCCTACCATTCCCTCCCCTCCTCCCTCATCTCCCCCCCCCCCCGAAAAAAAAAATCCGCCGACCGGCGCTGCACTGTGGCGACGACGTGCCTGCTCCAGTTATAACTGGGCTGCAATGGCACAAAGGCAAATTTCCCAAATGGGATTAAAGAGTTATACAAATACAAATACAAATACCAAAAGATCTCCAGTTTTCCAGAAAATGGAGGTAGAACAAACAAGAGCTAAGGTCGCGATATGGGTTCAAACTCACACTTCTTTTTACCCCTGTATTTGAATGGAATTTTGTACTTAGTTTCTTTAAATTGCATTTGTCCGCAGAGAAGTTGTCAATGGGCTGAACCAGATCGTGGACTCACTGGACGACCCGGAAGCACTTAATACGTATATGCGTCACATACGAGAAGCGCACGAAAAATTGAAAGGAGTTGAATTGCACCATTTCGAGGTATCTGAAGCCTGTCCGTTTGTTCTACTGCGGCTTCACAATGTAATGTAATGTAATCATTAGCTTGCAAAGTGCTCAATTCCACCTGATATGCTCTAAGGTGCTGAACCAAAATTAGAAACAGGATTGATATAAGATCAATTAATCATGCTCGCCCTCTCGCAATCTACTCTCAACCTCAAACCCCTGAGCCCAAGAGGGAAATCATTCACTTTCAAAGAAAACAGTCATAAAGTATTCAAATTTGAGCCTATTTTTAAATGTGATGATGTTCTCACTTTTTCCTGGTATTAATGCTAATATTGTTCCACAATTTAGGCCCACAAATAAATAAAAAGCATTTTCACTGCGCGACAATCTGACTGTGGATGTCTCAAGAAGTTTCGCGTCCACTGATCTTGAAGTGCGTGATGGTTGATATGATTCCAGTGGCCCGAAAGATATTCTGAGGCTAACCCGTTCAAACATTAAAAAATACAGCACATAATCTTGAAGTCTATTCTTTCTTCAATGGATAGTCAATTCGTTTTAAGCGCGACGAACGCACATCACCAACAAGTTATTAATATAAGGGGCTCCTGTCAGACCCTGAAGGTCAAGTCGTCGCTATGCTGCAAGAACCTCGTAACTAACATTTTGAAAATTTTGCAGGAGAGCGAAAACACTAATTTTCTTTGTCGTCATAGTTTCCTTGAAATTGAAAATCTGGGCTAATAATATGCATGTATCGAGATGGGCAATGGCCACACTCATGAGTTTCATGTCATTTAAACCGAGGAAGTAAACAGAGAATATGTAACTTCCGGGAAAATGAATTTCACAAATTAATCATTTAATATTCCCGTAACTGGTAGTTACGGTAGTTTTGTCACCCAAAACTTGCCATACTCTTCCTTTCCATAATAGTTCATTACGGGAAAAATGCACCGAAGTTTCATTCAGAGGTATTTATAAATGTATTTCTGGAGTCAAGGAAGACCTAAATACGGCTAATGACAGACTAAAAATCATCTACATAGTGAAATGTGACTACACTTTGCACAAAAAGTAGGATATAATACCAGCAACACAAATGAAAAGGCATGAAAACACGGTGATGAAACAAGCTAGTGAAATGTTTAATGCAGTCATCTATATGACAACGACTCAGGTGGCTGGAAATAAATGATGAAAAGTATCCGCCACATGATAAAAGTCGGCCAAAAGCTCATGCCTTTCAGCTAAAGGCATGTCAGTTCCATCCGATGTTGATATGTATTATTTTGATCACTTCCAAAGCATTCTGAACTCTAGCCATCACCTACACTGTTGCTTGTGGTACAAAGCATTTAAAACATCAACGAATTGATGGTCCGAAAGACAATGGTAAGGAGATGAGCTTCATAATCTTGATTCCGACAAAATCAAACTGTCTACTGCAGTTTCGCCAGATTTCATCATCAATATCAATTATTAAGGTTAGGTTAAACTGGCCCCGTAGCATGAAAAAGTCGTTCTCCAAGCCTTTTTCGTTTTTTCACTAATCTGAAATTTATTCAATTCTGCACATTTCTGTGTGTTTTACAATGTTCTAGAACTTCAAGAAGTATTTTAGTTTGATTTTTAGGGTGAGTGCAAATGTATATTTTCGCATAGATTTTCTGGTGTTTTTTTTTTTGCAGATTTCTCAGTTTTGCCATTTTCAGGACGACGACGGCAGCCATGACAAGATATCTCAAAAACTACTTAAACTACTGGCTTGAAACTTTGCCTAGTAGTTCTTGATGGTATGCAGGTGACAATAGACTATTCCTAAAGTTATTGACCCATAACTTTTGGAGTAAAGCTAAATTTTGGTATCCTGATCCCCATAAATTTCGGAAAAATTTTCCTCCATGATTTTGAAAAATCATAGAAAAAAAAGTAGCAACAGTATCTACATGAAAATAGTCTAAAGTCTGTGTAGCATTACTTTCTACACTGATGCTAAGTTTCAAAATGATACCTGTGTAACTCTTTGAGATATCTTGTCACAACTGTGTGGCATATTTGGCTTTCGGCACCCCCTCCCCCCCCAAGATGTTTATTTTGTGCCCCCATCCTTTATTAAGGAGAAATTGGGCATGAAATGGTGTTTTCTGTATGTTTCTAACCTGTATCTAACACACTGTGGTATTTTCAGTTCATTTATGCCAAGAATTCTATTTGCCAGTTTAACCTAACCTTAAGAGCATCGTAATAAACAATATAAACTGCATCAGCAATGGCCACTGCGATGTTATCAAAAATCACTGCCCCGCAAAATAAGTTCTGTACCCTGTTTATTCACTGTATGGGAACGCAAGACCATCCTCATGCTCTGTCATTCTCTGAAAATATCCACTGCATGCTTGAGGAATTAGAGGAGTTTTTTTTACATAACCACAATAAGGCCCTCTTCTTTGAGGTAATTGTGCCCGTATCTTTAATCTTTCACTAGCTCTTTACACTTTCTCCTTGTCACTGTTGCTCGATAGTAAAGAAGACATAGGGCATCGTAAATTTTGGCGCTGAAAAGATACAAAACAGAAACAGCTACAAGTAGTGAAATTAATCCAGTAACCGACCCAGGCGACGGAAGATAACTATTCTTGCCTTTTGTGTCCATAACCTCAATAAGTGTCACAAGAGCAAGGGTAGAATTCCAATCTGAAAGAGTAATGTTCTCACTGCGTCACTATGTCAGCTACAGACTGCAGACCTATTGGATCAAAAGCACTGTGGCTGGTGGTCATGACCGGTTGTCAGGACAAGACTCCCGTAACGGCCGATACGGGGTGAAAATCCCGAATATACGGGCTTATTGGGGCCAGCAAATTGTAGAGACAATAGACTTGATTATTGCAAAATAATTATTTATGAGAATTGAGCCACGAGCTTTTGACACAAGGGGCGCTACTTATTTTGAAATTTTCGGATTCAGAGAGCAAAAAAGGAGATTTTTGTCAAAAATCTTAGTTACGGGGTTTTTGCAGCATAGCGACGAAGTGCTATGTAAACAACAACAACTAAACATCGGGTATTCAACTTGAATTAATTCGTCAAAACCGACAGGGCTAAAATCGGTCCTGTATCGGAAATATCTACTGACTGACTGATGATGCCTCACCTAAGCCTGCATGTTTTGTACAGTCTGAAAGTATATTTGTAAAGTACATATGAAAGAGAGAGAGAGAGAGAGAGAGAGAAAGAGAGAGAGAGAGGGAGAGAGAGAGAGAGAGAGAGAGAGAGAGAGAGAGAGAGAGAGAGAGAGAGAGTTATTACTCCTTCATTGTATATACAACTTCATTGTAAAGCGTTTTAGGAACACTGTGAAGACGGGCGCTGTATAAACAAACTTCATCTTCATTATTATTATTATCTTGCAATTTTGAAACAACTGACAATTCAACCTATCTACCTCATTCCAGTCGGCACCGTGCCCATTTCGTCCAATCCCATTCCTACATTCTCAGCAACATATTAAAAGAGAGAACGAAAAGGCAGAGGAGTGGGGGTGGGGGAAGGGGTGCGTGGCGGTGAAAGCTGCAGCAGTGTTCCTACAGTGCATTTTGTTAAGTGGACGCACAGTATTGAATGTCTTAACGCAACGAGGCGAATGGCGTCCGTTCTTTTCGTGAGACAATCATGTGATGAGGTGTTCAAAGAAAATGTGAAGTACAATGTATAATACAGTATACAATGTAAGCGCAGATATTTTTCCAAACTTTTGTCCCCTCCGTTGGTTGGTTAATAGAAACCAACCAATTTTCAGCATGAGGAAGACCAAACATCATTAAAGCTTACTGTCGGTGCTCTTTTCTCTAGGTAGCGGTTCAAAGTACGGAGCCCATAGTGAGTCAAACTCTTTGTAGAGACTTGAACAAACGCACCAAAGACTCCTGGAGGAAATTCATGAACTTATTGCTCGAGGGCTTGGCGCCTTTGCGGCTCTAAGCGGTGGTACTATCAAAATAACAGGAAATGCCATCAGTCTAGAGGAGGTGGCTACGGATGGACTCAGCTGCCGAATTGGCCCCATTAAAGCGTTTGACGCAGACATGTTTAATATTGTGTAAATTCGATTGTGAGAAGCAATGGACAGAAGCAATTTAAACGTACACACACAGCCTGTACAACACCAGAAAAAATGAAAAATTAGCGTTTGCCAAATTTGACTGCGAGTTGGAAAAAGAAAAAAAAAAAGCTGTTATAGGATTGATCATGAACCTCCTTTACGGTGTTTACTCAGATTTCTCATTAGAGGGAAAATCCTGGCCAGATAAGTGCTGCATTCTGGTCTTTGTAGTATGTCTAAATTAGGAAGAGAGAAAGAGAGAGAGAGAGAAAGAGCAAGAGAGAGAGAGAGAGAGAGATATGTGGTGCTTACTAGCGAATCGGATTCTTGAAAAGTCGCGAAGGAATACCAAACACAAAAAAAGTACCCAAATAGACCGTGAAGGGCACAAAGTGGCTGTTATCGTGCCGACACGCTGTAAAACTCAACCTCAAAACAAACTCAGTTCTGTCCAATTACGTTTCAGAACAAATTATTCCAAAACTGGCTCCTTAAAAACCCAGCTTATTCCATTATTTTTCATCTCTCAAAGTTTCAGGACTCTGCGTCCAGCCGTGGTTTTTTTTCCTTTTTTTGTTCTGAAAGTGCAAACAGCCTCCAGGCTACCATACTACAGAAGTAGACGAGAGAAAAAAAAGTCTACAATTATTACCAGAATCTTAACACGGCGGTATAGATCTGCATTTGTTAAAATGCTGCTGGTTGATTAATAGAAACCGACCAAATTTCAGCATAAAGAAGACCAAAAATCATTAAAGCTTAACTGTCGGTGCTCTTTTCTCTAGGTAGGGGTTCAAAGTACGGAGCAGATAGTGGATGAAACGCTTTGTAATGTCATGGACAAAGGCACCAGAGACTCTTGGAGGAAATTCATGAACTTATTGCTTCATGGCATAAAGCCTACAAAGATCGATACGGTTCAATCAGAAAAACCGAAAGTGCCATCAGTTCAAATATACACACGGGATAAACAATATCAGAAAAAAACCAACAACAAAGACAAGTAATCATCACCTCTGTGGAAAAGGAGCGTTTGCCGAATTCGACTGAGAGTTGGAAGAGAAAAGAAGCTGTCAGAGGATTGATCATGAACCCCCTTTAAGGCGTATACTCAAATTTCTCATCGACAAAGAAAAACCCAATCAGATAAATGCTGCCTACTGCTCTTTGTAGTATGTCTTGATCATTCTAATATTGAATATTAACGACGGCTTAATCATACCAATGTGGACGGTGAGACAGAGAGAGAAACAGACAGAGAGAGAGAGAGAGAGAGAGAGTTCTGGTAGTGGCAGATTGGGCCATGGAGCCAAAATACGCACAATACATGTAATTTTATTTCATTTTATTTGTGTGCCGATTTAAAAAAAACAACACATTTGTGTCACACACAGACATTTGACTAGAGGAAAGAAAGGGTCTTTGTAGCCTATGCATTCAAGCGTAATCTCACCTTTTATCTCCCCCATACATGCAATAGATTCACAGGACAAGCTGCCTGAAAAACTATGTACTCCGGTATGTGATGCAATTACTGACTCTGTAAACATTAAAAATTTGTTGAATTCATACATTCGATGGTGTGCTCGGTGTGAGGTAGATTTTGTTTTGAATATCAATATTTATTTATATTATATTTATTTCGCTATCTATTTTGTGTGAAGCCAATTTGAAATAAAGGGATTTGTAGTTTATCAATTTTACATGTACGTGTTATTATTTTGTGTGGCCACTTTAGGTCAGTGGTGTAATCAGTCTCATACAGTACTGTCACTACAGTGTGGGTGACGCAATACTACAGTACCCCCATAGACTGACACAGAGAGAACCATTTGTAATGGGCAGTGTCACTTGCACAAAAATAAATTTGAGGTAGGGTAACCAGACCTGTGTATGTCTTTGACATTCGTTCCCCCCCCCCTCCCCCAACCCACCCCATCCCCCGTGGAAAACAGATAACGCAGAATGATTAAGTCCTTCATCTTAAACAAAAACTGCCTAATAATTATGTTGTCAAAAGTCACGCATATTTTTTTTTTATCAAAGTACTTAGAATGTGGTGTATTTATTACTTTTTACTTTCTGTTTCTGCCTCACTATCAAGATTTTCGTGTAAATCTCTATCAGTCACGTCAAATCATTGTTTCGCCTCTCACTTTTCATATAAAGTGTTTGGAAAGCCATGTTGGAAAACGCACACTTTGAAAGACTGTCACAGAAAGGAGGAAGAAGCTGATACATGTACACAGTTTCTCCTTTCACAAGGAAGAAGAAGTCACGTTTGGCGGTATTTCCGTATCAATACAAGCTGTTATAAACTTCAAAAGTCAAGTCTTTCTTTCCCAGACTATTCTAGTTTGTTGAATGAAATGAGTGGGCACATATAAACCCCCAAGACTTTCAAATACACGTCTGTCCCCTTCATTGTCAGCACATTTTTCTTGGTGTGCATCAAAGACTCAATTATGTATACTATACATTAAGGATAAAACAACACTTTTAAGGGGTATTCATGAGAGTCTTTTGAAGGACTATAACTACTGCAAACCCTGGTCGTGGAAAGTATTTTGTGAATGAATATTAAGTTTATGTCAATGGGAAATGGCTTAATAAACTAAGTTACAGCAGCACGTTCCGGTAATGCCATATTTATTATTTTTCAAAACAAAGTAATAAAGGGGATGCCATGTCCAGTCTCAGTACACTCCCATCACTAAACACACAGAATAATGGCATATGGTAGCCTACACATGAAAGCAATCTGAAATAAGAGAGAGAGAAAAAAAAAAAGCTGCTCTAAAACAAGACGACTACTGACTAGCTCAGTATCACAAACATACAGAAGTGAGAATGATGTAACGGAATGGATTTTATTAAAATTTTAATGTAAACTACATAGATGCCTGGCATTGCCCAGAACAAACATGTGCTCTAAGCCTTCTCTCTCTCACTCTCTTTCTCTCTGATCAAAGATATTAGAATAATTTAGAAACAATAAGATGAGACAGCTAGCGCCTTTTGGCGTGCACAGATTTCGCACCGCCAACTAGCGGCGAATGAGCTGAAGTAATGAACAATGCAGTATTTTACAAAACCAGATACTCAAATAGGGAAAATATTGAATTTTGTTCACTGTTCAGCTATCGCTATAGGCCTTGATTGACGTCACTTATTTTGTAATTTTAACTTCAGTAGCTGTGGGAAAAACTCTAACGATTAAAATTAAATTTGCATCAAATCAAATGAGATGAGCATGGGGATTTGGCCCTGTAATATATCAGTCAAGTTATAAGTATTATGGTGGAACTTGCGCATGATTAAATAATCATTACATTTAATGAAGTGAGATTACAGAGTGCAAATAATTTTGATGAAAAATGACAATACGTGTCTTTGTTGAACTAAGTTCATGAGATTTTCACTATAAAATAGTAGTTTGCTATTTAACTACTCAGTGTACAGATTATTGCCCATTGCCATTTCACGACCAGCTCCACCTCGAATGTTGACTGGGTGCGCAAGGCATTATCGTGCAAGGAAGATGTAATAAGACTTATCCAAAAGCAAAACAAACAAAGTAAACAAGGCAAAGTAAAGTAGATCCTTTATAACCACCTAGAACTGAAACTAATAATCAGTATATCACAGGCAACACCGGGGCCTCAGCTAGTAAAAAAAAAAAAAAAGTCGCTAGGATGCAGTATCGCACCATTGTGAATGTGAATTTTTTTTTTCTATGCACCACTGTGAACTGTCCACTGGAAGCAGTCACGAAGGTTATAATTATGAAATAAGTTCCGGTGAGGTAAAAAGACAGAAATATAATGCAACATCTTGCATGATCTACAGCTCAACAAACTGTGACGTCCGTCTTTTTTCCCCCGCGCCACAGCTTATGTCTGTGATGAAACATGTAAACCGGAAGAGTTCAAAGAAGTTTTTGTTTTGTCTCCAGTTCTCATAATGTGGTGAAATACTGCAGATACCTGTATAATAAATTATAAATAGTGAACTTTATTCACATTTTAAGATTTATGTCTAGTAATCTAGATTTGGATCTACAGTGAACTGGTACTTTTTCGCGATATTAGCAAACGAATTGCTTTTGGAATACAAATTGTATTATCAGTGGAGGAAGTTACCGTGTTTGTCATATATTTTTTAAAATGGGAATGACATTTAGTATAATGGTCAACCAATATGGGCAAAAAATCTTGTTTTTCCTGCCTATGCCGTTCAACACAAGAGAGATTTACTTACATAACAAAATGGCGCACGCTGCTGTCCAGTATATATTGGCGTACTGGTTGTTACTGCATACAGAATACACATTTCAAAGACATTTTCAGATGATTAGAGAAGTTTGAACCAGGGGACGGGAACAAACGTAAGCAAAAACTACAGTTTAATGAGAAAAATGATCTTTTAAACTAGTAAATAGCATCATTAAATTTGTTACGCCTCTTTGGGACCTTTTCACCAGCCACCTGGTCTGGCAATTGTATATCTTTCACACAAAGATTTGGCCTATAAATTAAAACTTGACAGAAGGAAAATACCCCTAAATATTTCGTTTTGCAATTTCCATCGTTCTCTTATCATATCTTTAAGCATGGTACTAGGAACATTATTCTGAAAGCATCTGTGATCTTCACAACCTGAATTTATCGTTAATTTACCTATCATCTTGGCACATAAATTTGTCTACAATCTTTAATTAAGGTTCAGCTCAATGAGCGATCATAGGTATACTCCATTTCTGAATTCAGTCACTGACTCAATTTATATCACAAATGCAAATTTACACATAAATCATAATAAGAAATTGCATTTTCATAGGTCTGTCTATAACACTGTAACATATAAAACTGTGTGTATGACTCACTCATTACGATAAGCACAGCACTGCTGTTTTCATTCATCATAACCCTATTAATTTTACACTCGGGGTCTGACAGACCCCAGGCACTCACGTACTCTTTTCATCATAACATCCCCCAGCCGAATGTAAAAAAGAAAAGACGTAACTGTAGTTGTGGCAAAATTTGGGACATTCTGGCCAAGCGGGTAATACTATATTCAAGTTAAGTCGCACCAAGAATTTGGGGGCTCGGAGTCACCACAAATTACGCTTTTTATTACTACTACTACTGCTACTGATCCCATAATCCACCCGGATCGTAGGGGCGCTGCGTGACAGAGAGCCTCGTCAGGTGCCTCCACTTTTCGCGGTTGTTTGCAAGCGCCTGAGTGTGGGCGAAGGATTTCCCGGTCCACTCCGCAATGTTGTCAGTCCACCTCTTCCTTTGCCTTCCTCTTCTTCTCCTCCCCTGCACAGTTCCCTGAAGAATGGTCTTGGATAGGCCACGCGATCTTGTTATGTGGCCATACCATTTCAGTTTTCTTCGTTTCACAGTAGACAGCTTTTTATTATAATATAATATGACAATTGCAAGTGACTGACATGTTCAGCATAAATAAGCTTGAAGTTCCAGGGCATCGATTCTCCTATCCAAAGTGTGGGCGAGCACAGGCTTCGAGAATGAGAAATTCTCCAAGACTATAGACAATCAGCATGGGTTGCTTTCAAAGTGGCGGTACACAGCTCGTTTCTCTTGGAGGACGCACATCTTCATACTGGAATCTGGGCGAGGACGATGCTTCTCTCACCGAGGATGATATAAAACGTGTCACTGACACATGGAGCTTACTTCGGACCCAGGGAACCAATACAGACGTTGCACTCATAATGTTTGAAAAGTAAGCATTCAGCAGCCGTGGGACCCAGGTTTGACCACGCTCACGTAATCTTCGGGTAATCAGAAAAAAACTTGATCGACGTTTAATTTTTATCATTTCTGTTTCATTTGTTGGTGTCCAAATTACTCACAACAAACACAGGAGCGCCTCAAGGCTGCGTGCTGTCACCTGTCTTGTACACATTGTATACAAACGATTTCACTGTAACACACAACAACGTTTATCTTCTTAAATTTGCCGATGACTCTACTATTTTAGGTCTTTTATCTAACTCTGGCCACGAATATTCTAACATTGTACAATCCTTTCATTGTTGGTGTGATAACAACTATCTTCTACTGAATGGTAAGAAAACAAAAGAGCTTGTTTTTGACTTTAGGAAAAATAACAACGATCCTGTTTGCCCTCTTACTATCAACAATGAAGAGGTCGAAATTGTTACAGAGGCCAAATATCTTGGCATTACTATTGATTCATTGCTTAACTGGCATGCGCATGTAACATAATATGTATACAAGAAAGCTAACCAGCGCATGTATTTCCTCAGAAAGCTCCGCTCTTTAAAAGTTAGCGAAAGCATTCTGAAAATATTTTACACCATGGCTATTCAGAGCCTTTTGATGTATGGAGTTGTCTGTTGGGGAGGAAACATCTTACAAAAAGATAAAAATAAGATCAATATTTTAATTTAAAAAGCATCCAAAATTTGTATCTGTGATCTGCCATATTTTGATGAGCTGTACACTGGTGCTTGTATTAAAAAAGCTAATATTATTATAAATGACCCCCAACATCCCCTGAATATATAAGATCTGTAAGAAGTTTAAGGCTGTTGTCAAAGAAAACTAAAACTGAGCGCTACTTTAAATCGTTTATTCCATCATCAATTAGGATGTTACAACAATGTCGTCATCTTGATCGTAATCTGTGCACTTGAATTGTGTCCTGCGTGTCAGGTCAGTGTGTTTTAGTTAGGGAAGCATATTGTGTGCACTGTTAATTTTGTTTATTTATTAGTGTGTGTGTATATATGCGTGTATGCGCGCTATATATCATACTTTCTGTTTCTGTAACCGTATTGTTATGTATTCAATGATCAAAACAAATTTTCTTGTACAAGGACGAATAAAATTTATCTTATCTTATCTTATCTTATCTTATCTTATATAGGTCATGGAAAGGTTAATTAAAAACAACAACAAGAGCAACAAAAATAAAGAAAACAGTCTGAGGGCATTTGGGAAAACAAAAGGATTGGGGGGGGGGGGGTTGAGGTGCTGTGAAAATTAAATTCAGTAACGATTAACAAATTTTATTCCGATGGACAGGCTCTTTGAAAAATGTCACTCAGCGAAAGTCGCGTTTGAGTTCGCTGGGAAGTTTGAGCATCCCGATGGAGCTGACTGCAAATCAGATCCAAAATTCCGAGCACATATAAGGTGATCTGTCTGTCTAACAACGTCAAAATTGGGCAAAAAGAAAATGTAGCAAAGCCTCGCCTAAGAAATAATACCCAAACGATACAATGCAAACTAAAAGAGAAGACAGGAAATGTTCGATATTTCGGCTAGCGCCTTCATCAAGGAAAACAAAAGAAAAAACAACAAAAGAAAAAAAGAAAAATGGAACAGATAATACGCCAGGCTTTGCTACATACAACTTTTTCTTCATTATTAATTTGAAGGCTTCTAGGTTCTCATGTACCTATTCTAAGAGTGAGAGGAATGCGGGGTGTGAGTGAACTAAGTAGTTATAGAGTATCCTGTCTGGAAACATGACAGGTGAAACCCGATTTTTCAGAGCTCCGGAGGTCCCCTCTTATTGTATCAAGCGACGTGTTAAGATCTCATACTCACCTGCCCCTCTATTTCCCGACACGTAGGAGTGTATGAGCTAGGAGTAATGCGATTCTTGCCGTACCCAACTCCCCCTCAGGGCCCAAACACAGTGGCTTCGGTTTCGTTTCCCTTCCGGCAGTTTTGTCGAAACTCGGCAGTCTCGTTGGAAAGAAAAAAAAACACGAAACGAAACGAAAGCGGAAGCACTATGCGCTTTAACGGGCGCTGTGAAGGCTTTTGACATCTTCTCGGCACTTCCCTATGAAACATACGCCATTCGGCGAAATTGCTGAAAATGAGCGGAAAGTGAGCCGAGAGTAAAACAAAACCGAAGCTACCATGTCTGGGCCATCAGTCAGCTTCTTGACATACATGTAGGCTACATGGATTCATACAAGCGTACGAGGGGCGTAAAGCTCAAACATCAAAATGAACGGGTCCAATTAAACGACAGGAGAACAGTTAAAGGCTTCTCTCTTATGCGACTGGATGGCTGGAGCTGGAATTAATAATACCCAGCTCGTGTACCTTACATTTGAATGGACTTTAACTGTAATTTGGCTTACTATAATTATTACTATATATGTATTGTCCACAGGGAAGTTGTTATTGCATTGGACAATATCGTCGACTTGCTGGACAACCCGGAAACACTTCAAGCATACATGTATTCCATAAGGGATGTGCATGAAAGAACAAAAGAAGTGCAAGTAGAACATTTTGAGGTAATCTATTCATCTGTAATGTTCAGGTTTTACATTCCCCCACTTTATCCAATATCAACTTGGACAGTGGACTCATACCTCTCAACGAAATCGGAGAGATGAAAGTCGTCCTTAGTAGATTCCACTTGGGCCATACCCATCTCACACACCGTCTTTTACTCAGAGGGGAAGATCCCCCGAATGTGTGGCATGCAATAGCCAACTATCAATAAAGCATATTATTTTGACTGAATGTGTAGATTTTATGCATATCCGAAAAAGACACTATGCCAGCGGATCTGTGAAAGAATTATTTTCTACTGTGGACACACGGTGCGCCCTGTCCTTTCTAAGAGAGGCTAAGATAATAATAATAATAATGGATGGCATTTATATAGCGCATATCCATTTAAAATGCTCTATGCGCTTTACAGAAGCAACATGTCAACCACAGAGCAGAATGGAGCGCCGGCGGAGCGCTCAACACACTACACTGCTTCTTTCTCTCTCCCTGTCTCGCTCTCTCTCTCTACCTCTCTCTATCTCAAAGCAAATTGTAAAGCAGCTTGTAAGGCGCAGTTCACAACTCACAACAGTTCACAACTCAAATAATATTTGAATATTTATTAATAATAATATATATAATGAATAATAAATTTTGTTGTTGCTGGTGGGGGGATGATATGGATAAATTTTAATCTATTAATTTCAATTTGGCCCGGGCAAAACTTGCTTAAAAAACGTGTATACTTATTTACGAAAGCCTTAGCAGATCCACACCAAACAACTTTCAAGAATTTTACCTGTGCGATAAAATTTATACGGAACTATTCAATGTATATTTGTGAAATTGAGAAGCTGTGAATACGAGACACAAATAAAGTAAATAAAATTGCGTGACAGGCCCAAGGTGGCCGTTACCGAGCTGACGCGCTGTAAAACCCAAACTCAAACTCACATCCCCTTAGAGGCACAATGCGGTTACCCCGGAAACAAGATATGGCATTCCCGCCAGTTCGTCCACCAGCAGGTGCTCTAATACTGTAAAAACAGCACATGAAAACAGGTAAGATAAGATAAGATAAGATAAGATAAATTTTATTCGTCCTTGTACAAGGAAATTTGTTTTGATCATTGAATACATAACAATACAGTTACAGAAGCAGAAAGTATGATACATAGCGCGCACACACACATATATACACACACACTGATAAATTAACTAAATTAACAAAATTAACAGTGCACACAATATGCTTCCCTAACTAAAACACATTGACCTGACACGCAGGACATAATTCAACTGTGCACAGATTACGATCAAGATGACGACATTATTGTAACTGTCACAAATCCCAGACTGGGAGATGTAATAAGTTATGACAGGACAACAATCACGAACAAACAAGTTTAACACTTAACAGAACAATCCATCAGACTCACACATTTATTAAACATAATTATACAGATAATAGCGCAATTACATACATTACATTATTGGAATTAACTGCCGTACAACGGCCTTATTCTCACATACACTCTCCCTCGGATCCACAACCCGGTAGTTATTCCTAAAGGCACTTCGGCCTCAGCCTCTCCCCTCAGGGTCTTAATAGCACATTAATAATTCACTGGTACCGCCGTCGCTCAACATCACCTTCCTATTGTCATACACCTTAGCATTCCACTCGCATCTCCGCAGGGCAATAACACATTATCATTTCAATAGCCCATCAACATGGCACTAGTACAGTATCAGTTCACTAGCCCATCAACATGGCAATAGTACATTATCACATTCACGCTCATATCTACGTCCCTGTCCGTGGCCTGACTACCACGACTTTATGTGCCTCTACTGTCCTGCACTGACAGCCTCACTTCTGGCCTATGTGTGGCCTCCGGCCCTATGCTGGCCTATCCCCTGTGCTCATCGAGGTGGCTCTGCGGCCCGTCCCCGACACCTACAAGAATAACATTACATTGGTATAATGCCCTACCATTTCTATTCACTCCACCTCTCCTTACAACCCATGAAGCGTACACACAATAGTTCACATTTCACTCACCACACATCTTACGGTAACACACCTCCATCGGAGTACACACTACTCACTCGCGCTACAAATCCATGAACTCACTTTCATCTATCGCTCCTGGCGCACATTGCTATATCCAATATCAAGGACTTCCACATTCCTCACATATACTTATTTACATCATGGTAATAGACGAATATAATATAATACATCAATCATAATTATCAATCAACGTTCTACCTACCAGTCATCACTGGAAAAAACTCTCTCACTAGTTTCCCGACTGCTCCCCTTATGTCCGCCCGCTGGGCTCTTACTAGCGTCCGTTCAGTAGGACCTTCTAACTTGCAGTGATAGTAATACAGCGCTTTCGCCTCATTCAGACCCCCACCACTCATAACATGCACGCTTTTCTTCCTTGTCTACGTGCGTTAATTTTACTCTCTTCCTTTCACGTCTTTCCCTACTTGTCTGCCGTGAGCCCTTCTTACTCTACACCCGCTCTGTAGCAATCCCCTTAATTGCACTCACTCCACTCGTGACATCATCCCCCACCCCAAAAAAATTAATGCAATTAATTTCAAATCGCATCAAGATGACTGTCAACGAGTGAGCGTGAGCAATACCTACACTAAAAAAATGACCTAGCAGTTCCCCTAGTATATAAAATACCGAAATCAGGGGAAAATATGGGGATCAATATGCCCTGCAATATGCATATATGTATCACATCGTCAATAGCTAACTAAACACAATACCTAATACAGAATCAAAAACCAATCAACCTATCAACCATTCTTCATATCATATTTATAATGTCAATATTTTAAAGTCGACTCATTCACACAGATCCTGTCAATGTTCCTGTCCTCCGATGTATAAGCTCCTGAACTCTTCCCCTAGGCTCGACTAAGGTAGTCGGCGATATGATTGCTGGTTCCTGGAATTGGTTGAATAACGAAGGTATACGGCTGCAAAGCCAATGCCCATCTAGACAAGCGCGGGCTGGACGAACGATTCTTCGACAAAAACGTTAGTGGCTTGTGGTCTGTCTGGATACAAAATTCTCGTCCCATGAGATAACGTCCCAATTTCTGGACGGACCACACAATGGCAAGACACTCCCGCTCTATCACAGAATACTTTCTTTCTCTCTGCAATAACTTCCTACTGACATAACATACAGGGTGGAGACATTCGTTCTTCTCCTGTAGAAGACAAGCGCCGACACCAGAGTCCGCCGCATCCGTTCTGAGGATAAAATTAGATCGAAAATCGGGTAATATCAGAATGGGTGACGATGATAATGCTGTCACCAAATTATCAAATGCTGTCTGACACTCAGACGTCCACTGGACCTTATCGGGTTGTCCCTTCTTAGTAAGGTCAGTAAGAGAAGATGACAAGGAGGAAAAATTTGGAATGAACTTTCTGTAATAATTTAAAATTCCCACTAAGCTTCTGACTTGTTTCTTTGTTTTTGGGATTTGCAACCCTACTAATTTGTCAATTTTTGTTACTTCAGGTCTCTGAACACCTCTACCCACAATATGTCCTAAGAATATTATCTCTGGACATGCCAAATCCATCTTTGCGGGTTTAGCAGTTAACCCAAAATGACGTAATCGTTGAAAAATTACTGTTAGTGTCTGAATATGATCAGACCATGTCGACGTATGACATGCTATATCGTCAAAGAATGACACGACATTAGGTATGTCCTTCAACACTAATCTCATTAATCGTGCAAACGTCGCTGGCGCGTTTACCAACCCAAATGGCATGACCTTAAATTGGAATAATCCAATGGGCGTTTGGAACGCCGTGTATTGTTTAGACTCCTCAGTAAGCGGGATTTCCCAATACCCTTTCATTAAATCTATCTTGGAAAACCACGTGGACCCGGCCAATGAAGCTATTAATTCCTCCTGAAACGGAATAGGCTCCCTATCGCCTACCGTAATAGTGTTCAATCTTCGAAAATCAATACAGAACCGCACCGATCCATCAAGTTTTTTCACGAGGACGATGGGTGATGAATACGGCGATGTTGATGGTTCTATCACATCTAACTTCAACATTGACTCAACTTCCTTTATGACTCTATCTCTCGAAGAAAAAGGCAACGGATACGGTCTAAGAAATACTGGCTTATCCGAAGTCAACTTTATTTGGTGCTGAATCACCGTAGTGCGACCCGGCAAATCCGTAACAACATCCGGGAATGACGCTAACAGGGTCTTAAGTTCCCTACTCCTTGAACTCGTAAGGTCAGGGTTAATTTTTACGTCCCTGTAACCTTGTGTCGGAGTTAACTCCGGCAATTGAATTTGTAACTCTTCCTGCGCCTCGGTGTCGCTTACGTCACAGTCCAACTGGTCTACGACCCCCGTACAAGCAATAGAGAAGACAGTCTCCTCTGGTCTTGTCTGTGCACACAGATATTGTGGTCTCTCATAAAATCTCTGTAGCATATTAACATGGAAACCCTTACTCGTTCCATCAATGTGGATAGCGTAATCTACCTTTGAAACAACTCGCTCAATAACATAAGGACCTTTCCATGTCATCAATAACTTATTATGGTCCGTAGGTAACAACAATAGGACCTTGTCTCCTGGCTTAAAAATTCTCAATTTGGAACCTCTATCTTTATAGTCTTTTGCTCTTTTCGAAGCGATACCAGAAGCTTCTTCTGCTATAGTGCGCGCTGAAGATAATCTTTCTCTTAAATCAACAAGGTACTGAAACACCGAAATCTGCTCATCGTCTCCCGATGATGGCGACGTCATCATGTCCCGAAGAACATCAGTTGGGCCCCTAGGACTACGACCGTACATCATTTCGAACGGCGAGAATCCCGTTGACTCCTGCCGTACCTCTCTGTACGCGAATAACACTGCAGGGATATATCTATCCCAATCTTTAGGGCGATCAGCAGCTACCTTACGCAGCATCGACTTTAACGTCGAGTTCAATCTCTCGCACATGCCATTAGCCTGCGGATGATAAGGGGTGGTAGTGATGGGTTGTATGCTGAATAAGCGGAACAATTCCTTCATCATCTCCGACGTAAATTGCGCGCCCCTATCAGACAGAATTTGCTCTGGTATTCCTACCCTAGCGAAAATTGCAAACAACGCTTCCGCGACTGCCTCAGACGTTATGGTCCGCAGAGGAACCGCCTCTGGCCATCTCGTAGCATTACATATGACCGTTAAGAAAAATCGATTCCCCCTATCGGTCGCTGGGTGAATGGGGCCAACAAGGTCTATCGAGACCTTTTTAAACGGTTCCGAGACCGTGGGGATCTTCTGAAGAGGAGCCTGGGGTGTACGACCCTTATGCGTCGTCTTTTGGCACGCACTGCACGTCTTACAATAGACTTGCACATCTCTGTGGATCGATGGCCAGTAAAAATTTTTAAGAACCCTTTCTTTGGTTCTAGCTATCCCCATATGACCCGCTAATGGGACATCATGTGCCAAATGCAATACTTTTGCGATCAGCAACGCTGGCACAACGACCTGCTTTAAAATGGAGGCCACCGTTACGTACTTACGGAACAGAATGCCCGCCTGAACAACAAAGGAAGACGAGCCGTTCTTATATTTCCTCGTTTTCTCGGTTCGCGCTTCCCCAAAACATGGGTTTAATGATGGGTCCTCCCTTTGTAATCTCGCCAAGCGCTCTGGCGTGATATCTAGGTTGACCGCTGGCGTCGCCAAAGGTCTAATCTTATCTTTATCAGCTACCTGTCGACGTGTTTCGACCGCGGCGCAAAAGTCAATACCTTTTGATTGCGACCATGCCTGCACGTTCTCATCGGAAGGGGAAACTACCCGTGATACATTCCCAATGATGAGCTGGGCGCCTGGAAAACAACCAACGACTGCTTCGACTTCCCCGCTAAGGAAAGGTGTATCTATCACTATTCTTGCCATGGGTAATTTCTCAATGGCCCCCGAAAATTGGATGCACGGGACAGTCTCACTTGTAAGCTGTGAATCCCGAATGCAGTCCCTATGCACTCCCACAACTGTAGATCCTGTATCTCGTAAAACCGAGACCGGTTCGTCCCCAACAAACCCCGGATAAACCCTAAGACCACCTCCTGTATGACATGAATTTATAACGGGGATCTTTCTCCCACAAGGTAAAACACCGGAAGATAATAACTTCTCACAACTGGGACACTTAGAATACTGTCCGCCTCCGTTGTCCGATGTAACACATGCAGCCGCATGATGAAATTTATTAGGGGAACATGGACTGGAGCTACTGTCCACGTTCGCCGCTATCCTACCTGCAGGGCAATTCACGCTGATGTGATCTGCTCTACCGCAGTTCCAACACTTCGCGGCCCTACACTCGCGTGAAAAGTGACCCACGCGTCCGCAAGTCCAACACTCCGCTCCCTGTGCTGCATTAGGCCTGGGTCCCCGTGACCCATCGCGACCGGAACTAAAGTCCCTATGCCGTCGGTCATCGGCAAAGGTCACAAATCGCCCCCGGCCATTACCGCGACCTAGCTCTCCTGCTCGGTCAAACTTACCGGATCCATATGCCGGTGATTGGTGACAGCCCCTACGCTGCCCCTGGGCTTGCCCATTATAGGCACCACGCTGACGCGACCTGTCTTTATGTCCTGTCGGCGACCCCTCGACAACGGCGACGTACCCAGCATCTTGGACGTACGCCCTCGCCACAGGTTTGGACGGATGTGCCGTACGGTATGCTTCCGCCAACTTAGACGCCTCCTGCACCGTCGCGGGTTCGTTTTCTTTCAGGAAAGCCACCAGATCTTTATGGCACGACGCGTACAGCTGGTCACGGATCATTAGGTCTTTCAGTTTAGCAAAATCCGCGCCCACATCCGCCAAGTCTACCCAGTTCGCGAAATATTCCGTTAGTCTCGCGACGAAGGCAGCAAAGTCCTCCCTGGTATCCGCACGTGCTCGCCTAAACTGCTCCCGGAAATATTCCTCGGTACGCGCAAATCGGCGAAGCAGCAAAGCCTTCAGCTTATCGTAATCTTGCACGTCTTCGCGCTGTAGCTCTTTAAAGTAGGTTAACGCTCGCCCCTGCAATAGAGACGCCAGGTACGCGGACCATAATTCCTTATTTTCCCCCCATTGCAATTGTGCGTTCAGTTCGAACCTGTAAAGGTAGGCGTCTATGTCGTCCTTCCGGTCGTCGAACGTAGGGAGCTTAATCCTAACGCCACCTTTATTGTGTACCTGCCGCTCAACTGTTTCTGTTGGCGCATTCTTTTTGATTTCCAATTCTGCGATCTTTACTTGCGCCTCTATCTCCTTTAACCTTATCTCCATTTCCTGCTCCTTATCCTGTCTCTCCTGTTGCTGAGCTTCTAACTCCTTTAACTTAAACTCTCTTTCCTGCTCCTTATCCTTAGCCTCTCTTTCCTGTTGCTTAAACTCCCTTTCCTGCTGCTGAGCCTTAGCCTCTCTTTCCTCTTCTCTCTGTCGCTCTTGAGCCTCTTTTTCTCGCTCTCTATCCTTAGCACACTCATCGCGCAAATCCGCCTGCTGTTCTTTAATCCAGCCGCGTAGCTCTTCTCCCTCAAGGCCAAGTTCCTTACCCAACTTCATTAATTGTTGGAGTTCCGCCATTTCACAGATTTATGGTTATGGTATGTATTATAAAAACGGCTAACCTGTCGGTATGATCACTAACGACACGACCAGAGACCTGAGATCACACCAGATATAACAATACCCAATTGTCTCAAATACAATTCAGAAATTTACCTACTTCCTAACTAATTCTATATTCATACAATGCATAGCACTATTAATAATAAAAAAAGAATAGAAAAGACAAGAATGAGGAAATTCAGTAGAAGGACCACAAGTACGTCAAGGACAACCAACCAGACTAGGACAAAGACCTAAAAAAGAAAATATAATGGAAAAAAATGCAACCTAACTACGCCGATTACACTACAAGGTACGAACAAGAACAGAGTCTGAAAAAAAAGAACGTATCTACAGATAGGTAAGAGAGGGACAAGAGAAACGTCTTCCTAAAACAGCGAGGAAGATGGAACGGCACAATCTAAACGAAAATACAGGTCCCTACAGAACGGTTCACTGTGATGAACGCGGTTCCAAGTTTAGCCCACCTCCCAAAGAGGATAAACTACGCTCACCACAGCAAACCCGCGCCACCGCCCGTATAATCTATAACGACAACAAAAACAGCAAAAACAGGGAAAAAGACAGATTAAAGGAACAGCCCACAATCCAGGGCACAAAAATTTTGACTTTTACTTAACTTTTCTGACTATAACCTCTCCCCTTGTCTCGGAGCTCTGGTTGCTTGACCTCTACAGGCTGGCACACACACTCTCTGCAGAATTTTAAGTACACATTAATACATATTCATAGTAATACATGCATTAATACATATTCATAAATACACATAAGTCATATCATCATGACATTTCCATTCATCCCACGAACAAAGACAACACAAATTCCTACCACAAGATAAGTATTACGTGGACAAAACTAAAGTAACAAATGCCCACTGAAAAATACCTCCTAACTAACTACAACTAAATATTACGAAAATGGACGAGTCACAACGGACGAGCCCCCAATGTCACAAATCCCAGACTGGGAGATGTAATAAGTTATGACAGGACAACAATCACGAACAAACAAGTTTAACACTTAACAGAACAATCCATCAGACTCACACATTTATTAAACATAATTATACAGATAATAGCGCAATTACATACATTACATTATTGGAATTAACTGCCGTACAACGGCCTTATTCTCACATACACTCTCCCTCGGATCCACAACCCGGTAGTTATTCCTAAAGGCACTTCGGCCTCAGCCTCTCCCCTCAGGGTCTTAATAGCACATTAATAATTCACTGGTACCGCCGTCGCTCAACATCACCTTCCTATCGTCATACACCTTAGCATTCCACTCGCATCTCCGCAGGGCAATAACACATTATCATTTCAATAGCCCATCAACATGGCACTAGTACAGTATCAGTTCACTAGCCCATGAACATGGCAATAGTACATTATCACATTCACGCTCATATCTACGTCCCTGTCCGTGGCCTGACTGCCACGACTTTATGTGCCTCTACTGTCCTGCACTGACAGCCTCACTTCTGGCCTATGTGTGGCCTCCGGCCCTATGCTGGCCTATCCTCTGTGCTCATCGAGGTGGCTCTGCGGCCCGTCCCCGACACCTACAAGAATAACATTACATTGGTATAATGCCCTACCATTTCTATTCACTCCACCTCTCCTTACAACCCATGAAGCGTACACACAATAGTTCACATTTCACTCACCACACATCTTACGGTAACACACCTCCATCGGAGTACACACTACTCACTCGCGCTACAAATCCATGAACTCACTTTCATCTATCGCTCCTGGCGCACATTGCTATATCCAATATCAAGGACTTCCACATTCCTCACATATACTTATTTACATCATGGTAATAGACGAATATAATATAATACATCAATCATAATTATCAATCAACGTTCTACCTACCAGTCATCACTGGAAAAAACTCTCTCACTAGTTTCCCGACTGCTCCCCTTATGTCCGCCCGCTGGGCTCTTACTAGCGTCCGTTCAGTAGGACCTTCTAACTTGCAGTGATAGTAATACAGCGCTTTCGCCTCATTCAGACCCCCACCACTCATAACATGCACGCTTTTCTTCCTTGTCTACGTGCGTTAATTTTACTCTCTTCCTTTCACGTCTTTCCCTACTTGTCTGCCGTGAGCCCTTCTTACTCTACACCCGCTCTGTAGCAATCCCCTTAATTGCACTCACTCCACTCGTGACAGTAACATCCTAGTTGATGATGGAATAAACGATTTAAAGTAGCGCTCAGTTTTAGTTTTCTTTGACAACAGCCTTAAACTTCTTACAGATCTTATATATTCCTTGTTCAGGTGCTTTGATCCTCGGGGCCAATAGCTTCACGCTGAGGTCTCCGCGAAACAAGCAAGTTTGGTTGACACGGGCCCAAAGCGGGGTTCAAATCTAGGGCCTCTCGCACTCAGATCAAGCCAAGATATTAAATACAATAAGATGAGCCAGCTAGCGCCTTTAGCGTGCACACGATTTCGCACCGCTACTTAATGACGAGTGGGCCGACGTCATGAAAAATGCCGCATTTTACAAAGGCATTACAGGGAAAAATAATACTGAATTTGTTCACTTGTGAAGTTATTTATTTTGTAGTAACAATTTCAAATCACCGTCGGAAAATTTTGGCCTTTTTTTTTTTTTTAAAGTCGCAATAGCACTGTAACAAATCCGCCTCGTTAATAAATCATTATACCGGTATATATCGAGCATTTTTGTTCTTTTCATGCAGTGCGCAATGGGCTCCGTCCCCAATCAACGCGCAAATTGTGTGTACAGAGAGGGAGTGTCTCATTTTATTGTATCTAGTATCTTTGGATCAAGTGCTCTAACACATAGGCTACTTTCTCCAGGTAGAAGCTGCACTATGCAAAGAACTTTACAAAATGCATACACTATAATATTATTGTCGCAGTCATGTATATTATAAAACATGATACGTGTATTACGTGTTATATAATCAGATTATTAAAATGTGCTTTTTAATTAACGTACCTTAACTGGAACCCTTTAAAGTGACCTTTGAACTTCCAGCCGAAGGAAAAGAAAAAACAAAAGACCATCGAAACAAACTGTAACATCTTTCAAACTACACAGAAAACAAAGGCTAAAAGGCAAATACCTGGCGTATTTATAACAATAGAAACCACGCTACGCGCATTTCAAAAAGGAAACTCAAGCAGAAAGATGGAATTTCAAGGATGGAAAACAATCATTTCATTTATTTCGGCCACTATACCGGCCAATGGCGACAGTATTTTAGTTTTCCAGCCCGTTTCCAGCCAGCAACTCTACCGAATTCCCACGTGTAAGACTGACGTCAAGTTTGCTCATAGGAATGACATCGTTCCCAAGTAGATCTGCTGGTTATGACATCAAGCAGGCGTCGGTTTAATGTAGGGAACCCGCCCTTACGGTAATTCTACAAATCTTACAAAAATCTACGGCGGATGACGTTGACTTGCTAGCTGAGTAGGTAAAAAAGAAGTTTTCTTGTAATTCTATATATATATACATGTAAACTAATGTAATACTACGAGCCTAGAAGCAAAAATACGTTCCGTAATCATCAAAGAATTGCATTAATTTTAAAGTGCTGCTGGCAAGGTTGTCATCACATCATTATGGGCCTCCTGAGCAAAGCAATAGGCTTTTCTTCTCCGTTTCAAAAACCAATGTAAATTTGCATGCTTGCCCCCCCCCCCCCCCCGGGCAACTGTCTCGTGTGCCCATGTGTTGAGGTGGCTCTGACTGATCATTCAATTTCCAGAGAAAAAAAATGATCCCATTAATGCTCTCTTTCCAGGTAGTGTTTCAATGCTTTCAGAACACTCTTATTCAAATTCTCGGTAGCAGCATGAAAAAGGACAACAGGGACTCCTGGAGAAAATTCTTGCGCCTACTGGCTGGTGGCATTACTCCAAGGATGGATGTGACGACGACACCTGTCTGATCTACTTTATTTGTGCGAGTGGGCAAATTTGTTATGAAAAAGCAAAAAAAAGCTTTGATAATTTTATCTCTAAATGAATGTTTCATTCCTACAACAGTGTAACAACATTTGTGAATGGTTTATTTGATCACGCCCGAGTAAAATGTTGTGTTTTCCAAAAATGGAAGTATTGGATCCATGTTGGGTAGAATTGGACATGAGAGGCCAGAGGGGGAGAGAAAGAGAGAGAAGGAGGGAGGGGGAGAACGAGAAAGAGGGAGAGAGAGAGAGAGAGAGAGAGAGAGAGAGAGAGAGAGAGAGAGAAAGAGAGAGAGCAACTTGCTTAAGAACGTGGGAGTGGCTATTTGGACCATGTAGCCAAAATGCTCACAATGTACATGTAGTCAATTTTTGTAAGTTTGCCATCGTAGCAGTTTCCCAACGAAAAAGCTTATTGTGGTCAACCAGCCAAACTCTAACCTGTGTGAACAAAACCCAATCTGACCACTTGACGCAAAAAGTCAGTCGGTAAAATTTTTATTTGAGCCAGTGGTCTGTGGGAGTCCACGATAATATATGGTAAATTTTTCCCATGGGGAGCTGGGTGTGAGATTGCCTTTATCACTTTTAGTATGTGAAGCAAGTCTGAAAGTAATGGATTTCAGATGTTTCATTGTGGTACTTTTTATTGTTTGGATAATTTAGGTACCGGTAGTAAATAGCGTGTGAACTGTTTTGGAGACCATAGCAGTGCCACGACAGAAGGTCGCATAATTACCCATCTTAGTAAATAAATTTGAGATAACTGTGTCTTCTGTATTCGATTTTTTGTTTTGTTTTGTTATTTTCCTTGCCAACTAAGAAAGTCGCAGTTTTTCACCCATTCCTATACTCAAACCTTTCCAAATTACATTACAGATATACAGTAATGTAATCTGGATACTTAAATACCTGCCATCATAGCAGTCAATAGATTAAATTTATGGAATTACATGTAATTACAAATATTTACCAGTATGCAAATCGTTAAAAAAAAATTTCAAAAGTCAATCCTTCTTCCCTATAACATTGTAGTTCGTTAAATGAATGAATGGTCACAAATTAATGATATCAAAACTTATCAATGCCGTACACGTTACTGTATTCCCTTTCATTCCCATTTTCCCACAGAAATTTATTCTTGGTATGCATCAAAATTTCAAGTGGCAACAGGCATGGGCAATCTTTCACATACAGTATTATAGCAAGAGCTGGACATTTTAAGGATGCAAAGGGCTATGATTCTCTCTCCTCATAATTAAAGAAAGCCCTTCTATGAATATGCTAAAATATTGTTTATTTGGATGCGGATTTAAAAAAAAAAAAAAAATCTTATTCAATTTGTGGAGTGGCCTGGGGCCAGTGGGGGGAGGGGGGGGGGGTTGAGTGAGTGTGTATTATACATGTATTTATTTTTTACAGCTCAGTGACCGGTATGTAGAGTAGGTTTCTATAAACCTCTAGACCAGCCAGAATTTCTTGGCAGGCCAAATTTGGCCTGCAGATCCTGGATTGCCCACGTCTGATATGCATGTAATTATTTGTATTTGTATATTTACACTTTTTTCATCCCATTTGGGAAATCTGCCTTAGTGTCATTGCATTCCAGTTACAGCTAGAGCAGACATGACGTCGCCAAAGTAAAAGGCTAAAATAAGACTCTTAACAAGTACTTAAGAACATTTTGTAGGAATTCAACTACTGCAAAACCAAGCTCTGGGTTGTGTTCTGCAATTACATAAATTCATATCGTTCCAGGCATCTCCAAAATTAAGAAACTGGAACACTTTCCGGCTGCAAAACTGCAAACTGTTACAAGTATTACATGCATGCAAAAATGGAAAAGACATAAGTCAATGGAACTTATTAGAACTTTAATGTAAATTGGCATTGCTATATGAAGATGAATAACATAATATATATATATTTATATATGATAAAAGTGCAAATTTGATAATCAAGTCAAATGCAAAATAACAAAATAATTTATACTGTTAGAATATTGCTAATGATTAAAATGAATTTTGCATCAAATCAAAAGAGATAAACATGCATTAGGCCTTGTGTAGATTAATCAATTTATGGAATAATATACAGAACATATTTCACTGACATGATTAAATTATTATTATGAAGTGAGATTACAATAATTACACAGTGCAAACGATACTGATGAAATGATAATACTTATTGAATTTCCTGTGCCAAAAGCTCAGTGCCTCACTTGCAGTTTTATACATGCCACAGTCACCTAGTTGATAAAATTTCCACTGTAAAGGGAAAAATCCTGTTTAATATTAATAATTTCAGCTTAGATCATGGAAAAACAGGTAACCAATGAACTTGAAAAAACAACAACAACAGACACCAAATGAACTGAAATCTTGAAAAATAACATTACAAAAAAAATACGGTAAAAAAACCCATGCACCCACACACACATATAGTCAAAATATGGCAAAAAGGAAAAAATGTGTATGTTGCAAAGCCTCATGCGAGAAATGATTCAGTAACAATACAATGAAACGTAAAGGAAAGGGATTGACAATTCAAGCCTTCTATCAACAGACCTCCATCAGGAAAAAAATGTATGTAACAGTACAAAAAGAAAATAAAACAAGATAGAGAAGTGGTGAGAATTTTTACTATTTCAGGGTTTGATTTTCTTTCTGTACTGTTACATGTTTTTCCTGATGAAGGATTGTTGAACGACAGCTTGAACTATCTTCCCTTTTCCATAACATTTTATTTCATCATTTCTGAATTATTTCCAACACCAGGCTTTCACCCTTTGCAGTTTACACCTTTTTCTTTCTGCCACATTTAAAGTTTGCTTTAGGGCTTGCTGAAACCCCACAAATTTTTTGTATTTTTTACATATTTTGTCAACACACACACATGTACATGTACTAATTTTGCTGAAAAAAGTGACTTCCCTGAAAATGCTGTCAAAATATAATGACTAAACAAATCATAAACTTGTGTTGAGTACTTGAAATTACTATGTTTTCATGGGTTAACTTATTTACAACCTAAGATAAAATTATAGCGAGTAGACCATTATTATGACATTTTTACCAGTTTTGCACTGGTGTTTTATGAAAGTGGACGAATAATGGCAAGAATACACACTTTAAATTTTATTACTAAGAGATCATATCATACCTGATGCTTGCTACATACGAAGTGTGAGATCAAGTATCACAGCACAGTACACTACTAAGTCAGCGCATTAAACACCTATCCTCTTTGCCTCTTTGAGACATGAAATTGTAATATCACACTGAAGACTACAACAATTCATATCTTGCAGTACAAATGAGAGCAAAAGCTAACAGTCCATACTGTAGCCTCACAGTCCAGTTGAGTAAACCCAGTGCTTGCCATCACTTAAGTATATTACAGTTCAGTTCGTACATGAAACAAGAGTTATTGAAGTCCCAAGACAGCAAGCACTTTTGATGTCAAGATGATATATGAGTGTGCATGAGAAAACCCGGCATAAGTCGGCAACATGAGATTTTGAGTTCTGTACATATAATAAAAGACAAGACATTTCTGATAATTGAAGTCAATGGCTCCCCTAAAACAAGGTTTTGAGAAAACGGCATTTAACCCTATAAGTGTCAATAGCTAATTGACCAAGTAATAATTGGAGTGATTGTTGTTAGGAGACCGTAGTCTAACAGCCGGTTCAGACAGGGCGGTTTCAACCGCGACGGCTACCGCGCGTTTCCCGCTGGTTGACTCAAGAACTGGAAATTTTAAGCAGTGTCAGGATGGATGTGGAGGAAATAACATGCGTTTGGTTGTTACATCGCTGCTTGAAACGACGCAAACAGAGACAAAGACAATATTGGATTCATCCCATTCTACGTGATAGACTAACGCACGGCATGTTTACCACCCTGTATCCTTCCTTAAGGGCGCATGAAGAAAAGTTTTTCAATTATTTGAGAATGTCCAGGAAATCATTTGACGACTTGCTGCAACTAGTCAAGGACGACCTGTCTTCAACCAAGACCCCGATGAGGGATTGCATCAGCCCAGAAAGCTTTTGTTTACATCACACATCCTGTTCTCTCATTGGGTGACGTACTGCAAACCGAGCGGGAGACCAGCTGTGTGTGTACCATGCCTATGTGTGTAGGTATCTCGACCCGCTGGCCGACCGCTCGGTTGCGAGGGGAAACTCACAACCGCGGCGGTTGAGGAAACGCCGCGGTTACGTGTGAAAGATTCCATAGGCTATCATTGAAAATGCAACCGCGCGGTTTAAACCGCCCTGTCTGAACCGGCCCTAATAACTAAGCCGTTATAGAGATCATAGTGAGTAGTGTTCACTGCTCATCTACAGTTTACCCTGTAACATGCCACGGTCCCCTAAACAACAGCCAGGTTGGAAGTTTGTGTCGGGCCCATATTTTCACTTCAAAGCCGGATTTTCTCAAAATCAACTAAAAAAAAACTAGTACACTATAAAGACAGCACTATTTATGGTGATGAAGTCTCACCTGCATAAATTAACATGCCCTTCAGTGAATAAAAAAAAATGAAAGCAATTTCGCATTTTTAATTCACCCCACAGAGAATTTGTAGTTGGACTTCCTGAAATAATGAATTAAAATCTTTAAAGTTTAAAAAATGAATGATAAATTCCGTAAGTTTTATACCTTTCCCGTGTACACTGAGAATTTGTAATAGAATTTTCTCTACAAATTAAAAATCACACTATATGTTTACAAAATACAAGGTAATGTACAACTGGTTTTCCCATATTTCATAAGGAAATTTTTAATACAAGTAGTTTCTATTACTGAACACCCATAGACAATTTTTGCAATTAAGATATCACCATGCCCTAAAACTGGAGTAACCGGTTTTGGCTACATTTCAAGAGAAACAAAAAAAAATGTTTTATTTTGGTACAACTGGTCTAGTTCTGATGAATTTTTGAAAGTTATTATTTTTCCGCTTAAGAGTCTATAATTATAACCAAGATCTCTCAATGTGGCTTTGAATGTAGTTGAATAATTATGAAAATAGGTTTTCCAGATTTTTGAATAACTACAGTCTTAGTATAGTAGGGAACGGTGATGATTTAATGTACATTTTTACACTCCAGCCACCACAATGTTCCATGTTTCATAAACCATCTGTATACTTTCTTCTGACACTGAAAAACTGAGGATATCAAAGGACATCAACATCTGATGAAAGAAAATGAATACATATATATATGTAATAGGGAGCAATGTCAAAATTTTCTTGATTTAACAAGAAAGTACCGGTAAGCCATGTTAACTTTCAAATAAATGATGCATCTTCTGTTACTTAGAGGTGAAACATCACAGCTGGTGAAGGCGCATATTGTGCTGGTGTGAAGCAAAATTTACGGGCAGCAAGTCACTGGCCTAGTGCCGTCTGGTCTGTTTTACCCCTTGTGTGGCCTGACTTGCCTGTTGAATCACTTCTTCTGAACATATACAAATGGTTACTGTCCAGGCATATACAATATAGATGTACAATAAAGATTTTAACTTTCAAGCAGAAAGATACCTGTTTTAACCCAATACTGCCTAATGTGTCATGAACTGCCATCAGAACTGTAGGGGGGAGGGGGTGGGGGTGGGGGTTCTGCCAAACGTCGAGAAGTGCCGCATCCAACATAGTGCTTTCAAGCGTTCCTGGCAGGTAGGTTTGTCAATACCAAAAATAATGTGGTGTATGCAACGCTAGACCACACCCTGATCTTCTTCCTTACAAATGAAAACAGAAAAATCCTATTTATTTTCTGCTTCCTGTGAAAATTCGTTAAAGTTTGTGTTTGTAACACTGCATTTTTGAGCACCTCTGTAATTTATCTGGGATGTAAGGGATAAAATAAAGATTTCAGAAAAAAAAAAAAAGGGAAAAAGGTTTAATTTATAGATCATGACAGTTTGAAAATATTGACTGGTGCAGAATTAAAAATCAAAACTGGGAAAAAAAAATATCATGTTCTAGGTATTTTATTCCATTGTTTTAGAAAGTAAAGATTTTCAAAATCAGAGTGGTGCCCCTTTGCTTAGGCACTGAGGGGGTGGACCTGTGAAAGTAGAAGTGAGGCAGCATTGGGTTAATTTAGCTAATGTTGCATACAATGACATGCAATTTTACATTGAACTGAACAAAAACTCTGAAAAAGAAATAGAAATAATATGTATGGCCCTTGACTGATTTTGAGCAAAAAAAAACAAAATGCCCTGTACTAAATTCTTCAGACTTCAAAATGAATGGATCAGAAAGATGCAATGAAACACAAGATGTAGGGGGAGGTTGTGAATGAATCATGAAGGCATTTTCAATGCTGTTTCAGTACATTTCTAATGCACAGAGCAAAACAAACCACATTAAACAAATGCACAAGCATGTGTGTAGTCATGATAGTTACAATCGTACATCAAACATACAAAATAATAATTTAAAAAAATGAACACCCTTACGTTGGATTTGTCACAAAGGCCAGGCTTATAATACATGCGAACACAAAAACAATAAAGAACTCTTCCAAATAAATGACAGGGAGGGAAGAGAGATAACTGCTCCATACTTTCAGCCTGAGGGTTGCTGCAATGAAGGCTGATTTCTGGTGTTCTCAGTATTCTCCCTGGCACTCATTCTACTGGGAAATGAGCAACCAAGCCAGCCTGGCTGAAATATTTACGACAGCAACGTGTGTGTAATGGTAAAATTTCTTTAGTATATGATTAACAAAATAACATATCATGACATGAGAACACATGAAACCCGGCAAAATCTCCAGGGATTATTTCCTCTTTGGGTTAACAATAACACTTTGGGCTTGTCAACCAGTTTGGGCAATTCCCTGTGCTGGTTGCTAAATTCATTGTCATAAAACTTTAGGAAAAATACTAAAACTGAAAAAAAATCACATAATAAGGAAAAGGCATTCTCAGGAAAATGAAAGGGATAGTTACATACAATGCAGTTACAAAATCACTTTTTCTGATATTCAAATCTCAAGTCACATTGAATATGTCAATAAGAGTGCTCACTAAGCCGAAACCTGCCTTTGTATTTGGAAAAGTTCAAAGCAAATGTAAATAAAGGAGCTTTTGCATGAGAAAGCAAGTTATTATTTAATGGAGAAAACACAAAACCACCCAGACAACAATAGTCATCAGTTATATCAAGTGCATAAAAAATGGTAACAAAACAATAATCTTGTAACTCCCAGCATCTGAAGAATTCAGACAATAGCAGAAATTATTTATGCAGCGAGAGACTTCATTTGCAAGTAATTAAAGAGCCACTGTTACATACAGTTGGCTTTTCTATGGACAGAACTGTGATTTTACTTTCTGGAGCACCTTGTAATGAAACAGGTGGTCAAAATTCTGTCAAGTGGTGAAAGTGATGATCAAAGGGGTTAAAGTATTAAAAGTACAAGCTAAAGGGCCCGCTCTACAAACGGTACTAAGGCCATATCTTGACATAAACTGGGCAGGCCTAGATGAGGCCTTGCCAAGGGATAAACCTGACTCCGTCCTCTTTCCCTCCCCCAACCAATTTCTCCTATCCATCCCATCGTTCTCCTCCCCCCTCCCCACTCTTTGTCCTCAACACCCACCCCTCTCGTCCATCTCCCCTTCCCTCCCTCTCTCTCCCTGACAGATGCCCTAATGCCAGATGTGCTCACAGTTTCCCCAAGCTTAGGCGACTTGACAAAGCTGTTACAATTTCAAAAGGCACTGCAACAACAACTTTTTGAAACAACCTGAACACATGTTATACTTCGTCCAACAATCATTTTTCGTGCGTGACACAACACACACTGACACAGGCTGCTTGAGCCCAACTCTAGATCTAGACCTAGGTCACGTTAATAAAGGAACTTAGATTCAGTGCAAATACTAATTAATTTATTTTCACACTACGGATCCTTACAAAATACATGGATGTGATATTTAAAGTTGATTTTCGACCATTGATGTCTGAAGAAAGTTTTAAGAAAGTCGAAGAACGAAGACGGGGCTAAGTAGGCACCGAGTGAAAGTTTCCATCACACTTTTTGATTCTACCGGTACTCGTCGAAAATGCAGTTTTTAAGGCTCAAAATATTTTGATATAAATAATAGTAAAAACTGATTTTTGTTCCAAATGAATGTGTCCACATAACTCTTCGTCGAAAATTGATGCAGTACACCAAGTTTCATCATTTTTGATGGCGTAGACGTGAAGTTTTAGCTGCTTACAGGTTCACCATCTAGCTCAATTATAGTAAGATGCTAAAATATTTCTCTTGCTGAAATACAGATGTAAAAAGAAAAATATATTCTGGCCATTTAAACCATGCATATTGAACTATGTTTCTGACAACACTGTCCAGGACAAATTTCAATGACTGCTATTAATTCTTGGGGGGAAAGAATGAAACTGCGGAATAATATTCCTTAATTAGCAGCTAAATAATATCAAAATTCTTAATTTTTGGTCAAATTTGATAAACTTCGATTCTGGCTTCCTAACCCATTTTCGTACCTGGAACAATGTGCAAACATCATGAACTTTCTACTTTTAGGGTTCAAATTGATATCGATATATCATTTTTTGTACTGCTATAATAGGAATTTTGTGAACTCTTCAGCGATTTTCTCAAAATTGATATTTTCAGCAGAAAAATCCCTATAACTTTTTTATTTTCTGTCCAAATAAGCTGAAATTTGCACAGATGTTTTGTCAATGTATATCACACATTTGAATAGAGCAAAACTGCAACATCTCTATCCATTTTTGTTTTATTATTATTTGAATGAAGGAAAATTAATAAAGAGTGAATCATAAAGGGTCAGAAGTGAATTATGAGAGACAGGTTGAATGGATTTCAAAATCCTTCTATACAAAGATTTATGTATGTCCTAAGTTACCACATTGTGACATACCAAGTTCCAGGACAATTGATAAAAAAAATATAGATCTAAAGGAAAAATACTGCAAAAGATCTCAGAAAGTGTTATTTCAACATGATTAAAAAATATAAATGAAGGTAGCAACATGGTTGCAGATATTTCAAATATGTAACACTTGAATTAGTCAATGTAAGCTGCACCAGTAGAAATGCTGCTGGAAATGCTAGGCACTGAATTTTTAAGGAAAATTCTGAAGTGATAGTAAAAACTTGTAAACCTTCCTATTTTGTATACCTTTCCTTCTTTAAATTGATGAACAAACTATCGAAACAGGGAAAAATAAGAGTTTTCTCAATATTGAATAGTTGAAAAAATACAAAGGATAAATACACCCTGTGCGATGTATTGGCTTGGTTTACTGTGGCAAAGCAGTAAATCTTTACAAACTTTCTCTAAAACACATATTAAGATACAAGACACAGAGGTGAAGTCATTGAAATCTGTGGACACAAGGCTAGGAGTGGTAGAAAGACATCACGTTTGCTGATTCAAATGTTTCTCAATCAAGTCTTTTGGTGTGATGACATGCCCTTGTATTTGGTATATTGTTTAGTCATTGCAAGATCAAAAATACTTTGAAAGATGTTTCTGTGTTGTGGAAGATTTGATCAAAACTTTTTCCTTATGAACTAAGTCATCACAAAATGGGCAGCTCCATAACTGGTATATTGTGTGTCAGTGCTCAAGGAGCTTCATTTGCTGATAATAAAATAAATTATGCACATATTTATATATGTCTCAAATATATGAGATGAATGACTGTCAAGATCATAAAGTTAACATATTTATAATAGGCATATTTCGTCAGATAAATTTGTTCTCTGGAGCATTTCTCAAAACATGAAATGCGTAACAAATCACTGAATCACATGCACACAGAAGAAGACAGCCACAGCCTGCAAGCATTTCCAAAAATATACAGAGAAATCAGCAAATCAGTATAGATAAAGACCAAATTCACAAACACGACTGATGATAATCTGAAGTTATCGTGAATCAGGAGCTATTTCTGCAATGCACCGAGTTCGAATAAATAACAACCAAACAGTGTGCTCCGAGTACCAGCAACATAAAACTTATAAAAAGTTGCCCCCAGAGACACCCAGCAGTGCACAGTACAGTCTCAAGACAATGCAGAAATTAGGTACAAACTGACAATTTATGGGTGCAAGACAAATTGAACTAGAACGAATAAAATCAACTTTGGGGCAAGGAGCAAGACCTTAATGTTAAGTAGTCAGTTAAACGTTAATGTTGGTTCCACAGATCTAATACAACTAATAATATAATTACAATAATTACAATTCATTTAGCCTAAACTTCAACCTATAACAAGTGGCAGCATTGACAGAATCCATAAGCCAACTGCACCAAAAACCAGTGGTAATGGTTAAAAGATGGGTGATGAACACCAAGAGTCATGGCAAGGCCTCAGTGTGGCTGGGGTTCTACAAGATGTCACGAAGTTAAAGGCAGAAACATCTAATGAAGATCACCACCTGTCTCTCTCCACGTGAGGAGTTTCTTACAATTGTCAAATCAAACAAAAACCCCTGTCGTCCCTACTATCAACTATGATGCTTCAATGGTAAGGTCAAGCCACAATATTTGTGATGAAATCTGATCATCTTTCCTTATGCATATTTGCTGTTTTAATGCAACCTCACTCAACTTTTCACATTTGCATCATTTGCATTATCATATCCACAAGGAAAAGCTGGCACTGGGGGGCATGGTATGTGCCTTGCAATGTTCAATTGGCTAGCCCCCATTCACTTGGCTTTAAAATATATCGACACCATTCCCTAAAACTGTAGTAACTGGTTTTGAGTACTTTTCAGGAGAAGCAAAAGAATTGTTTTTATTTTAGCACTGCTAGTTTAGTGACGATGACTTTTTTGAAAGTTTGTGATTCATTATTTTTTGGCTTAGGAGTCTAGAATCAAGATCATTCGATGCAGCTTTGAATGTAGTTGAAAATATAAAAAAATCAATATTTTGTAATTTTGAGTCACAACAATCTTATGGTATGGTGACGACATGCACTGGAAAATGTGGGCTTGATTGCACACTCTGGTTCCCCGAGGCAAAATGAAATTATTGAAAAACATGAAAAGATTGCTGCACTGGTGTGTTTTTTTTTTTTTTTTTTGCATAAAGGTAAGATTCACTTAAGGCCACTTAAACAGCTGGAATGGATTCATGGATGATGTAAATAGAAGACCATTTACTGATCACTATATCATATGGCTGAGTTTTTCACACTGCTGGTTAACAAGGTAAACAGTCAGGAAAGAACATAGCACAGCTTGAAGGTAAGAAAATTGCTAATTTAAGGACCAGCATACACAATGAAACGCCCGTGCAGATGCGGGGCTCTCTTGTAGAAGAGGGACAGCAGAGAATACATCTGACGTGATACTGCGTGTCGTAAGAGGCGACTAAAGGTGCAAAGGTCCTGGTCTCCCGAGAAGAGCCAGTTGGCGGTGGGCCAACTACCCACCCTGTAAAAATAAACCAGTTACAGAAACACAAGCAAATACTTCAAATCAGTCTTTTATCTTGGGAGAAGGGGGAGCATCTGCACCTGTAGATTCAATGAAGGACAATGGACAAAGCCGAAAGGACGCCACTGGCCCGACTGCTCCTTCATCAAGCAAGTCACTCCGGATTGCGTCGTGGAATGTCCGCTCCATGTATGAAGCAGGAAAGAGTGCCCAGGTTACAATGGAGATGAGGCGATACAGACTGCACATACTTGGAGTTAGCGAGACCCGCTGGATACAGTCCGGACTGAAACAACTTAATACTGGGGAAAAGATTTTGTATTCTGGAAGGGAGGACAAAAAGCATACAGAAGGAGTAGCGATCATCTTGAGCAAGCACGCCCAGAGGTCACTGAGGGGATGGGAACCCTATGGAAGGAGAATTATATTGGCATCATTTACTACTAAGAACAAGAACATCAACATGAACATTGTGCAGATATACGCCCCAACAAATGAAGCAACCGATGAGGACAAGGACGACTTCTACAACCAGCTTCAGGAAATAGTTGACACATTGCCAAGAAAAGATGTGAACATTATAATGGGAGACGCCAATGCCAAGATAGGACAGGACAATACAGGGTATGAGGACATTATGGGGTGCAATGGTTTAGGACAAATGAATGAGAATGGAGAGCGGTTTGCAAGTTTCTGCGCATTTAACAGCTATGTGATTGGAGGTTCAGTATTCCCACACAAGAGGATCCATAAGGCCACTTGGATTTCACCGGATGGAGTAACTGAAAATCAGATTGACCACTTTTGCATCACCCGACGATTCAGACGTTCACTAGAGGATGTCATAGTACAGAGAGGAGCAGATGTTGGATCTGACCATCACATGCTGCTGGCAAGACTCAAACTCCGCCTCAAGAAACAAGGTACCAGAGCAGGAACAAAGAGGAGAAAGTTTCAAGTGAGCCTTCTGGATGGAGACAAGAAGGAAGAGTTCCAGCTGACACTGAGGAATAGATTCAAACCCCTTGTTGACCTCGAAGAGACAGTAGATTTGGAGACTCACTGGGCTAAGGTAAAAGGAGTATTTACATCGACATGTCAGGATGTTATTGGGGAAAAGAAAGTGGAACACAAGGAATGGATCAGTCAAAAATCACTGGACTTGATAAGGATAAGAAGAGACCTAAAAGAACAGGTAAATGCAAGTCGTACAAGAAGCTCAAGAGTTGGTAACCAGGAAGAGTACCGAGCATCAGCTAAAGAGGTCAAAAAATCAATTAAAAAAGACAAAGAGGAGTTCATAGGAATGTTAGCAGAGAAAGCAGAGAAGGCAGCAACAGGAGGACACATGAGGATCCTCTACCAGACTACAAAGACTCTTGCTGGAAAATATGGAAAACCTGAAGTTCCTGTCAAGGATTACAACAGGAAGGCTATTTTTGGAAAGGAAGCTCAGGCAAAAAGATGGATAGAACATTTTAACAGCCTCTTGAACAGACCTCCACCAAGCAACCCACCCGACATTCTACCCGCAAGAAATGATTTACCGATCAGTTGCGACCCTCCGACTAAAGCAGAGATTAATGATGCCATAAAGCAGTTAAATCGAGGCAAGGCAGCTGGACCAGACCAGATCCCACCAGAGGCGCTGAAGGCAGATGCTGCTGGGGCTGCAGAGGGTCTGCACTCACTATTCTCGAGGATTTGGATCGGAGGCAAGTTTCCAAAGGACTGGAAGGAAGGACACCTCGTGAAGCTCCCAAAAAAAGGGGACCTCAGCAATTGTAGTAACTACAGAGGAATCACACTTCTCTCCATCCCAGGAAAGGTTTTCAATCGGATTATTCTCAAGCGAATACAGAATGCAACAGACCAAAAACTTCGCGAGGAGCAAGCTGGTTTCAGGAGTAATCGATCAACCACCGACCAGATCGCCACGCTGAGAATCATAGTAGAGCAGTCGCTAGAGTGGAACTCCCAACTGATAGTGAACTTCCTTGACTACGAGAAGGCCTTTGATAGCATCGATAGAGAAACACTGTGGAGAATATTGAGACATTATGGAATCCCAGAGAAGATGGTGAATCTTATCAAGAGCATGTACGAGGGGACAAGTTGCAGAGTCGTACATGATGGTGAGCTTACTGACAGCTTTGATATCAAGACTGGTGTTAGGCAGGGTTGTTTGCTGTCCCCATTTCTGTTTATCCTGGTGATTGATTGGCTTATGAAAGAAACCACCAGTGGAGGAAGAAATGGCATACAATGGACCCCATGGACACAGCTGGACGATCTAGATTTTGCAGATGACTTGGCACTATTGTCGCACACACACGACCAGATGCAAGCAAAGACTACAGCTCTAAACAAAATTTCAGAATCTATTGGATTGAGGATACATCCCGCGAAGTCGAAGGTCCTAAAAATTGTTGCACCCCTAAGCGAACAAGTCACAGTAGGAGATCAACCACTGGAAGATGTAGAGTCCTTCTGCTATCTTGGTAGTATCATTGACAATAAGGGAGGAACAGAGGCAGAAGTCAAAGCACGAATTGGAAAGGCACAGGCAGCTTTCACATCCTTAAGCAAGATTTGGAGAACCAAGGATATATCTCTAAAAACAAAGCTGAGGATATTCAACTCGAACGTGAAGTCAGTCCTGTTGTATGGATGTGAGACTTGGAATGCGTCCCAGGCCTGCATAAAGAGAATCCAAGTTTTCATCAACAGATGTTTGAGGAAGCTACTTAAGATCAGATGGACAGACAAGGTCAGCAATGAAATTGTATGGAAAAGAACAAGACAGAACCCAGTCAGAGAGGAAATTGGTAGGAGGCGATGGAGATGGATCGGCCACACTCTCAGGAGGCCAGGAAACAGCATCACGAAGAAGGTATTGGACTGGAATCCCCAGGGCAAGAGATCAAGAGGAAGGCCGCGCGGAACGTGGAGAAGAGCCAGAGAAAATGATGTGCAACAAAGCGGAAAGACTTGGAATAATGTAAAGAGGCTGGCCCATGATAGAGAGGGATGGAAGGTGTTTGTTGGTGGCCTATACCCTGATCCAGGGTGAGAAAGGCAATGATGATGATGATACACAATGAAAAGTCTGAACTTCATCAAATCTGCGATATAACTGAAGCATACCTGGAAATGCGGACTTTTTTTCTGAGGAAAACTCTTGAAGCGCCCTCTTATGTAAGGCTTTATGACATTTTCTTCTGTCCAAAACATGCATATACCTGCTTTAAGTTCCATGAAATACATTCAAGTTCAACAGTAGTGGTACAGTAAAGGTAAATAGCAAACCTGTTAGAAAAAAGTAAAGCATAAAATACACACAATATGAAGACTCTCAGAAGGAGATACATTTTTCACAGCCAAAGTGAAACAACGGAAATAAACTTGACAAGCATAGTATGTGGTTAGGACAGTGCTAAGAAGTAATGATAACCATTTGCAGTGCTTATATAATGTTTAAAGATAATTCTCAAACCATTACTTTTCTCAGAGGCCAGTATCAAATAAAATTCTATGTCAACAAAGCTGCAAACCTGACCAACCTCCTTGACACAAGTCCATGGCATTATGTGATACAAACTGGCTTTGTAGTAATATTTCTCTTTCTTCCAAGAGGTTACAAGCCCTGCTGTAAACACATTTAAAGGCAAGTCAAATTAAACTTACATAATTGAGAAAATTATACAGCTGGTAAAATGTCAACACGATATAAATGTCTGAAGTACATATTCTGTGTATAAAAATTTTTTTGAACATTTTTTATTTTATAAATGTCTGATGACGCAAAATTGCACACTTAAGAAACCCTGAACTTTAAAAAATTCCCCAAACCCATATCTGAGATTAGCATAAAGTTTAAAAATGATTAAAAAAAACAAAACATCCATCCTGGCTTTAGCTGTACTGTGCTTGCAAAATCACTCTAACATTGGGCATTATGGAATTAATCATGAAAATAAAAATCTGAAGTACTATGAAAGTTTGGCATGTACTTAAAAGGCTTGCCAGTTAAAAACAAACAACCAACCCACAACTGACAAATGTTAAAAAAATAAAATAAAAATAAATAAAATACTAACTAACTCATTTCTCCCCAAGTAAATTTGGCCAAGTTGCTCCAGCTGGCGCATGTAAATTTTGCAGTTTTCATGCTTTTATAGGCTGCGTTAGAAAAAAATTCATTACTCGCTTATTTTATAATATGTTTCAATTCTATTTGGTGGAAGTGTCTATAAATGAATGCTTTATGATATTCTGTAGTAGTTTTTATTATTGTGCGGGTATAAAGTAGTAATTTGTAAATTAGAATTGAAAAAAAAAAAATAAGGTCGGGGTAAAAAACGTGGATCGCAGTACAGCTCGGTACGAAAGGCGAAAACGGGGATTCCCCATTCGCAGGGAGAAATGAGTTAACTACAAACTGACCTATCTCCAAGACATAACCTTGGCTTAACTAGAGTTCTACCATTCAAAATGTTCACTGATCCCACAATCATACTAAGTCAAATGTGCACTTGTCCATTAGATATAGGCTCATTTTTGCACAGCTCACAGATTCAGTTTCTGTTGATAAATTCAATTAGTGTGTAGAGAAATGATAACAATAACAACAAATCTAAACTTTTGGCAAACATGCAAATATTTCTTAAGTTTATGCATCAAATATCTTCCCATGAAAATCTACTCTCTTTAAATTCGAAGCCTAAGGGATTCATGTAAGATCTTGTTTGATTTTTGGGTGATTTACTTCACGACAGACTTGAGAAACAGACTTGGTATATTGTTTAGTCATTGCAAGATCAAAAATACTTTGAAAGATGTTTTGAAAGATGAATTGATGGCAATTCATCAGTTCAATTAAATCAAGAGGAAATTTAGCTAAATTTTGACAGAAAAGAGCAATCAGCGCTAACAATGATTTATAATCACACAACTATCCATAAACTTTCCACTCAGGCAGGCTTCATTTATGGAATCATATCTTTGGCAAATGAATGGCACAAATGGAATTTGAAATTTGCATAGCAAACAAAAAAGACAAAATTCTGCATAGTTGTTTGGTAGAAGCATTACAAAACAGGTAAATGCTATATGGGCCATATAGCTAATACACTCACTATACCACAGGCGTTTTGTGATCAAACTTTGGTAGACTTCCAAGAAAGTTAAGATCTCTTTTACGGAATTGTATCTGTAGTGAGTTGACTTTTTAACCACGATTATTTATGTGTTTGTAAATCTGTTTTATGTCGTATATTACTGAGTTGTCTCCCAGCATTGATTATTTATATTAAATTGTAATGCTCCCATGATTAATTTTTAAATGGGAAGTGTGCGCTTTGAGTTTGAGTTTGGTTTTATGGTATGTCAGCACGGTAACGGCCACTTTGTGCCTATCATGGTCTTTGTGAGTACTTTATTTATGTTTCATATTCAGAACTTCTAAATTTCACAAATAGAATTAAATAGTTCCATAATATAAATTTTATGACACTGATAAAATTCTCAAATAAGCACGCACTATTGTTATCATTATTACTATTATCATTGACGTTACCATGGCTATTTCGCCAATGCAGCAATTATTGTAGCTGGCGAGCTAAACTTAATCCTAAGCCTTGCACTTTCCAAAAAAATTTACTCTGCAAGGAAAGACCCTCATTTGACCAAATGGCTGAAAAAGTCACTCCGTAAAGGATAAAATCAAATTACCCCTGGCTTGCCCTGATAAGATTCCCTGATTATAGTGATACTTTGCACCAAAGCATTACCCTATTGAATATTTGCACATAACTTTATACAACCCGTATGATATTCCCTTTCTTGCATTGTTATAAGATTTGTAAAAAGGGTAGTCTCTCTATACAAGTTTTCATTCAGCTTGAACAAGATGCAAAACAACATGAAACAATGTTCTAGTCTCGGAATACATCTAACATGTTCTGTACAATAAGATTTTGTAAATGAATCTGGACAGGTGGAAAAAACCGAGTGTTAACAATAACAGCAAAGGGACAAGTATTATTGTGGGTGTCCTGTCCATGTTTTCCAGTTTCATCTCACCAGTGTTAGGATGAAGATGAATATGGAATTCTTCCTTTATGTAATTAATACCCAGCGAGAAATGTTGAACCCTTGAATGGTTGTTACACTCCTTCTCCAGCTATTCTTGTGTATAATGAGGTTAAGCTGTCATTTTGGTAAACAAATTATTCATACAATACTTTTTAAAACAGATGTTTATCACTTGCAGTGATATAGGGATGCTGATATTAATGTAATGCTTTACATATGTTAAACCTTCAGAGGTGAAGCCTCTGACACATGGTTTTCTTTAAACACATCATCATCACCATCAGCAGCCCTTTTGCCTCTGTCAGAGGCACTCCTGCCAGAACTCGAGCTGGCTGCTCCTCCCATGCCATCGACCTCATCCCTGTAGTGGTAATGGTTGCACTCAGCAACATTGACATACGTTGACTGGATGTTCCGCCGCTTCATGCCTGTCTTGTGTTCTATTTGCTCCACCATGGTTGTGATATCAGTGACTAGCTGAGAGAAAGTAGGTCGATCAACTGGATTTCCATTCCAGCACTGCATCATTATTTCATACCTGCAAAATAAATCTTACTGTAATAAATATAAACATATTAAATACAGTGGACGGTTGAACTGCCAAACTAACAGCAATACAGATGGCATTTTGACAGTCAAATGTTTTTTAGTTTTCATGAGAAACAAAAAACCTATTGTTTTCTTTAATTGTGCTCAGGCTTTTAATCTCCCCGACTTGACTGTGAGCACCTACTTTTATATAACTCATAATGTATTACCAATTACAAGTATTATGTTTCTGACAAAAAATAAATCGAGCCACATATATTTATGTAAACCAAGTCCTACTGCTGTTTTCCTATAATTTTTCCTTTACTGTCTTATTGTCATAACTTACAATTGGTCAGGACAATAATTGGGGTGTGGCATGCGTCGTCCAGCCTTTAGGTATCGGATGATATCCCAGTTATCAACCTCAGGATAAGGCATCAGGCCTCTGGTCATCAGCTCCCAAAGAACCACTCCATATGACCACTACATGGAACAGAAATTCAAAATACTTACAGATGGGTTGGTAAATTATCTAATCATCCTATGTTTGGCTGTTGATTCACTATGGACACAGAATACATTTATTTTTGCAAGTCAATGCAAGACCATGAAGTACTGAAATACATCTGCCAGAAACTGAATTTAATAATTATGTAATACCAAATTTTATAATCTAGGGACAGTAAAAGTTATCACCTTTTGTTTTGTAATTGGTGTGGAGAAAGATTCTGAAGTTTACTGTTGGTTGGTAGAAGATAAAACTTGCAAAACTGAGGGATCAATATTGCAAACAGGGCTTCAAAAACTTTGCATTTCTAAATGATTGCATGGTAAATTAAAAGAGAGATTTTAATTTACTTGGTCTGGGGCCCAGGTCCCCAAACTGGCCAATATTGACCCTGAGAGATCAATAAGACAATCCAAGGGTTCCATGAATCCTAGAAAGTTCTTCAAGTGATGACTAAGTTTTTCAGGTGGAAAATTCACATCCATTAAAGAAATGAAAATGACTTTTCTCTAAAAGGCTGTTGTGACTCTTGACATGTTTGTGAGGGCAGATCAAACTTCCGTTCTGTATCTAGCCATAAATGTTCATTACATTGAGGGAGCAACAGCTTGGGAATCTGTTTGCAGCAATTCACACAACAATCACATGGGTATAAATCAAATCATCTTAGTTCCCTAAGACCGTAGCAACTGAAAAATTCGAACAAATGATTTTTATGTATTTTCAACTACATCCAAAGCCGCCTCGAATGATTTTGGTTCCAGATGCCCAAGCCGAAAATAATCAAATAGAAAACTTTCGAAAAGTCATCGCCACTAGACCAGTAGTGCTAAAATAAAATACTTTTTTGCTTCTCCTGAAAAGTAGTCAAAACCAGTTACTACAGTTTTAGGGAACGGTGACAAAATGTGATACGTTTCTCAAACCGGTAATTAAATTGTAGAGATTGAGTGGGCAAAATGGCACTTTTATTGGCCATGAACGGCAGGAACTTGTAGAAAATGAAGCCTAATCTGACTAAAAAAAAAATTTGGTTAATAGTCCATATGGCCTAAACCGGCTTGATTATAAATCTGACCTGATGGACCACAAATGCAGGCAGTATAATAGATGGACAACAACCGTCTACAAAAAATAATGTCATTCCCAGTAGGACATACTATATTTATTCTCTTGAAAGATGAATGAAGACAACAGAACTATGTGACACTCTTTATACACCTACCACATCAGATTTGGCACTGTAGTTCCCTTTTTCCAAACTCTCAATGGCCATCCATTTGACTGGCAGTTTGGCTTTCTTGTTGGCAGAGCTGTAGTATTCTTTCTCATAAATATCACGAGCCAGGCCAAAATCTGCCACTCTCACATGGAACTCCTCGTCCAACCTGGGTTTGAGTTCAAAATTGTAAGACACCAGTGGACCATACGTGAAGTAACGGCATGGAATTGGAAACATGTCCAGCATCCAAGTTGACCAAGTTGAGCAAAATGATGATTTGATCTCAAAATATCGAATTTTTGATTTTTTCCAGTTTAGATTGTTATGTCCACAATCATTTCCTATTAACGGAATGTTAAATTCTCATTGCAACTGTCATTTTGCTGGATTTCCCAACTTGGGTGGCTAGAACATTATTACTAATTCCACGCTCTCATCGCATTTACATTAATGACATATTTTTCTCTTGAGGTACACAGTCTCAGTTGTTTCTTTCAATCATGACATATCATAAAATCTTGACAGAGATGTGAAATGTCAAATGTGATGAGCAAACACTGTATGCAGAAAAGGTAAATAAAATTAATGAAATAATAAATATGAGGCTGCCTGAAGTACAGTGGTATCAATTTGAATAAAAATTATTAAAAGTAAGGTATTGTCACATACAAAAACAGACTACTCATGATAAGCGGAAAGTATGTGTATTGTAACAATTTATCCTGAATGGTTTTTGTCTTTACATATGTCTGAAGATGGTGGCAAGCTTTATTTGTTTTCAATGTCATAATATCTTGAAAACAACACTGCTGTCTTTTCTCTCTTAAGTTACAAACTCCATGTGATAGTATTTTAACTGGTTCGGTAGATTTAGATTTCCCTTCATGATTGCTGCTGGTTTGTAAAAGCTAACACAAAATATTTAATCTGTGATGTACATTCCGGGCTACCACAAGAAAACTACCAACTTGACATCATTTCATGTTGTGCATGACATCTTTTATTTTCAAATGCCCCTTAAATGTTTTTCTCTATAATGAAAATGTAACATTATTTGTGTCACAAACCAATGTTTTTGTGTCGATAAAATGAACCATGTCATATCAACCTTTGCCTTGGACTGAGATGGGAGTAAAACAAAATATCTAGTAGTGAAGCTGATATGTGTTCTTGAAATAAGACTAGCTTTACGCATTGTGACAGTTTACATTACTACTGTAGAAAAACCTAGATCTATATACAGTAAAACCTCGTTATACCGCCAAGTAAGGGGCAAACAGAAAATTGGCGGTATAACGAGAATGGCGGTACAACGAAAATAATATGTAGAACAAGAGAAATAAGTAATTTACCAACATTGGACTGGCTAACAAAGTAACATGTCGAAAATATTGCAGTTATCTCCCTTATCTCTCCACTGGCCATAAACCGCCGTTGTCATTTTGAAGTTTACATTGCTTGCATTTGTCTTTTTTTGTTGTTGTTTTTTGTGTTTATGTGTGTTGGAGTTTATTTATTCAGGAAATCGCACCTTAAGAGTAAAAGTATTATGTATTGCAACACGACAAATAATGCTACATTACAATTCAGCAACAAACGTGTGTTGTTTGCATCGTACCCCGTGACCGGTATGAACCAGTTGAAGCATCACCTCGCGCGCGCTTACGTTCGTTCGCAAACTCTCTATTGAACTGTGACCCGTCTTTCCCACTGCATGCCCCATCAGTAGGCCTATCAGGACTTCAAAAGCGAAGACTGTAGTACTAGTAGGATTGGTGTTTGAGTAACAAGCACAGACGTGGCGCCATGTGGTGTTCCGTCTGTTAGGTGGATTTAGGTAGAGGTGGGGAGTGGGGGTTAAATTTATGTTGGCGCTATAACGAGCAATATTTACTATACTCAAGTTATGAATGTAGCAGTCAAACAGTTGGCGGATGGTGGTATAACGACATTTTTAGTGACTTTGTATAGGTGTCAGATCCGTTCCACGGCGAAAAGCTGGCGGTATGCGGGAATGGCGGTATAACGGGGGGCGGTATAGCGAGGTTTTACTGTATAAAAAAAGATTCTTTTAGGACCTTCAGCTGAGCTGACAAATGGTTATGAATTGCCGGCAGAAGATTCAAGTCATTAAGTATTTATTAACTCATTCTCTACAGTAGCTTGTATGGGTGTGGACGAGAACTCACAACACTATCTAGTTTGAAATTTTGACATAGCTCAAAGACGTTTTTTCTTTCACTCAGTATAAACACAAGACATTAGACATTAAAGTAAAGGAAAGTCAATGAACCATGTCGAAATTCGATATTTTGATACAGATAAGTTAGCTTAAATATTAGTGTTGGAAAATTGGTGTCGACTCGAGCCGGTTATTCGGCTTTCCCTAATGAAGCCAAATTCCACGAGCCGAATATTCGGCTTACCGTAGCCAATGAGTTAATGTATATTATTGTATATTTTCCCAATCCATGCTATGGAAGTTTGCATTTGCTCCAATTCTAGTACACGCATATAATACCTTGCAATCTGAATACAAGTGTGTCACACATGACGGACCCTTTTATTTAAAGGAGAAAATGCCATAACATCCTGTTTGTGTTTTCATGCAAATTTTTAAATTCATTTGGTAAGTTGACGACATATAAACAACAATCTCTTGGCTGAAACCAAGGCTGACATGCAATTCTTTTTACTTAAAAATACCCGATTCCAAATGAAAAAAAATATTGTCCAATTATAAAATAAATTTGAGAATTGCAGACAGTGAACCCTCTAGTTAGTATGTAAGTAATGAATTAATTAATAAAAAAAAAGTCTCAAGCTCAGGGATGAATTGAAACTTCTGAAAGTAAGAGTGTTCTAAATTGCTAATTCTGTTTTGATTATATATGAATGACAGTCATGGTTGATGTCAAAGCTGGCATTGTAAACTCAAAGATGTTTTTAATACGGGTAAATGGAAAACTTACATGCAATTTCTAGCCGCCAGATCTCGATGTACAAACTTGAGACTGGACAGGTAATCCATGCCTTTGGCAATGTCGATGCCAAACATGATTAAATCTTTAATGGTGGGTTGCTGAAATCAAAGCCACACAGAGTCACAACTAATTAGCTCATGCAAGTTATACTCTCCTCAAAGCACATGCATGTGGCGCTCAGGGCTGCCTTGCCATCACCACAAAATTGGTTATGAAAGCATAAACAGTTGTCTGATGCCATAGATAAATCAATGTTCATAAAGAAGATAAAGGCACAGAGAAGATTATGAACTACTATTTCACTCAGAAGAACAAATCTGGTCAATACAGAATCTTAAACGCATGTTTTCTTTGCAATCTAATTATTTGCCTTACCCAAACAAAACCCTGTTGTGAGATTCAGAGTATATGACTCTGGGCTTTTTGAAAAGCTTAATTGGCAGTATGGTGATGACATGTATCCTAAAAAAGGCCTCAATACTATAATTATTTAGAATACGAGAGGTCTTCAAGATGACCAAAAAAAACAACAACAAACATTTTGAAGATGATTTAAGAAAAATAAAGATAACGACAGACATAAAACTTTTCAAACAATAAAACATGGAGTACTATTTTGGTAAGAGACACCTCACACCACAATTGACAATTTGGATTTTTGGAAAAGCACTGGGTATTTTCATTTAAATCTCGTCCATAGCTGGTGTCATCAATTTCTTCTAATCACCAAATCTAATGTGGTTACATTTGTAATTACGTCTGGTTTCTGACTCAAGTAGGCCATTTCATTATTTCCACATCAATTTTGAATTTCAAATATTTTACATACTGTAATCTTCCCTCCGTATAAGACTTTTTGTCTTTATTTATTCTTCAAGCAGGAAGAAACTGGAAACTTGCAGCACTGCATAAAAATTTGAAGCAGCCTTGAGACAGGAAAAGGAAAACTTAAGTAAAAAAGCACTCTGAACATTCTCATTCAATTTATACTCTAAGCATAATAGGGAACTATCATAGCTACAGTGTATTTGATTTTAAAGGGCTATCTATGTACTATGAGATGCATCAAGGTGGAAGGATGGGAGGTAGGATCAGTTTACTGCTGATTATCTTAATTCAACTATGCTTTCTACGCTGGGTTGGGAGAAGTAGAGAAAGAGGTAACTACTTTAAATGAGTTATCAAACAATGCCTTCTCACACCATTCATATTCTGAAAGTGTGATTGGGAAGGTGAAATAATCCTTTGATGAAATGACAAACACGACCTACTACATCTGTGTCAAAAATGGTTACATGATAAACAGGAGAAAAAGTACACAACAGAAGAGCTTAATTCTATAAAGACCCCTAATTATAAAAAGCTCTGAACAGATATTGAACAAAAAGTATCGGCGAGGGTACCAGCCCTTTCAAGGCACCTCATACTAACAGTTCTGGATTAATATGCTTTGCACTAAAGACCATTTAATGATTTATTCACCGATATTTATGCACAATATTCTGTTGGTTTTGGAGTCCAGGTGGACTTATGATGTTTCAGAACTAACTCCCTCAATAAATGACCCAAATATCATAGGGCAATAAGCCACACAGACAAGTGTTCATTAGTTTCATTTTGTCCAGTGGTGTCTGATGATCTTTCTTTCAACCTAAGTAAAATGCAGCTCCTGTGTTAGAAAAATGTATCTAGTGTCAGTCAAGTGCTAAAGTGAGGTCAATAAGAGCTGTGCATGAATTTTAAAAATGGAAACAAGGGATTTTATGATATACAATAAAAAGCAAGACATATAAAATAAAAGTCAAGGGTTTACTAACTTCCCCGAATAGATCAGCTGTGTTATCCCTACGATGACACAGAAAAATCAAACCACATCTGCCCCACTCCCTATATTAGCCAAATAAGTGCTGAATATTCATAATCTAAATGTGAGTTTTAATGAAATGTCAAGGAAAGGCATGGTTAAGTTCCTCAGATCTGAGTGTGAGTATTAGTTATTACAAACACTGATATGAAAAGCTGGACAAAGGAAATGTATTCAAATTCGAATCTTATTATAAATAAAAAATAGTGGCGGGAGTAATTCATTGTGGTGCAATTTTGGCCCTTTTTTTTGCCTGACGATACAGCCTAAATGACATTGCAAAAATTATAAAAATAATTTTCTTAAGTGTCAGCTAATCCAGACCAATCACTTTGGTATTGACCAATTGTGTTGATTCAAGTTTCAGGTATTTTTAAATAAAAAATTGTAAAAATGTAAAACACAATGATCTTTGTTTTGGCTCCCTGTAGTAAGCCCATCGCACCGGAAATGATGTTAATACGCGTTCCCTTCTGTGCGCACAATTTGCCTATCAAAAATGAGTGCGTAGTGCTCTGGAGTTCATGGAATCTGTAGTAGGACTGTAGAATATGGGAAGCTTTGTAGACCAAAGAGAGAGGGTGAGAGAGAGAGATAGACAGAACGGTGGGTTGACAGGTTTATCCTGGAGAATGCTGGGAACTTCATCTAGTAATCTGAAAAATGTCAAGATGGTTCTCCGAGCAATTTCTCAACACTTTTCAAAGTCTGCACCTGTGAAGTGCTCAAATGACCAATACCAATACTGGGAGGATACTTAAATGCCAAGTTTGTTTCTACATACCCTGTACAAGTAATAATAATAATAGTTCGTCCATCAGGTATGATGATGACCTTAACAACACCAGAGGAATAAAGAACAGAAATTGTTGAGAATTTCAACACATGGACAATAAAGAGAACTAAAGGACACAGAGGACAGAATGGAAAGACTGTTCTTTCATGACTTATGGCTTCTCATGTGACTGATAAGTCCTATTTTTGCCCTGCAGACCCTTCCGCATAAATGACAAGAGTGCTCCGTTGGTTCAGTACCACTGGGCCTTTTCTTGCGCCGTTCTCTTTTTTTGATAGCCTGCTGGACTCTGTCAGCTTCCCATGCTTTGCTGCCTCTGGTAAGGGCCGCCCTCCAATTTGCACGATCAAGCGAGAGCTTTTCCCACTCACTCACATCAATGGCAAAGGCCTTCAGTGATTGCTTGAGAGTGTCTTTGTAACGTCTCTTTGGGGCCCCAACATTCCTCGTTCCATTGGAGAGCTCAGAGAAGAAGATTTGCTTAGGGAGTCTGGAGTCGGGCATTCTGACAACATGTCCTGCCCAACGTAGCTGAATTTTTTTCAGGTGGCAGAAGATGCTCAATTCCTTGGCACGATTGAGGACCTCAGTGTCTGGAATTTTATCCTGCCATTTGATTCTTAGGATCTTTCTAAGGCAGGCCAGATGAAAGTGATTTAGCTTTCTGGCATGCGACTGGTACACTGTCCAGGTTTCAGCCCCATAGAGTAGGGTGGGAAGGACCACGGCATTGTACACTTTCAGCTTAGTGTCTGTGCGAATGCCGGCAACATCCCATACTCTCTTTCGAAGCCTGCCAAATGCAGAGCTGGCTTTGCTGATTCTTGAGAGAATTTCAGTATCAACACGAGCCGCGGAAGACAGTGTACTGCCAAGATAGGTGAAGTTCTCCGACACCTTCAGAAGACTGTCATGGACTTTGATATTTGGGGTCACAGGATACTTGTCGTCTGGAGTAGGCTGATGGAGCACTTCCGTCTTCTTTGTGCTTATTGTGAGGCCAAAGTTGTCACAGGCACTAGAGAACTTATCAACACAGTTTTGCATGCTATCCTCATCGTGTGCCAGAAGTGCACAATCATCAGCAAATAGTAGGTCACAGATTTGAGTACTTTTGGTTTTGGTTTTTGCCTGAAGTCTCCTGAGGTTGAATAGACTGCCATCAGTTCGGTACTTGATGCTTACCCCTTGATGAGGAGAGCTAAAGGCTTCTTGTAGCATTGCAGAGAACATGATGCTGAACAGAGTTGGGGCTAAGACACAACCCTGTTTTACCCCATTTGTGACAGCAAAGGGCTCTGAAACACTGCCGTTGCTTTTGACTGCAGCTTGCATGCCATCATGAAACTGGCGCACTATTGTGATGAATTCGGGTGGACACCCAAACTTCGCCAAGATTTTCCAGAGGCCTTCACGACACACTGTGTCAAATGCTTTTGTGAGGTCAACAAATGTGATATACAGCGCTTTATTTTGTTCCATGCATTTTTCCTGAATCTGTCTGGCAGCAAAAATCATATCCGCCGTTCCCCTCTCTTTACGAAAGCCACATTCAGAAGCATTCTTGCCAATATTTTGCCAGCAATTGAAAGTAGAGAGATTCCCCGATGGTTGTCACAGACTTGGCTGTCCCCTTTGTTTTTGTACAGATGGATGATTGAAGCATCTTTGAAGTCCTGTGGCAGCTTCCCTGCTTTCAACATATGATTGAACAACTCGGTCAACCTTTCAATAAGCTTTTCTCCACCGAAGGCATACACCTCAGCAGGAATTGAATCCACGCCTGGTGATTTGTTAAAGGACATCTGATTTGTGGCAGTTCGGGTCTCATTTGCTGTGAATGGCTTGGCAAGAGCTGCAAGGCAAAATTTCCCAAATGGGATTAAAGAGTTATACAAATACAAAATACAAAATTAATAGGAGTCTGAGGGAGGCGGTCAATGGACTCAGTATTTATATTTGATGGCCGATTTAGCACACCTCCGAAATGTTCTGCCCAACGCTGAATTATGGCATTCCATTCAACAATGCGTGTTGAACCATCTGACGCAAGAAGTGGCGTAGTGCCAGAGCGGGATGGTCCAAACACAGCTCGGAGGCTCTCAAAGAACTTTCTAGTGTTGTTTGTGTCGGCATATTTCTGAGTTTTTCTTACTCGCTCTTCAAGCCAGTCATTTTTCATTTTCCTCAGCTTCTTCTGGAGTACACCCTTACATGCACGCAGTGCATCAGCTTTTGCTGTGGAAAAGGGGTCACTGCAGTGAGCTTGGATGAGACTATTTTTTTCTTTGATGAGCACTTTGATTTCATTATCATTATCATTGAACCAGTCCTGGTGCTTGCGGACAGGAAAACCAACTGTGCTGCTGGCGCAAGAGTGTACAGTCGTATTTAGGTCAGTCCAGCTCTGTTCAATGTGCTCAGGGTCAAAAGTCACGCAATCCAATTTTGAGGAAGTTCTGATGAGAGCTCGCTCTGTTTCTCAGCTGAGCCGAGTTTTGAAACATTTAGGCGTTTAGGTGGCGCTTTCCCTTGAGGGCGTCTATTGCGCCTCAATGTTAGTCTGAGCTTGCAAACAATGAGTCTGTGGTCAGTTCCACACTCGGCACCACACATCGCCTTTGTTACAAGGACATCCTTTCTGTCAGTCTTCCTCACAATGACATAGTCTATGAGATGCCAATGCTTTGAGCGGGGATGCATCCATGACGTTCTGTTTCTCACGGGGAGACTAAAATTTGTGTTGGTAATGAACAGGCCAAATTCAGCACACAAAGTAAGTAAGCGCAACCCATTGTTATTGCATGAACCAACTCCATGAGGGCCCAAAACATTTGGCCACGCTGAGATTTCGGAGCCAACCCTAGCATTGAAGTCCCCCAAGAGAATCAGCTTATCAGCTGCCGGGACAGAGCATATGACAGATTCTAGATCAGAATAGAACTTGTCTTTGGCTTCATCTGGGTTTGTCATGGTGGGCGCATATGCGCTAATGAGGGTGGCTGACTGGCTTTTCCCAACTGGGATCCTGAGTGTCATTAGCCTGTCATTTATTTCAATTGGCATGGACTGCAAGTTTCTGACAAGGTCATTTTTAATTGCAAACCCAACACCATGCTGTCTCGGTTCGTCTGCACCCTTGCCTTTCCAGAAGAAGGTGTATCCACCACTGAGCTCTTTGAGTTGGCCACTATCAGGGAGTCTGGTCTCACTGAGTGCCACTATGTCCAGGTTGTACCTGCTGAGCTCAATGGCAATAAGTGCAGTGCGTCTTTCCGGGTTGTTTGAGTTGTCCTGTAGTGTGCGTATATTCCAGGCTCCTAGCCTGAGTAAGCTGAATTTCTTTTTGTTTCGACCGCAAAAAGGGATCCCCACTGGTCGCGGTATACCAGTCAGAGTGATGTGAAGTGGGCTTTCTTTAGGGCACCTTTTCTAGCCCCTTCCTCAGTTGAGGTGAGCAGTGCTATCCTTAAAAAAGGCTGCTCAGCTACTGTGGGTGCTGCCTCCCCACGCCTCCACTTCAATCGACGATGAAGCGACCATAGCCCACAGCCACCAACGTGTAGGTCTGTGCTAACAGCTTCCAGTCTATCCAAACCTGCTGCCACCGCACTCGCCCATCGCCGTTGGAATTTTGAGAGGAAAGAAGACGAGACAAAGATGAAAGAAGACGAGGTGAGTGTTCAGACTGGCGCAAAGAATTTGTTTTTAGTGAGAAAGAGCTGCGCAAACATCAGACTCACTCTCTCGCCTGGACACAACTTATCCAAGTGGCAAGACAGGGTCAAGACGACTGGAAATGTATCCAGGTGCAGGAGGATGCCAGAGGGACAGTCATATTGCCTGACCGGCTGCCTGTAGGCTACTCCACAGCCTCGCAGTCCCAACTGACTAGGGTGAAAGACCCAAACCAAAGAACACCAATACTGGTGGATGCTCTGTGTCACGATATCCAGGCCAGAGTGACGGTATATTGCCATCTGCCCTATCAATCAACCACTGGCCTGCTGCCGCCAGCTTCGAAGCTGCGTCCGGGAAGTTTGCTCAATTCTTCGTCTGTGATTTAGGCAAACAAGCCTATGACCACACCGCTACCGGGGGCCAATATGAAGGACTCAAATACTGAGGGTCACATTGTGCCCTAGCATGTGGCCGTTGGGTTAATGAAACCTCCTCCGCCCTGGCCGTTTGCACCGACAGGTGCACGCCCACTGATACCATGCTAGCGTACCAGTTCATGAAACAGGTTGTACTGGATTACATGTTACCAGTAGCAGATTTTTCTGACCTGACCATTACAGTAATATCGTGACACAAACTGCCACAATGCAGGCATTTGGGTGATTTGTGTTTAAAACAAATTTCTTAGTTTAGAAAGCCAGATCTCCCCTGCCCTGGCTAAAGAAGTTGAGTGCCTAGTGATAAACTGCTGCTATGAACTGGTCATCTGTATACACATTAAAATATTTAGTTTCATCTATTGTGTAAAAATAATATAAATGATCATCATAACTGAGGGAACCATGTGGACAAAACTTTCACTAAGTGTCATAAATGACTTCATACATACACATGGAGATTATTTCCGATTAACTAATATAATGCGATGATGATAATTCAGACCAATTCCCTTGTGCAGAGATGCTGACAACTCTTCTTTTATTTTGAGAACTCATGAAAAAGACAGTAAATCGCGGGTTTAGAGCAAAATTGTTGTATCTCCCTTAAAAATGAGATCATTGAGAGTAATACTGTGGTATTTCTGAGCAAGCTCCCATTATTCATAAACCTGGAGATACAACAATTTTGCTCTATACCCGCGAAATATTCCTGTGAAATAAGATGCTATGCAAATGACAGGGCAGAAAACGGTGGATTGATAGATAATATATATGGCACGGAAGAAAAACAAAACAAATCCAGTCATGTGTACTAAAAACCCAAATCTGGACCAAGTAAAATGCTATATATCACAGAATATTTGGCATTATAATTATTTAACATGAGTTTGACGCCAATGATCTGAGACTGTGTTAATTGAACTGCAACTATCTTATATCTATTACATTTCTTCTCTGAAACTGAGTGAAAATGGCATGTTCACTCAAATCATAAAATCCAGTTATGGTTTGACCGATCCCCCATTTCAACTGCATTTTCTTTAATTCAGATACTGATGCTACGCCATGTTTATCATTGAAAACTTTAATGTTTCATCCTGTTATGGTCTGGTTTGGAAACACTAAACCTAACACTCATACCAAAGCAATTATTGAAGAATGAAAATTGAACAAATGCAATGTCATCTTGAAGTCTGTTCATAAAGAACTAAAAAAAAATGGCAGAAGGAAATGAGTCTAGGGTAAGACATATTTCAGAGTCCTACTTAAATAATTATTTGCTGTAATAAGCAGAGAAGCAAATAACAGTTATCTTACGTTTTTCTCGTCGCGGATGTATGTAAGTAGATCACCATGTTTCATGAAGGGTAAGACCACCAGAGGCATCTCATCCAGATCCAAACAAACTCCAATCAAGGTAAGTACATTTGGATGGTTGAAGTCTTTCATTCTCAGTGCCTCTTGTAGAAAGCTCTGGAGCTCAATGGGCCGTGGATTGTCATCTGACAAACAGGGAAGATTGCTTTGAAAGCTTTTCTCCAACTCAACAAAGCATGCATTTGAAAGAGACATACAACTTCATGCAATAATGATATCTGTGCTTGCCACATACATACATCGCGTGGCCAGGTGAAATGAGTCGGATGTGAATATTTGAAGATATTGAGGTATATAAACAAATTCCTTTGACAGGCATTTCATGAGCAAGGAAATGTCGAAAAAACAGTTGAGTTGATGCATAATTTTATGATATGTATGTTTCTGTGAACAACAAAAAATTCGATATATTTCGACCCACTACACTCTAAAGTCTGATTTCCTCATTAAGACATCATTTGATATCCGACTCATTTCACGTGGCCATGCGACATATGGTTTGTCCAGGCAGTTAACGCTCACCCTGCACGCGACGCCGTAAAGCCCGCTGTCTGGTCAGTGACCTTACTCACGGAGAATCTTATCTGGGGTCACTGACCCTTGCCAAAGTACGATGACCACACTACCGCTGTCCACTTGGTTCCATTTTTATTGATCGGTATGAAAACATTCGCTGCTATGCCTTATCACGCTTGATAATGAATTAACCGGCAAAACCTTAGTCTCTAACCAATGATCTGACTTATGATTCCAAACCGACAGCTGTAGTTTTCGTGAGAACGAAGCGTGATAACTAGCCATGCCCTCCCAAGCCCTAAACAAATGGCTTCATCCTGACTGACACATACTAATAAACTAATGTGGGCATTTGGGGCAAAGATCATTTCAGAGCTTGTTTCTGATTGGTTCTTAGATACAGACAACTCCAGATGGTGGTTAGCTTGTGAGAAAATGATATTGCAAATTTGTTGAGCAACAGTTCGCATGTCGATGTTACATCTTTTGATAGTGTGGGGAGAGCCTTTGAAAGCTTAGTCTTTGTGATTCCGACCAGTGGTTCACTGGTTAACATGTCCATGTCACAATGCCTTTGATTTAGAAGAGACACAGTGAACAATAAGATGGTGGTTACGTCTCAAAAAGGTCAGTGACCCGACGCATGAAAATACGGCTTGCGTGTGGTGTGGTCAGCTTGACCTTGCCGACTAAACCCACCCGTGCGGAGTGAGTGCTTGTGAGTCAATACCGACATTCAACGCCTTGCACAAGGTGAGGGTTCAACATGGTGCTCATTCATATTTTTTCAGTGACTGCTTCTCCTGTCTCAGCAGCATTAAATTTCCAGATCTTTTCTATAACTTTACTGCCTATCGGATCTACGTTTTTTTTTTAAATAGTAAAAACAGAAAATTCTGCCTAATGCACTCCTTCCCTTTCTAATGTGTCTGGATCCTAATGTCATAGACTATCAGCTATAGAGATTTTCAGGTAAATGTCTTACCATGTAATGTCTTCACTGCCACCAAGACATCTCCTTTCTGGTCAGGGAGTGTCAGGAAGCCTCTCTTGACACAGCCAAAATTACCTTGAAACAGAGAAGGGTCATTTAAATTACATTAGAACCTTTGTTGCCAATTAGCCCAAAAGAAAAGGAATAATTGTATTGAATAGTCCTCACGGTATCCCATGTAACAATTTCCAGTGCTATCACATTCCTTACCACCTCATCATCAAATAGTTATAGAACAATTTCGATATGGGTTGATTGTATCTTCTGAGGCAAATTGGCTTCATAAAATGGCTTCGTTACAACCTACACAATTGAGTGACAAGAAATCTGATCACTATAATATAAAAATGTGTAGCATGCTGATAACCTTCCTCAGGTACTCCTTGCAGCCTTTAACACACATCTGCCTACTGGGATCTAATGACAAATGAATCTTTATTAATTCTGGTGTTCATATACTGATGGTCCTTAGCATATTTTGTAGATACACAGCCAATAAAGATTAGGTTCATGAACAGCAGAGAAGTGAGACATAAACTTTACCAGTATGTGATATGATATATAAAATACAAACTATCAATTGGAATTTTCAACTAATTCATTCCAAATTCTGATAAATGTTAATTTGAAAGAAATTAGCACATGAGTCAAGAAACAAATCCAAGGATTACCTTTGCCAATCTCATCAGCCAGAGTCAGGCACTCTCTTTCCACCAAGAGATGCTCTGATTCAATCAGCCTTAGCGTCTCCTCATCAATATGTGCATGTGTTGTTCCCTCTGCACCGTATGTTCCTCCAGGTGTATAATCTGAATTATGTTGAGAATTAAAAATCACAACTTCTGCAGGGTTTGTCCCAAGTTGCTATTAAACTGAAATAGTATTTACACATACAAGCTTTGGAAGATGCTTTAATCCAGTTGTTCCAAAGATACTCAGAAAGAAGTATAAATGTCACAAAATGTTTTCATTCACGAGTAACACAGTTTCAATGATTCTGAGATCACTAGTTGTAACTGCTCTAAAAGGACCAGAACCATAGTATTCAATCATAAATAATGCAGAATAATGAAGCTCATAAATTTTGTTCTATACATTCTTCAAAACAATTTTTTTGTATGTGGACCAGCTCTATTTGCTGGAAGAATCCCATTTACAAACTCAAATGAGCGTGCTCAACTGAGAAATTAATATTGCTGTAAACCTACAAAATCTTTTCAGGTATATTTACAATAAGAATTATCCCTGTCACTTCATGTATAGCATCATCAAGTTATATAGCAAAACCTTGCAACAAAGACAATGTCAAATGGTTATTAAATATTTCTTAATCTCTAAGGCATTCCTCATTCATGCTCTGAAATGTGTCCAATCAGACTGACTAACAGTGAATAAATCTACGACTGAGGGATGGAAAATAAAACTTGCCAACTGGGAATAAAGGACAAAATTTTGCCACTGGGAAAAACAACACCTACCATTGTCAGAATTGGGGTATCTAGGTGAATTGGTGCGAATAAGACTACGAGAAACATCTTCCTGGTCTGCAATATACTGCACTTGACGAGAGTCATCTCTCTTGACCCTTCATAGATAGAAATAGCATTTTTCTTAGTATATGCACGAGGAGATTAAGCTTCTGGCACTCATGAAATGCAAAAAGTTGCACTGCACTTCATTCATCGTCTTACTTCACATAGCAAGATGAAACAATGTTCAGCCTCTTTTTTTTTGTGTGTGAAAACAATTCTCTTCCAAAGCTGTTGGTCCCTGGCGTAATTTGATAGCCATTCTGGCAACTCGGGTGTTCCTACCGAAACAAACAAAACAGCCTATCCCAATGTACTTTTGTAAGCATTCAAAGGAATTCTGAAAGCTTTCAAACATTGCAGATTTAGAAATCGTTATTTTCTAACATTTGATAACATGAAATATGTGCAGCTGACATAAGAAAAATATTTCCTAAAGACACAAATTAAAATGACTGATCTTGTTTGATGAGCAAATTGAATAAATCACATGTGTGTATATATATCATAAGTTAGCATCAACTCTCCTGAATTTCACGTCAAGCATGAGATGAATACTGCCTTTAAACTGATTATTTTAAGACATGAGAAATAAAATGAACTTACTTAAAGAATCCACAGCGCTGACGTCTCATTATAAACAAGAGAAGGAGGAGTGCTACAACAATCAGAACACCAATGATAATAATAGCCACCAAACCACCTGACACAGAACCAGACCTCGCACCCCTCACAGGCTCCACATATCCGATATTGCTGAACACCAGGTTTCCAACTCTGATCTATGGAGTTGAAATAATCATAAGAGACTGTGATAGAGGGTCATGATTGCACAAGTGATTGTAGATACTCTAACTTGTGAAATCACATTGGAAATCAGCGACTCAAAGTATGCTTAGAGATTGTGATGGGAAGATAATGTAGGGAATGTGATGTTGCACAAAATTTTGCGGCAATGACCTTCTGTTACAGTCTCATATGTATTGCCACTGCTCTATGCTGATGGCATTAGTCATTTTTAACACTTTTCAGACACTAAGAACAAACTCTTTTCATGTTATTTGGTGACTTATATCATTAAGATTCTATTGGACTATTACATTTTATTTATCCTACTGGCGCATTTCTTTTCCATAATATTATCTGATAGTCCTCATGCTCAGGAATGCAATGAACCATCAGTTGTCTTTTGGCATAAGTCTGACATATGTCATTGTCACAGAGCAGTAATAATATTAATCTCTGTACCCCAATTTCATAAGATGTAAGAATTTTTGCCTGTACAGTGTTTACTTTGCATGTTCTCATAACTTTATATTCTATTATTTAGGTTAAAGATGAAATAAACAAGCAATAATAATGCCATTGGCCCAACACAAAAACAATGCTTTGTTTCAATGATACACTTGCAACAGGTTTATACCTGCACACCATATCTGTCTCCCTTGCCCACTGTCACATTCTCTGTATCAGGTTTACAAATGAGTGATGTGTCTTCCAAGTGTGTGATAGTGCATTGCCTCCCACCAATAGACACTTGAATGTCTTTCTGATAGAATCCAAGATGAAGATTTCGACCCTGTAATGACAAAATGGACAGAAATGCAGAATTGCATGCTAGTATTTGGATGTATGAAAGTTATCAAATTATTGTGAAGCTGGAAAACCTTCACTTTACATTTGTATTATAACACAATGTTCACATGAGTTCTTGATTAGGCAGGGAAGAGTCTAAAATATTTCACAACGACCTAACTGTTGTCCAATACTGTGAAACAGCTGAAACAATAATCTAGAAAAAAAGAATTTCATAAAGATTAGATGTCAAATGCACTGAGAACATCAGAAATTACACACAGATACTGACTATTATTTTACATGAAACAGAAAAGGGCTAAGAAGGTTACGTACTTCCCATTGCCAAACAAGGGACAGCAAGGGACCAAAAACTCACGGTAAATTTCATTTCTCCTTTGTTCACATCAAACTCTACCACTGTTTTAGAAAAACTCTGGAATACTGGGTCTGGATAGTAATAAAACGGATTCACAGCCGCTGAGGAAAGAAAGAAAAACAATTTAAAAAAAATGTAATTTCTTAAGTCTCCGGAGCCCCAAGTATGAGACTGTGACTGACGTGAATGTGATTTTGGAAAAAAGTGTTTCCCACCCTCGTGAAATAACACAGGAAATCAGGGGTTTTAAAGTATGTTTGGAAGACTAACTTCAAGCAGCTTATTGTGGGCTAGAAGGAACCTTTGGGGTTGGGTGCTACTTTTCCTTGGACATGCAAAATTTTGCCTGGCACCCCATTCACATTTTGTCACAGCTTCCAAATACGAAATTTTTAAGGCATACTAATTGGACTTCTGAATAAAGAGCAAAAAATTACTTGGCCACACTCACATTAAATCATTTTCTTTTGATACATAAGAATAGGAAGACACAACCTGGTACTGAATCCACAATCTATTATATATTTCAGTAACTTGCAACCTTTGGCATGACTAACTGACCAAACTATACACTCTTCAGGCCTTAAATTTGGCAGGAAGATGGCAATTGAGATAAGGAAGATGATGGCTATAATTAAAAGTTGTTTACTTCAAGCATGTATTAAAAAAAAATAACAATGTTTATTGCTATGTAACATCTGTATTTTTGCATGTTTGTTTCGTAATATATAGTACCGTGCATGTCATAAAAAGTAACCGTATCATGCGTTCAGTTTGGTGAGTACTGTTCTGGTGCGTATGATTTCTGAAGCAAGACTGTAGTTTATTACTTTTATTATATGAGAGAGAGAGAGAGAGAAGGAGAGGGAGAGACAGAGAGAGAGAGAGAGAGAGAGAGAGAAGGAGAGGGAGAGAGAGAGACAGAGAGAGAGAGAGAGAGAAGGAGAAGGAGAGAGAGAGAGAGGGGTGGGGGTAGCACGTGATTCTTTATTCCGGGCAATGCCCGGTAGGTCATCTAGTTAAAATATATTTCAGGCACATAATGCAATTTCCTCTCTTCATGTTTTGAGATCTAGAGGGTTAAACAAAATTTAGTCATTTTTGCATTTGTCCATTTGGATTATAAACTACAGTTAAACCAGATGGACAATATGGGTAAGGGTAACTTAGATCAGTGCTTTTTTCTTGACCAATGTTTCCAGGTAGTAGAGATAAAATAACCATGAAATTGCATGGCTGGAAAAAGGTACCCATGAGTCAGTGAAATAAATGCTTATAGCCGCCCTTCTTTAACTCTTTCAATTCTTCTGGGAATGCCTCACAATAAAAAAAAAAAAAGCAATTCCAAATAACATAATGTAAGCTAGGCAACAAACAATTTTTATATGTGTTTGCGCAAAGCATAAAATTAAAATATTTTTAAACAGGTGAATGGCATTTTAGCATACAGCAGCATCTTTTTGCACCCCTGGTATTATACTTTGATTGTGATGATGTGTCAAAAAAATTCATCCTTGATGTAAGTTTCAATAAACTCTTCCATCACATAAAAAATTTACACAGCTCAGAACAGGCTATCTAGTCTCCAGTAGTAAATTTTGTTGTTGTTGACATCTACCGTGTATCTATCTATGAGGGTTGGTTCTGTAATCATGATGGTGAATGCAGATATGCAATGACATATATATATATATATTTTGGTAACTCAAAACTTTGGTCACCTAAGGCTCGGGAACTGCATCACACTCGGGCTTCAAACTTTGTACAACAGCATATTATCAATGCGAAATTAACATGGGCTATAATAATATTGGAAATTATGAAATGTTCTACGTTTCATTTTTCATTGTTTCGCCATCATTTAGATCTATTTCGAGTCATGGTTCGCCATTTTAAGGTTTCGTTATCACTTGCTTCCTGCGATGTGTTCACTATCAAACACACTAACCCGTGCGCAAATCATGCTATTGTACGGGATGCGCAAGGTGTCAACTCACAAAGGCAGAGCAGTAAGACTTTATTAAAAACAAACAAACAAAAATAAAATAAACAAATAGGAACAGGCAAGATGAAGCAGGTCCATAATAACCACCCAGAACTGAAACTAATATTCAAACCGATTTATCCCGGGCAGGGCTGGGGACCTCAGCTAGTAAAGATATAAGCATAAGAGAGGACATTCTCAACAGGACTGTCTCTCCACTTTCAAAATCATTCAAAACATGTTTGTGTTGAAATGTGAACAGTCAAGTTCTCATTTCAATAGCTCATGTTGGAGAATATTACAAGTACCATTTTGCCTCAGTAACCAATGCAATGTTAGTCTTCATTAAATCCCATATTTGGTCATGAATAATATGACAATGTAAAGAATATCATTTACAGATTGAATTGATACCCAAAGAAATCTATTTTCTTAGGAAAAGAAAGACAATACTTCCGTACATGATAGTACATGGTCCTTGGGCTCTTTGTTTCCATCAAACAGAAAGTAGATGTGGACAGTTTCAGGTGGACGACTAATACTCTTAATTTTGTGGGTGATGTTCAGTGAAGGACAAATCATTTGGTTTCCTCCTGGTGACACCAGACAAGGCTAAAAGAGAGATAGATAAAATCATCAATTACATGGTGTAGGAAAAAAAAACAAAAATCAGTGAGACTTAAATCTCCTTGCATTTCCCTCAAAATAAATCCTCTCTTCACACATAATTGACTAGTACTTTATTATGTCTAAATCTGCCTGGACTCCAATACAAATAGGACAGATGTGCATAAAAATCAGCAAATCTATCATCTTCTGTGCAAAGTACTTTAACCCAGGGCTGTTGCTGCAAATGTGAGGCATCTTGAAAAGGCTGAAGTTCTTTGTGTAAAAAAAAAAAAAAAGCCAACAGTCTTTATGCAATATCTCAATTTAAGCTGTTGGTGACCTTGGCATGCTATAGATATAAATTCTTCAATTAATTCTCACAAATGTACAGTTCCTCCATTCCTCCTTTTCCATGAGCTTTAAGCTATGCCAATCAGCCAGGCTGGCATCCAATATTAATGAGCCGTTTCCAAATAACATAAAAAATACCTCTGCACCAGCACATACTTAATCAAATGTTCGGCATTTTACGTGCAATGCCTGTTTTATCTGGAATGAGCAGTGACACAAATATAGTGGTAGGACATAATCATAAACAGCCTACTTGCTTTATAATTATATCACTCAGAAGCATGAAATAATGAAATATCTGTTTCATTCATGGATGAGGTTTGAGTTACTAAGAAGGCACACTACTATTAAGAAAGTAATTTAATGACAATAAAAAATAGAAGTGAATCTTTTTAGTAGTCAGGTCCTGGGTGGATTAATAAAATTGTTAATAGAGAATACAGCATGATAGCACCAAATTCAAATGTAAGCTTGGACAGAAAAAGAAGTCCAATATCTGTTGAATATCTCATACCAATCCAGACTATACTACAGTCTATTTGAAAATGGTGCTTCACGAAGATGGTCTGCAACACTGTTCCTGACTTACCGAAGTTTTTCCAAAATCTATCGTATTGGAACCTTTCCCATAAGTTCCAGCCAATAGAGGGGTCACTGAGGCGTCAAGATTGGCACCACTCACTGTCAAGGGAATGCCACCACTGAAACAAAATGTCTTATCAATGATACATGCCCTGTTGCAACTTAAACAAAAGCTGAAAATGGTACACTACCATTAAGAGAGTAATTTAATGCCAAAAAGCAGAAATGAATCTCCTGGAAGAGTGAGACTACAAGAAATCTTCACAGATAGAGAGAACTCCCACGGAACAAGTATTTCAGCCTTTGACTTCCTTACTCTATAGCAGCTGGGGTCACATCCAGGTCATGAATCCTGCATTTTTTTATATATACATATTTTTTTTTGTGGTAATCAGGTCTTGGGTGGACTGATAACATTTTTAATAGAGAATACAGCATGATAGTACCAGATAATAAATTAAGTAAAATAGCCTTCAGACTTGCCATCTGATGACCTAAAACAAGTCTGGGTCTGAAGGTGGTTTCTTGTTCTAGCTAAAGATGCAGGTCATTAATTAAAAATTCTTTGAAAACTAAAACTATTATCTTCAGTGAATTATACTGACAAGCCAAATGAGCCTTTGTTCAAATCTGTTTGCTGTCACAACCACATCATCAACCAAGACATTGCCTTTCAGTAAATGAAGTTTATTTCTATAGCTGTGTTCTTGGTGACAACAAATCAGTCTTAAATCAAACACAATTCCCAGCAATCAATACCTCTTGGCTATACACACTCATCTGTGCAGGACAGATTTTGGGCATTAGAGGAGACAATTTTATTTGATTTTGTCACAATGCATCACGACAGCACCTATTTACTGACATATTCCATTTAATTTAATGCATATTAACCCCCGTCCTGCATTGAGTGAACTCGTCCACGTAACGTCCCATGCGGGGATAGCCAGCGGCCAGTCAGCCGATCGTTCGTGTGTTGCCGATAACCTCGGTGGTCGGGTCAATCGGGTCCTTGTGAACACGTGTATCGCGTATACTTCAGGACACAATAACATTAGTGGTGGACAAATCGTAAGGGACCCCTATGATATTTGGATAAAGTACTTGTGATGATATGCAGTATGAAATGGAAGGCCCAAATCAAGAGTTTTCTGCATTTACATGTCGTTTAACACACGTTTTATCATTTTCTCAAGACCTCTGCGCTTTTTCTGTCCTTAAGTCAGGCCATTCAGGTGAACAAATTATATTTTAAGCCATTCGTCTTAATTTACTAACCACATGTATCGTGACATTGCCTTCTCCCTCCTCTACTATGTAAAGCGTCCACTTACTATAATGTTAGTTTTAGCGAGAGATTTGATTTCCAGTTCCAGGTCGTAGAGAACATACATGTACTGAAAAGCGAATCAAAGGAACACAATATCTCTCTAATTACCACATCAAATAAAGACAACGACCAACAACAAAGTCGGTCATTTTCTCCCAGTTTTCCCTGATGAAAAACCTACTGATAGACGCCCTTATGCAGCATGCCCTAATATTACATCGGAATTCATAATTACAGATGTAGAACGGCGTCTCAAATACGCACATGGCCTCTTTCTTCTCATTTCACATGTAGACGACAACCAGCATCAAAGTAAAAGTTTCCCCAAGAATTTCCCCAGTTCGAACTTCAGACCGTCAGTACTATTACACGAGTATGACGAATCGTTGCGAATAGATTCATCGTAATAAACGTAATCGGACGATACCATTTTGTTAGATATAGTAGGGGTGACAGGATAGATAAACACGCGAAAAGAGTGTGGAAAAAAACAACAACAACGACAGCCTTGGCAACCGAATAAACAAAACGTGAGGCGCACCGTTGCTATACAAAAATGTGGCCTCCCACAGGACTAGGGTTAACTGAAAATGGGGTGTACATGAGACAGTCACATAAATACACTATCAATGTTTAAATTTACGAAAGAGCAAACACGAAATAAGCTTTCAAAAAGAACCCTACGAGAGTCATTCAGATCCCATCTATTTTGAACAATAATTCTTAATGAAATTCTATCTCTTGCGACATCCATGTGAATCAAATAAGACTTTGGGCTCAATACTGCCAAAGATACTAGATACCATAAGATTGGACTACTGGAGTGCTTTGCATTCATGGATTTCACACATACCATCTAGTGGCAAATGCACCAGAGCCATAAACAATGGCTTAATTTTCAAAGCCATATGGAGATAATACTGAGTTGTGTTGTGTTCACTGTTTGCCTATCACTGTAGGGCTTGTCTGGAGTAGCTTACTTTGCCATTATAATTTCAAGCGCGTGAGAAAAACTCTGGTCCTTTTTTTTTCTTTAGTTGTGTCAGCACTGTAACAGGAATATCATGCAAAGCATCCTTACACCAATATTTTCTTCTGTGCGTTTCCTGTTGAAGTCTTTTATTGTTCGATTTTTTTTCACTTGACAAAGGCGAAAGCCGAAAATTTTGTGTATTTTCTGTCTTCTCTTTTAGTTTGCTTTGTATTGTTTGAGTTTTATTTCTCACGCAGGGTTTCGCAACATACAACCTTTTCTTTTTGCCCAGTTTTGGCTTTGCTTATAGCCCTGCTGTGACCCCACAGTTTTTCTGTGGTTTTTATGATATTTCGTGAATTACACCAATATTGTAACTAAGACAAATTCTTATACAAGTTGCAAAATACTGATGCACAGTTCTCCTTACACATATTCAAAATGCTTCAATGGTTAAAACTTGACAACATTCAGAAGTCTTTCAACCTTCCATCTTTAAGTAATATCAGAGGAACTACTTTTGCTGGTATTGGTATAATTGTAACAGCTGAGGTTGTTCTAGCACGTAATAGTAGGGGGGAGTTAGTTGATCTAACTATAACCCTTTAGAAAACGAAACTATTACAGCTGTAGAATATCAAAAACACGAGATCCGACGATCGATTGAATAATACTGAAGTTTAATAACTGTATCTTAACGATAAAATACTAGGAAGGCACCAACGAACAAGTAAATATCCTACGCCACAGAGAAGAAAAACTCACTTACTCACCGACCAACCACCCACATGGGTCCATATATATAGATATTTCTATAGAAAGTTCCCGAAATAAATGTAACTTTTGCTCTCGCCCGAAACACATAAACTAACCAATCACGTATCAATAAGTCACCCGGTTACATCACTCAAGGCCAAACCTGGCGTAAACATCTACTTCCACACCTTTATCGAACGTTCAGGAATATACTAATACTTACGAAAAGGGTCAACAAACTAGCGAGGAAAAAAAAACTACCCACAAGAAAGGGAGGGCAAGGTCACTCTGGCAAACGTCAACAATAAAATGAAAAAGAAGTGAACACATGCTCAGTCACCAGTATAACAAGCAACGGGGAAGGGCAAGGGGTAGCTTGCAGATGCTACAATAATGTTGTTCAAAAGTTCACTCCAATTGCATGCAATGCATGAAGACCTCTCCACACTGAGCCTTGGGGTTGTGCACGCCACCTGATGGCAAGCTCCGGACAATATGCACTCTATTTTTAGAGGCATGAGGAAGACGCTGTCCTGTCTTATTTCATCCTGTTGTCTGTGGTACACCAAAGATACTAGATACAATACGATGAGACAGTGCGTCTTGTGTGCACAGATTTCACACCACCACCTAGCGGCAAAGGTGCAGATGTCATGAACAATGCCATATTTTACAAAGCCAATACAGTGAAAATACTGAACACTGTTCAGTGTCACTGTGGAACTTGACTGAAGTCACTTATTTTGCAATTATAACTTCAGACGCTGTAGGAAAACTCTGGCTATTTCTCTTTTTCTTTTAGTTGCAATAGCACTGTAACAAATCCCCATCATTAATTTATATCAAGCATTCTTTCCAAGCGCCCGTGCAGATGCGGGGCTCTCTTGTAGAAGAGGGACAGCAGAGAATACATCTGACGTGATACTGCGTGTCGTAAGAGGCGACTAAAGGTGCAAAGGTCCTGGTCTCCCGAGAAGAGCCAGTTGGCGGTGGGCCAACTACCCACCCTGTAAAAATAAACCAGTTACAGAAACACAAGCAAATACTTCAAATCAGTCTTTTATCTTGGGAGAAGGGGGAGCATCTGCACCTGTAGATTCAATGAAGGACAATGGACAAAGCCGAAAGGACGCCACTGGCCCGACTGCTCCTTCATCAAGCAAGTCACTCCGGATTGCGTCGTGGAATGTCCGCTCCATGTATGAAGCAGGAAAGAGTGCCCAGGTTACAATGGAGATGAGGCGATACAGACTGCACATACTTGGAGTTAGCGAGACCCGCTGGATACAGTCCGGACTGAAACAACTTAATTCTGGGGAAAAGATTTTGTATTCTGGAAGGGAGGACAAAAAGCATACAGAAGGAGTAGCGATCATCTTGAGCAAGCACGCCCAGAGGTCACTGAGGGGATGGGAACCCTATGGAAGGAGAATTATATTGGCATCATTTACTACTAAGAACAAGAACATCAACATGAACATTGTGCAGATATACGCCCCAACAAATGAAGCAACCGATGAGGACAAGGACGATTTCTACAACCAGCTTCAGGAAATAGTTGACACACTGCCAAGAAAAGATGTGAACATTATAATGGGAGATGCCAATGAAATGATAGGACAGGACAATACTGGGTATGAGGACATTATGGGGTGCAATGGTTTAGGACAAATGAATGAGAATGGAGAGCGGTTTGCAAGTTTCTGCGCATTTAACAGCTATGTGATTGGAGGTTCAGTATTCCCACACAAGAGGATCCATAAGGCCACTTGGATTTCACCGGATGGAGTAACTGAAAATCAGATTGACCACTTTTGCATCACCCGACGATTCAGACGCTCACTAGAGGATGTCATAGTACAGAGAGGAGCAGATGTTGGATCTGACCATCACATGCTGCTGGCAAGACTCAAACTCCGCCTCAAGAAACAAGGTACCAGAGCAGGAACAAAGAGGAGAAAGTTTCAAGTGAGCCTTCTGGATGGAGACAAGAAGGAAGAGTTCCAGCTGACACTGAGGAATAGATTCAAACCCCTTGTTGACCTCGAAGAGACAGTAGATTTGGAGACTCACTGGGCTAAGGTAAAAGGAGTATTTACATCGACATGTCAGGATGTTATTGGGGAAAAGAAAGTGGAACACAAGGAATGGATCAGTCAAAAATCACTGGACTTGATAAGGATAAGAAGAGACCTAAAAGAACGGGTAAATGCAAGTCGTACAAGAAGCTCAAGAGTTGGTAACCAGGAAGAGTACCGAGCATCAGCTAAAGAGGTCAAAAAATCAATTAAAAAAGACAAAGAGGAGTTCATAGGAATGTTAGCAGAGAAAGCAGAGAAGGCAGCAACAGGAGGACACATGAGGATCCTCTACCAGACTACAAAGACTCTTGCTGGAAAATATGGAAAACCTGAAGTTCCTGTCAAGGATTACAACAGGAAGGCTATTTTTGGAAAGGAAGCTCAGGCAAAAAGATGGATAGAGCATTTTAACAGCCTCTTGAACAGACCTCCACCAAGCAACCCACCCGACATTCTACCCGCAAGAAATGATTTACCGATCAGTTGCGACCCTCCGACTAAAGCAGAGATTAATGATGCCATAAAGCAGTTAAATCGAGGCAAGGCAGCTGGACCAGACCAGATCCCACCAGAGGCGCTGAAGGCAGATGCTGCTGGGGCTGCAGAGGGTCTGCACTCACTATTCTCGAGGATTTGGATCGGAGGCAAGTTTCCAAAGGACTGGAAGGAAGGACACCTCGTGAAGCTCCCAAAAAAAGGGGACCTCAGCAATTGTAGTAACTACAGAGGAATCACACTTCTCTCCATCCCAGGAAAGGTCTTCAATCGGATTATTCTCAAGCGAATACAGAATGCAACAGACCAAAAACTTCGCGAGGAGCAAGCTGGTTTCAGGAGTAATCGATCAACCACCGACCAGATCGCCACGCTGAGAATCATAGTAGAGCAGTCGCTAGAGTGGAACTCCCAACTGATAGTGAACTTCCTTGACTACGAGAAGGCCTTTGATAGCATCGATAGAGAAACACTGTGGAGAATATTGAGACATTATGGAATCCCAGAGAAGATGGTGAATCTTATCAAGAGCATGTACGAGGGGACAAGTTGCAGAGTCGTACATGATGGTGAGCTTACTGACAGCTTTGATATCAAGACTGGTGTTAGGCAGGGTTGTTTGCTGTCCCCATTTCTGTTTATCCTGGTGATTGATTGGCTTATGAAAGAAACCACCAGTGGAGGAAGAAATGGCATACAATGGACCCCATGGACACAGCTGGACGATCTAGATTTTGCAGATGACTTGGCACTATTGTCGCACACACACGACCAGATGCAAGCAAAGACTACAGCTCTAAACAAAATTTCAGAATCTATTGGATTGAGGATACATCCCGCGAAGTCGAAGGTCCTAAAAATTGTTGCACCCCTAAGCGAACAAGTCAGAGTAGGAGATCAACCACTGGAAGATGTAGAGTCCTTCTGCTATCTTGGTAGTATCATTGACAATAAGGGAGGAACAGAGGCAGAAGTCAAAGCACGAATTGGAAAGGCACAGGCAGCTTTCACATCCTTAAGCAAGATTTGGAGAACCAAGGATATATCTCTAAAAACAAAGCTGAGGATATTCAACTCGAACGTGAAGTCAGTCCTGTTGTATGGATGTGAGACCTGGAATGCGTCCCAGGCCTGCATAAAGAGAATCCAAGTTTTCATCAACAGATGTTTGAGGAAGCTACTTAAGATCAGATGGACAGACAAGGTCAGCAATGAAATTGTATGGAAAAGAACAAGACAGAACCCAGTCAGAGAGGAAATTGGTAGGAGGCGATGGAGATGGATCGGCCACACTCTCAGGAGGCCAGGAAACAGCATCACGAAGAAGGTATTGGACTGGAATCCCCAGGGCAAGAGATCAAGAGGAAGGCCGCGCGGAACGTGGAGAAGAGCCAGAGAAAATGATGTGCAACGAAGCGGAAAGACTTGGAATAATGTAAAGAGGCTGGCCCATGATAGAGAGGGATGGAAGGTGTTTGTTGGTGGCCTATACCCTGATCCAGGGTGAGAAAGGCAATGATGATGATGATTCTTTCCAAGCAATGCGCCATGGGCCCTGCCACTGATTAGTCACAGCTGTTCGAAATGGCCTGCAGGCATATGTTTAGTTTGCCATGGCCAGGGTAATAAATCTCAGTAACCTGACAGGTGCATGGGATTCCCCTAGGTGGCATAATTATGCTCGTATCAGCGTCCTGTGCTATCCGGGTAGTGTAGCTTTGATATCACATTCTTTCACCTTATTATTTCACTATCTGTGCTAAAGTCAACATCGTGTTGTGACCACTATGCGTTTGTTCTGCTTTTTCTGTGTTTGATGGTACAAATTGTTATGGTATATTCATTTTAGTTCTTTTCTAAACTGTTTTCTTTAAAAATTAACGCATTCTTCATATTAATTAACCCAAATCTCGGTAATGACTCCCCCAAAATTAATAAAATGACATTCAAATAGAGCAATATTCATGTAATTTACTGTGTGGAAGTTTCCCATGACACTCACCTATAGGAGCTGAGTTACGCTAAGATTCTCTTCATACCCTCTATAGATTTATATTATTGTTATCGAATTAAGGAGCATTGAAAGGAAAAATGCATGGTATTTTTTAATGTACTGAACAGACCCTGCGGTGAAAGAATGTTGACAAAACAAGAGAAAAACAGAAATAGGCAAAAGCTCTTATGTGCAGACTTTAAATCTGACATTTTACTGTTTTTATTATTAACACTAGTAAATGCACCCGTTCTCCGAACGGTGAGTGGCAAACAAAACAAAAGAGATTGAGAGGCTGCAAAGACAGGTTAGACAAATGCTGAGTTTTTTAAACTATTCGCTTACCGGACAATCATGGTCGCAAAACTTCAGGGGGAAGGTCTTCCCCCTGTCCGCGCCACTTACCAAAAAGTTAACAAACATAATATGATGAAGACCTCCCCTAACCTGCGCTTTCGTTCTTTCTTTCTTCTTTCTTTGTCCCATACAAATACTAAACCCAACCATTTGATAAGCCCGCTCAAAAGTCCCCTCTTTAGTGTGTTTTCTTGACTGGCGCGGACGGGCGGAGGACCTCCCCGTCAGGGTATACACAACATTGTCTGTGTAACATTGTCAGCATTGTTAGCATCAGGCTGAGCAAATGTCTTGTTTACTTTCAAGCAGGCCACGCATTTTGGATACTGTGTATCGGTTTTGCTAGCGCCCAGTAAAGAGGTTGCGGAATCGCCATCTATAACAATCATATAAACATACATCACGGCATTCATGCAGCTTGACCGGATAAAAAACAGTACGCCTAGGCGTAGATATACCATGAAATGCTTCGACGTCATGCAGAAGTTTGCCCAAAATTACAGCCTTCGATACCGAGTATCGATTGCTACACCCATACGCAACACTCTAACAATCATAAAAACTACACAAGGAATTTAGTCCGGGTTTAAACGCTAAGGCGTTTCACAGTTTTCAAAAAAATATAAGACGTGGTCAAACACAAAAACAAAGCCAGCCATGCAACTCGGCAGTATCAAAAACGGTCGTAGGCAAACTTTCAAGTGTCTAGCTTGAATGACCATGAAATGCATAAGCGTCACAGAAAGTTTACCCCATGCTGTCATTATTATAAGATGACTTCAAACAAAAGGGAGACTCATTCAAAGTATCTGTATTTTAAGTGTTGTCACAAAAGACTGAAAAACACACACGCCGACACATTGGAACATACCACTCAGACAGTACAAGAGCACCTGCCCAATGGAAGCGTACACAATACAGTTAGACCGTTTACAGACAATACACAATCGACATCAGCTGAAATTAGCTTCACTCTGCCAGCCACTGCTCAATCCACGCCAATAAAAACATGACAATCTTTTGCATTACTGAACCAACGGTCCACCTTTGACACATCCATGGACAATACACAGTCAGCAGTAGCAGAAATTAGTTTTGACACTACCACCAACTGCACAGTCAATGCCAATTAAACAGAAACCACAATTAGCTGATTGCTAAACATCTCCAATCTTTAACTCACTTTATTAGAAGATGGCATTATGTTCTGTCTTGTCTGTGGCTGTTTAAAAAAGTACTAATTAGCAATAAGCCGATGGCATCGGTGGGTGTTGGTGCAGCAGGGCGTAATTGACCTCTGGACCACTTTTAACCTGGCAAGAAACTAAAAGCACGGCGAAGAACAGCCGTGCACGCTTTTTTTTTGAGGTGTGAAGAATCGAGTGTCTCGTCTTATTGTACCTAGCATCTTTGGTAATGCTGACATGGCTGTATGAATGAAAAGAACTAAATTGTTACAACTCTCACCTTAAAATGGATTTACCAGGATAAACTTTCTGCACAATGGGGTCTGGCATGTAAAAAAACTTGACTGGTGCTCCCTGCTCTTTCACAATGCTAGAGTAGGCGTCGATGGTCACTTTCAGTGGTCCAGATCCTTTGGCTCTGTCAGCAAATCGTTTTTTCCTTTTGAGCTTTGTGGGATACCATGATGCTGCGATGCATGACAACTGATTGGAAGTTATGCTGTGGTGTACAAAAAGCCGCATAAATGAAGTACCACAGAAAGATTCTTAAATGCTGGGAACATCTTTTGAAGCAATTATGAATTCTTATCCTGATCCTCTGCCTGAAAACTAGTACAGTTCACTCCTTCTTTTCTGAATTATTTTTGTGCTCTTTGAATGATTTTCTGTCGTTTCTGCTCAACCAGCCCCTGTTTAATTGTTTCTGCTTTTGTTTCTTTCATTTCCTTATTTTATACAACTTCCAAATTGCCCTAATTTTCAATTTATTAGTTGTTCATTAACTAACAAATGAAGAAATAACAGAAAGTTTGGGTTGGGGAAAGCATGTTGATATGATAATGGTCACATTGTGCCCAGAAAAAAAGCAAGATGATGGACAGAATTTAACACATCTACAGGACAGGAGTAGACCCTCCTGGAAGCACCCACCAAAAGAAATAATAGAAGAGCTATCAGTATCAAAAGTAATCACACAAGTGTGAACTGAGTTATTGTAAGTACCTCTTTTTATCAAGCTGACATGGATAATCTGCCACTGTCACTTCAAGATGTGAACCTATGTCCAAATTCTTCCCTTTTACTGTAATATTTGTTCCTCCCGCTCTTGGTCCACGACTTGGTGAAAATGAAGTCACACTCGGGTCCTGAATAGTAAAATCATCAATGGCATTTTATAATGATAAACCAAAATGAAAAAAAATCTTTTTTATCAAAAAAATTACCTTGAAAAACAAGAGGAGCATTTCTTGTCCTCTGTCTGCAGTTAGCTGACTTTACTCTTCCAGGCCACAATGTTATAAAAACCACAGAAAATCTGTGAGGTCACAGCAAGGCTTGACGCAAAGTCAAAATATGACAAAAAGAAGTTGTATGTGGCAAAGTCTTGCATAAAAAAATAATACAGACATGACAGAATAAAATGCAAAGGAAAGGAGAGGTCAACTTAAGCTTTCAATCCATTGATTGTATTGGTTCAATATTCTACAAATTTCTTTTATTTGTTCAGTTGTTTTTATTGGTTCAATTTTCTAGCCTGTAATATTTTTTTTCCCTTATGAAGATCAACCATCAATATACCATTAATAATGACAAGTAATGGCAATGACGTGATACCCCCCCAGAGCTATGTAAACTTGCTCACAGCAAGTGTTGTGCATGCACAAAGAAATGTGCATAAAACAAAAACTTCTTGATAATATTAGCAGACACTGAACATTGTAGTTTAAAAAAAATGAAATTTTCTCATTTTTTCACTTTATCCCAGTGGACTGTGGGTAATCATCATCACCATCATAAATAGCTAGCTTTCAGTTCACTTTAACTGAAAGATTACTAATATACTCTTCAACGTGAAGGCGTCCAATTTTTTTGTTGTACCCTGAATGATGTCTAAAGGCAATGAACTCACAATGATTTCACAGCACGCTGACAATTTACTGGGCCCATTATGAAATGTTTATGCGAAGGGCCTATGTTTCCATGAGGGGAAAAAACCAAACAAACAACTTCATTTTCTTGAAAAGCACTCCTATCTGAAATGCATCTTTAGATGTAAAAAATATTTGAAATATTGTACTCTCCCTTAATCAACAACAAAAGTAAATAAAATTTCTTCATGGTGTGTACAAAAATTTTTGGCCACAAAAAAATAAAAAAAATAAATTGGCACTTGCATTTGTGTGAATATACTTTGTCCAGTTTCATAACAGGGTCTGTAACTTTGTCTTCAGTTCAACAGAAGAGAATGATGCTGAACACATACTAGAATCAATTGTTTTAAATACTAGGATGAAACCCGTTCAAATGAACGGGGGGGGGGGGGGGGGGGGGGGGGGGGAAGAAAGAAAGAACCAAAGTGAAGATATAAAGCTACAATATATAACCCCAAATGAATGGTCACGTTGACCATTAGTTGACCAACTATTGGCACAAATAAAAGGATAATAAGACCACACTTCATATATATGTAAAAACAGAAGAGTAGGGACAAAAAGCAGAGGAGAGGTAAAGGTGAAAACCATAAACAACTGAACACACACTGGATTTACCTTTAGGTCTTCTGTATCTCCCAAAATAATCCAAGGAAAATATTGGTGTTCACAATACAGTTTTATAAACAATATTCCGTGTCTGCATTGGTGTTGACACAAACAGTTTAACTGAAGCAAAGTTTCTTGCTCTAGACAGAGCAACGTAGAGTTGGCCATGGCCAAACACTGGATCCGGTAAGTACACGCCAACAGTGTCTAATGTCTGACCCTGTGCTTTATTAATTGTCATGGAGAAGCAAGTTCTGAGAGGAAACTGGCGTCTGCGTAAGGTGAAAGGGAGGCCAGAATCTGATGCTGTTAGTGTTATTCTTGGAATGAACACAGTTCGACCTTTTCCTCTGCCAGTGAGTAGCTTTTCTTCGATGATCCTATCCCCTAGTTGTGTTATGAGAAGCCTTGTCCCATTGAGTAAGCCTTCTTTAGGAGACAGATTGCGTAGTAACATGGCTGGTGCTCCAACTTTCAGTTTTAGTGAATGGGGTGGCAGACCAGAAAGATTAAGGCTATTGAGGAAATCAGTAGGGAAGAAAGCTGGGTTGTCTGTGTCACAGACAGAATCAGCACTGAGGTAAATCTTTTCAGCTGATGGTAACTTTTTAACAATGATATCATTCAGCTGATCAACATAGTCATTAGTAGTTGTTAGGATGGCTGTATTGCTAAGTGTGGCTTCACTGGTGTCTCGAAAAATGAGATCTATGAAGGATTGCTTGTCTGCACTGGGTGGAAGACACACTTCAGGTGGGAGTTTGATATTTACTGTGTCGGGAGTGATTGGTTCTTCTCCGCTGCCAATACTCAGCAACCAAGTGTCAAATCCATGATTTGCATTTGATCTCATATTCTGTGTCAGCTTCAGAACTTTGATTTTTTGCCACAGATATGACGCCTTCAAGCTTGCATTTATAATGTCACCCTCTGATCCATGTCGCACCACAGGTAATATCTGTCGAAAATCACCACCTAGAACGACAACTTTCCCACCAAACATAGTGTCAGTGGCCATGACATCCTGAAATGATCTATCAACACATTCGAATACCTGTTTGTCAGTCATCGGAGCCTCGTCCCAAATTAACAGACTGCACTTTTTGAGATGCGCAGCGATCGTGGAGCCTCTGGAAATGTTGCACATGCTTGATGATGTGATTGGGATAGGTATTTTCAATGTCGAATGGGCAGTTTGGCCACCATCTAACAGTTCAGAAGCAATTCCAGAAGAGGCCATGGCCAGCGCAGTTAGTCCTTTGCCTCGTACCTCAGCCAGCAGTGTATTGTACAGAAAGGTTTTCCCTGTGCCTCCAGGCCCATCAATGAAAAAGAGTGTCTGGATTGGATTGTCAGACATCACAGCTTCCATGATTTGATCGAATGCTGAAATCTGGTCTGCATTCATGCTTACTTTCCATGACTCAGCTTTCTGTCTCTGTTCAGCTGCATTCCATGTGTCTTGCAAAGGTGATTCAACATTTTCCGGTGGCTCAGGCAGAGAAAAATATCCCAGTGATCTGTTATGCAGTTTCAGAATGGCACTGATATCATGGAGGCCAAGGTATGAACAATATTGGTCAGTTTCTGCATAAGAATGGTTATACTTTCTGTGTAGATAATCCTCTGTTAATGCTAGCTCGAACTGCTGCCACAGTAATAATGGTTGTGCAGGCTCACAGAAGACTAAAATGATTGCAAATAATTGTCGCATTTGAGCCGGCATGGCATACTGTGCAGCTTCTCGGAGACAAACTTGCCATTCTTCATCGTTTTCAAGTAGCCCTCTTTGATAGCAGGCCTCTTTGAATGAAAGTGCTGTTTGACCGGTCCTCAAAGTTTTAAGATCCTCAAATGAAAGTGCTCCTTTGACATTGTGCAGCAAAATCCTGAGATAAAATCTCTCACCTTCAGTTGGATTGGCAGAATAAACTCTACCAATGGACTTGACATCCCTCTTTCTGGGTTTCCAACGATTTGTGGACTTATCCCAAACAAAATGCTCTGGCATCTCATGGTAAAAGAGGTTTCGTGCTGATTCATGGTCTCTATTTGCTTCGAACCAAGCCAACAGTGTGGTATTTTTATGATGATTTAAAGCATTTTCAGCCTGTCCCTCTCTGTATATGACATTTTGTTGGTTTGGCTGATGAAGTGCAAGTCTCTGGATGGCTGGGTATCTGTCTTGCATATCAAAGCCAAAGAGTCTCCAGCATGACTCACTGGCTGAAACGTAACGCGCATCAACGAATCTCTGGATTTCATCATCTGAGGTGTTGAAATGAACCATGACCCGATCATGACCTTTATAAATGTATTTGTAAAGGTATTTGACGGCAGTGACACTATTGCACACTTCAACGTTGATGTGAGCACGATACTTCGCCAGAAGGTATGGGTTATATGGTACTACCCATCTGTTGTCAAGAGCTGCTCCATTCTTGTCAACTGTGAGACCATTACATGGACGTTTGTATTTTGGGTACGATGAAGTGGTAAATGTTGTATTTTCCATGTACGCCTTCGGAAAGTCTTTGTTACACTTTCCATCAATGATACATGGGCTGTTTGGAAAAGCAGATCCGCATGGGCCATGTATCATGTGTGTTTTGACTAATTGTTTCAGATCAGGGTCATTTGGGAGTTCAGCTTTGACTATCTTGTCAACATCCTCTGTAGTCCTGAGTTTGCTTTCACCATCCAGAATGATAAGGATATGTGTATGTGGGAGGCCTCTTTTTTGAAATTCAATTACCCGAACATATGCAATCACTGTGCCAAAGAGTTTTTGCTTGATAATATCATTCATGAAGCTCTGCAGTTTCAATTTGAAAATCCTGGCAATGAGGTCGGGTCTGTTGTTGGCCTCCTGTTGGTTTCTTAATTCTCTTTTTATTTCAGGCCATGAAGGGTTGCAAGTGAAAGTTATGAACAAATCTGGCTTTCCAAAAAGCTCGAACAATGGCCATAGCATCTTGATACAACTGCATCATACTGCGCGGGCTCCCAGTGTATGTTGCTGGCAATATGACTCTGCGACCTACTGAAGTACCATCTGTTTCTCCAGCAGAAATAGCATCAGCAAGGCCCTGGTATAGTTCAGCTCTCAAGGTGTTCTGGTGTTGCCTCAAAAAACTTAAACGTTGTGTCTCCATTTTTGCAAACATGTCAACTGCATACTGTTGGAGTAGTCGACCAGCATGATGCAAAGTACTAAAATCATCTCGATCCATCAAGCGATATGAATAGAATTCCATAGGGCTTACTTGTCCCTTTTTGTTGGCTTGGTGAGGAATCCCAATACGCCATCCATCTTCTCCGTTTGGAAAAAGTAAAACGTAGTGTAGTGGATCATAATGAGGGTGAGATTCGTGAATATGCATGAGAGACAATCCCTGTGGATGGTCTCCAGGGCGTCGATAGAGCACAATATCTCTGGGGCAAGAACGTACATTATCATCTCCTGGAAGCAATACAGCAATTTCTGAAGATGTAGGCAAATTATACCTACGGCAGTCTTTGGTGGTGTCTGCCCTTAACACCATTCTTACTTCACCTCCTCTCTCACCGGCCACGTTAATTTGCTCGGCAGCATTAATGAACTGATGTGCAAATGGATTAAGCGTATGTAGCATGTCTTGAAGTTTTTGCATCAAGTCAACATTCAAATCAGTATTCCATGCACATCGATTTGTTAATTCAGCCTCTGTGTCATGTATATAAATTTGAGCGAATGCAGGTCTCTGGTTATGTTCTGGTAAGAATTGACCAATTCTGTGATGCACAGAACCCTGAATTCTAAATGTATAGATGCCGGGTGGTAAAATATCTTCTGTTACTCCAAGCGAAGCAAAAGCGAGGCTGGTGTTGTATGCTCGTATCTTCGAACGGAAATGAATAGCTTCAGGAGTAGGTTCCGTGAGCAGTGACTTAATCAAATCTGGAGGATTTTGCAAAGGTGGAAGGGAAACTTTACCATTTCCACAACAGAAAGTTTTGTTTTCCTCAGCAAATAGCTTGGCGTTGCAGTGAGAGCATACAACTGACATTGTTGAAAGCATGTGAGACTCGGGTAGATCTAGCAGAACCACAGGCTCAGTGTTACCTGCTAGTAGCGTCAAGGGATGACGATGCTCATTTAGATCTAGATGAGCATGTGGCCTGGCATCTGCATTTTCATCAATCACAGGGTCAGTAGGTTGAGGAGGCTGACGAAGCCCATCTTGCTGATCTGGTAGTTCTAGATCTAGATCTAAATCAGGTCTGCTGTGTCGACTGTGTTGTTCTTGTTGTCTGCGCTGTCTCACGTACCTGGTCGTGTATCTCCCGATGCTACGTCTTTTAGGAGGCATGATTCTCGATCTTCAACACAATCAAATTTTGACAACGGAAGTGGAAAATTAAGTAGGCGGAAGTGGGCTATTATTAGAAACATACATCAGTGTCTTATTGATCGTAAATTTCGGATCAAACGCTCTCGTGAATTTAGTCTTTAATTATAACCGCATTAACCGATTAACTCAGAAATAACAAACAGTTTTGTTTGTGTATAGCGATAGGAACAATGTTCGCTATCCCACAATTCTTTGTGCCAAATTTCAGGTCGGTGCGTTGTGTAGTTTCCGAGTCCATAGGACTATTAGGGGTTTTGTTGTAGCTTTATTATATAGATTATCAAGGTATTATCAAGGCAATGTAGATCTCTCGAGTCTCACCTTAAAATGAAACTCTTCTGCTGAGTTTGTCTGTCCTTCTATCTGGTAAGGGCGATCAGTAGGAAAGGTGAGATCAGTAACACTGACGGCTACTACACCAGACGCCTCTCTAGAAGCTGGCCCAGTCTCACATACCAGACTGGAAAACACATCAAAAACATAAGAAATACATGATGACACTTCTGAAAATTAAGAAACTGATCACCCTCAAAAAACGGTGATACTTTTGACAAGAAATGATCAAATCCAGCTGCAGTATAGTTTACTTCACAAATGTGCTTGTCTTTCACTTTGTCACTCATTGTGACACCAAAACATTTTTAGACATACAGTCCTGACAGTTTTCCATGGAACAGTATCAGTGTTTGACTTTCAGTCAAGCCTTATGGTTCAAATCTACTATATAGAAATTTTCACAGCTGATTTTAAGTATAGAAATAATGTGTCAACTGGGTCAGTAGCAAAGACCAATGTCTAAAATGATGTATTTCTGAAGAATCTCTTTCAGATTACAGCTGCAATGTCACAGAGAATTACATTTAACTACTACTGCTTACAAACCTGAAACACATAAAACAGGTCTTAAATCATAAACATATCCAGACACAGTTAAGTACGTCTATAGCATTAGAAATTCAGTATCTGATTCAAACAAGCGGCAAATAGATGTGTTTGTCTATGTACTTGTGAGCCACTTGTATATATAATGATAAAAGAATCACTTTTCAGTGACAGCCTAATTCTCAAACTACACATACAAAAACTAATTTTTTCAAAATGTGATTTTAGCAAAACTAAACCCACATCTTATCAAGAAAACCATTCACTATTGTCATATCTGTAAACTCAATCTGCAATCTTATACCATAACACATAATCGAGGCACTCACATCTTGCGTGTATGATTCTTTTTCAGACACTCGACACCTGCAATCTGCACCTTGTGCTCTGCTGTCTTTTCACCCAGATTTTTTCCAGTGACGGTCAGAAGAGTACCACCTTTAGTAGGCCCAGCTTTGGGTGATATCTAAGAATGTTCAGTTATTCTTAAAGATGGCCATATAATCTTCATCAAAATATTTCAGTCACAGACTATGCTTATTTTGGTTTTAGACAGCATGAACTCAAAACACATCTTCCCAATGATGCCCATTTCAAGACCAAAGAGATCTTACTGTCTTCAATCCTTCTTTAAATCATGCTAAGATATTGAAGTGTTTAAAATGTCTTTCATAATGCAGATTATAAATTATTGCTCATCTTTATTTGTCATTTACTTGGCTGCATTGAGGCAGTATGTTTCTTAGATATATTTTACCAATAGCTAACCCATGCATCTCATTTGAAAACATCCAAGGATATGACTGAAATGGTAAGATTTTAAAAAATTCAGTCTTAGTCTAAATGAACAAATGAATATGAGACCAGGCAAATGTTCTGTGATTGATGCTTCTTAATGTTAAAATAAAAATACTTGAAATATATAACAATACGGACCATATAAAAACATATGCAAGTAAGGGACAAAACAAGAGATAAAAATCCAGCCAAAGGCTGGTAGATAATGGGAGCTGAGCCCGGCGGGTGGTGAATGAAATGGGAAAGCTGAATGTTACGCAAAGAACATGTCTTAACGCAGAAAAACATGCCTGTAGCCCAATGACCTTGACATAAACTCACCATATTCTTACACCCAACCCTACTGCAACCTACTTCCTATCTGTATTTGGTCAAAGATTTGAGAAATATGGGATCAAACACGATTTACTGGTGAAGACTTACTGAATATACAATAGGGGGACACTGGGCATTGTGTGGTTCCATCCAGTCTCTCCCTGCTTTCTCACATTCTGACTTGGTAGTGCAAGTGTCAATACACCATCCACACCCTAGTGGATCCAAACTAGTTAAACACTCATAACAGTCTGCATGCAAGGCACAGGAGGACCCAGGAAATTTCACAATCTGTGAGGGAACAAAGAATATAGAAACTTTCCTTCTGCCAGCTCCAAAATCACAAAATCCAGTGCATGGAGTTTTCAAACTGTTACAAATACTGATGTTTTCATCTGCCCAGGATGAGCCAGAAAATCTCATGACCAGTAGGGTACAAAAAATGCAATCCTTCAGTTCAAACTTGATATATTTCAAATTACACAATCTTAAACAATGCACATGCTTTAAAACGATTGCCTGAAACTTCAATGAACACATTAGTTTGAAATGAAATCGACTGGGTTGGACTATTTGACACCTACGAAAATCAGTAATAATTTTTGAAATTGTTATTCAGGCTGTAGCACTGAGAAAAAAAAAGTGGCCAAATTGTACCACAATGAAAAATTCCTGCCACTAGTTCTTTTCATAATGAGATATTCAAGCACAGAGGCAAAGTAGTTAAGTCAGTAAATGCATCCCACTTCTCCTCATTCTCTTCCTAAGTGATTCAGTGGCAGTAATGGAGCCTATTAAATGCATGCCATATGTTAAATGCCACAGGCAGATATTCAGAAACATACATACAACTAGACTCAATGCTCTTAAAAAAGTCTTATTGTTTTGATGTAACCCCTCTTTATCTGACTTTCACTACAGATAATGAGAAAAAAAAAAGAAGAAAAAAGCCCAGACTCATGAGGCAACTGCAAGTACATTCATGAGTCCTTTTGTTTTTCAACAGCATAAATCCATTGCTTGTTATATCTTGCACTCAGACATTGAGTTATACCACTGAAAATTTAATCCTGATGTGGAAACTTGCAAAATGGCATTTGCTTTGTTCTGGTGGCTTTATTATGTCATGATCAACTGACTGAATGCAACATCATGAAACATAGGCCCATTATTATTCAGTTTTGTCCTCTTTAATAAAGCAATAGACCATGAAGTCTAAAGCCATCTTGACTGGTAATGATATATATAACACCAGCAATACTGAGCATTTAAACTTCACCTTGTCACCAGCTAGAACAAACATATTGCCCTTTTCATCAAGCTCCATGTCACTCCCAATAGGTTTCTCTCCCAAGTTGTAATTCAGAAATTCACGGGCATTGTTCACGTCTGTTTGATATCGATGCTCAATCTGAAAGAAAACATATAAAAGAAGATTTGTGATGGCTGATTTGATAGATAATCCGTGATGATGATCTATTAAAACTAGAAGATCAAGGCTAAAAAACAAGAATGTCACATGACTAATTAAGTCACAGTTAAGTAACTAATATGACTGTGCAAGAAGCATCTGTACAGTATACTGTTTCATAGTAATATCAATTTCCTAAATATGACTGAAACAGTAGTATCCATGTAAGTATTTCCATCAAGCCAAAGATATATTTTAGCAACAATACTGAACACTTATATACATGTATCTGTGCAACCCAGATCATTGATTTGATAGAAACTTGTAAGACTGAATAAATAATGTGAGAAAAGAAAGTTTGATTTGTGCATGTTTAACAATTTGCTGCAATAATTTCACAAACACCACGTATTCTATGATCACTTTCTGTATTACTGAATTTTACATAGAAACAAAATACAATAATATATGACCTGTCCTGTATCTATCCAAACTCATACATTTCCTCTGCAAAGATGATCACAGGTTTTTGCACTTTATTAATAATATTAACCAATAGAAAAAAGGACTGTAAATTCCTATGATATGTAATTTATAATTGGGCCTTCAGATCATTCATAATTTTCTTATGCTCAAGTCATATTTTGTGAATTTTGAGCTGTCAGCTCTACTGTAATGTCCCATTCAAACTCACTGAAACATGACTGAACAACAGAGTACATTAGCTTCCAATTGTGTTAGTGTTGTAATAATGAATCTATATATATATAATTGGGTAAAATTGGGCGGTTGTACTCTATAGCTGAAAAAACTACTGAACGTAGAGCCATGAAAAAATTACTGAAAGTAGTTCAAAGACTGAGCAAGGTTTGTATAAATTCACTTTAAGGATGCAACAACCTTAAAAATTTAGAAAAAATAGAAAACAAAATGGGCCATTCGAGGTTTTCCGATTCGTCATTTTTACAGCTCAGACAGGGCCGAGTGTTTCGTCTATTATAAAAGTGAACTTTGGAGGCTATGTTAGCTTACTCCTCCGTTAATACTTAGCCCACACGCTTCAAATTTTACACACGTCGACAGTATCTACATACCCAGGTTTTCGTCACATAAAACATACAAAAACTCCTGTCCCCGAATTTATCGAAATTGATTTTTTCGGTCATCCCATTTTAATTCACCATTTTGAGTGAACCGGAAGAATGATACCATTTTGATGCGCCGCCTGAACGCGGAAGTTTGGTTCCGCACCAAGAAACGAAACCCTTCGTAGAAAGGGTAATTAAATAAAATAATTCTGTGTGAAATTGTGGTGTAACAGTAAGTTCTATTAGTCATAGCATGGAATCCAAATGCCGTTTTAATGTAGCCTAGATCTAGATCACTGTATATACGGTTGCCCTTAGTACATGGAAAATTTGCAAGATATATTTTGCGCGGGTCGGCTAGTTTAATATTAGTGGCAAAAAACAAAATCATGCTCATGGCTATTTTACTTTTTTTTTTCAAATTTCTCAAAATGTCAACAAAAAAACAACAAAAAAAGACCTCAGCACTGGTGACTGTATAATGAGCCCAAGAGATTTAATCTGATCCTACTGATATGTTATTAGAACATGAAACAATTGTCTTCCAACTATCCAATCACTGGGACTCACCTTGCGTATGTTACCATCTACATCTCCTGCCATCAGTACAGTTAAATCTGACCTAGTTTCAAAATTCTTGATCACTGTGACCAAACTATCCACGTTCAGTAGAGGAATCATCTTTCCAGCAGTGAAAATCTTGATACCTGCATTCTCATCCTTCCCACAAAATGGATCTTCTGAAAAATCCACCTGAAGGGGGGAAAAGAAATTGAAAACTGGTGCAATAATTGAATTTAGAGTTTCCATTTATTCACAAAGCCTACTGATCTCATGACAAGTTACTATTTCATAGAATTAAAACAGCAGAATGAAAGAAAGGTAACCTGCAGGAAAAGGGAGGAGGTTAGCTGCAATGTCTACCATTTAAACAGCCACTCAATAATGAGAACTCCCTTACTTCCACAATCAAGAAAGAGGAATGAAAAGAAAGACATAATACATGTACATACATTTACAAAAAAAATAAAATATATGGAATGAAAGGAAGCCATACAGCTACAACCAAGAAAACAAAAGAATGAAGGAATTTATATGAAAGAAAAAGATGCAGTTCATGAGGTTTTGTATGATATTGTTATGCATATGAGGAATATATTACAGACGAAACCAGAATTAAAACCAAAGGACCCAGAAATGAAATTCTCAAAAGCTTCAATCTTTCGTCCTATATTGGAGAACACCCCTTCCAGTTCCATCTTGGTGGTGGAATATACATTTTACTATATAATCTCCTGTTTTCTTGTAATACTATTCATGTACCTGATTCTGAAGGCACTTGACACCTGGTCCCCTATTCCAGTCAAGTCTAGATGCCTTGCCCCACTCGCCTTTGTAATAGCATTCATAATTTCCCTCGTGAAACAGGCTGAGAATGTAGTCCATGTCCATTACACACAGTTCTGTCCCTTTTGTCTGATCAATGTCGTAACGTTTGGAAGGATACAGATGGGCAGCCGCAATGTACAATTTGTCATTGGCTACAACAGCCGACTGGGCCTGATTGTAAAGGATATCCCCTACAGTACAAGACAACTCCATCTCTATGTATGACTTGTAAATTGGGTCTTTAGATGGTCCATAACATATGCGTCCAAGTTTTATTCGAATTGCATTGGCAGTTAGCACATCCTTTTGTTGATTCATCACAAAGTAGAGGAAATGACCATGTCTGAAAGTGTGTACAAACTGCATGAAGTAGTTGGCCCGGTACTGTGGCAGAATATCCAGGGCTGATCTCTGCTGCAACTCATCATTTTCATAAAAATAACTGAGCTTGTATTGTGTGCCTCTCAACCAGAGTTTTCTCATAGATATAACAGATGGAGAATACTTCTCTGCTCTGCCATCATACTCCTGGAAAACATACACAAATTCTTCTACACTTCTATCTGTACTGGAGCTAAGAAAGACTACAGAGGATTTTTTACTACCAACCAGCCTGCTGGCACTGTCTCCACCGATTTCTTGATAGATTGATATGTTATTCAGGCTATGATAACTGCACTTTCCTTGCCTGGCTGTCCCACATACAAATAATTTATTTTTCCATTCATCAAACTCCACTATTCTGAACTCATTCGCCTGCAATTCTCCCTTTGGGCATTCACCATCAGGTTCACAGTTATAACCATCTCTGACTGGTCCATTATCCATGCGTTCCACAAAACGCAGGTCAGAGGTCAAATGGAGCAACATATTCCTACCCCCAACATAAACACTATCTGTTTTTGTGTGAAATACAACTGCATGGAGGGGGGAATTTCTTGCATCCACTGTGAAATTGATCATCTGCAGGCCAGTGATGCAGGGACACCACATAAGGCACAAAGTAACTGAATATGTCAACACAGTCTCAATGACCTTTCCCATGGTAAGTATTTTTTTTATCACCAAGTTCAGGCGTAATGCTTGTTCATTTTACTATTTCAAGGAATATCATCAACTTGTCTTTCATCCAAACTGATTTATTTGTGAAGTTACATTTCGCTTACATCTGAGGAAGAAAAAAACAAGAAACAATTTTAATGAGTCAACAAATAGAAGATATTTAAATGACATAAAGCGTGTGAAAGAAGTTTTGGAAACTCAAGCACGTGTCACTGAATTTAAACAGTAGACACTGACACATTTTACTGTGAAAATAGTTCCAATGCAAAAAAGAAAATATAAGCAAAAACATGACTATAATATAAAGAAGTTACTAGAATCCTTTCATTACAGTGGAAAACACACTAATTTTTTTTGAAAAAAAAACCCAACTTTATCTATTGCTTGAGGGCCAAAAAAAAAAAAGTTTTAAAAAAAACACCTCAATTCTAATCCACCACATAAAACATTATCAAGCCTCTACCCTGAACAAACAATTAAAACTGTCATTATGTAATTATGTAATGGCCTATGTTCTTGGTGATGAAGTGAATGGCTCTCTCACTTCTGATTTAAGATTTTAACTACCACCTGACACAGACTTTTTACTTCCTGCACTTGAGAAAGTCAGAGTGTAGGACTGAATTGATTTCAGCATTGTGGACCCCTCATATAATGATATTGCTGGCTACAAGATCGCTGCTTTGTTGGTATTATGATAAGGTCTGGAGGAGCAATAGCACATTTGAAACTGACAGAGAGAGAAAATGAGTGTGAAAGAGAGAGAGAAAAAGAGAGAGAGAGAGAAAAAAAAGAGAGAGAGAGAGAGAGAGTGGGAAGGCAGACAGAAGACAGCGCAGACTCACATCCATACAGAGAGAGAGAGAGAGAGAGAGAGAGAGAGAGAGACACATACACACAGAGGAGGGAACACAGAAGACAGTGCAAACACACACAGAGGGAGAAACATATTATAGAGAGAGACACATAGAGTGAGAAAAATACACAAACATACAGAGCGAGAGAGAGAAAGGAAGAAAGGGAGACAGAGAAGGCCAGGCATTCTGTGCTAATCATTACAAAAATCACTTCCAGCCAAGCATCTGATGTATTATACCAATTAATCTGACTCCACCACTAAAACAATCAACATAATCTACTTGACTCGCCCATCTATGTTCCATCTGGGAATTTTGGTGTTTAAAAGTATTCCCATTTATCAACTGATTAGAATCAGAACTGAATACTTTGAACAAGAATGACTATCTTGCTTAATTTAATTTGATTCAATAAAAAATTTTTTTTTAAAAATCACTGAACACAGTAACTGCATGCTACTGGCTACAGTAGCTATGTATAACAATGTATTTGCTTGAAAGCTGTCATTAAGATGCACGTTGAACAATATTGTTTCGTGAGTATCACATTCCAGGGCAGAAATTAACTTACAACTTTCATATTCTAAGTCTCATTCATTCATTGGCCCTTTGATGATTCACAGAAATAAATTCATATCCTTGACAGTTATGTCAAAATAAATCAGAAACAGCTTATATCTGCCAAACTTTGACACTAAAAAGAAAATGGGTTTCAATTTGACAAATGCCGATTAGAGTGTTATGGTTTCTGTCGACTAGCGCTGTCAACATGAGGAAAATGGTTTCCAGCTTATGGGGATAGAAACAGCAAACATGCAAAAAGTCATTCTTTGCTCATTGGAAGGCAAAGCTAAGCGGATGTTGTAAACCACTTATTGCAGCTGAGTCACGCAAATAGACACTGAGCATTATATCATAAACAGCTGTAAGACGGAGTGAAAATGACAAAGTGAATGTTGCTGGTATGCACATCACTGGTGAGCTTTACAGTGAAAGAACAAAAAAAAACAAACCCGGAATAATTTAATTTATAAGTAGTATTTAAGTATATCCTGGTTGCTAAAACTGTAAGTTTATGGAGAAGATGGTAAAATTCTTCCTTGTTGCAGAACCACAGAACTGTCCATAATTATTTTGCAAAAATCCCTATATTATTGGAAAATTAATTTTAAAGAAAGTCTTTCAGCTGATAAAAACCAGATGATTTAATTAAAATCTTTGCCAAAACCTTTTAAAAAAAAAAAAAAGTGAACGTTGACATATCACGTTTCAGCATAGCCCTGCTCAAATGTGATTGCAATTTATAATAAGTTTTAGTGGGAACAACATAAACTGTAAGCAACAGACTTAATTTACTTTAAAAAAAAAGTCACACACTGACAAGCATTAAAAAAAGTATTCAAGGATAGACTAGAAAGATGTTAGATTTGCTGGATCCACTGTGAGGCAACGACACTCTTGTCAAAAGAGACAATTCATTCAAAAAACAGTTCAAATGACTAACAGTCAGTGAAAGGTCTATCAGATAATGAGACCATGTCCCTGTGTACAATGTGTGTAAGAGTGTTGTGCCAATAAGTTGCAGTACAAATATGAAAGACAACAATAGATAACTAATATTATGCAGCATGCAGCAGAGGCAGACACACAAACATTTAACCGTAAACAGTCAGTCTGAAATATAAGATAAGAGATTAAGATTAAGAATCACTTTACTATCCCATGAGGGAATTTATTTTCACACGCATGCATCTGAAGTATTACTGCACAAACGTGTCAAACTCAGTAACACCCATAAGACATCAAAGTAACATGGAAAAATATTAGGTACTGTGCAGTAAGCAGCTCACCTAAGTATGCAGAAAAATGTATAAATACACCAGCGAAAGAGAAATTGTTTTATGAAACATAGGACCTAGAGATTTGTAAAAACACATTACCTTCACATATATCCCAACCATATATATGCACAGTGATTTAACAGTTCCAAACTGCACTTGTTTCTGAGTAAACTAAATCTTTGAATGATACTGTAAGTTTTGCAAGTAGCTCAAGCAAGCCCATGAAATAATGTCTCCCAGCCGTGTTGGGTAATTGTGATGATTAATCCTGGCTACAGAGCAATTAATGCTCTCCCATTTCCACACAGTGCCATTCCTCCTCTTCCACTTCTGTGGGAACTATTTGTAGCCCTCATTATCAACAATAAGCTGCAATTACATGGATTTTTAATCCCTGCATAGAGGAATGCAAGCTGGAATAAAGTCTATTGCAGCTTTCCCTTCTTCCACTCCTGAAAGTGAAATTGTTAATTTAGTGTTAACTGTTATTATTCCACTTTCATTTGTTTCTTAAAATGAGGCCCTGGGTTTTTATTTTGCATTCAGAACCTACCCTATTGAGTGATTCATTTTCCTTTTTTTTTTTTTAGCCTGGTGAAGGTCTTCACTGACCATTGGGAAATGTAGGAGATCACAAGTTATACAATAGCTCATCACTGTTCTCATTTGTTGCACAAACTGCTCCAAGCATTGTTTAATTTCTGACTGGCAGTTGACAGCTTCATAAAAACAACTATGAAATGTCTAGCCATAGTTATGACAGCTTTAAGGGAAATCCTTACTTTCTATTTTCATTCAAGTACGTAAACAAAAAGGAGTAAAAAGGTAAATATGAATTCATCTCAAGAAGTAAAAACATAACTAATAACATACCAAAAAATATAAATGTGATATTTTTATGGTGCAACATTTGTGTACAGTATTATTGGCACACTCCTATACTTGAGATAAGTTGGTTTTCATGAGTAGTATTTGAGAAAACAAGGGATGAGAACACTCTCATTTGTGAATTTTGAACTCTTCCTGAAAAAACCCTAATGTTTCAGTGATTATTCAATCCAGCCCAGGCCTGATCATTTCTAAATACTTAAGCAGCCAGAAGAAACATATATTCAAGCATGTGTTGAAGTTCATTCATATTTCTGAAAAGAGTATAAAGCACCTTTTCAAAATGATGCAATTTATTTTAAGTGATTCGCGGTACCTTTAAATAATTTAATACAGAAATACTGCTCCAGAATAGAACTCAAAACTCAAACTCCAAACCCAGAATAGATGGCCCATTCATTCCATTACCTCATTGCACTGGACTACAAACGCTATCACTTGATTTTATCAGGATTGGGTCGTTGTGACAGAAACTATTTTAAAAGCATGATAAAAATTAAAACATAGGATATATGATCAGGAGTTTTAAATTAAAAATAAAACGTAAGTTCAATCATGTGACCTAACATTTTCAAAATCTTGAATTTTTTCTTCACCTGAAAATATCACTGCTCCATCAGTGACCCCATTTAATATCACACTTAAAATAACTAAACTAGTTTCTCCAACAGTGTATGTTTCTCAAACAACAGTGACAAACTGATAATTCCTGATTTAACAGTTTAACTCTTTCCTTACCGCGAGCCGCATTTTGCGGCTCAAGCGAAATCCCGATTCCTACCGCGAATGAAATTCATGTTCAGTTCCAATCCAGTGTTTACGAAACACAATTTTTGTGAATACAATTCACTGCAGTACATTCAGACCTTAATATTTTGAATAGACATTCATTTTCGCACAATTTCATATTTTTTGGTTGTCTATTGAGGGAACAAAATGGTGGCTCAAATATAGCTTGGTCCAACCGTGGAATACTGCCCAGAATGTGTGGTAGGGAAAAAGTTAACACTGATCATGTTAGGAATTTTGAAGACCATACCTGTGATTGGTTAAATCCCCAACTCTCACCCAATCACCAATGTCAAAACTGGTTTCACATCAGTCTAGCAAACTGTCCTGAAATCTGATCATCTACTTTAGACTGGGTTATGTTACATATGATAGTTGTATGTCATTTTGTGGCTTTTCAAATAAAAAAAATCACACACTGAGGTCTTGTCACATGATTTCTGGGGATTTAAGCTCACAACAGTGATGAAAATTTAAGTTTCGTGACAATAGTGAAAAAAAGTGTTTATGTCTTTGCAACAGGAATTATTACAAATACTAGCTGGCGCGCTGACTCGGGGAATATGTGATTTTTGAAGTCAAATTTTGATCACCAGTGTGTAAATTGTTATTGAGGTGCAGAATGAAATATATTCTGTCACACTTTTTAATTTTTTCTCAAGAAAATGGATCTCCTTTTTCCAACTCAAAATGTCGGAACACATTCTTCTGTTCAGCTCAGCTGTGGCACAAAATTAACGAAAGTATTAAAAGTACAGTGAACTTGAAAACATTTTAAAAGATGCCCACGTACACCTTCATGTCTTTCTGTGTATAAGAAGATATTTTGTAGAATTTGAGGCTCAGTGGTTTACAGGCCTTTCATGATCATATTGATGGGAGGCTTTGCCTCTAATTTTACAATAAGATTTTTGTACTGGCTTGTGATTGTGGTCCCTGGACTTGAAGAAACTTTATTTTAATGGGCATTTCACTTTGCGAAAGCCGAGCAACCCAACTTAAAGTGGCAAAAAAGTACTAGTTCACTGTATACACAAATAACAGACACTAAATGACTTTAGATGTAACACACAAAGGCAAATGTTCTGCCCTCCCTCTAACCCAAGAAACCTATAGTATAATACAGTAGTCTCCATCTAAGAACCGGGTCAACGGGAGACAGAAAAATCTGGTTCTTAGGCGGACTGGGCACTTAGGCGGATGCCAAAGGATGCCACCCATGACCATGGCTTATCCCCCTTGATTGCTCGGACCTGGGTCGTGACCTCATGATGAAAATTATGTGTTGGACATTTTTTTCTTTAATTTTTTTTTTTTGGCGAATGGTCAAAGTTACGACTTAAGGCTAGCAGAATGCTCTTTTCTTACAGTGATGTGTAATGAATGGAATGATTCAGACTGAACAATCAAGTTGTGAACCCCAGATGCCGATTTTAGACAACATGAGGCCCAGTGATACCCTGTGTAATAACCACAATCAGCCATAAGTACATGTGCCATGCAAACCAAGCACGTGGTCAATTCAGTATAAAATTCTGCCCCTCGAGTCCGACAACAAATTGAACAATTATAGATGTTAATTTAGACTAGGAATGGCCTGCTTGCACTACAAGAAAGTCGTAACTGGGCTCCATCCTTTGTACGGTTCGCCTCCCCCTACCTTCCCTCCACCCGTTCTCTTTCACTGTACTGTGTGGCTTTGTTCTATCCCATCTAATTGAAAGAGAATTTTGCGTTTAATATATATGGACATTTTACGTAAAAGTGTGCTCGTCTCTTGGTCAAATGCCGGGTTCTTAGGGGGATGGAACTGAGACAAACAAAATCATTAGTAAGTTTCAAAAGGCAGCTAAAGCATTTTTTGTTCCAGCAGGCTTATTTTTCTTGACTTACCTGAGGGGAGAGAGCATGTGATAGAAGAAGTGAGAATGTGATGGGAAGGGAGAGAGAGGGGGGGTGGGGAGAGGGAGTGTGGGAGAGAGAGGAATGAGTTTTTATTACTTGTAAAGCGCATTGAGCATTTATTGGAAATGCGCTATATAAATGTAATTTATTATTATTATTATTATTATTTTTCGTTTCAGAGCGGGTTCTTACGCATGTAAATTGCACTGAAAAAATTCGGTTTCGCGGCAACAGCGGGTTCTAAGGCGGATCGAGTTCTATTTCCTAAGGCGGCGAGTTCTTAGACGGAGACTACTGTAATAGGATAAAGCCTTTGGATGGCTATCTCCACATAATACGTTAATAATCATAGGAAGTGCCCCCCCCCCTTCCCTCAGAACTAGTAGAAGAAATAGTAAGGAATAAGATTGTAATTATGTAATTATAAAGAGGACAGCGACCTGGAATGTGAAACACACCTTTTGCGCTGCAAGGTCAGCTTGATTTTGTGCCTCATCGCCGCGAACATTTGGGAACTGGAAATTATATAGATCAAGGCTATTATATCGATCGGATGCCAAAAATGGCGTGGGGGTTAACTCATACTGCCCTGAATTCTTTCTCTCCATTCGGTCGATTTTTCTCAAATCACCATATACAAAAAAAATGGGTCATGCTTGAAAACTGTTGTAATCTAATAAATTTGTTATTTGTCAGTCAAATCACACAAGTTATACTTGTCTATAGCCTAGATAAAAATCCTTTTCAGATCTACACTAGATCTAGACCTACTAAAAGTACTAACGTCTAAAGATTTAAACATCCAGGACAAATCATTGCTTTCAGAGTTAAGACTTAAGCCACAGATGCAAACCAAACTAATGTACTACCTATCAGTTGATGAAAGCACAACTGCGACTCTATCACTGTAACCCTGTCACGAGTGAATGTTACTAGATCTAGATCTGGATCTAGATCTAAATACTTCTAACGGTAGAGAATAACCTCCAACTCCAAGACTGCTTTCAACCAGTGCAGTGGTTGGGTGTTCACTTTTCAGTGAAAGTAAATTGTAGACTCACAATTCCACTGTTTTCACTTGTTTGCCTTTGTTCTCCTGTTTTTGGGCCACGAAATATGGTTTTAAAACCCCAACAGAAATATTTGATATACAATGGAACACTTTTTTGCTCACCGTTTGCGTTCTCAATGTTGTTGTTACGCTTCCTTGAAAGTTACGGAAGTCGTTCGTGCAGAAGAGAAACCTGCCGGCATGCCTGTTAAGAATATATTAAATTTATCCTGAGAAATTTTAGCCTCTTTTATTTTCAGCCATCAATAGTTAAGAATATACGATACATCTGCTCAATATTATTACTGATACTTGAAGGTCGAAATGGTAAATACATGTTTATATGACTAGTTAAAATATTGTTCATATTTATCTTGAAAATATTATTACACTATGACAAGTGTACCTGGCAAGTCAAGGAAATAAAAAGTATCCGCATGGAGACAAAGTCGCGTCAGTTGCGTGCTTTCTCTTTGAAAATTGTGAAAAAAAAAATCTGGCGTCATCGAGGTCGTCAAGGGAAAATCAATATTTAATGTAGCCTCCCACCCCATCACTTGAAAACCAGTCGTCATTTCTTTGTCTCCTGGCGGGGAAAGAGTGAGGAGAGTGAAAGCAAAAGCAAAAAAAAAAACCATAATAATTATAATAGAAGTGCCGATTTAAGAGAGATCTGGGCATAAAACGCAAGAGAATGAACAATCAACAACACTATACTGCGAAAGTAAACAACACAAACGTTCAAAGTGATGAAAGAGCAAGCAAGTCGTTAAAAAATGTGAATTTCTCCGAAATTAAAAAAAGAAAACAACCTTTGAAATTTCAATTTCCTTCTTTTGCGGTGGGGTTGGGGGGGGGGGGGGGGGGAGGTCTTTTGTGAAGAAAGGTCTGTGTTTCTGTTGTTGTTGTTTATTTAATTTCGAACCCTTTTGTGATTTATTGTTATGTTCACTACTGCTTGTTCCTGTCAAGGGGCTTTAGACCCCCCCCCCCCCGCCATTTTCACTTTACAAAAAATGTGTTGCTTGATTTTGATATCACTATTATGAGGTTTACTGATAACAATGAAATGCTTATAAATTATCCATAACAACTCACATATGGCTAAACATGTAGATACTTGAAATTTGCGTAGGCAGAAACTTGTCCGCGGCGTTCGGTGCAGTACATACATGAATTAATAAACACATATTCATCGTCATGATGGTAATAATAAAAATAATAATGAGACACGTATAAATTTTTATTTGCCATCTCCAACCAAAGTAGATTAGACGCAGGATCGTCACAGCCAGGACAAGGTCTGAAGCACTGAGGAAATTCCAGCTGATGATGCAAAATCAATCCAGGAAAGGCGTCAGAGGAAAAGGTTCTATTTCAATATCATACAAGAAAATTTTTATAAAGACGGGACTTTCGGGACGTCGGTAGGCGAGGGTCGCCAAGGGACAGACCCCCCTCCCTCCAGGGGGTTAATCCTCGTCTAGGTGGATGTTTTTATAGTAAATGTGCGGCTCGGTCATTAACACTCAGAACATGAAATATGTCTTTGCTTTTGTTTCTGTCTATCCTCTTGTGCCGTTAAGCGTCGAGGGGAGATGTAGGTTTCGGACGTGGGCCGGATGGGTAGTGTCTGCCATGGTCAGGTTGATTTGTTTGGTTGTTTCTTTGACACCTTCTATCCATCTCTTTCTGGGACGCCCCTATCCTCTGGATACATACCTTTTCACGATATACGCTCTGTGTGTTAGCTGTTCGTTTGGAAGCCACGTGAGGTGACCAAACCGCTTCAGCCTTTGTTTTGCTATGTCCTAGACATGGCTGTAGCGTCAAAGTCATACGGGCTAACAACGTTGTCCGCAGCCCCCGGCGACCCCTCATGTGCTAGTTTTACTTTTCTGTGATGTCTCGCTGTGTCACGTAATTGTTTATTGTAAGTCTATCGAGAACATGCGATATCATTCAAGTCGGAGTAATTACGCTAGGTTGGCCTTGGAGTGACGCAATTCTGTGACGTATCTAAGTGCGATTAGGTGGCCTTTATGCATCCCGTTGTTTCTGGATTTCCCGTTCGTGAACGTTCTATCTAGATGGGTATATAAAGGATGGCAAGCGAGCGAGTGTGTGCAAGAGTCAGTTATTCCACATGTGGGCAAGATCCCGTTATTTTGTGTGTGCAAAACCCAATCTAGGTTTTTGTAACTGCGTGCCTTCCTCCTAAGTATGCTGTGAGATATCCAAGGTTCATCTACAGTTATTAAAAGTTAATGTTAATCGTTCATCGGATCCTGTTTGCATTATTTCTACGACAGTTCGAGACAGTTTCGTTTTTAAAGGGTAGCAATTCAGATCACCTGGCTCTCCCTATCATAACGTGCTGAAATTTACCTCGACTGTTACAATGGCACAGTCCCCAAGTTGTCTCTGATGACATCGTCATCGTTTCTGCTCTTGTCTCGATGTATCAAATCTGTGTCAACGAAAAGTGTGTGTAACTCATATAGGAGTCCTTCCAAAATGGGTTTTGCCTACCAGCACTCAACTCAGCAGCAGCGCTCTGTTCATGCACATTTGATCTGGCATGGTGAAAGGAAGAGGAATCCCAGCACACCGGGCATCCCTATAATTATGTGCTCCTCTCCCCGCTCAAAAATCCACTCGAGGGGTTTCCTACTTATGGTCCCAGTGGCCAGCTGGTTCCATGTTTGTCAAGTTCATACAGGAATGTCATACGTCTTTCCATCATCCCGTCTGTACCCCTCCTCAATCATTTTAATCATGGGGAGGGGGGGGGCACTTCAATGTCTTCTTGCGCTTACAATCGGAGGGTGATCATCTGCAGGAGTTCTTTCCTGTCGTGCTGCAGCTCTCCCCGGACAACAGAGTTGCCGGCAAGGTGGTCGGCTATCTTATTGCCTCTAACACCAGCACGACCCGGGCAATAAATTATGTGACGGACAAGGTGAAGCTTTGTAGGATAATAAGGCACTCGCGCCGAAGCATTTTGCTGCCGACTTTTCGCAGCACGCTTTGCAAGTCGGAGGCGATGACGGCATGGTCTGTGCTAAGCTGCTGAGCCGCAAGCCAACGAAGACCCTCAGTACAGCCTCTACCTCCATCCGCATGCTAGACACAGTGGCTCTGTGCCCACCAGACCCCCTACCCATTGGTTGACCTCATTTGTATGCCACAAAGCTCCATCCATACTTGTTGTCGCGATTGACGGATCCAGCTTTGAAGAGGACAAAATCGCTTGATGACGAGTTGTCATGTATCAACTTCCTAACCTCAAACTCAGTGGCACCAAAATTCCAATACCAGCATGTTCGTCTCAGAGTGATTATCACCCTGGTAGGTGTCTGTTGTGTCCTGGCAAAGCCGAACCCATTCTCCTCCCTTAGTGATGTCCTCAGTACTGCACACCAGACTGAGAAATTCCTCGGCTGCCGTCATCCAAGACTTCCCACGTTTGATTCCTGCCCCCCTTAGAGTCTCATGTTGATAAGACGCAGGAACACCGCAACCACGACAGATCCACGGCACTGAGGAAACCCCAGCTGATTGATGCAGAATCAATCCAGGAAAGAGGTCCGGAAATCTGCATCACTCTGGCTACTGCTAAAGAAGCGCGAGAAGAACTAGACACCGTCAAAATCGAGAAACTGAAGATAGAGCTGGGAAACAGCAAACTCGACCCGATCTCGGAAAGTGGTGCAATGTAAGGGGGCGGGATGGGGGTGTCACGGCTATTCGGTATGGCTATCGTTAGGCATCGTTGTCTGGTTACATGCACAAAGCCAAATAGAGAAAATACCGAGTTATGTTCACTGTTCAGCCACAGCTTACTATCTAAAACATTGCGGTCCCCTAATAGCAGCCATTAGGGGTACGTATACTTATGACGAATGAATATTTTCAGCTCTTTCCTCTCTGCTTCAGAAAATATACCGAGGATTATAATTATATAATTATATAAAGGTATGAAGGAAAGAATTCTATATGTCCCGAACATCCAATCAAGAGACCCTAAACCCTCTTATCCCTGGGGCCTAATCCTGTCCTTATCGGTAACCCAAATCGTGTGAGAATTACCGAATCCGGTTATCTTGAATTGTAGATGTGCGGACAGAATTAAAGGTTATGGAATAGTTTGATAATAGGTCTGGAATTGCGGGTAGGGTTTGTAATACATTTCTTTCAAGTTTAATCATTTTTAATATCTATTCTCGCTCTTGCTCCATTAAAAGGCTTCAGAGTTTTCTTTAGATAACAGGATTTCGGACATTCTCCCCTAACCCTGTCCCAGATCTCACCAATTACCCTTCTATCCAGAAAACAAAGGTTTAATGTTAGGGATAAGGACAGGGCAAGGTTAGGGATAGGTTTACAGTATGTCGACTGGGTGGTCAGGATGTGCAGAATTCTTTCCGAAAAAAAAAAAATTGCCTTACAGGCAGTTCTCTCCACGCTCTGACCACTTGAGGTCGCTGCTGCTTAAATCCAAATTATCGTTGCTTTGCAAACAAATGGATTCACACCTGTCTCATCCACAATCTCAGTGGTCTTTGAAACCTCCACGCAGAACAGACCGAGTCCAGTTGCGCAATGTAGCCAAGACACTCAGAACAGTTTTTTATTCTAGGGTTTCACTGCGTTACAGCTGGGTTTCGCTCGTTTTTAGCCACTCACTTGTGGCCAATTTCCCAATAGTTACTGTTGCACCATAATCTGATGTGACACTTTCCCTATTGGCCAACGAAAATGCTGTTGTTGCCCTAAACGTGAAGTTTTCACAAAAATTCATGGCACAGACAGGAACTCCATAAAGGATGTACGGATGTAGAATTTGAAATGATCACTTCCTTCTGCAGGCTTGTTGGGCGATCTAACTTTGCGGGGTGAAAGGCAAAACGCTCCATGCAAATACACCGGACTAATGACCTTATGAAGTTCAGACAAAAATGGTGAACAATGCCTTCACGTTCAATGACGGCGGGCTCATAATAAATAACTGAAAAAAAAAAAGATATATATTATTGATACAGTAAGACTGCAAACTTTGTTGATCAAACAGCTTATTAAGGACAAGCCTCATAATCCATAATCTACAATGCTATTTTGCTTTCTGTTAAATAGTGTTAAATTAAATTAAAAAAGAAATACAAAAACAGTTATATTTAATAAAATTATGAGGTCTTGCATGGGAGCAAACTGAATTTTGTGTCTAATATTCACATTCAACACTTACTCGTATATCCGAGACACAGAATACCGAGACGAACCATTCCTTCTCCCACTATATGTCCACAAACTGCGCGCGTAAATATGGTGAGCACTACTCTTTTCCATTCAGTTATGAAGGGGTGTGGTGTGAATTGTTGCATTGTTGACATCGATGATACGCGCCCAAGTCTACGGACGCAATATGACGAATTTATTCGTCTTGGCATCCTGTGTCTGGACTGTCTTCTCACCTACTACATTGTATATCAAGCTTTTAACGGGCGTTCATTGCGACCGGTGGCACATTGAAAGCCAAGCCTGTTTTGCATAATGTCTGTTTTGACTCAGTGAGCTAGGTCTCTCTTGCCAATAGAAGGACTGAGGGGCACCAAAGTCGGGCTGTGCTTAGGGCATCAACTGCCCTTAATCCGGTCCTGTCAAAAAGTCACATTAAAATCCACTAGTATCCCACAAGCATAACAACTCTATTCTGCACAGCTAGGTTTCGCTCGTCGGTAGTTGGATCTTAGGATTGTTTTGCAATTACTGTGAGAATCAAGAATATATCTTGCAGCCTCTTGTAGGATTATCGTACATAAGCCCTTAGCGTGTACAGCTGAGTGTTGCTCGGCTGTCGCAGTAGAAGTATTGACGCTACACTACCCAGCAGGTCGCTTCAAAGCCCGACAAAATAATTCACTTTTCAACATTGCAAAACACACTTGATATGATTTTACAAGCGGCAGTCTACGAAGCAAGCTTTATGATACGTGGGTTTTCTATGTGTGTCAAAAGGGTTTCAGTGGAGTACTTCACGAAGCTGAAAAGCGCTTGTTTTGAGGTGCTAGTTTTCTCGCCCTTGAAGCGTTCTCGATGCTCTCTCCCCAAATGACAGTTGTGATTCTACTCTTGTTTAAATCAAGAGCACAGGGTCGATCTTATTCCGCTACAATAACTCTGCACTTTCTAATATCTTTTACACAACCAATCCGGCGGTCAACAATATGTGTTTTGACACGCCGTATTTTGACAAGTCACGTCAATAAAAAAAAACCTGCGTTTCACAATTGAAACATTAAATTTTTATTGCTACAGCAATAAGAAATCCACGAACAGAGACAATATAAAAAAATACACCCCACTCTCTCGTGAATTGAGCAAATGCTCAGCTGTTATTGTTGCTATTGTTGTTGTGCATTAAATTCTGTTCAGAGAAATTAAAATAATTGAATAAAAAACAAACAAAAAATAGTGGCACGGGGACTCCAGCACACACTACCCTATCTAGCACAGATGTGCCGTGTGACTATGTGGTTGCGAGAGCACTTTTTCCCATGACATGGACGATCCTAAGTCTAATACTATAGTACCAGTTGCCCCTTAAGATCTAAGGAAGTAGGTTCTAATCCGTATGTTTTGTCCGGCCTACCCCCGACCAAACTCCACCCCAACTCTCAGTCCCTCAGAAGCACCTTAAGGGAGGAAACTCGCCAGACCCTAAGCTTTACAGACTAGTTGGGCATGACTAGCCGTGCGAGTACCTTGGTCGACCGCCGACCTCGACGCTACATGGAAGCAGGAGCCAGTGACCACCCAGGTTTCCCCAAAGTGGCTGTTCTGTACTATAAATAAATTTGGGTTTTTCTTATATGACACAGAATCCATACATTGTCTGCCGTTATGGGTTTGACCTCATTATGCATAAACTCAGATATTAAATCCATTTCTTTACAAAACTTACATAAAATACATGGGTTTCACTCAAACAAGTTCGATTAACACCATAAGCCAAAGATACAAACATTCTATTGGAAATAGGGAAATAAATATTCCTTTTTGAAAAAGTGTAAACTGCACACATGATTACCTCCCTTCGCCCTTGACGCTCTTCTTGACTTTTATCTACAAACCAGAAGCAGAAGTGGGAATCGATACCATTATATTTCTCCTTAAAGGGAATGTCACAAGGGATTGAATACTTTCTCGAACATGTGAAACCTTTCACCCGCTTTTACGTTAGGGTTTTTCTTTATCTGGTTTACAAGTTTGAATAAAATCAAATAGGTCTAACAAAACATTAAAATGATTTCATAAGAGTTTCATGTCTGACAATATCAGAAAGTCTCAGTTTAGGATTCGAAATTCGATACCAAATCCTTTACCAAGGAGATGACCTCACTACCTTTACCGTTAAAAGTCCCATAACTTCTAAATCATGAAATTCATCGTCGATGTCGTGGTCAAACTGCCTATCTCATGGAAACAAAATTTTACAAAAGAAGGAAAAAACTTGCCGGATTTGCCATATCTCACCATCTTAAACACTAACAATCTTATAACCCATTAATTATGATATACAACATCGATGTCATGTTGAAACCACTTATCTCATGGAAACAAAAATTTACAAAAGGCTTGTCAGACTTGTCTGTCTTGTGCAACGGCCTTGTTGACTTTGTCGGTGTTGTCGGACTTGTGCAGCAAACCTGTCGGACTTGTTGGACTTGTGGGGCCGATTTTTCAGACTTGTCACACTTGTCAGACCTCTTGGACTTTTGTGGTAGACTTGTATGTTGGACTTGTCAGACTTCTGTCGCAGACTTGTTGGATTTGCGCGGCTGATTTGTTGGATTTGTGCGGCTGATTTGTTGGATTCCACAGACTTTTTGAACCTTTGCAGCGGACATGTTGAACTTGTCAAACCTGTGCTGAGGACTTGTTCCACTTGTAGGGATTGCTGAAATGTCGGATTTTTCAGACTTGTTGGGCTTGTCAGACTTGTTCGGTGCACTTTTTGGACTTGTGCGGCAGACTTGTCTGGCATGTCCAATAGACTAGTCGTACTTGTCGAACCTGTGCGGCAGACTTCTTGGACTTGTCAGACTTCTATAGTGAACTTGTCTGACTTGTTCTGCAGACTTGTCAGCCTCGTCAGACTTATGCGGCAGATGTGTTGGAGTTGTGCTGCTGATTTGTCAGACTTGATGGACATCTGCAGTGGACTTATCAGATATGTTGGAGTTGGCAGAATTCTTGGCGAACTTTGTTGGACATGCGCCTTATTTGTTAGATTTGTCATAATTGTGCAGCCGGCATGTCAGACATGTCAAAATTATGGGCTCTGTGCAGTGGACTTGTCAAACTTGTCGAACCTGTGCAGAAAATTTGTCGGACTTGTGCAGGTGACTTGTTGGATTTGTCGTACTTATCGGACTTGTTGAACCTATTTGGATGACTGATCATACTTGTCAGACTTGTTTCTTGGACTTGTAGGACTTGTTCAGCGGACTTGTTGAATCTGGACGGCAGATTTTCTTACCAACTTGTCGGACATGACGAAATTTTTTTGGCAACTTGTCGGACTTGTGCATCAGACTTGTCAGATATTTTTAGCCAACTCGTTGGACTTGTGCAATTTCATTTGTCGTAATTTTTCGGCCAACGTCAGAATTTTTCCACCAACATCTCAGAATTGTGTCTTAGACTTCTCAAAATTTTTTTGCCATTTTGCCATACTTGTGTGTCAGACTTTTCTGACCTTTTGGCCAACTTGTGGTACGTGTGCGTCATTCTTGTCAGAATTTTTTGGCCAACTCATCGGACTTGTTTGTGATTCTTGTCATTGGCCAACTTGTTGGACATGCACGTCAGTCTTGTCAGATTTTTTGGTCAACTTGTCGTACTTGTGTGTCGGACTTGTCAGAATGTTTTGGATTTTGGCCAACATCTCGGATTTGTGCGTCAGATGAAAAAAATTTTTTTTGGCCAACTTGTACTTGTGTGGTAGACTTGTTGGAATTTTCCGGACAACTTGTTGGACTTGTGCGTCAGACTTGTCAGATTTTTTGGCCAACTTGTCGGACTAGTCAGAAATTTTTGGCCAACTTCTGGGACTTGTGCGTCAGTCGTGTCTAATTTTTTGGCCAACTCGTCGGACTTGTTCATCAGTCTTATCGTGATTCTTTGGCCAACCTGCTGGACTGACACGCCGGACTTGTCGGATTTTCAGTCAACTTGTTGGACTTGTGTGTCACACTTGTCGGAAATTTTCGGCAACCTTATTGGACTTGTGAAAAATTTCAGCCCAACTCGTCAGACTTGTCGTTATTTTTTTCCAACTTGTTGGTCTTCAACATTGGACTTGTTGGACTTTTCAGACAACTTGTTGGACCTGTGCATCACTCTTGTTGGAAATTTTCAGCAGCCTTATCGGACTAGTCAAAATTCTTGGCCCAACTTTTCAAAATTGTGTATTAGATTTGCCCGGATTTTTTGGCCAACTTGTCAGACTTATGGGCTGAACTTTGTCAGAATTTTTCAGCTAACATCTCAGACTTGTGCGTTGGACTTCTCAAATATTTTTGGCCAACTTCTTGTACTTCTGTGTTAGGCTTGTTTGATTTTTTGGCTAACTTGTCTTATTTGTCCGTCAGTCTTGTCAGATTTTTTGGCCAACTCGTCGGACTTATGTGTCAGACTTGTCAGAATTTTCCGGCAACTCGTCGGACTTGTGTGTCAGACTTGTCGGAATTCGTTTGTTAGACTTGTCAGATTTTTTGGCCCACTCGTAGGACTTGGTCGTCAGTCTTGTCGTAAGTTTTTGGCCAACTCGTTGGACTGGCACGCCGGACTTGTCAGATTTTTCGGCCAACTTGTTTGACTTGTGTGTCAGACTTGTCGGAATTTTTCTGCCAACTTGTTGCATTTGTAAAATTTTATGGCCAACTTGTTGGACTTGTATGTCAGATTTATCAGATTTTTTGGCCAACTCGTAAGACTTTTGCTTCAGACTTGTCCTAATTTTTCGGCCAACTTGTCGGACTTGTCAGAAATTTTTGGCCAACTTCTTGGAGTTGCATGCCAGACTTGTCGGATTTTCCGGAAAACTTCTTGGACCTGTGTGTCACATTAAATTTTGTGGGAAATTTTTGGCAACTTTATTGGATTTGTCAAAATTTTTGGTCCAACTTGTCGAACTTGTGCATCAGATTTGTTGGAATTTTTTAGCCAACTTGTCAGACTTGTGCGTTGGACTTGTCGGTATTTTTTAGCCAACTTGTTGTGCTTGTACATCAGTCTTGTCAGATTTTTTGGCCAACTCATCGGACTTGTCAGAATTTTCCGACTAACTCGTTGGACTTGTGTGTCAGACTTGTCAGACTTTTTGGCCAAGCCAACTTGTCGGACTTTTCAGAAATTATTGTGCGTCAGACGTGTCTAATTTTTTGGCCGACTTGTCTTGCTTGTGTGTCAGTCTTGTCAGATTTTTTGGCCAACTCGTCGGACTGGTTCGTTTGTCTTGTTGTAAGTTTTTGGCCAACTTGTTGAACTTGTAAAATTTTTGGCCAACTTGTCGGACTTGTGAGTCAGACTTCTATCAATTTTTCAGCCATCTTGTCAGACTTGTGCGACAGACTATGTCACAAGTTTTTGGCCAATTTCTTGGATTTGTGCGCCAGACTTGTCGGAATTTTGTGGCTAAGTTGTCGGACTTATACATCAGACTATTTCAAAATTTTTCACTCAACTTGTTGGATTTTTTGGCCAACATTTGGATTTGCGCGTCAGACTTGTCAGAATTTTCTGGCCAATTTGTCGGACTTGTGCGACAGATTTGTCAGATTTTTTTACCAACTTATTGGACTTCAAATTCGGAAATGTCAGATTTTTCCACCAAGCTGTTGGACTTGACCATTACTAACTCTTGTCAGAAATTTTTGGCAAACTTCTCGGACTTGTACATCAGACTTTTGGGAATTTTTTTGTGAACTTGTCGGACTTGTCCATCAGACTTGTACTAGGAATTTTTTGGCTAACGTCGGAGTTGTGTGTTCGACTTGTAGGAATTTTTATGCCAACTTGTCGGACTTGTACATCAAGTCGGAATTTTTTTACCAACTTCTCGTACTTCTCAGAGTTTTCCGTCCAACTTCTTGGACTTGTGCGTCAGATTTTTCAGATTTTTTGGCCAACTTGTCTTGTGTGTGTGCCAGTCTTGTCAGATTTTTTGGCTAAATCGTCGGACTTGTGCGTCAGTTTTGTTGTAATTTTTTTTGCCACTCGTTTGACTTGTACGTCATACTTATCGGATTTTTTATCCAACTTGTTGGATTTGTGCGTAAGACATCAGAATTTTTCAACAAATTTTTTTGGCCAACTTGTCGGACTCGACTTGTAGGAATTTTTTGGCCAACTTCTCGGTGTTCCATGTCAGACTTATCGGATTTTTCGGCCAACTTGTTGGATTTTTAAATCAGACTTGTCTGAATTTTTCAACAAAATCTTGGACTTGACTGGCGCCAAAGAAAAAGGCTTAAGAGTAAAACAGACTTCTATCGTGTAAAGGGGGGGGGGGGTAGTGGTGGCTCCTCACAAAAAGTAAGGATTTATGCCCCATGGCATGGGCGGTAATTGTTGTCGGTGTTGAATTTGTTGGTTTATTTATTTGGTTGTCGCCCGTACTATAGGCGGCGAGATAAATTTGCTAGTTGTGCAGAGACTAGATATTTTTATTGAGGTGGCCATGGCGGGTTCCAATGAAAAAAAAAAAGGCGCGGGGGGTGGGGGATGTGAAGTGGGTTGGGGGTGGATAGCAGAAGTAGGTTGGGGAAGAAAGAGGGGAGTCTTTTGGTACTGGGGAGGGGAGGTCCTATTCCATAATATTGGGCCCCCTGACGGCCCTGTGTTGGTCAGAATACTAAAGGAGGGTGTGGTTAATTCTGTCGGGGTGGGAGGGGGCCGATAGCAGATCGCAGGCCGAGGTTGGAGAGTGCCCATTCAGCTGTAGATCTAATTGGACAGGACCCCGCCACCCCCAGGGCCGCGATGTAAGATAAGGTGTTATAGTTGTAACGGGTGTTAGTAGGGGCGCCGACCCTGTGGCAAAGTGGCTATTTCTTCTGAAAACAGGTTCTTTCTGGGTCTTTTATTCATATCATTTAACTAGTTTTAAAAATGTTATTGCCTAAGAAGTGTTAATCAGATGACAATAGCTGTGTCTGTGTAACACTTAGATCCTGGCTGTATGTTTTCATTAAACAGATGGTTTTAAATACATGTTAAGAAATAAAGTTCTTAAGATACGACAACTATCAAATGCACCAAGATTAAGCAAACAAACAAAACATTAAAAAAAAATAAATTCTGGCCTTCCTGATTGCAAAATCATCCAGCAGTTCATCAAAATTTATCTGTCTAAGTTTGTCACTGGCAGTGCTCAGAATGCTCAGTTCAGACAACCTCTTTTGATACACTGTGGGCCTCAATTCATTTTTAATTCTTTTGAGTCTTGATAAAGACCTCTCCTCCGAGCAGATAGCGACCATTAAACTATTAAACAGCATCGAGATTGTTTCCACATTAGAGAAGGCCATCTGAATGTTGTGCGAATTGGCCTGTTTGGCAGCGAAGCCCCCCTAGATTTTGAGGCCTTAGGCTTCAGCCTCCCTAGCCTAATGGTAACAGGTGGTCTAGAGGCAAGGTGCTCGCCTCTCATGCCAAAGGTAGAGGATTCTAAACCCGGCCGGTGCAGGCGTGATTGGAAGTTTGGGATTTTTCTCATATTTTCGTGTTCCTGATCCTTTGGGGGGTGGGGGGGGGGGTAGGATCAAGTATCTAGTAGTCTGAGATAAAGATGAAAAAAATTCGGAGGGCCCGTGTGCACGTTGCCCACGTTAAAGATACCTTGGCTGTTGGAAATCGAAAAGAGCAGGCCGAATAGGCCGCTGCCCGGGCAAAAATCAAATAAAATTCATCCACTCCCTCCCCCCTCATCTCTCTCTCTCTCCCCCCCCCCCCCAAAAAAAAACAAAACAAAAGCAACAACAACAACAACAACAAAAAAACCACCGATCGGCGCTGCACTATGGCGACGACGTGCCTGCTCCAGTTGTAATTGGGTGCAATGACACAAAAAGGCAGATTTCCCAAATGGGATTGAAGTAGTATACAAATACAAATACAAAATAAATCCGGCACTGATAATCTGTCTTTAAGGGGTACGGAAGACTGAGCCAGTTTTTCACCTGCAATGACACAAAAAGGCAAATTTCCCAAATGGGATTAAAATAGTATACAAATACAAAATAAATTCGGCACTGATAATCTGTCTTTAAGGGTACGGAAGACTGAGCCAGTTTTTCACCTGTTATTGCGCAATAAGCCGCCGACCCCTGCTGGAAAACTGAGCCGGCTTTTTGATGTAGATATCGACTATGTTGTTTTCGAACTTTAGCTCGATTCGCCTGATGTACCAACCCTAAAGTTACTGGACTGTATAAACATGACAGATCTTTGGATAGACTCAGTATGCTAACATACAACAGAAACAGCCACAAACTGACTGACACGACTCAATAGGCTAGCCCAAGGCGACACAGAGACAGGCCTAGTCAAGCAGTTTGTTTTTGATCATGAGTTCCGAACCACGTCTGGTGTGCTGTGACCTCACTCGAAGATTAGTATTTTTAAATAGTTTTTATCATGGTTTTAACAGCTCTCAATATAAACATTATCCTGCTCAAAATCCGACTTCCACCGATCCCCCCACTCCCCAAGTGCACCATTTAATTCTTACAAAATTCACCAGAAAAAAAAGCAAAGAAAAAGTCTTAAATAAGCGGCGAACGGAAGAGGTTGACTAGTCCTTTGAAAAATTAAGTTTACTGGATATGCCAAAAACCGGCTCAGTCATCCAACAGCTTTTAAGAGCTACCTTTGAAGTTTTGAACAATAGGATTAAAAATCCGGCTCGGTTTTCCGGTACCTGTCTTTAATGTCCAATCTTTGCACTAGCAAATCTTTTATTTTTGCACTTTCTAACTAGATTTTCAGTTATCAGCACCAGATAATTTTGGTCAGGAGGTCAGCTCCTCACAACTCTTTACTTATAATTATAGATTGAATAAAAGAAGTTGAGCTGCGTAACGATAGGTCTCATTTTAGGCACCCGCATTTGTATTGTTTTGACTTAGCTTATAGGTTTTTTTTCTAAGCGATTCTTTTTACATTTATGATAGATTTACTGAATTACTGACGAAAAACTCAAAATGGCATGGAATTGAAAAAAAAGAGATAGCGGCATTTTCAAATGTAATGCAGTGGCAAAGAATGGGCTGGGAGGATTACTTAACATGTTATTGTTAATTTCACCAATAATATAATAAACTTCATTTTTATTAATTTGTTATTATTTTTGTTTTTTGAGTAAGTGCACTTTGCTCCTTTCACAGCATTCACGTCATTTCTATGACTCTTTCATGTTGCCTTTAAAAAAAATTGTTTTCTTTTTTTTTCCCTTTTGGTCGTCTCTGATGTGATTGTACATGGGAAGGCTATGTTTGTCTCATTTCTTGCATCTGTTAATAACCAACATAAGAAAAGTATATTGACATTCTCAAACGACCACAGGACAAAGACCCTGCAAACTTGATTACAGGTGGGAAAAATAACTGATCATATTGACACTCTCAAACGATCACAAAACAAAGACTCTGCGAACTTGATCACGGTTGGCAAAGTAACGATCCGAACACTCATATTGCCATTCTCTTACGATCACAAAACAAAGACTCTGCGAGCTTGATCACGGTTGGCAAAGTAACGATCCGAACACTCATGTTAACACTCTCGAACGATAACAGAACAAAGACTCTGCGAACTTGATTACGGTTGGCAAAGTGACAAGCTGAACATGTTGCCATTCTCAAACAGTCACAGGACTAAAACTCTGCAGACATGATGGCAAAATAGTGAAGACAGTTTTATTTCGACGTTTCAGCAAACGGCAATTTACGGCAAGCACCTGATAATGAGATACGGCTTTTGTTAAGGGACCGTAGTGTAATTACAAAGCTGAATAGAAAAAAAAATACCAAGGTGTGTTCACTGTTCAGATATAGCTTACTATGTAACACCCCGCGGTCCCTTTACAACAGCCTGAAGAGAGTGGAAGGATGGTGACAAAGATGGCGGCCATGATGATAACGATGAGGCTGTTGTTAGAAGTACGTACGTACCCCAAGGGGCTTGCACTAGGGGCGCGTACGTATAAGTACTATCCCTAACCCCGTCCTTATCTTCAACCCTAAATCTTATCGAATCCCTAACCCTGCCCCCCCCCCCCCACCCTTTCAACCAAAAAGCAGGAGGAAAATAAAACGAACATCTGAAAGAATTATTAATCATAATTAAGTAAGGCTGTTTGCCAAGGGGCATTTCGGGAGGAGATCTCTAGCCCTGGAGTCACAAAAAGGCTTTAAAATAAGTATTTCTAGCATAAAAAACTCGGGGGACGTACGTACTTCTAACAACATCCTAACGATGATGTTACTGATGGTTATTATGTCGATAACAAAAACGATGGTCGTAGCGTCAGGGCCGTCTTCACATCATTATGGGCCCTTGGGGAGGGGAAAGCAAAAAGGGAGTTTCTTCCCCGTTTCTAAAATCAATGTAAATTTGCATGCATGCCCCCCTCCCTCCCCCGCCCCCTAAACCCTTGAGGCCCCTGGGCAACTGTCCAGTGTTCCCATGCGTTAAGACGGCTCTGCGTGGCGTGAAGGTGGCAATATTTTATCATATCAGATGTACAGCGACTGTTGGGCCTAAATGTTCTGAAACTGATGCAAATCACAAGGGCTGTGTGCGTGATGACAATAATGGTGATTATATGGAAATAAATTAAAATACCTATAATCATCGCAATATATCCACATTAAAAATTATGACTAAAATACAAAATAATGTAAATTCATAATATATAGAGACGTGTCAGACAACAAGAACAAAATAGTTACGTCACAGCACAGATAATTTCAACCACAGAGTTTACTGCAATACCAATAATACTGACCAAGTGATTCACAATCAAGACATAATATTCAAAAGGGAAGATGAGATACGACAGCGGAACAAGTCTACAAACTACTGATCTTTCGGTTAAGAAAATGCCACTTACTCAAATTTACAGTGGACCCCCCCCCCCCCCCCCCCAATCCCAAGCCAATAGTTAAGGCTTTCCCTTAAAAAGAACATTTCGTTGTTGAACGAAGATTTGTAATTTTTGCTTTACGTTTACGACACGGGCCATTTCCTCCAAGAGCATTATTTCAACAGAGGCATTACCGGGGAACTTTCCTTTTAAGGAAACCGAGACATTAAATAATTGTTTACAGCCTAGCTTGTTAGGTTTAATCGTCTTTTCATACTTGAATTATTAATTAATGCAAAGTGTGTGGGCTTTTCGAGAGGAGTTCTGATGGAAACTAACTGTAAATAAAAAAGTTTAAAAATAAGTATGTCTTCTTCCATAAGCTAAAAAAGGATGGAATGCGACAAATTATATCGCTGCCAAGTCTGAAATAATGCAAAGTGCACAATTTTGAAATAATGCAAAGTACACCATTTTGAAATAATGCAAAGTACACCATTTTGAAATAATGCAAAGTACATCATTTTGAAATATTGCAAAGTACACCATTTTGAAATAATGCAAAGTACACCATTTTGAAATAATGCAAAGAACACCATTTTGAAATAATGCAAAGTACACCATTTTGAAATAATGCAAAGTACATCATTGCCCACTCTTGAAATAATGCAAGTATAAGATTTGTTCTTCAATAAATTCACGAAGAAAGCGTTGCAGTCACGAACCATTAAATTTGCGTCGCTACTGATATTTTCCAAAGTATAGATATAGATAACCGGATTACATGATACATTATGATTATCACAACAAGCATCACGGTTAGGCTACGAGGATATCGTATTGTAGGGGAGGCCAAAGTTGCTTAAAGTAAGAGCCACATACAGTAAGCTTCAGATATGCGAGAGCCACACGATATCAACAAAATTTACCCACACGTTTATATTGTTACATGCGCATTTGTTACAAAACTTTTATATTTAAACATTAAGAAATACGTGTATGCGACAATATTTACTCAAGTGTGCAGTTTTTTAAAACCGTTAATTTGTATTAATTTCAGTAATCACAAAGTACACATTTATATACTAAATGTTTAAAAAAAAACAACAACAACAAACTCAACCAATACAATTCCAGGAGCCGCATATTGAAGGTCAAAGAGCCGCATGTGGCTCGCGAGCCGTGGTTTGGCCACCCCTGTCATATTGTGATAACCTTAGGATGATAAATGAACTTTCAACGTGTTGGAGCAGATGTGTGGATAAGTGTACAGTTCTAGGCTACATCGGGCGAAAATAGCAAACTTTCAACGTGTTGGTTGGAGCAGATGTGTGGATAAGTGTACAGTTCTAGGCTACATCGGGTGAAAATAGCAAACTTTCAACGTGTTGGTTGGAGCAGATGTGTGGATAAGTGTACAGTTCTAGGCTACATCGGGTGAAAATAGCAAACTTTCAACGTGTTGGTTGGAGCAGATGTGTGGATAAGTGTACAGTTCTAGGCTACATCGGGTGAAAATAGCAAACTTTCAACGTGTTGGTTGGAGCAGATGTGTGGATAAGTGTACAGTTCTAGGCTACATCGGGTGAAAATAGCAAACTTTCAACGTGTTGGTTGGAGCAGATGTGTGGATAAGTGTACAGTTCTAGGCTACATCGGGTGAAAATAGCAAACTTTCAACGTGTTGGTTGGAGCAGATGTGTGGATAAGTGTACAGTCCTAGGCTACATCGGGTGAAAATAGCAAACTTTCAACGTGTTGGTTGGAGCAGATGTGTGGATAAGTGTACAGTTCTAGGCTACATCGGGTGAAAATAGCAAACTTAGAACCCTAATCCTCCCCTCTTTTCTATATTTTGAAATTTTGAGCATTCGTTCCACTTAATGTCTCTTACTTTTTGGCCCAGTAAGGACTCAGTGAGGAGAGAAATAAACACAAACTGCCCCACACTGCTTTAAATCAAAATACACTGTAGTAATGTCGAAGCAAGCTTAGTTTGTTCACCTGCTCACGTGACCGATAGACCTGGTGCTTCGGCTGGCAAAGTGCCAGGACCTAAGTCCCAAATGGTCATATGGGTAAAAATGGTCCGTATTTTATAACAAAATCACAACGTCGAAGCAAGCTTAATTTATTCATTTTTTTTCATATCGCCCTGTTAATGCCACCGATAGACCTGGTGCTTTAGCTGGCAAAGTGCCAGGATCGCAGTACCAGTGGCCAAAATAAATAAAATTGGCCCACACCTCATATCAAAATAACAATGTGGAGGCCAATTTATATTATTCACATTTGCATACCGTCCTGGCCATGCGACCAACAGGCCTGGTGCTTCAGCCGACAAAGTGCCGGCCAGGACCTAAGACCCAATGGTGAAATATATAAACTTGGTCCGCACTTTATATTTATAACAAAATCATAATGTCGAAGCAAGCTTATCTTATTTATATTTTGTTTGGGCCTGTTTGTGCCCCCGACAGGCCTGGAGTGTTCCAGCGTGCTCAGTGTCCGGGCTCAAGTCCCCACGGTCGATCAATGATCGTAAGCTGCGCTTGATGGTGATAATGTATCCACGAATTGACCCGGGCCCAGGCCAGTTTCATGATACAACTTCTCAAATCCAATTCTATAACCAGGGGCTTCTTCGGCCTGAAAATAGAAATACAGGGTAATTTCAATTTCGGAAACTAAACCAATAATTTATTATTGCTGAATGATAATCACAGCCAGAATGCGGTTATATCATTAATTTTGTAAAAGTTATATCCATTATTGTTGAGAAACAGCTGTTTGTATAATGATAGCGTATGCAGGTCATTAAAACTCTGCCATATGTTAAAAATCGACAAACATAAACGGCGACAACAAAACAACAGCAGCGACAAGAAGAGCAACAAAGGCAACAATAATGCAGCAGTAGAAGCAGCAACGTTAATGGCAAAACGCAGTCTTAGTTCTTGTTTGTTCCAACTCACTGCTTGTACAACTGAGAAATTCGACATTAAACGTTTGCGGATTTAGTATTATGATAAGGAGTTAGAATAAATCGGAACTGTGAAACAGTTTGATAAGTGCCACAAGGCATTTTAAACAAGTGTCAAAGTGTGTATTTGTTATACCTCTTCCATACACCAAATGATCTCCAGTTTTTCAGAAAATGGAGATAGAACAAACAAGAACAAGGCCAGGGTCAGGAAATATGCGAATAAGCCCACGGTGTCAATATGATGTGTCCCACTCCCCGTGTTTAACGCTTCCATTGAGCTACATCATATCCCTTATTATTATCTCTGACCAGACGCTACTGTTATCGCTATTGCCATGTCTTTCGAATCTTTAACAGTTAATGCAATGCCGCACTTGGATAAAAGGTCTAAGAAAAACAAAACGAATGTACGTCTACAAGAACAAGAAAAACGCAAAGAAAATGGGAAGAAACATAAAAAACAAGAAGAAGAAGAAGACAGGGAATGGAAGAAAATGGAGAACAGAAAATGAGGAAGACTTGAAACAAAATAATGTATAGATGAGCAAGACTACGAAAAAGAAAAAGTACGGAGAATATGAAAATGCACTTAGCACCTGTCGACCAAAGGTATCGCAAGGTAAGAGACCATCCTCCCGATCATTTGGAGTATGACAAAGTGTTGTCTGAGTAGTTGTACTCTTGATGTAGCCATCACCTGTCACAGTGTCTTCTGTCTGGAAAAGATTACGGCAAAAAACAAATTTTGTTAATAATAAAAACGAACGAACATACAGTGACTGAGCAACCGATTAATTATAGGTATGGTAGGGCCAAGTTGGGCCATCATGTAGCCCAAATACGGTACTCACTACAGGATTTTTGTTTCCAACTTGTAACCAATCTTCGGAAACGCTATTGTGGCCAAATTACCTAACCCTATCCCTAGCCCTAACTCGAAAAACAAACAAACAAACAAAACAACAACAACAAAACTTGTCGAAAAACAAACAAACAAAACAACAACAACAACAAAACTTGTCGAAAAACAAACAAACAAAACAACAACAACAACAAAACTTGTACTAAGAATCCCAAATCATTTAGCCACACGGCGCAAAGAATCACTCCGTTAATTTTGTTCATGTCACCCCGTCACAACAGAAACGGGGATAAAGGAAACGTCCACTATAAACGCACACAACATGCCAAAGCACACTGGACCTCACTCTGAATCAGGCCGTTTGTAATGAAGATAAAGAGAAGAAACTCTACATTAAAACAGAATAAATTAATCATGAATTATAAGATGAGCTGTTCAGTGAATCTCAGTTCTCGCCAGGCCTGTGTACATTATGTATTACAATCATTATAACTGTTATTAGTACTTTTTTTTTGTATACTGCATCTATCTATAGGGTGAAACAAAAAAAAATAAATTATCAACATTTTACTTCAAAGCAAACAATCAAGTTAATGTGCAGTTAAAGAGAAAGAACCATGATCTAATAACAACCCCTCATCCCCCCCGAAAAAAAAACCCCAACGAGATTTAGTTGTCATGTGACCCAGCTGAAAGAACTCTCCAGTGCTTCCCATAAGACAATTCTCACATTATATTTTCACGGTGTTCATTTTGAGAGTCAAAGGCTGCAAAATGAAAAGGCAGACCAAACGAAAATACCATTAATATTTTTACAAAATTAATGATCATTACGAATGGGCAGCAGTTCAAATTTAAAAATTAATTGGGGGGGGGGGGTCTGGGAAATATTTTACCGCTTACTGTGTGACTTTGGAACAAAACTGAACTCTTAAGCTGTAATTTTATGTGCTCGGAAACGGAAACGGCAACATAAAAAAAATCCACCAAGTGGTAAAAAAGAAATAGCATCTCCGTACACATGAAAACATTCTTTCCATTCCTCTGCTGAATGGATTTTTGACGTTACCATTTCCATTTCCGTACAGGTGAAAACACAGCTTTTAAGGGAAAAGATTTTAGACATAAGTCAATAAAAAGTTTCCGGTCAGTACTGGTGTTACCTTATGTTTTGCCCGGAAGGACATGAATTCAAACACTCCAAGGATTATAGCGAGAACCAGACCAACAATCAGTATGTAGAAAACGCCAGCTAAGTTGGTGAGAGATAGGGACATCTTTGCTTTCTGAAAAAAAAAACACAACAAAAAACCCACAAGAAGGCCTTAGTATTATTATGTAACAATAAAGATAAAAAAAAAAAACCCATGTTATTACAATACGTTGAATAGTTAATTGTCAGAACAATAAGGCGCAGTTCATCAAACATAATGACATCAAAGGATCGCAACTAACTGTTTCTGAAATATTTACCGGTCTCTACAAAGAATGTTTCTGTAGGAAAACACTCATGCCATGATAGGTTCTATCTAACGTTTAAATTTTACAATAATATACGTAAAAAGATTTTAAAAAAAAAAAAAGTATTTATTAATATTTTCAGTGTCCCTCTATTTTCTAACTTGTGACTTATGACATAATATTATAATGAAAGTTGTTGAGGAAGATGTTGCGATGATGATAGTCTGTAGACTAGTGTATCATTTTGCTATTCCTTCTGCCGCGACCATGCTATAGATTACGATAACAGAATGAAATGCTGTTTCAGTTGTTGTTGTTGTTTTCCAAACTGCTTGTACCGTCAAAGGCGTGGCTGGAAGAACGGCCTTATATTCTGCAGCCAGCTGGGAAGCCTGTGTTGGCGTGACACTGTGGATCGTCAGAGCTTCTTTGACACCACTTGTCCCAGCCTTTCTTGATCTGCCTATGACCTTGTATCCACGACACAGGCCGGCTGGGAGATCGGCACTCACAAACGGTGTCCAAACCATTTTACCCACCGCTGCTCTATGTGCTGGAGTGCTGGTATTGTTCCCACTATTTCTCTGATCGTCGTTTCAGTGATGGTCTAAATTTCACAGGGATGAAAAGTTACCTTATTTCCTTGCGCCGCTCCACACTGCCCTTTCTCCACCCACCACCTCTGGTTCAGTGTATACAAAACTCCTTCTTCCTTCAGCTTCAAAACTGCGACATTTATGGGATCCCTTGGAGAAAAAAATCAATCAATCAATCAATCAATCAATCAGTCAGTCAGTCGGTCAGTTAATCCGTCAGTCACCCCTGTTTGAAGCTACTAACTAAATCAAGTAAACTTTACATTCATCTACCGCCGGTCCATCCATCCATCCATCCACCCATCCATTTAAATTACATCAAGACAAGAATAACAAAAGTGAAGATACTGACAACTACGTGCAACATTCCTGGAGTGACAATGACAGACAAATAATTATCAACCCCTCCTCCCCACTCCCAACACATTCTTCGGCCTGAAAATAGAAATACAGAATTATTTCAATTTCGGAAACTAAACCAATAATTTATTATCGCTGAATGATAATCACAGCTAAAATGCAGTTATGTCATTAATTTTGTAAAAGTTATTTGCATTATTGTTGAGAAACAGCTGTTTGTATAGGCTACTGAGTATATATAGCTAGAAGCCCACTCTTCGGCTGTGGTTTCCGCTCCGATGTGGCTGCAACGTCGGAAATTTTGCTTATAAAGCCAAAAGTAGGACACGATTTCACCCACTATGCGGTGTTTCCATGTGTACTGGAACGTCAAAAATCCGGCAAGTTGTAAAAAGATATAGGCCATGGGACCAAACTTGTAGCTTGTCATTCCGTTACGCACCTGAGGGGATAAGTTGATTTTTTGCATGCAAGCTCTTATGCATCTCCCCTACACAAAAAACCATTGTTGTCATTTCAAGTCTTGCACATTTTTATATAATTTGTATGTAAAGTGTGCCAATAAATGATAATTAATGATGCGAATTGAGTTTGCCATTTAAACAATGCTATTTTAATCAACCAATGGAATTGAGCCTTTCGCCGCGAAATCCAAAATGGCTGCCTCCATGATGGAATGCTGTATGCACACTAAGAAAGATGTAAATAGCAATTAATATAATTCAGTTTTCTTTGAAAAGTTGGATGAAATTTCGAGAATAAACAATCATGTGCTTTCCCTCTCTCTCTCTCTTACAATAAAAGTAGTAATCTGCAGTCCTTCTTCAGAACTCATGCGCGCCAGGACACTGAGCACCAAGCGTTACTTTTTATGACCTGCACGGTACTATAACAGAAGGGAGGCAAGATGGAGGATGAAAATGACAGCACGAAGAAACAATGCATTTTCTATAAATTCAAGAACCAAACTAATCAAAATAATAAAAGCTCCCGTGCACCCTCCGCGGTATTTGAAATGGACATGTAAAATTGGGTTAGTATAGGTGGTCTAATAAAAAAGCCTTTTGCGTTCAAAGGTGGAGATTTTGTGAAATATATAATTATGTAAAACGATACAAACATGAAAAATACAGACGTTACATAGCAATAAACATTCTTTTAACAATAAGTTATTAATGTGCACAGTTATGGATGACATTTGATTTTTAGTCAAAGATGGTTACTGGGAACATATCAAAACCATACCTAGATTTTCCCTAGGGAGTGCGTAACGAAATTTACTTCAGAGACTAGCTAGGATTTTGGTCCCATGGCCTAGAAGAGTGTTCCCATGTGTATGGAAACGGCGGCGTTTCGTTACACATGAAAACAATCTATTTCACTACCTGAAGGGTCTTTTCACGTTTCCGTTTCCGTTTCTGTATACATGAAAACCCCCAACGTTAAGGGTGTGATCCAGCCGCAGGTGTCATTTTTGCGTGTGCATGTTTATTTATAGGAACGCTCAAGGCACAGTTCTTTACTTTTACGGCTACTTTGATTCAGACGCCAACTGAGATTAAACCCTTCGGCTTAAGGTATGTTTAGAACAGCTAGAGCCATAGCAGTAGAGTGATTTTGTGAACGGGACGACGGAGGGACCATGTTTTCTGCCACCCGTTAAAGAAGACAAAAAAAAAAAAAAAACGCGACTTCACTTCTTGTTTGTCTCAGCTCTACTTTTTTTTTGCCCAACTGAGAAATTGGACGTTTAACGTTTGAGGCTTTTGTATTATGACAAGGAGTAAGAATCAGTCGGAACTGTGAAGTGCCACAGCGCATTTTAAACAAGTGTCAAAGTGTGCAAACGTTATAAGTATTCTACGTACTAAAAGATCTCACGTTTTTTTTTGCTGAAAAAAAAATGGTGATAAAACAAACAAGAACTGAGGACGTGAAAAGCCGGACGACATTAATTTACTGTATTGTAAAGTTCATGACCCCGCGGTTTACTATCATCAAGTAGATAATGGACGCTACCAGACAGTGGCCTGACTCGACTTGACCAAGTGGGATTCTGGCTTAATGCAGAGCACTTGGTTTTAGCACGAACCAGTATCAATGTGAACACACTAAGGGGTGAAACAGACCAGTACAGGCGCCAGACCGGTGGCTCGCCGCCCATTAATTTTGCTTCACATTAGCACAATAGGTACTGCCGACTGCATCCCGCTGCGTTGCGGTGTGGGCAGTGCCTATTGTGTTTGCCTGATGTGAAGCAACGTTTATAGGCGGCGAGCCCACCGGTCTGGCTCCTACGCCAGCCTTGGTCTGTTTCACTCCTTATGTTTACCTCAGCGGTGAGTTTCTTGGAGTAGCAATCCCAAACCCTTTGTTGTTGAGTTTCCCCCCGACAGAAGTTGTGTCACAAGGTTTCCTGTTGTTGGTATACTCAACCACTGGTGACTCAGCCAGAAATGCATACTTGCCTTTGGACTTCAGGACTCTCTTCGAAATGGAAAAAAACAACAATAAAAATTAATGAATGACTTAGTAAAATGTATCATGTTATAAAGGAAGTAAGGCCTGAAACGTAAGCGTGAAAGGGTTTTTGACCGCTGAGCCTTAAATTCTATAAAATATCACAAAATGCATAGAAAGACGTACAGGTGTGCGTGAAAAAGGTCTTGAAGTTCACTATATTTCTTATAACTTTTGTTGATTTTGAGCCACAACTGCGTTGAACAGAAGAAGGTGTTCCCACATTTCGAGCCGGAGAAAGACATTTTTCGAGTAGAATTAAAAAGTATGATAGGAAATTTCGTTCTGCATCTCAATTTATACATTGGCGATTAAAACTCGACTTCAAAAATCACATCAGTGTATACGCCTAGTTATCGGGTCAACTAGTTTATTTGAATTAAACAACAACAACAACAACAACAACAACAACAACAACAACAACAACAACAACAACAACAACAACAACAACAACAACAACAACAACAACAACAGCAACAACAACAACAGCAGCAAAAGCCACAACCCAGCCAACATCCTTACGTCGGTCCGACAAAGATTTTATAGGATTTCTAGGACTGCCGTAGGGGTGTAGTTTTTCCTACATCAAGCCACTGTCAGCGCGATGTCGTAACCAGTGGATCTATGTAGGAATGATGCCATTCCTATGTGCAAACTTGGTGTCAATCCTGCGCGACGGATTTCCGTAAGATTGCTGGCTGGGAACAACAACAACAACAACAACAACAACAACAACAACAACAACAACAACAACAACAACAACAACAACAACAACAACAACAACAACTTGCTCTTTTCATTACCCTTATTCCATCTTCAGTAGACGGAACCAAAACCTCAGGATGTGATATCATGTACTCTCCCATCTGCCTGTAAACCGGGACATCAGATTTCTGTGTAATGACAAGCAAAGGACAAAACTATCATTTATACCAATGTTTCACAAGGTGCACACTACCACCGGTGGGGCATGACAATATTTTACTGCGACCTGGGACTTCAGAATTGGCCGTAGGGATTTTTCATAGAAATCTTAATTTCATAGTGTATTTTAACTTATCTGTATAGATAAACTATTGTTTGTTTATGTCCTGTTGGTGGTTTCCTTGTCTAGCTCGCATCAAAACATCGAACTTAACTCTTTATGTGCCAAGCATTTTTCACGTTTGCCGATACAGGAAGAAAATAGCGGGGGAGATGAATGAAGACTGACTACAGGAACTTGTATTAATAGAAAGTCGACTTTCTTCCTTTCCGAAAGAAAATAGCCAGCATTATTGTGCGCCGATGCATCTGTGATTGGCACAAACGTGATCAGTGGAAGAACTGACATATCGGTGATTGGCACAAAAAGAGTTAAGAGATGCACGACTTTAACGGTTGTAAGAATACGAAAGACATAAATATTTTAAAAAAAATCTTTTTGTACACCGGTACTGCATACTAATTTTGTCCATCCATGGTGGGACGCATGTTTAATGTTTTTTTGAAACTTGAAGTGAGGCGTGGGGCAAAAAAAGATTGAGAAACAAGTACTGGTTTAGACTGTATAATATTAAAGTCCTTTACCTGACTCTTGAGAAATATCTACTTTAACATTTGTGCTACTACATATTCGTGTCGTTCAAATCTATTTTTTTCCTCCAGCTTTGTCTTTCCGATTTGTTTATAAAAACAGTAGCTCTCCCGAAACCTCAATGAATAAAAATTGGCCGGATGTGAGTGTTTAGACTTGGCAAATGTGACGTTGGGTTAGGATTACGTTTAGGATTAATCGCTGCAGCCAATCAGATGTATCAGATTTCACTAGGGACGAACTATTCTATCCCCAAAAGAAAAGTTAATCTGAGACAAAAGGTATAAGAAAAATAACTCAAGAAATTATTCATTTAACTCTGTCAACAAGAATTCTGTCCCATTTTCCCTCCACAACAACCAAGGCACGTCATTTAGTGAGCCTCCAATTAAAAAAAAAAACGTACAATTAATGCCAAATGCTTACAAGAAAGAACTGGAGCGTGGACCCCGAAGCTGTTGCACCGTATTTGATCGTAGGATGATTGGCCAGGTCATCTGCCGATTCTATGGGCGTCACCATCTTCTCGATGGTAAGAAAAGCTGCCAGGTTGGCGGTGTAAGATGAGATGATAATTAGTACAAAGAACCACCAAACCCCGCCTATGATACGACCAGATACAGATCTGTGGATCAGAAAAGAATAGTTGTAGGTAACTTAATACTGTTAATAAAGTGGGTAATTGTACCGACGCTATAGTACATTGCCATGCAAAGTGGCAACAGTAAGGCTTAAACAAGAAAATGATAACATGAGTGAAGTCTGTTTGTCTCGGTTTGGTGTCCGTTTTATCTCGGTTTGAAGTCCATTTTGTCTGGGTTTGGTGTCCGTTTTGTCTCGGTTTGAAGTCCATTTTGTCTCGGTTTGAAGTCCATTTTGTCTCGGTTTGAAGTCTGTTTTGTCTCGGTTTGAATTCTGTGTTGTCTCGGTTTTATGGACAACGGAGTTAAACGAGACCTATCAAGTCCAGGGCTAGATTACGATTCTGTAGGTCCCTGGGCTACAGTTACTGTGAGACCCCCAGTAATAATTGATAAAAGCACACGTTTCTGACTGTTGAAATCACTTTACTCAACTTCTACAATATTATGCCATATTAATAATAATAGTTCGTCCATCAGGTATGATGATGACCTTAACAACACCAGAGGAATAAAGAACAGAAATTGTTGAGAATTTCAACACATGGACAATAAAGAGAACTAAAGGACACAGAGGACAGAATGGAAAGACTGTTCTTTCATGACTTATGGCTTCTCATGTGACTGATAAGTCCTATTTTTGCCCTGCAGACCCTTCCGCATAAATGACAAGAGTGCTCCGTTGGTTCAGTACCACTGGGCCTTTTCTTGCGCCGTTCTCTTTTTTTGATAGCTGCTGGACTCTGTCAGCTTCCCATGCTTTGCTGCCTCTGGTAAGGGCCGCCCTCCAATTTGCACGATCAAGCGAGAGCTTTTCCCACTCACTCACATCAATGGCAAAGGCCTTCAGTGATTGCTTGAGAGTCTCTTTGTAACGTCTCTTTGGGGCCCCAACATTCCTCGTTCCATTGGAGAGCTCAGAGAAGAAGATTTGCATAGGGAGTCTGGAGTCGGGCATTCTGACAACATGTCCTGCCCAACGTAGCTGAAGTTTTTTCAGGTGGCAGAAGATGCTCAATTCCTTGGCACGATTGAGGACCTCAGTGTCTGGAATTTTATCCTGCCATTTGATCCTTAGGATCTTTCTAAGGCAGGCCAGATGAAAGTGATTTAGCTTTCTGGCATGCGATTGGTACACTGTCCAGGTTTCAGCCCCATAGAGTAGGGTGGGAAGGACCACGTCATTGTACACTTTCAGCTTAGTGTCTGTGCGAATGCCGGCGACATCCCATACTCTCTTTCGAAGCCTGCCAAATGCAGAGCTGGCTTTGCTGATTCTTGAGAGAATTTCAGTATCAACACGAGCCGCGGAAGACAGTGTACTGCCAAGATAGGTGAAGTTCTCCGACACCTTCAGAAGACTGTCATGGACTTTGATATTTGGGGTCACAGGATACTTGTCGTCTGGAGTAGGCTGATGGAGCACTTCCGTCTTCTTTGTGCTTATTGTGAGGCCAAAGTTGTCACAGGCACTAGAGAACTTATCAACACAGTTTTGCATGCTATCCTCATCGTGTGCCAGAAGTGCACAATCATCAGCAAATAGTAGGTCACAGACTTGAGTACTTTTGGTTTTGGTTTTTGCCTGAAGTCTCCTGAGGTTGAATAGACTGCCATCAGTTCGGTACTTGATGCTTACCCCTTGAGGAGGAGAGCTAAAGGCTTCTTGTAGCATTGCAGAGAACATGATGCTGAACAGAGTTGGGGCTAAGACACAACCCTGTTTTACCCCATTTGTGACAGCAAAGGGTTCTGAAACACTGCCGTTGCTTTTGACTGCAGCTTGCATGCCATCATGAAACTGGTGCACTATTGTGATGAATTCGGGTGGACACCCAAACTTCGCCAAGATTTTCCAGAGGCCTTCACGACACACTGTGTCAAATGCTTTTGTGAGGTCAACAAATGTGATATACAGCGCTTTATTTTGTTCCATGCATTTTTCCTGAATCTGTCTGGCAGCAAAAATCATATCCGCCGTTCCCCTCTCTTTACGAAAGCCACATTGGCTCTCGGGAAGCAAGTCATTTGACGAGAGGTGATCAAGAAGGCGATTCAGAAGCATTCTTGCCAATATTTTGCTAGCAATTGAAAGTAGAGAGATTCCCCGATGGTTGTCACAGACTTGGCTGTCCCCTTTGTTTTTGTACAGATGGATGATTGAAGCATCTTTGAAGTCCTGTGGCAGCTTCCCTGCTTTCAACATATGATTGAACAACTCGGTCAACCTTTCAATAAGCTTTTCTCCACCGAAGGCATACACCTCAGCAGGAATTGAATCCACGCCTGGTGATTTGTTAAAGGACATCTGATTTGTGGCAGTTCGGGTCTCATTTGCTGTGAATGGCTTGGCAAGAGCTGCATTAATAGGAGTCTGAGGGAGGCGGTCAATGGACTCAGTATTTATATTTGATGGCCGATTTAGCACACCTCCGAAATGTTCTGCCCAACGCTGAATTATGGCATTCCATTCAACAATGCGTGTTGAACCATCTGACGCAAGAAGTGGCGTAGTGCCAGAGCGGGATGGTCCAAACACAGCTCGGAGGCTCTCAAAGAACTTTCTAGTGTTGTTTGTGTCGGCATATTTCTGAGTTTCTCTTACTCGCTCTTCAAGCCAGTCATTTTTCATTTTCCTCAGCTTCTTCTGGAGTACACCCTTACATGCACGCAGTGCATCAGCTTTTGCTGTGGAAGAGGGGTCACTGCAGTGAGCTTGGATGAGACTTTTTTTCTTTGATGAGCACTTTGATTTCATTATCATTATCATTGAACCAGTCCTGGTGCTTGCGGACAGGAAAACCAACTGTGCTGCTGGCGCAAGAGTGTACAGTCGTATTTAGGTCAGTCCAGCTCTGTTCAATGTTCTCAGGGTCAAAAGTCACGCAATCCAATTTTGAGGAGAGTTCTGATGAGAGCTCGCTCTGTTTCTCAGCTGAGCAGTGTTTTGAAACATTTAGGCCTTTAGGTGGCGCTTTCCCTTGGGGGCGTCTATTGCGCCTCAATGTTAGTCTGAGCTTGCAAACAACGAGTCTGTGGTCAGTTCCACACTCGGCACCACACATCGCGTTTGTTACAAGGACATCCTTTCTGTCAGTCTTCCTCACAATGACATAGTCTATGAGATGCCAATGCTTTGAGCGGGGATGCATCCATGACGTTCTGTTTCTCACGGGGAGACTAAAATTTGTGTTGGTAATGAACAGGCCAAATTCAGCGCACAAAGTAAGTAAGCGCAACCCATTGTTATTGCATGAACCAACTCCATGAGGGCCCAAAACATTTGGCCACGCTGAGATTTCGGAGCCAACCCTAGCATTGAAGTCCCCAAGAGAATCAGCTTATCAGCTGCCGGGACAGAGCATATGACAGATTCTAGATCAGAATAGAACTTGTCTTTGGCTTCATCTGGGTTTGTCATGGTGGGCGCATATGCGCTAATGAGGGTGGCTGACTGGGTTTCCCAACTGGGATCCTGAGTGTCATTAGCCTGTCATTTATTTCAATTGGCATGGACTGCAAGTTTCTGACAAGGTCATTTTTAATTGCAAACCCAACACCATGCTGTCTCGGTTCGACTGCACCCTTGCCTTTCCAGAAGAAGGTGTATCCACCACTGAGCTCTTTGAGTTGGCCACTATCAGGGAGTCTGGTCTCACTGAGTGCCACTATGTCCAGGTTGTACCTGCTGAGATCAATGGCAATAAGTGCAGTGCGTCTTTCCGCGTTGTTTGAGTCGTCCTGTAGTGTGCATATATTCCAGGCTCCTAGCCTGAGTAAGCTGAATTTCTTTTTGTTTCGACCGCAAAAAGGGATCCCCACTGGTCGCGGTATACCAGTCAGGGTGATGTGAAGTGGGCTTTCTTTAGGGCACCTTTTCTAGCCCCTTCCTCAGTTGAGGTGAGCAGTGCTATCCTTAAATAAGGCTGCTCAGCTACTGTGGGTGCTGCCTCCCCACGCCTCCACTTCAATCGACGATGAAGCGACCATAGCCCACAGCCACCAACGTGTAGGTCTGTGCTAACAGCTTACACTCTATCCAAACCTGCTGCCACCGCACTCGCCCATCGCCGTTGGAATTTTGAGAGGAAAGAAGACGAGACAAAGATGAAAGAAGACGAGGTGAGTGTTAAGACTGGCGCAAAGAATCTGTTTTTAGTGAGAAAGAGCTGCGCAAACATCAGACTCACTCTCTCGCCTGGACACAACTTATCCAAGTGGCAAGACAGGGTCAAGACGACTGGAAATGTATCCAGGTGCAGGAGGATGCCAGAGGGACAGTCATATTGCCTGACCGGCTGCCTGTAGGCTACTCCACAGCCTCGCAGTCCCAACTGACTAGGGTGAAAGACCCAAACCAAAGAACACCAATACTGGTGGATGCTCTGTGTCACGATATCCAGGCCAGAGTGACGGTATATTGCCATCTGCCCTATCAATCAACCACTGGCCTGCTGCCGCCAGCTTCGAAGCTGCGTCCGGGAAGTTTGTTCAATTCTTCGTCTGTGATTTAGGTAAACAAGCCTATGACCACACCGCTACCGGGGGCCAATATGAAGGACTCAAGTACTGAGGGTCACATTGTGCCCTAGCATGTGGCCGTTGGGTTAATGAAACCTCCTCCGCCCTGGCCGTTTGCACCGACAGGTGCACGCCCACTGATACCATGCTAGCGTACCAGTTCATGAAACAGGTTGTACTGGATTACATGTTACCAGTAATTAATTATTACATATATATAATACCCACCAACCTTTTCACAAAAAATGATGCTATTTGTTGTAAGGAGAAGGGTCTGCAATAAAATCTAAAATAAGGCGCTAATCTTAATCACATAATCTCTGGAGGCCCTCAGCCGGCGGAGGTCTCTGGGATACAGCCCATAAAGCCCATGCCTTAATCTGGCACTGATCACTTCGTAAATTGTTAGTCACTCAGGATTTTACCAGGCTGAAAGAAAAACTTTGAAACAATTTTTGGCGGGCTTTTGTTAACGGGAAAATCAGAATGGACTACGTGGGTGTGAATGGTTGGTCCTTTTTTTGTCTCAAGCCCCCCCCCCCCCCCGTGACCCCACAGCTTTTCGTCACTGCTTTGCGGTAGTGGCATGAGTCATTTTTGGCACTTTTGGGATATTAGAATTAAGAACTGTTTTTTCCTCTGTCGTTTGATGACTTATGCCATTATGATTCTGTTGGATTATTACATTTTCTTATTGGCGCATTTCTTTCTCTGTAATATTATCTGATAGTCCCCATGCTCAGAAATGCCATGGGCCGTCAGCTGCCTTTTGGCCTCGGTCTGACATATGCCCATGAACCATCAGCTGCCTTTTGGCCTCGGTCTGACATATGCCCATGAACCATCAGCTGCCTTTTGGCCTCGGTCTGACATATGCCCATGAATCATCAGCTGCCTTTTGGCCTCAGACTGACATATGCCCACGAACCATCAGCTGCCTTTTGGCCTCAGACTGACATATGCCCACGAACCATCAGCTGCCTTTTGGCCTCAGTCTGACATATGCCCATGAATCATCAGCTGCCTTTTGGCCTCAGACTGACATATGCCCACGAACCATCAGCTGCCTTTTGGCCTCAGACTGACACATGCCCACGAACCATCAGCTGCCTTTTGGCCTCAGTCTGACATATGCCCACGAACCATCAGCTGCCTTTTGGCCTCAGACTGACATATGCCCACGAACCATCAGCTGCCTTTTGGCCTCAGTCTGACATATGCCCATGAATCATCAGCTGCCTTTTGGCCTCAGACTGACATATGCCCACGAACCATCAGCTGCCTTTTGGCCTCAGTCTGACATATGCCCACGAACCATCAGCTGCCTTTTGGCCTCAGTCTGACATATGCCCACGAACCATCAGCTGCCTTTTGGCCTCAGTCTGACATAATAATATGCCATTATCGTGGAGCAGTGACGGTTTTGTTCTCTTTCTCTCCTCCTTTCTCTCTCTCTTTCTCTTCGTCTTAAATTCTTAAAACAAAACAGAAGAACTTGATGTTATACATGAATTGTTCATAATATAAAGCTGTAGTACTGGCGAATATATCTTAGCAACAGTCTTGCTTTATTCATAAAAACCACTGAAAATCTGTACGGTCGCAGCAAGGCTTGATGGAAAGTTAAACTATGGCAAAAAGAAAAACTTCTATGTACTCGTAGCAAAGCCCCTATAAGAAATAATACACAAACGATGCAATAAAAGGAATAGGAAGAGGAAAGTCATTTCCTATGTGAGGCTTTGATACACACAACTTTTTCCTTTTGCCACATTTTGTCTTCTCTTCATGCATACCTACCTGGGGCAGCTATCACTTCCTTGGAACATGAGAGCGCTCATAGCGAACCACAAAGAGTTGAAGAGAGAAAAATCGTTGTGATAATTCATCTCATTTTCTGCGCTTTTCTTCCACTCCAGAGGGCTGAATCTTGATACCAAAAACAGGCCAATACTCACTGTCAGATATGCAACGATAATGCATATCCATACCTGATCAAAAAGACAGAAGGAAAATGCCATTCAGCTTGCCCTGCAATGAAACTTCTCAAGACAATATATTCGCTAAACTGCAAGCGACATCTTTTTTTTTCCCACTGCAAACATTCCATGAACTCCTTGGAGGAATTCTCTTTGTTTTTCCTTTAATTAAAGGGGAGCACAGTACATGTAGACTATATCAATTGTTAGAAAATTGACTTTTTCGTCGGCCAAAGCCTTAATAAACCGCTCGCGGCGGTCATACCCATCATTAATGACGAAACAACTTAAGACAGTGTGTGTATGTGTGTGCAGAACGTTTTGCGTCTGCCTGTGTGTTCTTTTTCTAAAATGACCCCCAGGGTCAATAATTATTCGTAAATTGTCTTTTTTTGTGAATGAAACACAGCTTTGAATGTGTGCACGGATGAATGAATGGTTAAAAACAACACAATAATTTGAATTGACTTAGTTTTTTTTGTCTGCGATGTGTGTGAGTACTGGATTCAAAGTAGCGTTGTAGAATTAAAATTCGTCGGTAGATAATTTTATACATCTTCGCAGCTCTACGATACTGGCATATGTCAGACTTAAAGGAAAAGACAACTGATGGTTCATTGCATTCCTGAGCCTGACGGCTATCAGATAATATCGGAAAATGAAATCCGTCGATAGGATAATATTATAAAACAATAGAATCATAATGCCATAAGACACCAAATGACAAGAAAAGAAACAGGGTTTCTTCATATCTCAAAAGTGTCAAAAATGACTTATGTCTTTAGCGTAGAGCAATGCCGATGTCTGCATTATTTTGACCACCAATTGCAGGTTCCCAGTACTTCCGTTTGAAACATGATTATTTCTTCTTCCTTCTTCTCTATTCACATTCCACAATGCCCAAGTGCATCAAGCAGGCGGGAAGACGGGGACTTTTTAAGGTTCAGAGGGTTTAAGTCTTTAGTTTAGGAGGTTCCCTGGCCCTTGGCATTTACACCTCACTTTTCTTGCTTTGATTTTTATTCTTCTTGTTTCTGTCTGTTTTTTGTCGTAGGGATTATAATTTTTTTTTTTATAGAATTTTGCGTTGGCAGCGGTCTTGTTCGGCCTGCTATTCTCGATTTTAACTGTCAAGGTATCTTTAACGTATGCAACGTACACACGGGCCCTTCCAGTTTTCGTCCCTATCCGAGAAGACTAGAAGTTCAGTCCTACCTACCATAGGATCAAGGACAGGAATTCCCCCCCACCCCCCCGAAAAAAAAAATCCAACATGCCTGAACCGATCGGATATCGAACCCAGTTCCCTAGGCATGAGAGGCAAGCACGTTGCCTCTAGACCACCGTGTTTCCCTGAAGGTTCAGAGTATCAACTTACCTCTAAAGAAAGAGGCTCCATGAAGGAAAATACTCCTGGTCTCTGGTAGGCAGGCTTCTTGATCATAATGGTGACGCCGATGTCCATGAAATGCTTGGAGAAATCCACGTATCGCTCTCTGTCGGCGGTAATGGTAAGCGGGGCCACAGCTAAATCTGCTATCTGATGTAAAAGAAATGAGGCCAAATCTAAAAAAAAAAAATGCACTGCACTACAAGAGAATGAATTTCGCTGTGAATTATCGTTGAGGACATTAGATATTTATAATCTAACCTGACATCTCTCCCTCCTTCCTCACGCGAAAAATATTTTGCAAAACCCTACGCTAGCAAAAACAACAACAACAACAACAACAACAACAACAACAAAAAACAAACACGAATTGTAAATGAACACAAAAAACAACAGTGGTATCAAATCAAACCAAATCAAATTAAATCAAAATCTTCTTGTCTGTGGAGATTTCTAAAATGAACATAAAAATGGCTTCACTCCAGAAAATGATAACAATAAGATTTTTTAACTAGCTACTCTTTTATAAACTCACCCCGTCGATGAGTTCCCCCATTATGCCATTCCAGCTGTTGTTTTCTGGAAATTTTTCGCCATATTTATTATCGGCTACCAGCTTGAAACGAAATGTGAATCCAACTATTTTCGCCAATTCTTTGGCCAGATCCATTGAAAATCCTGGACATTGAAAGAATGAAATATTAATTTTTACAGAGTGACTATCTAGGCCACCTGGCCATTTATGATGAAAATTAGGGGAGGAGTTCCACATGAGTTACACCATAAGGTTATCACAAGGACGCGACTTTAGGAGCGGCAGTGAGCAGGGGGTCGCAGGGGGGCGATGCCAGTTAGCCCTCTAGGTGGATGTTTTGATAGTAAACACGCGGCTCGGCGATTTACGCTCAGTAGTCATGAAATATGTGCCCGACTAAAGTTATGTAACTCATCTGGTACTCCTTCCAGAATTGGCTCATATACAACAAGGTTTGAGAGTTGACACCAACAATATCGTTGCTCTGTCTTACCTTTTTCTCTCAAGTACCAGTACAACTTTTATGTTTTCTCTTCCAAGGCCAGATTTCTAGTAATGTACATACATACATTTTCATTTCAAGAATTGTTTTTGTAACGGACGTTTCTTATGTACCTACGTGAACAATTGTTCTTTTATGAACGACAAGGGCAGGCTGTAATATATTATACAATGATTACTCCTTTGTACAATTCACTATGATATTGATGGCGAGCAAAATGAATGTTACATTTAGATGTACGAAGACGAAAGGCATGAAGATGCAATGATACGAAAAGTTGAGAAACAGTCTGCAAACCAATATTTCTGGTGCTTTTGACATCTGTTCAGATGTGGACAGCGGAGATCGCGTTAGGACATCACAGATGTTATCGAACATTACTACAGAAGTTCATATTCCAGACACGACAGATCTCAACAGTAAGCCGTGCCCGACGCCGACACGTCGATAAAAAAATCCGAACTAATATCTCTCTTATTCGTAATTGAAACTGACAAAGGCGAGATTTTTTAGACCACAAGATCTGCATGTGTCCGCCCATATTACTAAAAAAATCCTTGATGTTTCGCCAAAAAAAAAAAAAAAAGGCTCACTTGATGTAATTCTATCTTGTTCAAAACCTAATACAGCTTTTCTCTAGACATAAAGATTACCAATTTTCCTTTTGTTTTTTTGTTCCCCCTCTCTCTACCATGTCAAAAGTTCGGAAATTGTCAGATTTTATTAACCATCTAGCCCTTACAGTACAGGTCACAATGATGTGTTTGGGCGTAGAAATCAATGTATTTGAAAACAATCTCTGAAGTAACTTAATTAGTGCAGCATTCGCTCTGCTTACCTTCATATCTGTCATTCCCCATTAGTAGTGGCTCACCATCCTTCTGCACCTTCTCCATCAGAAAAGGATTAGACTGAAAACAAACATGATGGAGCAGTGTACAAAAATTTATGTCCAAAACTGAACACAGTCGATAGTAAGACTGAATAGTACAATATAAAAAGGTGGGTTTTCATATCAGTTCGCACTTACGTGGCCGATGAGTAAAACCTTATTGAATCAGCATGACCAGAAATTCTAAAAGACACCTCAAAGCAGTTTGCTCTTTGGGTCAACACAAAGTGTTTCTAATATTCGTGATAAGAGTTACAAATTTTCGGAGTGCATGGCTGGTCACTGTCCAGAAAAAGCTGAGGTGAAAGAAAGACGAAAGACAAGTAGCCTGGGCCTTTCTACTGCACCAAGCGCCTTGCCAGGAAGAAAAATTAATTTACCTAGTGCTTCGTTTCTGCTGTCCAAACACTTCTAGCTGAACGTGCCCCGAATACTCACAGGTCACAACAGCACTAATCTGTCGCGACCTCAGTTCTTGTTTGTTCCAACCCCACTATTTGCAGAACTGAAAAATCTGACGCCAAGTCAAACGTGTGGGGCTATAGTAATAATTATTATGATATGCAGTTAGAATACGTCGGTACGGTAAAACAGCTTGATAAGGGCCACGACGCATTTTAAACAAGTGTCATTGTGTGCATTTGTAATGACTCTTCCAGGTACTAAAAGTCCTCCAGTTTTTCAGAAAATGGAGATAGAACAAACAAGACCTGTGGTCGCAATGTGCCTACAGAAGGTGTTGCAGGTTGGTCAGTGACGTGGCTGACATACAATACATAATCATAACACTAGGGGGACAGCACTTTGACCTTCATCGCTGGTATCCTGCCACGGTTGGATGATTGTCTGCAGTCAAACATGACAATGAAAATCTGCATGGTCACAGAGTGATATGAGTCACCTTCGTTACTGCCATTCTTCCCCCTTGCCTCTTTAATCTCATCACCTTTTCATCAATCGTTTCACTCTTTTTCACCTAGGCATTGGCCATCCACTGCAGGATGTAGCCCCTCCGACAATGACTTCCATTCCGTTCTGTCTGATGTCTTCCTCATACATGTTGTTCCCTCTCTTTTCAATATCATCCTGCCTTCTTCCTGGTCGCCCTCGTGTTTTCACTCTTTTCTTTCTAGTAATTCCTGAGTCCGAATCCCACCCACCTTTCTCTCTCTTTCTCTCTTCTCTTTCTTTTTTTAGCTTCCATTCCGTCTCTCCATCTTCTAAATATCTGACGACCCTTTCTTTTCCCTTAAAAAACATTCATCCCTTCATTCAGCGCTCTTTTGTTCTTTTTCAATCCTCTTTTGGGTGAGGGCATGGGGGATGAAAAAAAAGGGGGGGGGGAGAGGGAGGGGAAGAAGAGATGGGTGTGGTATTCTTCCTTCTCTTACTTTCTATTGATTGTCAGCGATTAGCGTTCTTGCTTTTGATGTCCATTATTTCTTTTTTTCCGGGTTTCATTTTCTGATCCATGTACTTACTTACGACGTATTTCCAGCTACACTATAAATTAGAGCACAGGGTTGCTGTTTGCCACAAGTAATGAACGATTACCCTTATGTACAATTTTTTCCATAGGTTAAAACGCAACTGGGAAGAATATCATCGTTTGGCTTTACACAGAAAGACAAAACAAGAACTACCAATTACACTTCCTGGCCTATGGTACTCTAAAAGAAAATACAAGATCAATAAACGCTGCCAGGCTGGCTCCCTAGAGGCCTTCTCTTGCTAACTCTGTCCAATTTGGGCAAATAGGACTCCCCGCGCTAATTTGGCGACCATTTGTGCGTGCTCTCTCTTCCCATTTGCTAAATAGGAATCCGAAATTTCCTTCAGGCCAAAAGCTGACAGAGCCAGGTCCCAGGATATTAGAGGATACACCAACGCAGGGAAATTCTGTCTGACTTCTATATTCCTTCCATCGTCGAGTTTACTTTTTGCGGGGGTGGGGCGGGGGGGGGGGGGATTTAAGGGTAAGAGATGATAATTTAGAATGTCCAGCATTTTAGCCCAACGATCATTATTCTGATAGTTTCTTGTCTTGCCTTGACTTGACAGTGTCTGATCGTAAAGTAATTTCATTTTTCTTTCACTTTGGCGACAGGCATTAAGAAATTGCTGGCAGGTCTAATATGTATGCATGACTTACGATTGGATATGTTAAAGTATAAAGATGACAGTCACAATATCAAATCTTTTCAAGATATACACGCATTTTGAAACCTCATCATTTATATTATCATTTTTCTAATTTTATCTTAATATGCATCCATTAATCATTTCCCTGTTGAATTTCTCTCCCCCCTCTCTCTACTTACCCACTTACCTAACTACCAAGCGCCCGTCCGTCTGCCTGTCTGTTGATGGATACCTGTCTGTCTGTGGACGGATGCTTGTCTGTCTATCTGTTTGTCTGTCTCTGTCTGAATGCTCGTCTTTCTGTCTGCCACCACAATATCCGACAATGCCTTACATGTGTACCAACTACAATAGTCTGCAACTATAATCATTCTATTTATGACAGTTATTAAATTAATGATCTTTTTTTTTCAGTTACTAAACATTTTACTCTGCCTGAAACAGCCTTAAAAACTAACAGAAATTAACGAAAATTATCACGGGGCTCAAGTCTAATTTCTGATCATTGCTGTTGTAACTTAAAAAAAAACAACAGGAAACACTTGGGATCTTTTTTGTCCATTAATTCAGCTAATTGGAGAAATCTTTTGATTTATTCTTTATGGAATCCTTTACGAGACTTGGAAAAGAAATGTTTGTGATAACAAGATTAAAAAAAAAAAAAAAATCAGTTTGCACTACTTTTATTTTGACACTCGTGAGATTTCTGTGATGCCAGATTTCACTGATATACACAGGGGCATATACTGATATAATGGAGCATGAGAAATGAGTTACTGTTCTCTGATTGGTATAATTATAACACAATGACATTTTGGGGCGGCGGTGAGTAGAGCAAAAAAAGCCCCCAAAAAACTGGAGAGATAAATAATTGATAGTTCGCTCAAATTTCTTCCTGCCTTTTTTTTTCTTTTAAAGGCAGGGTGTTGCCAGCAGTTCCTTGCGATCAGCACCGTCACATCTACACAACACAAAGTAAGAAATATTGAAGGTGAAATGGATCGGGATAGAATGGATAGGTTATGGGGCGGGTGGATGGGTGGAACAGTTGAATGGTCTTATAGATGTGGATAGGTGACTCTCCCATCGGTCCAGCTGCCTACTCATCCATCTACTATCCATCCACCTGTCTACCTTCCATCCATCTATTGGTGGGTTATCCACCCGACGATTCGTCGGACTGTACGTCCATCCGTCGGTCAATAGATCGGCTCTTCTATTTATCGCCCCATCCGTCCGTCCATTCATCCATCCATCTGTGCGTCCTTCCAAGTATCAACCCACCTGGCCATCCATCTATCGATCTAGCTGTCTATCCGCTCACTCATCCGCCCATCCATCCATCCATTTAATCATCCATCCACCCATCTATCCATCATACATTCATCCATCCATCCAGCCACCCACCCACCCATACGCCCCCCCCCCCCATCCACTGAATACACACCAGAATAGACGTTATAATCTTTGATCCGTTGACGTCCATTTGTCTGATGCCATCATACAAGTCTGTCTCCTCTCTCTCATGTACACTGATGAATCTATTTCTGGGAGACCACGTACCTGGAAACAGAACAGTAAGACTGTGTAAACATAGGCAGACAGATCGTGGACGTTGCCTCCCGGGAGCACACTGGCAACAAAAACCGTGACAGAAAATATACAGCAGTGGTTCTCAACCTTTTTCAAGCTATCGCCCTCTTAGGCTCCAAATTTTCTTTCAGCGCCCCCTTCTCCCCATCCCTTTCCCCCTTTCCCTGAAAAAGAAAAAAAAAACATGCTCAAACCCAGTGTATACTTTCACAAGAAGACATTCTACGCACAAATTACGATGTTCAGTTTTTGAAAACCTTAAAGTAATGACAATACGCGTGTTCATTATTCACTATAAAACAGAAACCTTTCTTTATCACATCCACTAAAAAAAAAAAAAAAAGGCTTTTTCTGTTCGTAAAACCCATTTACACGTGCTGCTCAACAAATCAGTGACTGCCATAATTATATTTGCCCTCAATAGGTCCTCCATTCATGCGCCTCTGCCCAAATATCCCACCCCTCGCTCATCGTCCCCCACCTCCACCCCCTCCCCGTCGCCATTTTCTTCGTTTTTGCCACCTCCACATAGAAATCAAAATCGGCTTCCGGGGGGGGGGGGGGGGACGATACCGCCAACTTTGGGAACCACTGATATACAGCAAGGTAAACAAGAAACTAGAGATTGTAATTATTTTGATAGAATTGATAGTTCAGAGAACTAACAATGGAATTGTGCAAGACTTTGTTGCATGGAAATGTCACGTTGGTTCATGACTGGAGTAGGGGAGTTGGGGGGTGGGGTTGGGATTGGGTGGCGGTGGGGGGGGGGGAGGGGCGGAGCTTGAGGGGACAGCAGTACCATAAAGGAATTAAAAAAAAATCTGCATCTCCAAAGCACAGCCATGGTGGTGTTCAAGTAATTCATCACAGATTAAGAGCAGTTTCTGTCTTTTCCTTCATCTTCGTTTCCCCCTTGAGGATGGAGGCATATGGAAACAACATCTTCGAAGCACAACTGTGTGATGTGAAGCTGGTTTATTGTTGATTAAAGGCCATTTTCATGGACACTTTTTCTTCTTCATCTTCTTCGTTTCTCGGTGGTTGATTACCAGAGAGTATAGATGTATAGAGAAGGTTCACTTCCCCCAAATCGCGAAACTAGGTCGCTGCGGTAAACAAGAAATTGAAGAATTGAAAGAGACCTTCTTCACCAAAGATAGTGTGCATATCTGTTTACTGTGGTTTGTTCATATTTTTGGGCTGACTGAAACTATTTAGAACTGTTTGTAAGTTCTCACGCCCCGTGGAAATGCACAAACCGGTTTTGTTTACCGCAGCGACCTACTTTCCGCTCCATGCTAACAATGGTTTCGCGGCGCCTCCCGTGTCTCGCAGTGCAAATCGACCAATAGTGAACCCTCTCTATACATCTATACTCTCTGTTGATTACACATACTCGTAGTTACGCAAGTTCCGGTGACATTTTAAATGTGTTAAGCACGTTCCTACCCAGCACCGGTATATCGTTTATCTTGCAAAAGCTTCATTTCAATCTCAGCTACGGTAACATAATTAGTGTGTATATGAATGATACTGTTTTTGCTGGAACTTTTAAAAGAAAAATAATTATGTCCACATTTTCCGCCGGGCCTCAAAATGAGCCTCACTAAAATTAATGTGAACTAATGGACGTGTTCGTGAAAAGGAGAACCAGAGGCGAAATCAGCGACACAAAGCAAACTAAAAAAAAATACTCCCCCCACAATTTCAAGTCTCGAAATCTAAAAAACAAACTTGCAGGTCGAAAGGAAGACACTTTTAGAATTTCACGCAAATCCGAGCTGTGTGCGCGGCGCGCGACGGTACGTCTTGTTAAAATTTAATATCGGGAGAATTAAAAAAAAATAAATAAATTTTTATACAGATTCAACAAAGCTTATTTTTCTGTGTAAATATACAACTCAATCCATAAAGGACAGAAGGACTGACTGCATATTTGCATATCTGGACAGAAACCCCGTTAATCTTTTTGGTAAAAACTACACACACAATGCTTTGTCTCCTAAAAAACACGGACATTTTTTTATGACATCCTGTGTCATAATTAGCTCGCTCGCAGTTCATAAGAACTGTTCTATTTAAGCACACTCCTAATTATTTGAAGTTTTTGCCGATTTTTTTTTTTTTTTTGCCAATAGACACAACCAAAAACAAAACAAAAAAAAAACATCCCAAGAACGTTGGCGGAGTAAATGAAAAAAAAAAAGGAGTCATATCTGTCCAATTCGCAGAAAATAAGAAATTAAAAAAAAAAGTCTTCTGTGGTGCAAAAAGTACTAATTACGTTGAACAAAACCTTGTTTTTCACACTGACCTTTCAGGACTACGAACTGTATGACAGCAAAACAACAAAAGCAACACAGCATAACAAGAGCAAATTTGTCACGAGAACAGAACTAACAATTTGACTGGTTGTCAAGGAACATCAAGAGAACTAGCTGTGATACTTCTTTAGGTGCGTTTGTGTGCCTCTGCTTAACTAAAAACATCGTGAACAACGGCAAACAATAGATACAAATTTATCAACATGTCACCGCCATGGACAAAGACAACAGCAATAATATCATCATCGTCATCATCATCATCAAGGTTGGTCTAGAGGCAAGGTGCTAGGCTCTCATGCCTAGGATCCCGAGTTCAAAACCCGGCCCGTGCAGGCATGTTGGAAGTTTGGGGTTTTTCTCATATTTTCGTGTCCCTGATCCTATGGCGGGAGGGGGTGGTGGTAGGATCAAGTACCTAGTCTTCTTGGATAAGGACGAAAAAATTCGGAGGGCCCGTGTGCACGTTGCGCACGTTAAAGATACCTTGACAGTTGAAAATCGAAAAGAGCAGGCCGAACAGGCCGCTGCCCGGGCAAAATCAAATTCATCCCTACCACTCCCCCCTCCCAGAAAAAACAACAACTCGCCGACCGGCGCTGCACTGTGGCGGCGACATGCCTGCTCCAGTTGTAACTGGGTGCAATGACACAAAGGCAAATTTTCCAAATGGGATTAAAGTAGTATACAAATACAAATACAAATATAAATCATCAACATCATCATCGACAGCAATCATAAACACAGACACAGGAAAAAAAATGTGAACAATCAAAGGAGATAATTATATACATCGTCGGTTCCCAAACTTTTCTGTACCCCGCACCCCTAGAAAACTTCTGGTATATTCTCGCACCCCTTGCAAAAGTAATATCTGGTTTGAAGATGACGTGCACACTGTAATTTTAAAATGTCCAAATCCAAGTTTTCTCACCCCCTGAATTTATGGTCTAGCACCCCTTGGCCGCCAGCTGGGAGCCCCTGATCTATACCATGCACGATCCAAGTGGACTCCAAAACTGGACAATATAACTATGCCTGAAGATCAGTGAGTATACTTTTGTTGCCCAAAGCACATTATACCATACCGTAGCACTGTCATTACAAGAGTCAGGCACTTTGAAAGAACTAAGTTCACAGAGTCATCCTATGTGGGAAAAGCCGTGTTTGTCCAGTATCTCAGTTTTGGCATTTTATGACATTATGCACATTCAGAAGTAAGCTCTTCAGTTTCAAGACTGACATAGTCCACTTCATTCCACTGGATCTTAAATCGTTAAACCTCTTATAACACATCTGCCAAATCCGTGGACCGACCCCTCTTATTAATGTACGATCTGTAAGGGGCCGCCACTCATCTGTCTTCCATAGATGTCCGTTTGTACTCACGCAGTGAACCCGAGGCTGTCAGTTATAATCCCTGGGTTAAATATTTGCACTTTACACATGAAATGTTTGTGGATGGACCTTGTCTATTGATTGGAATAGTCAGTCTTAAAATGGACCTCGCAAAATAGTCGTCAACGTAATTAATTTGAGTAGACAGGATAGATCAGTGCTTCTCAACCTTTTTTTGTCCCATACACCACTTCACCCCCCCCCCGCCACCCCCCCCCCCCCAAAAAAGTGCGCTCCATCATATTAGGACAAAGAACTCGTATTTATAACCGGCTAAGTTGCCCATCATCAGCTGAGTTAGAAAAGAGAATACAGTCCACCGAGATTAGATACTTTCGAAGACTCCTAGGCATCTACAAAGATCATAATTTTTATCACGAACGAAAAAGTTCGGAACAGAATCAAGCAAGTCATTGGGATCTACGAAGACCTGTTGACCTTGGTCAAGAGACGCAAGCTCAAATGGTATGGCCATGTTATGAGATCATCAGGGCTTGCCAAGACATTCCTGCACGGCACAGGGCAATGAGGAAGAACGAGATGCAGACAGAGGAAGAGATGGGAGGACAATATCCCAGAATGGACGAGCTTGAGGTTGAACGATACAATCAGGAGGTCAGAAAACGGAGAGCATTGGAGGATGCTGGTTGCCAGATCACCTGTGGCGTCCCGAACAGGAGAGAGAGAGAGAGAGAGAGAGAGAGAGAGAGAGAGAGAGAGAGAGAGAGAGAGAGAGAGAGAGAGAGAGAGAGAGAGAGAGAGAGAGAGAGAGAGAGGTTGTCGTGCATCTGTTAAGTTCGATGTTTTAATCCCAGCTAAACAAAGAAACCACCAATACTACATAAACAAACAACAGTTTATCTATACAGTTGAATTAAAATACGTTTCGAGAATAAAATTCTTATGAAAAATCCCTACGCCCCATTCTGAAGTCGCACGGCCCACCAAAATATTGCTACGCGCCACCTTGAGAAACACTGGGATAGATGGAGGAAAGAATAAAAATGTGGCAAATTAAAACAAACAGTTGCATTTAGCAATGCCCAATGTTAGAAACAAACATCGAGATAATTTTACCATAAATTCTGAAAGAACAAAAATAAGTAACTGCTTTCTTTTCTCTGAAATTCAATGTATCTTTTCCTAGTTATTTACTTCCAACACGAAGAGTTGCGAAAGACAACTGTTCTTTCCTTTTTTCGCCCCACTTTTTAACTTTTTCCCAGGCCTTATCAAAACCCTACAGTTTTTTGTTAGAACGATGGTAAAAACAGGATCATATTACATTTTTTTTTTACTTGGGTCCAGTTTTGCACTCTTTAAATGATTGAAAGCCATTAGCGGGGTATCGTCTAGGTTGCCAGATTTCTATAAAAAAAAAAAGCAAAACATCTCTTGCCTAAAAAAATATGGGTTTTTTCCCCCTTCAGATGAAACAAAATAGGGACGGAGGAAAGGAAGGGAAACTAGAAAAGGATAATGTAACAACAACAACAACAACAACAACAACAACAACATTAACAAAAGAGAACGGAACAGCAGCGTCAACATCACCCACTCAGATTTAAACTGAAAAACGCAAAACTCATCTAAAATAAATCCACGAAAGTGGGAAAACACGTTTCCATAGTTGCACAATACGGCGATCAAATTGAATTAAGTTTGCATTTTTGTATATAGGATATATAATATATGTCATGATTGTGGCATTATTTCGGCGCTAGATTTCAAGGAAGTTTTGAGTAACACACGTGAGTGATGAGCAAAAGGCCACTGTGTGAGTGACTGCTGAAGCTTGATGAGTAGACCAGACTAGGGAATCGAGATTGCTTTGCCCCAGAAAAGTTCGAGCTTTCGAGTCAAGCTTTCATCGTGTCTACAATGAAATGAAAGGGTAGCAATGGGGAATATCAATGAATGAATGGCACGATTGGGCCCCCGTGTCTTTAACGTTCACAGCGTTACTGTGTGGTAAGCTAAAACGGGAAGGTTCGATATTTCAACTCACCACAAAAGTGTCTAGACAGAGCGCTCGTACTCTGCAGTGCTCACTCAGTAACATGTAGCCAATCTTTTCAATCAAACTGTCAGAGTGTCCCCCCCCCCCCCCAAACCCCACCCCACCATCTCTCTCTAGAGGCTTTTTGTTTTTTAAATAAAAAGGGGTAAAAAATTGGTGCAGTGTGCAAGCATTTAGAGAGCAATACCACGTTATGACGGGGGTTTGAAAGTTTTCAACTTTTTGTACCCCGCATGCATTTGTTTTCAAAATTCTCATCACTATCTGGATCGAAACAAACAAACAAACAAACAAAAAAACCTACTCTTAACCCCTGTGCCCCAATATTTTGTTCCATCTCTCTCATACACCATACACGTATAGGGACAGAGTGAAGAATACACACATGCAAAGACAGACAAAGAGAGAAACACATACATGTGCACAGAAAGAAAGAGAGAAGGAGAGACAGAGAAAGGGAGAGGGGGGGACAGAGACAGAGAGAGAGGGGAAGGGACAAAAACAGGGGGAAGGAGAGAATGTGAAGGAAGGAGGGAGGGAGGGAGAGAGAGAGAGAGAGGGAGAGAGAGAGAGAGAGAGAGAGAGAGAGAGAGAGAGAGAGAGAGAGAGAGAGAGAGAGAGAGAGAGAGAGAGAGAGAGAGAGAATTTATTTTTTGTTTTTTTTTAAATGCAACTCCGCCCAGAAAACGTCTTGGCGACCGCATGGGTTAAAAACCGTTGATTTCTGTTGCGGTCTGAGTGCCGCCTTGAAGTGGCACTTATCCCCGAGACTCAGTTATATTGGAAGACCATTGAAAAACTGAGCGTCAAACGAAGATGGATGAAGCTGTAACAGTGTAACAATTTTTTAGAGATGACCAAAAAGGTATTATAACGAAGGCGGCACTTTCGAAGTTCCAGCATTGAACTTTCTACTCGGGCTAGTGGGAGCTGCAATCAGGTAGTTATTGTTGGTTACAGACTGCTGGATGGTGATAAAACTGAGCATTTCTAGCACCAATCGTCATCTAAGTGGTGACAAATGCAGTGGTATGCATAGTAGGTAGCTGTAGTATTAAATGCAGTGGTAGTATAGAAGTAGATGTAGTGGAAAATGAAGTGGTAAGCATAGTAGTAGTTGTAGCGGCCAATGCAGTGGTAAGTATAGAAGCAGCTGTAGTGGCCATTGCAATGGTAAAAGTATAGAAGTAGCTGTAATGGTGAATGCAGTGGTAAGCAAAGTAGTAGCTGTAGTGACAAATGAAGTGGTAATCATAGTAGCAGCTGTAGTGGCAGCAGGCAAAGAGTGGTGATATTAGGCTCAATAAGGATTCTAGTTACCGGAGCCGACCTTAGGAGCTGAGGGGACCCAATATTTATAACCGTGGCTGCTCTATATATAAAACCTGCAATGATGGTGTGAGATGTATATTACAATGTATTCTTGTGCGCACTTGGCAAGCTAGAGTACCATAACACAGCGTTCCGTCATGCACAGGGCCCATTTGAGACTCTGGGAACAAGACAATTGGTCCAATCAGCTCAAAGCTGGTCCTGCTAGTTATGAAAATAGTGATGGTGGTGGATGTGACATTATTATTTAGTCTCCCCGTGAGAAACAGAACGTCATGGATGCATCCCCGCTCAAAGCATTGGCATCTCATAGACTATGTCATTGTGAGGAAGACTGACAGAAAGGATGTCCTTGTAACAAAGGCGATGTGTGGTGCCGAGTGTGGAACTGACCACAGACTCATTGTTTGCAAGCTCAGACTAACATTGAGGCGCAATAGACGCCCTCAAGGGAAAGCGCCACCTAAACGCCTAAATGTTTCAAAACTCTGCTCAGCTGAGAAACAGAGCGAGCTCTCATCAGAACTCTCCTCAAAATTGGATTGCGTGACTTTTGACCCTGAGAACATTGAACAGAGCTGGACTGACCTAAATACGACTGTACACTCTTGCGCCAGCAGCACAGTTGGTTTTCCTGTCCGCAAGCACCAGGACTGGTTCAATGATAATGATAATGAAATCAAAGTGCTCATCAAAGAAAAAAATAGTCTCATCCAAGCTCACTGCAGTGACCCCTCTTCCACAGCAAAAGCTGATGCACTGCGTGCATGTAAGGGTGTACTCCAGAAGAAGCTGAGGAAAATGAAAAATGACTGGCTTGAAGATCGAGTTAGAGAAACTCAGAAATATGCCGACACAAACAACACTAGAAAGTTCTTTGAGAGCCTCCGAGCTGTGTTTGGACCATCCCGCTCTGGCACTACGCCACTTCTTGCGTCAGATGGTTCAACACGCATTGTTGAATTGAATGCCATAATTCAGCGTTGGGCAGAACATTTCGGAGGTGTGCTAAATCGGCCATCAAATATAAATACTGAGTCCATTGACCGCCTCCCTCAGACTCCTATTAATGCAGCTCTTGCCAAGCCATTCACAGCAAATGAGACCCGAACTGCCACAAATCAGATGTCCTTTAACAAATCACCAGGCGTGGATTCAATTCCTGCTGAGGTGTATGCCTTCGGTGGAGAAAAGCTTATTGAAAGGTTGACCGAGTTGTTCAATCATATGTTGAAAGCAGGGAAGCTGCCACAGGACTTCAAAGATGCTTCAATCATCCATCTGTATAAAAACAAAGGGGACAGCCAAGTCTGTGACAACCATCGGGGAATCTCTCTACTTTCAATTGCTGGCAAAATATTGGCAAGAATGCTTCTGAATCGCCTTCTTGATCACCTCTCGGCAAATGACTTGCTTCCCGAGAGCCAATGTGGCTTTCGTAAAGAGAGGGGAACGGCGGATATGATTTTTGCTGCCAGACAGATTGAGGAAAAATGCATGGAACAAAATAAAGCGCTGTATATCACATTTGTTGACCTCACAAAAGCATTTGACACAGTGTGTCGTGAAGGCCTCTGGAAAATCTTGGCGAAGTTTGGGTGTCCACCCGAATTCATCACAATAGTGCGCCAGTTTCATGATGGCATGCAAGCTGCAGTCAAAAGCAACGGCAGTGTTTCAGAGCCCTTTGCTGTCACAAATGGGGTAAAACAGGGTTGTGTCTTAGCCCCAACTCTGTTCAGCATCATGTTCTCTGCAATGCTACAAGAAGCCTTTAGCTCTCCTCCTCAAGGGGTGTAGCATCTGCGGGCTACCCCTTGCCCTCCCCCGGTTTTGTTGTGGTGCTGGTGGCTGAGCATGTGTCCACTACTTTTTTTCCGTTTTATTGTTGGCGGCCGCCGGGGTGTGCTGTGCTCCGTGGCCTGACCTTTTTTTCTAGTGAGTAGTTTTTTTCCTCGCTCGCTTGTTGTCAGGTGTTTTGACTCGTTCAGTAAATATTAGTATGTTCCCGAACATTCGATAACACTGTGGATAAGGATGTTTACGCCAGATTTGGCCTTGAGTGATGTAACCTGATGACGTATTGATGCGTGATTGGTTAGTTTGTGCGAGGGCAAAGGTAACGTTTATTTCGGGAACTTTCTGTAGGAATGTTTATATATATAGACCTGTGTGAGTGGTTGGGGGGTGAGTAAGTGAGTTTCCTTTTGTGTGGCGTAGATATTTAGTTTCGCTGGCGTCTTCCTAGTAATTTATTGTTCACTATACAGTTATTAAACTTTAGTATTATTTAATCTATCGTCGGATCTCGTGTTTATTTATTTTACAGCTGTAATAGTTTCGTTTTCTAAAGGGTTGTAGTTAGATCAACTAACTCCCCCCTACTATAACGTGCTAGAACAACCTCAGCTGTTACATATTGGGGGCTCGTCCGGGATCCGACCATATTCGAGCGGACCAGATCAAAATTACTAGATTTATTTACATAGTTTATTGTAGAATATCATCGACAAGCTATCTACAACATGTCGGAGGTTATTGGAAGGCTTAGCCAGGAAGCGGACGCTATGGAGCTCACTGGGCAGGAGAGACGGGACTACCTCCGTGAAGGCCTAGAAAGAGAAAGACAGCTGGAGGCTCAACGACAGGAGAAGGAGGCTGAACGACAGGCTCATGAGAAGGAGGCTGAACGACAAGAGAAGGAGGCTGAACGACAGCTGGAAAGGGAAAAGATGAACCACGAGTTGGAGATAGAGAGGATGCGCCAGCAACGTGGAGGCAACGACTCAGCGCAGAAGACCGACGACCACGCCAGTTCCAAGAGACCCAAGCTACCTGCATTTCAGGACAAGAAGGACGATTTGGATAGCTGGTTGCTGCGGTTTGAGAGGTTTGCCGAGACAGCTGAATGGCCCAGATCCACCTGGACGACATCATTGTCTGCCCTGCTGACCGGGAGAGCTTTGGAGTGCTTCTGCAGACTACCGATCGACGAAGCCAAGGACTACGACAAGGTCAAGGAAGCGTTGCAGAAGAGGTACAACCTGTCAGAGGACGGATACAGACTCATGTTCAGACAAGGTAAGCCTGAAGATGGAGAAGATGTTGGAATGTTTTTGACCAGGATCAAGACCTATTTAGAGAGGTGGATAAAGCTGTCGAAGACGGAGGAGACCTACGAAGGAGTGAGAGATCTGTTCGTCAGAGAGCAATTCATGGATGCCTGCCCACCAGACCTTGCAACCCATGTGAGGGAGAGGAAACCAAAGACGCTACAGGACATCGCAGATTCAGCGGAGGCGTACCTGGTAGCGAGGAACCGGACGCTCAGCGGGAGCGCCAGACTGCAGAGCCGGCCAGTGCGACAGAGGCCCAACGGAGACAGAAGCCCACAGGTCTGCCATAGGTGCCAGAGGCCGGGACACAAGGCGACGGAGTGTCGTGCAAAGTTAAACGACAAAGGTGAGTTGAAATGTTACCTTTGTGGAAAGCCAGGCCACGTTCGGAGGATGTGTCCAGCCCAGAAGGATATGGGACGAGGCAAGCCGAACAAGGCGGCGGCGGCCGTAGTTATAGCGGCGGACGAGTCGTCAAGACAAGATGTGACGACGGCTGACACCAGCATCAACGTTCAAGCGGTAATGAAGGACGGGAAGCTACAGTTAGCGGTGCCTGTTACGTGCGGAGGATGCAGTGACGGAAGGACCGTGGAGAAGCTGAAGTTACCGGTGATGAAGGGCTTGATTGGAAATCGAGCGGTAGATGTCCTAAGAGATACCGGCTGTGAAGGTGTAGTGGTGCGGCGAGCACTGGTGGACGACGGACAGCTCACCGGTGGGAAGAAACTTATCGCGAGGATCGATAACTCCTTGCTAGCGGCGGAAGAAGCCGTTATCGACGTGAAGACGCCTTACCTGACGGGCAAAGTGACGGCGCTGTGTCTCCCGGAGACCATCTGCGACCTAGTAGTCGGGAACGTGGACGGAGCGAAGGATCCGTACGACCCTGATACTGAGGTGATGGTAGGAGCGGTGACCACGAGGGCCCAGGAGAAGAGGAAGGACCGGTCTACGTCGCTGAAGGTGCCGAGGGCAGAACGGCACGCGGGAGTGGATAGAGAGGAACTTATCCGACTCCAAGAAGAAGACGAAGTCATAAGGAAGTTAGAGCAGAAGAAGATCCCAACTAATAGAGGCAATAAATCTGTTCATTTTGAGAAACATGGAGGAGTACTGTACCGGATCTACAAGGACCTGAGACAGGCGACGGTTATAAGGCAAGTGGTACTACCCGAGAAACTGAGAGAGTATGTATTGAGTGTAGCCCACGACTCGATCGTCGGAGGACACCTCGGCGTGAAGAAAACCAAAGACAGAGTTATGAGCAATTTTTATTGGCCTGGAATTGAAGGTGACGTCGCGAGATACTGCCGCTCATGCGACATATGCCAGAGGACGGTGAACAAAGGAGCGACCCCAAAGGTGCACCTGCAGAGTATGCCAGTAGTGGACGTACCATTTAGGCGAGTGGCCGTGGACTTAGTAGGACCTATCGACCCCCCAAGTGAAGGTGGACATCGGTATATCCTAGTATACATAGACTACGCTACTCGTTACCCTGAAGCCACACCCTTGAAGAAGATCGACGCAGAAACGGTAGCAGAAGCCTTAGTGAACATCTACAGCCGTTTGGGTGTGCCCGAAGAGATCTTGTCCGACCAAGGGACCCAGTTTATGTCAGATGTCATGAAGGAAACGAATAGACTACTGGGAATTCGACAGTCGACCACTACAGTCTACCACCCTATGTGCAACGGGTTGGTGGAGCGATTCAACGGCACGCTGAAGAAAACATTGAGACGACTGTGCGCAGAGCAACCCAAGCAGTGGCACAGATACATCAACCCGCTGCTCTTCGCATATCGTGAAGTTCCCCAAGAGTCGACCAAGTTTGCCCCATTCGAGTTGCTGTATGGGAGAACTGTGAGAGGACCCATGCACATCTTACGTCAACTATGGACCAAGGACGTAGAGGAGCCGGAAACGAAGACCAGTTACCAGTACGTCATGGAACTACGTGAGAGGCTGGAGGACACATGGAAGTTAGCGACGGAAGAACTCTCCAAGGCTCAAGGTAGACAGAAGACCTATTACGACCGGAAGGCGCGAGAGAGGAAGTTCCGCCCCGGAGATGAAGTGTTGGTGCTACTGCCGACGAACACTAACAAGCTCCTAGTCCAATGGAAGGGACCATATAAGGTAGTCTCAGTTGTCGGTGTTAACGACTATAGAGTCAAGATGGGTGCAAAAGAAAAGACCTTGCACGCCAACCTCCTCAAGAGATACATTCCAAGGACGTCAAAAGCAGCAGCAGTGGCAATGGAGCCGAGACCTATTGTGACCGAGATGTGTGGGATGGACAACAGTAGGAGAGATACCACGCCTGAACATGTCAACGCCATAAAGGACGGCGGCGGTGATAGTGCTGAGAGTGGACTGGCAGAGGATGACATGATGGACAAGAGTCAACCCGTGGAGTCAGCTGGCATGACAGTCATCGAGGACTGCGACCTGGAAGGCGACAACGGTGGAACGACGGAGGACCTTGCCGACCTAGGAAGCTGGGACCAGAATGAAGGCTACAGAGATGTCCAGTATGGAACGCAACTGACATCGGAACAACGTCAAGAACTCTGCGATGTGGTGAAGAATTACCAGCACGTCTTCACCAATCTCCCTGGATGCTGTCAGTTGGGTGAACATCGCATCGACCTGACGACAGAAGTACCAGTTCGTCAACGACCATACCCGGTGCCCTACGCTATGCGCGACTCATTGAAGGAGGAGCTTAGCACCATGGAACGGCTGGGCATCATTCGAAGGAGCTCATCAGCTTATGCTTCACCTGTTGTTGTCGTCAAGAAGAAGGACGGATCCAACCGAGTCTGCATCGACTACAGGAGGTTAAACAAGATCACAGTATTCGACCCTCATCCGACAGCAGCGCCATCAGAAGTGTTTCAGAGTCTCTCGAGAGGAAAATTATTCTCTCGGATTGACCTGAGCAAGGGATACTGGCAAGTGAAAGTTCGAGAGCAAGACATTCCCAAGACGGCGTTCGTCACCATGGGCGAACACTATGAATTCATTCGGATGCCTTTTGGGATGATGAACTCAGGAGCCACGCTGAACAGGATCGTAAAGCCATTGATCCGTGGAATGAACAATGTGGCAGCATATGTGGACGACCTGCTGATTCATACAGAGACATTCGACGAGCATGTGAAGACTCTCAAGGACTTACTGCAGAGGATGGACCAAGCTGGATTAACTGCAAGACCATCGAAGTGTCTGATTGGAACGTCTGAAGTAGACTTTGTTGGACACTTAGTGGGAGAAGGTATGATTGGCCTGTTAGAAGAGAATGTATGTAAGGTACGAGACGCACCCAGACCCACCACTAAGAAGGAAGTGAAAGCATTCTTAGGATTAGTGGGATATTACCATGAATTTATTCCTAACTTTTCAGCGATTGCATCACCATTGTCTGATTTACTTAGAAAGGGTCAGCCCAATATAGTTCAGTGGGATGAAACGCAGGAGAAAGCGTACACCTCTTTGAAGAATGTCATTATCTCCAAACCTGTGTTATGTTTGCCAGATTTTTCCAAAGAGTTTGTCTTAGCAACTGATGCATCAGATCGCGGATTAGGCGCTAGTCTTATGCAGGGACACGAGGGAAAGTTGTACCCTGTGGCATATGCTAGTCGTAAGCTATTGCCTCGTGAGACAAAATATTCGGTCTCAGAGCGCGAATGTTTAGCTATTGTTTGGGCTGTAAAAAAGTTTACTTTGTATTTGTATGGAAAGGAGTTTGTGCTCCAAACTGACCATCGGTCATTAGAGTTTTTGAACTCTGCCAAGTTTGACAGTCCAAAGTTATTACGATGGAGTTTATTTTTACAGTCTTATCGATTCAGGATTCACTACGTAAAAGGCAGAGAAAATGTCTGTGCCGATTTCCTGAGCAGGGTATTTTAAAGTAGTACACTATCAGTGAAATGCATTGTAACCCATACTTTTGCCTACTAGATGAATTTCTAGGACGGCAGTATTGTACTGTAATTGGGGACATAGTTCATCTGTGATTGAATACTGAATTGATGGCTGATAGAGAGTCATGATGTGTTAGTCACATTTTGATTTTATGCTATGTCATATTAGTTACCAATGGAACTTGGTGTAATTTTTGGAAAGTGTAACCCAAATGGGGACTGCGAGCAAGCAGTGTTTGTGTTATGTTGCAATGTTGTAACTTGTTTTGACCTAATATGATGAAGAAAGACCCTAATCAGTGGTCAGTATGTATTGATATTTTTGCCATTGTACGTATGAGTTATACATTTTGGAGATAACCATGTTATGTACAACAAGTCATATGCTATGATTCGTGCACGAAGCATTATGTAAACGATGGGCCATCGTTTCACCATATATGATTTGTAATAATATCATTGACCATTGTTTCACCACAGTGGTGGCGTTGTGTTGACTAGTGGCCTACTGTCTACTATTGGGAAGCAATGACGGTATTGTATTAGTTATGGTATTAGTGATGCAAAGGATATTGCATTGTATTGTATTTGCGATGAAATTTGGGAAGGCACTGAAATTGTTAATAATTGTAATAGAATTAGCAACTACCTTTGTGAGATTGGGAGTGCTATAAGATTATTTCACGATAGTGCAGACGCTGTATAATGTTTTTGGAGTTGAAAGATATTCAACTTAAATTGGGGAGTTGTGTAGCATCTGCGGGCTACCCCTTGCCCTCCCCCGGTTTTGTTGTGGTGCTGGTGGCTGAGCATGTGTCCACTACTTTTTTTCCGTTTTATTGTTGGCGGCCGCCGGGGTGTGCTGTGCTCCGTGGCCTGACCTTTTTTTCTAGTGAGTAGTTTTTTTCCTCGCTCGCTTGTTGTCAGGTGTTTTGACTCGTTCAGTAAATATTAGTATGTTCCCGAACATTCGATAACACTGTGGATAAGGATGTTTACGCCAGATTTGGCCTTGAGTGATGTAACCTGATGACGTATTGATGCGTGATTGGTTAGTTTGTGCGAGGGCAAAGGTAACGTTTATTTCGGGAACTTTCTGTAGGAATGTTTATATATATAGACCTGTGTGAGTGGTTGGGGGGTGAGTAAGTGAGTGTCCTTTTGTGTGGCGTAGATATTTAGTTTCGCTGGCGTCTTCCTAGTAATTTATTGTTCACTATACAGTTATTAAACTTTAGTATTATTTAATCTATCGTCGGATCTCGTGTTTATTTATTTTACAGCTGTAATAGTTTCGTTTTCTAAAGGGTTGTAGTTAGATCAACTAACTCCCCCCTACTATAACGTGCTAGAACAACCTCAGCTGTTACAAGGGGTAAGCATCAAGTACCGAACTGATGGCAGTCTATTCAACCTCAGGAGACTTCAGGCAAAAACCAAAACCAAAAGTACTCAAGTCTGTGACCTACTATTTGCTGATGATTGTGCACTTCTGGCACACGATGAGGATAGCATGCAAAACTGTGTTGATAAGTTCTCTAGTGCCTGTGACAACTTTGGCCTCACAATAAGCACAAAGAAGACGGAAGTGCTCCATCAGCCTACTCCAGACGACAAGTATCCTGTGACCCCAAATATCAAAGTCCATGACAGTCTTCTGAAGGTGTCGGAGAACTTCACCTATCTTGGCAGTACACTGTCTTCCGCGGCTTGTGTTGATACTGAAATTCTCTCAAGAATCAGCAAAGCCAGCTCTGCATTTGGCAGGCTTCGAAAGAGAGTATGGGATGTCGCCGGCATTCGCACAGACACTAAGCTGAAAGTGTACAATGCTGTGGACCTTCCCACCCTACTCTATGGGGCTGAAACCTGGACAGTGTACCAATCGCATGCCAGAAAGCTAAATCACTTTCATCTGGCCTGCCTTAGAAAGATCCTAAGGATCAAATGGCAGGATAAAATTCCAGACACTGAGGTCCTCAATCGTGCCAAGGAATTGAGCATCTTCTGCCACCTGAAAAAAATTCAGCTACGTTGGGCAGGACATGTTGTCAGAATGCCCGACTCCAGACTCCCTAAGCAAATCTTCTTCTCTGAGCTCTCCAATGGAACGAGGAATGTTGGGGCCCCAATGAGACGTTACAAAGACACTCTCAAGCAATCACTGAAGGCCTTTGCCATTGATGTGAGTGAGTGGGAAAAGCTCTCGCTTGATCGTGCAAATTGGAGGGCGGCCCTAACCAGAGGCAGCAAAGCATGGGAAGCTGACAGAGTCCAGCAGGCTATCAAAAAAAGAGAACGGCGCAAGAAAAGGCCCAGTGGTACTGAACCAACGGAGCACTCTTGTTATTTATGCGGAAGGGTCTGCAGGGCAAAAATAGGACTTATCAGTCACATGAGAAGCCATAAGTCATGAAAGAACAGTCTTTCCATTCTGTCCTCTGTGTCCTTTAGTTCTCTTTATTGTCCATGTGTTGAAATTCTCAACAATTTCTGTTCTTTATTCCTCTGGTGTTGTTAAGGTCATCATCATACCTGATGGACGAACTATTATTATTATTACTAGTTGCAGCAGTTAAAAGAGAAATCCAAGTAACAGTAAGAGCGATTAGCCTCAATGACAATGATGACAGAGGTGATGATAGTTGTAATAAGTGGTTGTATTAGTATTATTAGTAGTAGTAGTCGTAGGAGTGGTAGCTGTTGTAGTAATAGTAGTAGTAGTGGTAATAGTAGTAGCAGCACTAGCAGTAATAATCTTCAGCAGCGGAAGTAGTAGTAGTAAAAGTAAAAGTAAAGAAGTAAAAGTAGAAGAAGCGGTGGTGGTGGTAGCAGTAGTACCAGCTGCAGTTGAAATGTTAGAAGTAGTAATAGTATTAGTAGTAGTAATAGTAGTTGTAGTAGTACCTGGTATGGTTATGGAAGTATCAACTGCAACTCGAGGGTTACGCTGGAGGAGCTCTATTTAAAACTAACAATTGTGGGTGATATCTGTGATAACAATCGTGGTAAATGCTATATATATAACAATACATCAGCAGCAACTACTCATCACAATTTTGCATTTATGGCGGAAACGCTCACCGATTTTCTGCAGGCCTTTGTCCAGTGCCATTGAGTAAACACCAAGGCTAAAGTCTTTTCTGTATCCGTTTCCGTCAAAGGTCAGATCGCCTGAAAGACCCTGTGGTCGTCTCTGTAAAAGATAGATCGATAGATAGATAGATAGACAGACAGACAGACAGACAGACAGACAGACAGACAGACAGACAGATAGATAGTTAGATGTAGAGATAGTTAGACAGATAGACAAACAGATAGATAAATAGATAGACAGATAGATAGATAGATAGATAGATAGACAAACAGATAGATAGATAGATAGATAGATAGATAGATAGATAGATAGATAGATAGATAGATAGACAGACAGACAGGCAGACAGACAGATAGATAGATAGATAAATAGATAGATAGATAGATAGATAGATATATTAGATAGACAGAAATAATGACCCTCAAAATATCAGTGCCTTTCCTTTCTTCTCCGCCCCTCTCCTCAGACTGCTAACCTTCAAACTGGTTATTTGCAGTAAAGTTCTGCTTATCTAAAACAATACAGATTAGGGCCTGTCTACGCCATCAATGCAGATACATTTCACCCCAGGGGCCACCAATACAATGTGTACGCTCGATTTGGCGATTCTTTACCTCCCCTCACCCCATGCACGATCTTCATAGGCTTGGCCTCAGCTCCTTTCCCACTGTACGAGTGTAGGACCATGAGAATAATGACTGTATATGATAAAGTTTTGATGCTCAAACAACTTAAATGCCATTTTTCCATGGACCAATTTAATACTTCCTTTGGAAACATTATTTCTAGGCTGTTGTTACTTGTGCGTACAGACCCCAAGCGTTTAGCGCTAGGGTCGCGTACGTATACGTACCAATCCCTAAACCAGTCCTTATCCTCAACCGTAAATCGTATCAAATCCTTAACCCTGCCCCTTAACCAAAACAACAGGAGGAAAACAAAAAGAAAATCTGAAAGAATAATTAATTAAGGCTGTTGTTAGGAGTATTTCGGGAGGAGCTCTATTGCTCTGGGGTCACAAAACGCTTTAAAATACGTACCCTTAGCGGAAAACAACTTAGGGACCGTACGTACAAGTAACAACAATCTTATTTTTATATAATCCAGCGGCGACTTAATTTCCTGAAAGAACAACAACAACAACAACAATTACAACAGCGACAAAAAACAACAACAACAGCAAAAAAACAACCCATAAATAATATCACATTTAAAAGCTATACCCATACGGGGACGTTCAAATATAATCTTACACCTTTTTTGGGACTTTTTGACCCCCACCCCCCCCCCCCCCTCCTTCTTACACTTTTCTTACATTTGCTTCTCTCCCCCCCCCCCCCGCCCCCCCCCCCCAAATCCCGTAATATTACAATAATACATGTAATAATTATACATTGCACACAGTACTCTTTCTTACACATGAGGGAAAAATGAGACTCATGTCAAAGTCAATGACAAAATTGCCTTAAATTACTTATCATCAACAAAGGGGGTTTTTCATCATATAAATGTCAAAGATATTTCTAAAAACAGGGGCATCTGCTTTATTCCTTTTTATATTCTCACCTCATAAAAGTGTAATATTACATTGGTTCAAGACCCCACCCCCCCCCCTTCCCCTTTCTTACACTTTTCTTACAGGAGCCAAACACCACCCCTCTCCCCCTCCGAGGCGTAAGATATATTTGAACGTCCCCTAACAGCCCCCCCCCCCTTTCCCCCAGGAACGCTTTTCATACTGTGGGGCACTTCTTCCCTCCCTCCATCAGAGCGTATGTCGTTTATGAATGCCCCCCCCCCCCCAACCCCCTACGCCAAAATGCCTGACTGACGCCAGATTCGATCGCACACACACACACACCAACCTGTTTCATCATGCTGAGCAAGCGGGGCCCAAACATCCACGGTCTCGGAGGTTTCGTGGTACACGGGATCCCTTTGGTGAGATTTAAATTGTACAGCTCACCGCGCCGGAAGCTCCATCGGAAGACGTCACTGTTGTTTTCCAGCATGCCGGAAATGGCATCCTCGATCACGCGCAGTCCGTCCACCGTCAGCGCCGCGTGCACCTGGGGAAGCCGGGAAACATTGTGACAGGAAACAGACAGGCCAAATAGACAGTGGGGAAATTGTAGCATGACAATGCAATGCTTAACTGGCATGTAATGGGGTAAAGTAAAATTTCGTGTCTGGTATTTGTTTATCCTTACTGTTTCTGAACTGGGCATCAACAAGTACGTCATACATGTAGATTTTTCTCTTGTTACTAGATGAAGTTCCCGGCACTATCCGGGATAAACATGTGAACCCACCATTCTATCTCTCTCTCTTTGGACAACAAAGCTTCCCATAATCTACAGTCCTACAACAATTAATTTCATGCGCTCCAGAACACTACTCACTCATTTCTGATAGGGAAACTGCGCATGGAATTGAACGCGTATTAATATCATTTCCGCTGCGATAGGCTTACACAGGGAGCCAGAACAAAGATCACTGTATTGTACATTTTTACAACTTTTTATTTAAAAATACCTGAAACTTGAATCAACACACTCTGTCGATACAAAACTGATTGGGCTGGATTAGTTGACACTTAAGAAAAGTAATTTTATAATTTTTGAAACTGTCATTTAGGCTGTACCGTCGAGCAAAAAAACCCCACCAAAATTGCACCACAATGAATTACTCCCGCACACTATTTTTTTTTAATAATTAGATTCACAGTTAATTGTTTTTAGGGGTTGGAGTGGGGTTGGGGGGTTGGGGAGTGGGGTTGGGGGGTTGGGGAGGGGGGGGGTTTCGAATTAAGGCTATCGCGAGTAGCGCGCTGTCAAGTCTGTTTTTCCTTGGTATTTTTGTGTGTGTGAGGTTTGGACTATGGAGTTAAACTGGACCCTGTGTACTAGTGAGACTGAAGTCAAAACTTGGCAAAAAGAAAAAGTTGTGCACTGTATGTAGCAAAGCCTCAATGGGACCCTGTGTACTAGAGAGACTGAAGTCAAAACTTGGCAAAAAGAAAAAGTTGTGCACTGCATGTAGCAAAGCCTCAATAAGAAATCATACCATCCAAACGATACAATGAAACGCAAAGAACAAAGGGAGACAAAAAAAAATCTCCCTTTTCTTTGGTTTCGTTGCATCGTTTGGATATTTTTTTTTACGTGAGGCTTTGCTACATACACATTTTTCTTTTTGCTAATTTTTGACTTTGCTTTAAGCCTCGCGGCGACCCCACAGTTTCTCTGTGGTTTTCATAATATTAAGTGAGACTGAAGCACGACTTTTGGCTAGTTCAAGCCTGAGACAAAACCAACGACTTAAAACAGACTCGACTCATTGCTATACTAGCCTAATACTGTTTGTGTTTTAGCGAATATGGTGTTATCATTTCTCGCTCGTTTCCCCGGCTTCATCTGTGATGATCATTTTACCGTGTCGAAGTAAATGTTGGTATTACAGTCTCCAATTACCCGATCTCCACGCCCGGAAACTGCATTCTTGTGTACTCAACTCTCAACATGTGTGGGGGTTTTCTTAGAAAATCATGTGTAGTTAAAAAGATTTTGACGCAGGCATGGACTTTCACGCTTACTTTACGAAAAGTATTGTGATCTATGTAACAATAACTATCGTATCTATCACACAGACAACCCTATTGGGAATTTAAATACAGATAAAGAACCTGGGAAAAAACACAAGAAAACACTGACTTACTGGCAATCCATGACTACTTTGTCTCTTCCCAACGTCGTCCACCTTTCTGATATCTCTGACAAGATCTTCAGCCGATGGAGGTTGCCCCTCCAACAGCTGAAAACCTGTAACATTCACACCACCATGCTGGAAACGTGAGAGGTTCATGGACTGAAAATCCTGTAATTAAAGATAATGTAATTAAGTACACCTATTTTCAGTTGGAGACAGTAGGGCATACAGGTCTTTATTTGTAAGGAAACTACAAGTCCGAATGAAACATACAATGAAAACATTTACAATGACTGTTCTTTTTTTGTAAATGAAAGAAGTCTACATTTTCCAGTTATTTTCTTCACATTCATTCGTTTTGAATGCTAAGCTTTTGTGCCCTAGCCCAAAAATGATCAATAGTACGCTATAAATGTACTCTTTGGCTTTATGTTAAACACATCAATCCAAATCAAAGGTGAGCTTTTTTTTTTCGACATGAAAGAAATACCATTGGGTTGTTTCAACTGACGTCACCGAATTTCTCCCATAATAAAATTATGAACCTTATTTGTCTATTGTCGGAATGACCGAGGATATATTATGTTTTGTTCTCCCAAGAGTGCTCATGCTCAGCGGCCATGCCAAAAAAAAAAACCCCAAATCGTAACGATTGGACATGCCCAGCTGCTGTACCCCCCACCCCCTAAAAGCGGCCGTGTGAAACTGAGAGACAGGGTTGCCATGCATAGGATCACAATTTTGGGTGGAGTATGAGAAACAAACTAGTTGGGTTTTGGGGTTTGGGGGGGGGGGAGGTTGGGGGGGGGGGGTAATTGGAAATACAAAACCGAAAGCATATAATCTGAACATACCAAACTGGCCAGAAGATAGTTGTAGCCAAATTTATTCATCCCAACTTCGGGTATCTGTGGATTTTACAAAAGCAAAAACAAAGTTAAGGAGTTTGGATACTCACACACGCTAAGATGGTCGTAGGCTTTTGTGTCAATCTATATGGTAATTTTTCACACGGGAACCTCCCAGTAGTACATGGCTATACATACAAATCACATGTGGTCCTAACACAAGTCAGTCACCCTTATTGACCCACGTCTGGATGACTGGAAACGGTTTTCTGTGTCGTGAACGCTATGTTGTGAAAATGACAAACGATTCTTGCAGTGGTAAGAAACTCCTGAGATGGAGCGAGTCAGGTAACAGCTCTTCAGAGGAAGAGCCGGTTCTTTCACTAGATGTTCCGGCCTTTAACTTCCCGACATCTTCTAGAACCCCGGCCATGCCGAATATTTCGATTCATTCCAACGACCGTATTTATAGGCCTACCCCGGGCAAGTCAATTCACATTGTTAAAAAGGGAAACAGACACTATTAACTCTTTACAGTACATTCACAAGAACTGCCATAGTACATCATTGAAAACTCTGCAGATGAAAAGTGATAAGGATTTTCTTTGCGTTTCCAAAAGTAAGAAGAATTTTGCATTATCAATCATTTATATTATTTATATCATTATTTGTAGGAAAATGGCTATTTCAATCAAAACTTAGAACAAAAATTGAATTCGGCTGGCATCTGTTGGAAAAGCATGAACTGCAACGGGTTAAAACATCTATTTCTTTCTTATCAGAGCTTTTCTTCCTTGCTGATAAGTGATAAAACGACCATTTCAGCAAAACAGAAACATATCAGACCAGCAAATTAGCATTTATCGGAACTACATGTATTTACAATTAACCAGCTGGCCAGCTGCTAATATAAAATACAGAATTAAACGAAGAGCCGTTGACAGGGTTAATCAAAGGCCGTATACCATTGTTTTTCCTGTTACTTCTAATGAAGAACGTTCAATTATTCACGAATCGTTTCCTTCGATCCCTTCCATCCGTAAGTCAATATTTCCTGTCTTACTAATTAGTGCTCGGAATAAATTGGGTTAAGAGGAAGTACAAAAGTGTCTCTAAACCTTGACTTTCTGTTACGCCTAATTAGGCGGTCACTCGCGGCAGTCACTACTGTGGTAATTCAAGATGGTTTATTGTGGGCCCAAAAGGGATTAGGAAATACCATGGTAATGTATTGAAAAGATTTTGTTTAGATCGTCCTCATACAAACTGTGGAAGTTCGGAGCGTTCACTATAGATCATCTGGACAAAAATCGTTCACTTAGCAAGGGCCAACAATCTGGAACTCTCCGTGAGAGGGAGACACACACTAATCATTTAAGAAAAATCAAGGCTTTTATTTGTTTACTCCTGGATTTTACTTAATTATGTTCAAAGTTTTACAAAGCTGATGAAGGTTTTTAGTTATTTTTTCGAAATGTAATTGTAATTCATGTGAAATGTAAACATTTGGTAAGCTCCTTGAGTGCCCCCCCCCCCCCAATTCCCCCTTAGTTATAGGCGCCATAGAAGTACGTTGATTGTTATTGTTTATCATTACACGTGAACGTTATGTGTGAACTTGGAGTTGTTTCAGAAAAACAGATGTCACTCATGCAAACCTTGTTCCTTATTTAAGATTCACGAAAGGAATTTAAATACAACAGCGCCTTCTTCCAGATTCTTGAAGTTGTTTCGCTTCATAAAGACGACCCAGGAGATAGAAATGGCGTTTGTCTTTTTTATAGCTTTAACCCTAAATTACTTGGTGTGCTATATTTGATGTCCAATGTCCTGCTTTTTGTATAACTTACTAAATAAATAATGCCATTTCCTGATAAATGTTTAAATGTTTTTGCATTTTTTCGACCCCCCTATCTCTAAACTCGGGTTTGTATGGTTCACAAGTTTTGAAGAAGCCAGTCTATGTCTAAGAGCAAGAGGGCTAAAGGCTTCACAGGAGGTGAAGATGGAAATGGTAAAAGCCCTACAAATCAAATCTCCAGCAACACTATAGTAAGGCCTGGCTCACTCTGCCTTGGTCAGGGTGGTCATTTAGGAGAATGACATCAACTTCTTTCGCTTCTGTCACTCTTTCGTTTTCAACTATTTTCCCATTTGCGCCATTCTTACCACGTCTCGAGTTTTTGAGTCAAGTTGCCGTCAAAAATGTACAGGATTGATGATTTTAATGCCACGGGAAGGAATATCTGGAAGACACTATTACAGTAACTTTACTACAAACACCAGGATAATTACAATCTATTTCTTCTTAGCCTTCTTCTAGGCAAGGCCGCTGGAGTAGGAGATCTGATTTTATTGTCTAAATTTTCATATTCTGAATTAACATGGACACACTGTAAGTGCATTACCACCAAGCATACCCATGCATCCCTCCTCTGCCACCCACAAACACACATAGTGCACACACAAAATCGCTCCAAATTTTGCTTCTTTTTCTCCTTTTTTTGAGATTATCTGAGCCATTCCAGAAATTGGCAATCGTACCCTGACATCGCACGATAAACGACGGAGCCAACTCTCTTCTCACGTGATCAAACGCTCTCCAACGAGCCAATATTTGTTTCGCCACGTTGAAGAGCTCTCGTGCTGTAACTTCTCTATTTCCACCGCCCGGGGTTAAAGCGGCTTAGCACTTGTCTCTCCGCGCATAACGGAACAGGCTCTTTCGCAAAAATCGAAAATGGAGTGAAAAAGTCCGGAAACATGTAAATGAGAATTAGAAAGCGGAATACATGCGAGGAACATGCTGCCCATTGCATAAAAAAAAAATTAAAAAAATATTCGGAGAGTGTCCGCGCGCGTGTTTTGAGATTGCAAAATGCAATTCTGAAGCAACACGTAAAATAGCATAAGGAAGAAAACAAATGGAGGGAGCTGACAAAATGACAGAAAAAAAGAGAGGAAAAGAATAAGATAAGGACCAAAGTAACGAGGACAAAGGAGGCTGAACAAAGTAAGAAATGAAGGAACTGACGGACAAGAGCAGCAGTAGCAACAACAACAACAACATTGATAGTAAAGCTAAAGCTGGTCATGATGACGATGATGATGGTAGTGACTGCTTTAATAACAAAAATCATAAGAATAAACCAACGATGATGCAATCCAAAAAGAAAGATAAAAAAAAAAGGAAAAGAAAAGAGAAGAGAAAAAAAAATGTGAATAACAATAGCAACAACAATAACGATATAGATAGGTAAGATAAAAATGTTTGTTCGGCATAAACATATAGGCTAAACATTTAGCAGTCCCTAAAAACGAAATCTCAAAGGTTTCAACGACTTAATAATTAAATGTGCATAGAGAAGTCAAACGCAATCTGCTTCGTGTGTCTTTGAACGATTAAGATCCTAATTCCCTCCCCCCCCCCCCACACACACACACATATACACACAGTTTACCCTCTTCTGCCCAGGCTAAGGTTACTGTCACTTTTAAGCAAGACCAAACAATAAACAGTAAATAAATAATTCCAAGAACGCCGCGAGAGACGATGGAAAGATGATATTATTGTGCAGGCAAGTAGTCTAGACATGCACAGGACGGACGGAAAACAGAGAAGAACGGAGATCATTGGCAGAGGGCTACAGCCTGCAGTGGACGGACAAGTCCTAACAAGACGATAAGACAAGACAAATAATTCCTAAATGTACTTAAATTTGATTTAAAATAGTTAAATGAATGGGAAAATGTTAATATTTGTCACCAAAGAAGAATCTGTTGGTAATTAGAAATTGTTTCAAACCTAGAGAATCGGGTCTTAGTTACATGGTTTCCATATTATATGGAAGCCTGGGCATTACAGGGTTAATAATGAGTTCGGGAAACTGACCTGTTTCAGTACCAGTCTGTAAGCTTCATCTGAAGACAGATCCAACACAAACGCTTTAGACAACAGAGTGTATTGGTCGGACACGTCCGTCATCTTGAGATCATCATGAACGTCATAAATATTGGAGAAGCGGACCACAGAAAACCACTGGACGCCATCGTTTCTCATCATCTTGTGGATGTGCTGAAGTCGCTGCAAACCTGGGAACCCACAAAATGGAACATGATGGGTTAACATGGTAGTTCCTAGCCGTTTAAAACCAGAATCCCAATACATCCGGAATATTATGTTTATTTCCCCCACACAACAGTGAGTTCACGTTTGATTTCACAGGCCTAGCAACACTGATAGATCGAGCGCCCTTGGTCAGTGGAATTCAGCAGAGGAGATAAAGTTGAAGGTTATTAGAGGTTATTATGCACATTCTGGAATACAAAAAACAAAATTCACGGTGTGCCTTATCTTACTGTCTACAAGCCCCCCCCCCCACCCCCCCCCCCCCACATTCTACGTTGACACGAAAAACAACTGGATTAGGATGACAATAGATCACCCTAGATTTAAGCTGTCTAACAAAACAATTTCACAAGAGGTAAAAGCTGTTTCATGATAAAAAATTAATTTCATTTTATAAAACAGTTTTTATATCTATATAATCTTATATATATTCTACAAAGTATATTGCATACGAAAAGCATTTGACACAGTGTGTCGTGAAGGCCTCTGGAAAATCTTGGCGAAGTTTGGGTGTCCACCCGAATTCATCACAATAGTGCGCCAGTTTCATGATGGCATGCAAGCTGCAGTCAAAAGCAACGGCAGTGTTTCAGAGCCCTTTGCTGTCACAAATGGGGTAAAACAGGGTTGTGTCTTAGCCCCAACTCTGTTCAGCATCATGTTCTCTGAAATGCTACAAGGAGCCTTTAGCTCTCCTCCTCAAGGGGTAAGCATCAAGTACCGAACTGATGGCAGTCTATTCAACCTCAGGAGACTTCAGGCAAAAACCAAAACCAAAAGTACTCAAGTCTGTGACCTACTATTTGCTGATGATTGTGCACTTCTGGCACACGATGAGGATAGCATGCAAAACTGTGTTGATAAGTTCTCTAGTGCCTGTGACAACTTTGGCCTCACAATAAGCACAAAGAAGACGGAAGTGCTCCATCAGCCTACTCCAGACGACAAGTATCCTGTGACCCCAAATATCAAAGTCCATGACAGTCTTCTGAAGGTGTCGGAGAACTTCACCTATCTTGGCAGTACACTGTCTTCCGCGGCATGTGTTGATACTGAAATTCTCTCAAGAATCAGCAAAGCCAGCTCTGCATTTGGCAGGCTTCGAAAGAGAATGTGGGATGTTGCCGGCATTCGCACAGACACTAAGCTGAAAGTGTACAATGCTGTGGTCCTTCCCACCCTACTCTATGGGGCTGAAACCTGGACAGTGTACCAATCGCATGCCAGAAAGCTAAATCACTTTCATCTGGCCTGCCTTAGAAAGATCCTAAGGATCAAATGGCAGGATAAAATTCCAGACACTGAGGTGTCAAGGAATTGAGCATCTCCTGCCACCTGAAAAAAATTCAGCTACGTTGGGCAGGACATGTTGTCAGAATGCCCGACTCCAGACTCCCTAAGCAAATCTTCTTCTCTGAGCTCTCCAATGGAACGAGGAATGTTGGGGCCCCAAAGAGACGTTACAAAGACACTCTCAAGCAATCACTGAAGGCCTTTGCCATTGATGTGAGTGAGTGGGAAAAGCTCTCGCTTGATCGTGCAAATTGGAGGGCGGCCCTTACCAGAGGCAGTAAAGCATGGGAAGCTGACAGAGTCCAGCAGGCTGTCAAAAGAAGAGAACGGCGCAAGAAAAGGCCCAGTGGTACTGAACCAACGGAGCACTCTTGTCATTTATGCGGAAGGGTCTGCAGGGCAAAAATAGGACTTATCAGTCACATGAGAAGCCATAAGTCATGAAAGAACAGTCTTTCCATTCTGTCCTCTGTGTCCTTTAGTTCTCTTTATTGTCCATGTGTTGAAATTCTCAACAATTTCTGTTCTTTATTCCTCTGGTGTTGTTAAGGTCATCATCATACCTGATGGACGAACTATTATTATTATATGGCATACGAAGCATTTCTGAATACTTAATACAAGCAAAATGCGAGAAAAGGCATAAAATATATTTAATGATCAAACAAGTTTTTACCTGTTTTTTTTTATTTCACAGGATACTGAATGACCGAGAAAACCAATAAACAATAATTTTACAACAACAACCCCAAACCTTTTAGATGCGCACAGCTGAGGTTGTGCTGTCTCATATTTATAAGAGTAAGACGTGCATGCACTCTACCAGAATGAAAGAAACACCAGTGACCAAAATACCAAATTATTCCTCAGGCCATTTCTGTGGCTGGAATGCAGACATTTACACTGATACTGGCCGTAAACAAGGCTATTACATAAGTCTGCATGACTGTGCTCACTCACCTTCATCAGTGTCATAGAGGAAGTGAACATGCCGCCATCCTAAGTACTCTATAACATCCACAACTGCCGCTGTGTGGTCGGGCCGTAGATGCAGCTCATAACTGGGAGTTTGAATTGAAACAGAGATTAGGATGAAAAATAAATTCACTCGCTGAATTTAATTAGAACGTCGATTTCACAGAGATCATTAGTGGTGGATAAACTAATAGTGTACCTTTATTCTATGTCATCATCCTTAAAACTTGTGTATTAAAGGTAAGAAAGGACCCAGTAATTTGTTCCGTCAGTTTGGTTACTAAATGATTATAAACACAATTTAATGTTATTTGTAAAACTGTGAAAACGATTTAGTATAACAATAGGTATCATAATCGTGAAATACATGTAGTTTTAGGGGAATTAAACATTTTATCAGCACACCGTACAATCACTGAGTATCAAATTAAATGGTGCAGTGGCGCGTTCCTTTGTACACTCCCTCTGTCACTATTTCTGTAACGGAGAGGTTTTCGCGTGATTTGGTAATCAACAGAACAGAACTTACTGTTGGGTACGAGTCTGGCTGAGAAAACAAAATAAGTCGTTACTGAATACTAGCTATACCTGTTGACCAAACTCGAATTTTGAAGAAACTCTGTTTGGCCTATAAATAGATAGTACTGTAGGTCTCCAGAGCCATGTTATATTTCAAACAATATTAGACATTTGAAATGTTCCACATTCAACCAATTAATCCATTTCCTGGAATTTAAACATTCGCAAGCCATCATTTAATCAAGTTTTTGGTCCTGCTGTAAAAAGGTCAAAATCAGACAAAGAAACACACAGGAATAGAACGAACTATTTAAAATTCCTACTATTCGGGGAACAGTATACGTCAGGGAGAACTAGCACCTTTTAAAATGAACTATTTATGAGCCCGTAATATCAAAACAGCCGCGATCAGTCCTGTCAGCTCCAGCGGTTCGGATGTCAACAACAGTGTCGACTCACCTGGAAGGTCCGTCACGTATAGATGAAGGTGAAAGCGACGGTGTGATGTAAGGCATATGAAATGTCGTTGTCAATGATTTGACAATGTCTGCAGACTTGATGGACTTTTGGCCTAGGATTGCAAACACCCCGTGCTTCATTTGTCGGCATACTGTGAACAAGAAAAGAATATCTGTTACTAGAATACACCCTGACGCCATGGAAACGTATGTTCAAATACAACAGTTTGTGTAGACCGATCGCTGTCACACTTTGTGCCAGCTTCATGTTTCGTATTGTCTGGGGTCTATCCAGTGCGTTTAGGATAGGCTTTTTCCATAAGCATTGAGTCTCTTCTTTGTGTCTAATGGGTAGACTGACTGAAGCAAGACAAACAGATAAACAGGCAGGCAGGTTAGTGGATAAATAGACAGAAGGACAGGTCGATAGACGAACGTTCGACAGACGGACAGACAGACAATAGATAGATAGATAGATAGATCGATAGATAGATAGATAGATAGATCGATCGATAGATAGATAGATAGATAGATAGGTAGATAGATAGATAGATAGATAGATAGATAGATAGATAGATAGATAGATAGATAGATAGATAGATAGATAGATAGATAGATAGATAGATAGATAGATATATAGATAGATAGATAGATAGATAGATAGATAGACAATAATCGTTTCGGCACCAGCCAGTACACATTAAGAAAAAGCTCACGGCACTACATGATTGGCAAAAATACGAGCATTTGTAATCTACTTTATGTATGAGACCATTTAGACACCCCCCCTCCCCAATACTTTAATTCAGGCAGCACGGATTTCTGGTCTTCCTGTGTGACCAGTGGGTTCCCCAGCTGTCAATCATCATCCACTGAAGCATCCAGGGCTGCTCTTAGCTGGCCCTTACACAGGAAAAGGGATCCCTTTCTCCCAATTGAAGCCACTTCCTCATCAGACAAGTCAAGTGCTGGGCAGCCCTGGACTCTGTGTCAGCCCACAAGGCTTCACTAGGGCTATCAAAGCTCAATAAGACTTTTGCAGGAAGTACCACTGACTTGCTTTTCCATTTCATCCGACTCCAAACCGTCTTCTCCTCCTTAGCCAATCATTAATTTCCTTTTCCTTTCCTTTCGCTCATTTTTTTTAAAAGTCTGAGTGACAAGTCATTCGAATTGGTCTTTTTTAGGGTAGGAGCAAATGTATTTCACTGGAATATTGGGGCATGAGATTGTCCTCTCTCTCTATGTAAAAAGAAAACAAACTATTAAATTCCTTTACCTCTTCTCCCGCTCATTCTTCTTTTTTATGTCTGAACGACAGTCATTTGAATTAGTCTTTTTTTCGGGAAGAAGCAAGTGTATTTCACTGGAAGAACAGTGTGGCATGAGACCGTCCTCTCTCCATGTAAAACACTGCGGATTTCCGCTACTGTCTCACATTAAGCATCATGGACATTAGATTAAACACATAGAGAGAAGTCGATCGCCACGTAATGCTGCTTTGTCAGGCCGCATCGCAAAAGTTTACTTCAACATTACGCGACCTTATCAGTTCTTGTTTGTTCTCTGTCCATTTTCTGAAAAGCTGGAGACCGTTTAGTATATCGAAGAGGTATAACAAATGCACCCCCTTGACACTGGTTTAAAGCGCCCTGTGGCACCTATCAAGCTGTTCCACTGTTCCGATTTATTCTAACTCCTCATCAGAATAACCAAAGCCGCAAACCTTTGACATCGAATTTGTTGGTTGTGCAAAAAGTGGAGTTTGAACAAGCAAGAACTAAGGTCATCATCACGACTACTGGTACCGGCCTTGATAGTAATAGGACAATAGCACCACCACCACCACCACCACCACCACCACCACCACCACCAACAAGAACAACAACCAACTTCAATATACACCAGTATCAAACAATCCTGTGCGCGTATTTTCTCTGGACATTGTTATGCGAATCCATCGAGCCAATTTTTAATGAACAGATCTTTACGTGCCTACAGATAAAACTTCAACACGAGAAACTACTTCCAACTTCAAACGCCCGATAATCCAGTCTCTTTCCCCCTCCCTTTATAGAACTGTCGAATTCACGGACTTTAGACATGCAATTATTTTTGATGTACTGAAGACAGCTTCAATACAAATGCTCTGGAGTCTAGACAATAGAGTGCATTACATGCAGTGAACGGAGACGCGCGGCTAAAGGAAGAAACACAGCGGATAAAACAGGAACTACTCGCAAAATATCTCTATTGTGTAGGATAATTAAAGTTTAGCACATACATTTCATCGATAAAATGCCAATCATGTAGCTCAAAGAGTTCTTGAAAGCACTGCAGTGTTATCAAAACCCTCCGATCACATTGTTCGTTATTAATACTTTTTCAAGTTCAACAAAAATGTTTTTCATTCATCAGTCAAATGAATGTTTGAATGTTGACAAAACTGATGTAATATTTCTATAGGAGTGAGAAGAGGAAGACTTTGGAAGGCAAGCAAATACAGCATTATAGCGGTTATCATACCAGGTATAACCAGAGCAATTTCACCCGAGACAAAATCTATCTACTGGTATTAAACTTAGAGAAAGTACTCAAATAGATAGAAAATCTTCTATGGAGACGTCCAAATACATAACAATATAATGAGATGCATAGAGAATGTCGTAAACTGACTATAACACCTATATCTCTTGCCAAGACATCCTGAAATAATAATTGCAGTTGTAACATTCAAATTGCCCCAAAAATGATATGCGCTCCAGACTCGAACAGGAGACAAAGAAATTCCCGTATCAGCTCCTAACTATAAGATCCCCGTAACATTCGCCAAGACATCTGGAAATCTCAAACTGTCACATTCCAATTGCACCAGAAATGCCATGTGCACTCGACCTTACTCTAACAACTGACAGGGAAAAATTGAGGACAGAGTGACATTAAAGCAATTTTAAAAAAGAAAATTCCTTACCGGGGAGGAAATAGAGATTAGCAAGGAACTCAAACTCAGCCGAGAGGACATTTTTGTACCTCTCAAATTGTAAGCCCTCACTGAATTACACCAGACACTTGTTTCTCTTGTCTGGAAGATACTAGAGACCAGGATGTGAACACGACACTCAAATCCCATTCCGATGAGAACTGTGGGAGACAGTCTGACAAGTCTAATTTTGAAGGGATAACTGAAACGGAAGGCTTGAGCGCCGCTGGTCCACAGAACTCACAAAGGCTTGCGTGCATCTTTGGTGTACAAATCTGCAATAGACCAACGCTTTCCGGAAGGGGATTTCACTATCACTATTCGTACAAAGCAGTGTAAAATAACATTTCTATCCAAGCTTTGAGTTTGGGTTCAACGGCGGGATAAGGGCCTCTTTTGCGCATTTCAGGTTGTTTTTTGTTGTTGTTGTTTGTTATTTCAGTTTGGCAAACTTTCAGCCCTCAGATTTCTGTAAATAAGATCAAATAAAAGTGAAGTTAAAAATCTGACGGAAAAAGGCCCGTACAGTAAAGTTTGTCTATATGAATCATGTAAATATGATAAAAATCTGTTAAATCAAGTTTCAGCAGTTCGTATGCCAATGCATTCACTCTTTCTGAACTCAAGCCCACCGGCAGATGTGTACAAATCGTATTATATTTAACTGTGCATTTCTGAGTTTGTCCGATTCTCTTGGCTTGTATACTCAAAGGTCGCTCTTCATAAAATTTTCATAGCAGTAAAAGGGCAGAGCTCGGAGCTGAAACCAGGTGGAAGAAACTTTGAAAAGAAACGAAAAAACAAAATTATTCCTCAAATTGCTTCAAAGAGAAAGCAGGCTATTCGGCTATTCGTCTGTTCAATGGAGGTGTCATGATTCAGATGTTGTTAAAACTCACGCAGAGAGTGAGTTGTTTTTTTACCAGGGCCATGAGAAATTGGCTGGTGGCCTTGAACGGCCCTCGCGAATTATAGTTGGTGAGTAAATAAATGTAAAGTTAAACTGTTAGATTCACGCTTGTCGGGTTTAATGTTCGTAGGGGTGAAACAAGGTGGGGCTAGTTGACATTGTTAATTATGACTAGACAAGTTTTGCACGTTAACTGGCTGGTAGAATAGTGCAGACGTATTACTACAATTAAAATGGTGGGAGGTTTCGACCTATGAGATAGCTGAACTAATTGGGCCAGCGGACTAGCACGCTGGGTAGTTAGATAGTATAAGACATCGTGTAACGTTCAGATTTGGTGAATACAGACGAGCAGAAGCATCGTGTCGTGAAGTATCTCCGGTTGGCCAGTACCTGAACTGTGTGGTTTGAAGACTAGAAGTCCTTGCTAACGGACTGACTGAGCTCTAGAAAGAAAGGTCTGAGTGGGCTGACCTTTGAAAGCCCACGCTGCGCTATATTGATGTTCGCGCCTACCAGTAGGCGTGAGCAATGGTAATATATCTTATTTGTTCAAGCATAATAGAGATCGGAGATAGAGAGAGAACTACAGCCTCATAGGAAGACTAAGGAAACCCCAGCTGGCACTCGACCACGAGTGTCCTGTATCATAGATCTATTGCCATAGTATGATTGGAATAATATAGCACATTGTTGATGAATTGAATAGTGATTGTGCATAAAATAGTCTTTTGGCAACTGCTTAAATTACCTACAAGCCGAAGAGTGCTTCTGTAGGCTTTGAACATACTGGGCTCTCCTAACACTCAAGCCCATATGATTTATGGAGAGTTTGCCTGGCGACTGGCCAGTGGCGACTCAACTGTCACTTTAAATTGATATCTAGTTTCGTATAATATACCTATTTGCTATTGATTGCAGTACCTCCATAGTTACATGAATATCATTGGTTAAGTTATTAATTAGAGTTTTTTTGGTTTGAATATATATCCCTATTGTCTTTTGTTTTGTTATTAATATTGATGTAAACTATGGCCTGACCGGCCTGACATATATACGCTCTAGTTATTTAATACTTTTCTTGTGTGGTTGTGTCCGAGTGTGAGTTAGCTGCCTCTCGTGCAGTCGTAACATCCCCAAGACCCTAACTCTGCTCGTGACAGGAGGAATTAATTTCTCAAAATAAATCAGATGTTGAATCTCTCCCTCAAGTCTGGGCAAGTTGCTGAATTTTCGACGTTGCAGCCACACATTCTGTACACATGCCCAGATCTGATAGGATGAAAATTCCGGCAAGACGTTCCTTTTATTCTGCGGAGCAGTTAAATCACAATTTCATTTTCAGATTCCTGTGTAATTCCATTCTATGTACAGTTTTTGACGATAGATTAACTCTGCTTTTGCCCACAAAACTGGTTAACTTATAATGCTGTGCTGCCACAACAAATGAAACTGGCGTACTGGGAATGTATACTTTGTCAGGGCTTCTGGATAAATGAGCAATTCTTCTGTCAATGCAGAAATTAATTTATCACAATAAATCAGAGGATGAATCTCTCCCTTAAGTCTGGGCAAGTTACTGAACTCTCGACTTTGCAGCCTCACATTCTGTTCATATGCTCAGATCATTGCTCTGTATCCGCTAGTAAACTACCTGTGCCCGAAGCTCACGTTGTTAAAACAGGTACGAATTTAAAAAAAAAAGGGGGAAAAAGGCATAACTACTAAAGGCAACTGATGGCAAAAATCAATCCTAAGCTCATACCATGCAGTTAAAATAAATAAATAAGTACTAAAAATAAAAAGTAACAGCCAAAACATGGACCAAACCCAGGAAAGAACGGAAGGAAGAGACAAAACCAAACGAGGACACATTTCTCCCTTCGCATTTCCACTCTTATCAAATAATAGCTTCCAGACAAATTTTCTGTGGGGTACGCATTGCCTTCTTGGCTGATGGTTTCTCGAGAAGGGTTCAGACTCTCTTGTAATAGGATTAGGCCGAATTGGGTGGAACGCTTCACTGGGTCTCCAGGACCCCCCTTGGGAAATGGCTCCAGTATTAAGCAATTTGAAGACGCGCGCCCGTGCACTTGGGATGGCAGCAAATTGATTGCTCGAGTTTGCTTTTTTTGCTGGTTTTATTTTGCGAGGCTCCCACACTTATTTCTGGTTAACGGCGTTGCCATTTATGCTACGTGTAATTTGTCGTATCGCTGACCGTCCATTTTGTAGGCTAACGTTGCTGTGTAACCAAGCCCATGTTTTGAGATTCCAGAGTTGAGATAACGATAAAATAGAAGGCAGCACAGCAGAATTCTGGGGAAATTGTCAATTCCAAAAACTGTTTCACTGCTTCACTTGAAAATATCGTTTGATATTTCGTGCTTGTTTGCTCTGTCTCCATTTTCTAAGACAAAACAAACAAACTAGAGATCTTTTAGTATGTAGAAATGGTATAACAAATGCATTTTGACACTAGTTTAAAATCGTTGTGGCACTTATAAAGCTGTTGAATTTCACAGTTCCGATTTATTCAAACTCCTAATCATTATAACTAAAACTACAAACATTTCTCAGTTATGCAAAAAGTGGAGTTGGAATAAACAAGAACTAAGGTCGCCATTTGTTGTTTTTTTTTGTTTGTCTGTAAAATTTGCCTTAGTGTCATTACAGCCTAGTTACAACTGAAGTAGACACGTCGTCGCCACAATGCAGCGTGGGTCAGCGGTTTCTGTGTGTGTGTTTGTGTTTGGGGGGGGGGTAGGGATACGTTTTTATTTAAGTTTGAACGGACAGCGGCCTGTTCAGCCTGCTCTTCTCGATTTTCAACTGCCAAGGTATCTTTAACGTGCGCAATGTGCACCCGGGCCCTCCGACTCTTTCGTCCTTACCCGAGAAGACTAGGTGCTCGTAGGATCAGGGACAGGAAAATATGAGAAAATCTCCAAACTTCAAATACACCTGCACAGACCGGGATTCGAACCCAGTACCTTCGGCACAAGAGGCTTCTTGTCAGGGCTTCTGGATAAATAAAATAATCCAAATACCATACCTACAAGATAATTTACTACTAGCATTGGCATTTAATTTTCAGTGATAGCTTATCTCTACTATTATTGCCCTTTGCCCATTAAACAAATTCAATGCAATACCTTTCAATGCTACGCTGCCACAGAAATGAAATTAATTTGCTAGGAATGCAGACTTTGTCAGAAATTCTCGGTCATCGAAAAATCCAAATTTTAATACCAAATTTATAAGCGAGACTTCTACTGTCAGCCCAAAAAGCCTGTGACAGATCACAATAATTTCATGCCGACAGCAATTAAATAGTAGATTAAATAACCAATGGTAGCCACCTGGTTACAGACCCCCCCCCCCCCCCCCCGGCCGCCCTCAACACCCAAGTGTACTTTTCCAAAGCTAACATAATTATTTCTCCACTCTAGGATCAATATAAATTAGGCCCAAGCCTCAAGCCAAAATTATTAATTTGAACGGAAAAGATCATTGAGAAAAAGATGTTTGGGGAGAATAATTCATGCACACGCATCGCAAAACATAGAGGAATAAAATAGTGACAAGCAGTAGAAATGACAAAGACATTACAAATGAAATAGCTAAAATGGAACTCAAGTAAAACGCGCGCAGCAAACGAAAGAGAACCTCTCAAATTTCAGACAGAAGTATAGCTTTATGAAAAGCTTTTCTTTCTTTCAAATTGTTTCATGTATATTTTGAAAACGAGAGAGAGAAGGAAAGAAAGAAAGAAAAAGAGAGAGAGGGAGAGAGAAAAAGAGAGAGAAAGGAACAGAGAGAAGACAGAGAAAGAGAGGGACAGACAAAAGAGAGAGAAAGATGAGAGAGAGAAAGGGAGAGAGAAAGAAAGAGAGAAAGAGAGAGAGAGAGAGAGAGAGAGAGAGAGAGAGAGAGAGAGGGGGGGGGGAGACGGAGAGAGGGAGACAGAGAAAGAGAGAGACAGAGAGGAAGAGAAAGAGAGACAAAGGAGAAACACACAAGTAGAGAGAGAGAGAGTGAGAGGGAGAGAAAGAAAGTGAGACAGAGAGACAGACTGACAAACAGAGACAGGGAGAGTCCTGTCATTCTTCAATTTCAGCAAGCGAGGCTTCTCTGACTTCTACCCTCTGCGAGACCAACTTCAAATATACTGACAAAATTATGTGCTACTGACTGAACACCACCGTTGAAAATACCAGTTGGGAGTTCAGTTTCTCCTCGCGGCAGTGTCAGAGGACACCAGATTGCAAGGTAAACATGAGGAAAGCGGCAATTTGAGGTCTTGGCCAGCGTAATGACGGGCATGAAAAACGGCAAGTAGATTCCCTGGAGGAAGAAAGAGCCAAAGCTTCGTCTTTCTCTTAATCACAACGTTTTCTACAGCGCCGTTCGCAGAAAGATAATCGGATAATAGAGAGGCAGAATCAGATTGGCTATTAGGCGTTTTCTTGGGCATCAAATCACATCGGTGGTTGTGGTTCAAAATGTACCATCTCAAGATACGTCCTCTTGCAATGAGTTTACGCCACGTAGAAAATGATATTTACATATTCTTGGACGTTTTGCACATCGAGGGTTATCAGTCAAGATTGTTATGTCCAGTGTGTGACTCATTGCTCCTCAATGCCTGTAGATATCCAAGAAAAAAAAGTGTGGCTTTATTTCATAGCCCGATAAAACTATTCATGTGACCGTGTTGAAGTTATTGCTTTTATTTGCATTTTCATTAAAATTACAATTTCAAACTCGTTTTCTCAATTTGACTATTTTGGACATAAAACATTGTTTGTCAACCCTCGATTTTACTATCACTACCTGCTTCAGCATTGAAAAATGCGAATAAATCTCACTTATAAATACACCCTCTTTGGGCCAAGATATAATAATATATATGAAGTTCAAACTGTTCTTCAATACTTAGTCAGTGATAACAAGAGAACGTCGACCACAACAAAGCACCAGCAACGAATGTAATACCATCACCACCACCAATACCACCTCCACCACCAACAACAACAGCATAATATGGTAATGTTTACTCAAACACTTTCCAATCATTTTCTACCCAGTTGTAAGCTATCTCACTTCTCCATTCATTCGTGCACTTAAAACCTCAAACGCAAGTTGAATCAACAACAGCAAGAACAAAGAATAGCTCAACTACAACAAAAGCAACGGCAATCCAAAACCCGTAACAAAACATTCTCATTTTCCCCATCAACAGAGAAAATATTTGTATAATCATTCGTGCCAATACCAAAAATCTGGCCTTTAATAAAATACCTGAGAGTAAAATCCACAACAGCAACAACAACAACAACAACAACAACAACAACAACAACAACAACAACAACAACAACAACAACAACAACAACAACAACAACGAACATAACACCAAGAACAACAGTAATCAAAAACACAGATCAGCACAGCATCGTTTTCCTATCTACCCAGAGAATGTTTGAACCATTACCTTTAACCATAACAGACAGTTCAGCTTCGCTTCATTCACAGTTACATTAAAAGCCTTAAATGCAAGTAAAAATCTCCATGATCCGCTTATCAATCAAAGGGAACCCCATCTGAAAACTTTACTCTCCAGCTTCATTCCCACTGTCTGGCCGGGGTACTCACCCTCATGCAATAAACATGTCAGTGCGTTTGAAAACCAAATCCCTGAGGACTCTTGGATGTGAGTAAATGTTGAATTATAATCCGCTCGAATAGCGAGATCAAAATGCAGATTAAATTCTTTTTATAAAACCAAAGAATCGAGGAAGGAATAACAAAGTGTTATTTTTAAAAATAATAGGCTCGTCACTAGAGACGAAAGTGTTGTATCTCAAGATAAGACACTGTCTTGCTGCAGACATTGTTTATTTTCGAAAAAAATAATTATGTTAGCAGATCTATGAGAAGGTAACTTGCAAAACCCGATAAGTGACTTTATATTGGTTTGAGAAAACGCTTATATTTTGAATGAAATACACACTGACTTTGCACGTTTTGATTGCCATTGTTGCGAATTCTGAACAACGCACATTAGCAATATACTGAAGAAGACTTGAAGTAACATGAAATTAAACTGTTTATTGACAAAGAAACGACTGATTCGTGAGGAAACTTCTTCTCCTTCATGTGAATGAATGAATGACTACCTGCCCCGCGTGCTTCATGTGAGTGAATGAATGACTACCTGCCCCGCGTGAGTGACCTTTTTTCCCTTCTCTACTTCCGCCCGAGCGAAGAAGTAAACAAACCAGATAATGGGATAAAATAAGCCAAACAGAGTTAGCCGCGGTGCCAATTTGGGAGATTTCTTCTGATATGCAACATACTCCCCACCTTGGACTACTAAATACATGTATAGAGTCCAAAATAAACACAAATGACTCAAGGGTAAGTGCACATGAAGGCTATAAAACCTCCAATACTAAATAATTCAAACTCACATTTGGGAAAGAGAAGCAACCGCGACTGATTACGGTACATCAATATGTGTATTGAGTAATGTGGTGTCAAAGAGAATGTAGAATTTACATGTAGTGTAGAAATGCAGTGTCTTGCAACTTTAAACAATATTAAAGCACTGCCAGTCACTCTTCCTTCACACACACGTCTATTTATATTCCGGAAGACTGCCGGCTTAAGTTTCTAAACATGAAAGCAAAGTGAATAAATCAAACAGTATGATTTCAAAGTAAATCATTAAATCAAATAAAAGTAGAGAAAGTACCCTCTCAATCTGATTTCACGCACCCAGAGTGAAAACAAATCCAGCGTATCTACACCCCAAATGAAGGGGAAATGTTTAGTCTTAACTGAAATGAATAATTCTTGCAACTTTAGAAACGTAAGAGACTGGACTTCTTCTGAAACCTGAGTCACGAATGGCAAGAAATTGACACTAATGAACAAAAAATTGCAAGCTGATGACATGTTTCTTAAAGCCTTACTGTTTTTTCAACACAAAGTTGTATCAAAGTACACATGAATAAGATAAAATTATGGTATACTTCATAACATAGAACAATAACAATATATGTAACAAGTAACAATGGACTCATAGGAAATCCCCGACAGAAATGCTGATGATGCCGATATGTAGGATGAGTTGGGAGAGCAATTGAAGGTTATCATAGACTGAAGCATAACGTTGAACATAACGGTCAGAGATGTCCATCAGAATCCAGAGCAACAAGATGTTTAGTGATAACGATAACAGAATTGTGTACTACTACTACCAGATTTAGTAAAAGACCTTAGATTTACACAAATAGCATGATCTACAAATCTAAAACGGTCCTGGGGCGGACGGTTCGACCAGCTCTAGTGGCAACCGATTTGTCACTTTCAGCTACCTTGCCATTACCTGGTTGGTTAACTGTAGAGTTTCTCTCTGCTTGTTCTCTCTGCCGAGAAGGAACGTCAACTTCATGAGGGTAGTCATCTGTGTCTCTCAACATAGACAAATCAGAATCTGACTCACCTGATTGTAGTTCCAAACTGTGAATTCTCTGGATAGACCTGACTAGCAACCCGCTGGCAGTCCGAACTTCTACTGTTCGAGGGATACCATCTTTACCAGTGAAGAGTTTGGTCACAACACCTATGGGCCAATGGAGACGCGGTGTGTTGTCCTCCCGTATTATTATCACCATACCTTCCTTGATAGAACCTCTGCGACCATTGGTCTTCACTTGGGGAAGATTGCGAAGATAATCCTGGCTCCAAACCTTCCAAAACTGAGTGAGAGTTGCTTGTTGAGCAAAGTACTGTTCGGTTACAACCTTCTGATTAACTGAAGAAGAAAGGGCATCCATGGGTAACATATGACATCCCTTACCGAGAAGAAAATGAAAGGGTGTAAGAATCTTGTTTTCTTCCGCATCGTCATGTACAGCAGTCAAAGGTCGGGAGTTGATACATGCCTCAACTTCCTGTAAAAGAGTGTCTAATTCAGTCCTCGGAAGAGAACTACCACCAATTGTTTTCCTCAAGATGGATTTGACACTACGAACCATCCTCTCCCACCAGCCTCCCCACCATGGGGAGCGAGGAGCTATAAATTTCCAACTTGGACACATGGTTCCAAATGCCCTTGTAAGCTCGCGAGACCCACTAATGAAGGTTTTTGCATTGTCTGAATAGATAATGGTGGGCATACCTCTTCTGGCCACAAAACGGCGAAAGGCCATAAGGAAATCAGACAGTTTAAGAGACATCACTAACTCAAGATGGATGGCTCTCACCACGCCACAAGTGAAGAGAAGAATATAAAACTTCTGATCCTTGTAATCGGAACAATACAAAGGTCCTGCGAAGTCGAGACCAGTGACTGAGAAGGGTGTGGCTTTTGTTACCCGTGATTCTGGTAATGGAGCAAAAGGTTCATTGCAAGGACCAGCATCGAAACGCTGGCAATGAAAGCACTCTCTCTTGACTTGTCTTGCCAGAGCTCTTAAGCCAATGATCCAAAATTTGTCTCTCAAAGAAGACAACATCAAGCCAACCCCAGCATGTTTGAAAGTTTGGTGGTAAAACCTAGTCAACAAGAGGGCCACATGACCTTTGGGCAAAATGATAGGGTGTCTTTCATCAAAGGACAAGGCTGAGAACTGGAGCCGTCCTCCCATCCTCAGTAATCCCTTTTCATCCAGAAATGGGTGCATCTTATAAAGAATGGAGCTCCTGGGAATTTCCTTTCCCTCTTGCAAAGATCTGATGTCAGAACAATAGTGTTCTCGCTGAGTCACCCAAAACAATTTAGTCTCAGCATCTTTCAGTTCTTCTGTCTTTAGATGCCTGGAGGCTTTGCGAGCACGGCGTCCAGATAAATTTCCAAAGAAACGGTAAATCCACGCTAGGATCTTGACTGATTTGGACAATGTGCTCCAGCGTTCCACTGGAAGGACTGGGGAGGTAAGGGTGTCGCTATGACAGACTGTCGTTGCCAACCCCACTTCCTCCTCCAAACCCACCTCAGCGTCCACCACAGAAGACAGGTTATGTTCTTGTTCAGTGATGACGTCGTCAAAATGTAGCCAACTAGGGCCCCTCAACCACATACAAGAAGCAATCAACTGGGAGGCCGAAAAGCTTCTAGTGACGAAGTCTGCAGGATTGTCTGTTCCTGCACAGTGAGACCAGCAACTGGGGTCGGTGACACTTTGGATCTCCCTCACTCGATTGGCCACAAAGCATTTCCATTTGTCGGCCCTGCTCTTAATCCAACTCAAGGTAATCATGGAGTCAGTATAGCAGAAATAAGTACATTCAGTACCCACAATGTGAGACTCTTGAATGAATTTCAATGTTCGAGCACCAAGCAGTGCTCCCATCAGTTCCAAACGAGGTAACGTAATCCTTTTCACAGGGGCAACTCGCGCCCTGGAAATCATAAGAGAGACATGATACCCATTTTCGTCCTGCACTCGGAGATATGCACAACAGCCATAACCTTTCTCCGAAGCGTCACAGAATATGTGGATCTCAGGGTTGCTCCCTGTACTCCATGAGCCATGCACATAGCAACGAGGAATGTTCCATGTTTGCAATAAAGCAAGATCTTCAAGCCAACCATGAAATTCATCACTGATGGATGGGGGGACCTCCAAATCCCAATCTATCCCTAATAGCCACAGTTCTTGAAATAAGAACTTTGCTCTAATGGTAAAGGGAGTGAGAAACCCAAGAGGGTCAAACAAACGGGCAATAAAACTGAGAACAACTCTCTTAGTGATAATGAGTCCAGATGGAATCTCAAGACTGGTGAACGAAAAAGAGTCAAGAGCACAGCTCCACTTCAGTCCGAGTACCTTTGAAAAGTCTGATTCCAGGTTTGAGAAGTTCTTTTCCACACCACAAAGTTCATCTTTGTTGGAAGACCACTTGGTCAAGCACATGCCAGCACTAGATAAGATGTCTCTAGCTTCGGAGATGATAGAGTGAGCCTCCTCAAGAGAATCAGCCCCTGACAGAAAATCATCAACATACAGATTGGTTTGTAACTCTGAGATAGTCTTACCAACAGGAAATTTCGACAAATGATGTTGAATTGTGGCATTCAACAGGAACGGACTTGCCTTGTTGCCGAAAGGCACTCTGTCAAATTTCATTACCTTTGTTCGGTCACCAAATCTCCACAAGAATCTGTGAACATCTTGATCTTTGAGGTCTACTCTGATCTGCAGAAAGGCCTTGGTGATGTCAGCAGTGATAGCTATGGGAAACCTCCTGAATCTCATGAGAATAGAAACAAGATTTGGAATCAAACAAGGACCCTTTTCTAGACAATCATTGAGAGAAATCCCATTAAAGCTTGAGGCTGATGCGTCAAAGACTGGTCTTACCTTTGTTGTTGAACTTGACTCTCTTACAACAGGTCTGTGGGGCATGTAATAAATCGGACGAGAACCGTGTTCTTCCTCAGGGGCAATTTCCTTGATGATTCCCAAACTCTCTAGCTCAGCCAAAACCTCATTATACTTACTGTCAAGTTCAGGATCACGGGCCAATCTGCGTGTCAAACTGTCCAAACGCTTCTCCGCTAACGGCTTGTTGTTCAACAGCTGACTCCTCATGACCTCGGACTTCCAGGGCAAGCTCACAGTGTACCTACCATCTTCATACCTAACGGTTCGGTTAAAGTCTGCGAGCACTGTATCGTCTGTCGTCTCTGCATAGTCCTTGACTCCAACAGAGTCCAGTTCCCATAAACTCCTGATAAGGCTATCTGACACAGAGGTGGTGTTAGTGTGACAAAGAAACTGAGAGGAACATATGTTACCTTTCCCGACACTAGGCCAGGTTCCTGATAAGATCCAACCCAAAGAGGTCTCCTGAGCCACTAACCCGACAGATGAATGGACATAATTCGGCTTCATAAACTGCCAATAGTGATCAATTCCTATCAGGATGTCAATCTTGATAGGATTGTCTGCTGAAAAATTCTCTGTGAAAGGTAAGCCAACAAATACCCCCATGTGCGAATCAGGTATTCTTGTTCTAAACATAGGTGCACAGATAGAATCAATCTCAATCAAATGTAGATATTGGGCAGGTGTGCCGAGAGCCAGTCTGTAAATGTTACGAGGGTTTTCTTTACCTGGTTTCCCTCTCCCAAAACAAGAATAAGAAACTGACTCTCGACACAACGGCCCAAGACCCAACTCATGTGCTAGACGTCTAGTAATGAATGACCTGTCGGCACCACTGTCGAATAGGATGGACACGCTGAGGCTCCCCACCTTACAATGAACTGTTTGCATAAGAGTTGTGGCACCCAAGGTTTGTGAATGTGTGTAATTGATGCCAACTACGTGCCCATCCGCACCGACAGAAGCCCCGGCAGATCCAACTTTCCCTAAGGGAACTTTAACATCCTGACTAGGATAAATACTTTTCACTGTGGTATCTATACCATGATCCGAGTGAATAAAACGCTTGCAGAGGAGTCTGTGGTGTTTTCCTCTACACAAACCGCACTGTCTCTTGCAGTCTCTGGCGATGTGATTACCACTTAAACAAATAAAACAACGTTTTAGGTTTCTTAGTTTGCTCTTCCTTTGTTGTACATCCAAGTTATGTAGCTGAGCACAATCTGATGAGAAATGGTTTTCGTTGCAAAACACACATCTTACGTTTTTCTCATGAGTATTAGTAGAGTTCGAGGCACTGGGAGGTCCACCTGTACCCGTGTTGATGGACAGCGCAGCCCCTGTTTGTCGTCTTCTTGCCCCTTCTGAGGAGTTGGTGGAGGGAACGAAATTGTGTGCCCTTTCTCGCCTCCTTATCTCGTCGTAAATAAAGCTCATGAGGAAGGCAAGGTCTCCTTCCTTCCTCTCTCCCACCCTCGCCCACTCTAGACGGATGTCTGCTGGAAAACGGTGCAAGATGAGTGGAGTGAGAATTACCCCGTACGTGTTTTGTGAGATACCAAGGTTTTCCAAGCTCCTCACGTGGGCCTGCAGCTCGTCATGCAAGGCCCACAAGCTGTTGCCTCCCTTCCGAGGTTGACTTGTGGCCAGAAGTTGGCTGATGTGGCTGAAGATAATTCTTTCTTTTCTGCCAAAACGTTTGTGTAGGATGTCAACGGCAGTGTCGTAGTTTTCGGCTGTGGTCTGCAGACCCTTGATGGCTGCTGCTGCCTCGCCCTTGAGTAGGGACTGCAGGTACGTAAATTTTGTGATTTGAGCCAGACCAGTTGAAGTATGGACCACTGCAGCAAATCTGTCCCAAAACGATGTCCATTCTGTCACTTCCCCACTGAACTTGGGAAGCTCAAGTTTAGGTAATTTCGCTGTGGCTTGTGATGGTTGGTGGGCATCTGCCGACGCTATTGAGACACGATCCGACACCAAATCAATTTCATTAGGTGGTCTGACACTTGCGGAGATTACCTCTTGGGCCTTGAGGTAGACTGTGCATGCAGCGTCTCTGTAGTCTGCTGATGTTGCAATGTCACCCTCCAGATCGTCAAGGTTGATGACTGCTTCGACGCTAGATTGAGCAGTGTCGAACTTGTCAAGCCTTGCTTGAAACTGGGTTACGTGGAATCTTACTTGTGGAAGATCTCTCTTTGCTGCATCAAGCAAGGCCTTGAGAATATTTGATTCTCTGGTAAGCCAACTTTTGGCTGACGTGCGCAAACGTTGAGCTTGTTCGAGCGTTAGGTTTTCTGCCATGACGTGATAATGTCTAGGAAGATGTAACTAAACTAAACAGGTGTCTGTCCGAAGATCAGGTTACTGATGAATGATGAATGAAACCAGACCTACTCGAATCCAGATCTAGATCTAGGTTTGGAGACTTGAAAATGAAACCGATTCAACTTCTTAGTAGTCTGTAGGCTAGACTACAAATGTCAATGATGAATATGATAATGAAAAGACCGACATCGTTTACTTAACTGTTTGAAACACTCTTCATCGACTGCTACTGGGACAGGGCTTGGCTTACGTGATCTGATGGAACTGGAATGTTCTCAACGAAACTTCCCGGGTTTCGGCACCATGTTGCGAATTCTGAACAACGCACATTAGCAATATACTGAAGAAGACTTGAAGTAACATGAAATTAAACTGTTTATTGACAAAGAAACGACTGATTCGTGAGGAAACTTCTTCTCCTTCATGTGAATGAATGAATGACTACCTGCCCCGCGTGCTTCATGTGAGTGAATGAATGACTACCTGCCCCGCGTGAGTGACCTTTTTTCCCTTCTCTACTTCCGCCCGAGCGAAGAAGTAAACAAACCAGATAATGGGATAAAATAAGCCAAACAGAGTTAGCCGCGGTGCCAATTTGGGAGATTTCTTCTGATATGCAACAGCCATTATGTTTTAGCTGTAGACAAGTTTTAGGGCGGATTTGAAGTTAAGGACCGCAACTGATTTTTAAAAAAAAATGTGACTGCGGGATTTGCAAATAACCTCTTCATGTCACAATGCTAACAGTCACAATGCAGTTCTCCTCATCGTTAGACTGTGACCAGAAAAGGTCTATCATAGCTACAAATACAAGAAAACAGATCACTAGAATTTAAACAGTCCCTGCTCTGCAAGATTTGAATTCTCTACTTGTGCCAATATATACTGTCATCCACAGCATTTACATGTTTATTAAAAAAAAATTGCTCATAGGCACAACATCTGAAACAGTTTTAAGACAAGCAAATATATTCCCCCGGGAAATCATTTCTCACTGTACAGAGACAACATCTCTATCAGAACTCCGCTTCATATTGCATACATCAAAATTTGATGCATACGAATATAAATTTAATAATCTGACTCTCTTGAGACGAGGAAACTGAATAATTCATTGCAGAGCAATATTTGTCTCGGAATATTGTCCTCTTTCGTAATCTTCGACATTTTGATTTCCTTTTTGTTGACTGTTGCTGATTCAGTGTATCTACCTTTCAAACTGTCATTCAAATCACAAAGTAGTTGTAGTTTTGGCGAAAAATCGTTCATTCCGTTAAACGTCTACTTTTTTTATTTCTTCCCGAAACAAATCCATCATCCAGCATTTCGCGATCTTAGTTCTTATTTGTTCATCTCCATTTTCTGAAAAACTGAGATCTTTTAGTATGTAGAAGAGGTATAACAAATGCTCACTATGACGCGTTTAAAATCTTACAGTCCGTTGCGGCACTTATCAAGCTGTTTCACCGTTCTGATTTATTCTGACTCCTTATCATAAAACTAAAGCTGCAAACGCTGGACGTCGAATTTCTTAATTGTGCAAAAGGTGGAGTTGGAACAAACATGATCTAAGGTCACGATTTGGTGTCTGGTTCCAGATCTACGGCGCAATAAACCTATGGAGTGGAATGAAGCTCTGTAATCCAAACGGAAGTTTCTCTCTGATAATCGAAATATCAAAGTGAAACCATCTGAAAGGTAAAATGGCATGTAAATGTTAATCTCATGTTATTTATGTGATCAAAATCGCTGAGAGTGGATGTTACATGAGAACATTATCACATGTACATTCTGAAATCACATGTCCAGACTCCCGACGCCAATCTACGGAGTCTTAAAGTCAATGGCTTGAGACAAATGGGCACGATAACTTCCCTGATGAACTGTACTGCAAAAATTGCTGTGGCTAATCTGCCGTGAGACCTCATCAGCCGCGTAGCTGATTGAAGCTGCCAGCCAAAGCATATCTCTGCTGCGCTACGGTATCAAATGCAATTGTAATGTCATGTCATCGTCAGGCACAGAATCATTACATCGGCCCGTGATTCTTGATGCTTGATACAATGATACTCTCAGATTCATTTTCAAATCTGTCTCTGTAAAAGCTACCACGATGACCTTCCAGAGACAACATCATACATGTTTTTGAAGTTTCGGACAATCTAGTTGTGCCGATATGTCTATTGTCTTTCTGTAGTTTTCCTTCTTCACATTCATTACACGCAGAATGGCCCAGCTTATGTCTTCCAGGGTGGCTAAGATAGTGAAAAATGTCAAAACCTGCACTTTTTTGGTTTAAAGCATGAAATCTTGTCCAGGGGATGCACAAAAATAAACAAACAAACAAACACACTTTTCTCGGCTTCCTGATTCGCATCTACCGGAGCTGTTTTAAAGAAACGGATATTCGCTGCTCTTCTGACAACTGCCCACAAAAGACAATGCAAATAAGATCACGAAAACCGTTACTAACCACTTGTCGCGTGGCCCGGTTAGCCCGGCTTGCCTGCGTTTGCCTAGTGAAATCGGAAGAAGTATTGTTCGGACAAGAAAAACCAGCAACGTTGGACTATAAAAATGCGGGGTAGGGTTCGATTTCGAAAAACTGTCTTCGCCGAAGAGTACACCATTTGCTCACGATTTTATTCGAGCACCGCAAACTATATTAATATCATCTTCATCATCAGTTGCCCTGTCTGGTGTAGACATTGGCGATCATGGCTCTCCACTCGGACCTATCATCAGCCTACCTCAACCTCAAAATGTATATAAACATATAATATCCTAAAAGTGAAAACTGCATGTTTCTAGGTTTTGTGTTTGTCTCGGAGTTTTCGGAGTACGTTTTGCAAGTGGCTCTTTTATACAACCATACTTAGATGATCAAAGACCTGCCTATGGTTCAGAAATCCTCAGTGAAATTTAATAAGCGGTTCACCCAGGCTTGAATAATTTGTTCATCTGGCAATGTAAGCTTACATGAGGACATTCGTATTTAAGTCATAGGCTTTTGTTCTTAATCGTTCGGCGCCCAAACATAAACTGCCCGACCCATACACTTCCAAACTTGTAAATCTGATTTCAGATTGCCCAATGAATGAATGAATGAATGAATGTATGTATCAATAATAATAATAATAATAATAAATATTTATCATGAAATAATATTACTGATCAATCAAAATGTGTTAGAAGTAGATAATATAACACCTATTGGGTATCAGGTGATAGGTTTCAAATGCGGAAAAGTAGGTACTTGAGGGCTAATATAATCACAGAGGGAAGGCACTATATCAGATCCCAACTTTTGAAAAACGTAGATCTGACAAACACTAAAGGTTAAAATTAGTCAGATAACACTTAGGTATACGGACAATTTACTCATGAATGCATCCACTGAAGTTATTGTTTAGACAATGAAAACTGCAGTTTAGATAACAAAACACTGACTCTGTCTAGTATCTAAAACAAAAAGAATACATTTCTGGCGTACCAAAGAGACTGGGCAAAATGGGACGCCAGTGTCTAGTAATTACAGTGCATTTTCTCCAGTGATGCCTCACGCCAGAGAGCTTGGCACTGAAACAACAGGAATTTGGGGGTTAGGGAACGGGGGCTCTCCTAACTGCCAGCTGGCGTGCATGTCAAAGACTAGTCCATTGTTTTGTCTCTGGAACAAAGGAATTGAAGATGGCGACAATAACGTGTCCCCTTTTCTGTGGTGTTGTGGAAAAACAAACTATGAAGGTCCTAAAATAAGCTTACTTTACCAGCACACAATATGAACAAATCAGTCAAGCTGGGTGAACAACTGATTAGTTACCGGCGGGTTTCTGAATCATAGGCAGGTCTCCTTTACGCCAAAAACCGCATTTTACAGGAGACACGAAAAACATTTTTTATTTTGTGTTGCGATCTGATTTTTTTGTTCTTTGTGCAATTTCCGATTTGTGTCTAAAAGAAACTGTTAGTCGTACAAAATTCAACCAGTTGGAAAGATAGAGCAATCGTTATTCCATCCTAAAAATATTCTTAAAGAGTGAATTCGACCTGTTAGGGTCAGTGGTCTTTTTCTGTAAAATGGACAAGTTTGGTTGTTTCCTACACTGGGAATACTATTTTGTAATAACTGGTCCTCACCATTGCTTTAAACCATCATGTAGATGCACCGACTTGTATGAAGACTGTTCAACGGCATCGCAAATGAAGGGGTCAGGTCAAAACCAAGTCTGAGTTTCATTTTGCTAAACACTGAAATGATGACTCCAAGAGAAACTAAAAGAGAAATCAGCTTTTAATAATAATAATAATAATAATAACAGTTGTGGCATCATCAAAGGGGCAGTGAATGAGGAGATATATCAGGTTGCAACTGATAGACTAAAATGCAGGAAGGAGGTCTGCGTTTTAAATTTATATAAGAAAATGAAACCGGGTCCGGTCACTTCAAGGTAAATCCAATACTGAGTACTTACTAGCACTTGCAAGTTGAAAGTTATCTGTTATATCGATAGTGTCCATGGTCAAGTTGAAGTAGAAGGCTGGATCTCTTAGTCTGCTCTGGCGCTTGTGTCGAGCGAGGGCGAATTCGAATGCTCTCTGCGATACAACATCTCTGCTGTCGAATATGGCACCTGTCGAGGAAACACATCAAGATGAATTAACAGGCTATTTAGGGCAATGTAAAAAGACATCATCCTAATTTGTCCTCGGTTTTAATGAATTATTAATCTAGATGGGTATTCCAGGTTGTCCCAAAAAGGCATGGGGCGTTCGCGTCCCAACAATTCAAAATTCAGTTGTCCAGAATTTTAGTAATAAAATTATTATGGAGGATGTAAGCAACATAACTACAGTGTAAAAATATCGAAGAAAAACAATAACAACAACTAACCAAACAATGTTCCTCCATATGCCATAATATACAATCGTCATGCTATAATCTAACGCCTGTTTTTGAAGACCCTTAAAGCCTGGGAAGAAGGCAACAACAACACCCCCTCCCCCCGCGCCCTCTCCCTGTCTTTCTCTCTCCTTGTCTGTCTGTCTGCTTTATCCTCGCTGTCTCTCTCTCTCCCCTCATCTTTTCAACTGTACACAAAAAGCATAAAAGTCTCTAGATTGATCGAAAGATGGATGGATGGATGGATGGATAGTTATATGGATAGATAGATAGCTAGATAGATAGATAGATAGATAGATAGATAGACAGAGAGGGGGGGAGTGAAGGAGAGTGAGTGTGTGTGTGTATGTATGTGTGTGTGTGTGTGTGTGTGAGAGAGAGAGAGAGCCTAATTAACCAACAAGAAGGAAATTAAGTAGCTGAGAAAACATCTCCGGTGAGCCCGTGATATATTATGTTCATCCATTGCCTGCTCTTCCATCTTCCAAAAGACAATGAAAGAAAAAACCAAATGAACTGACTAAGACGGAGTGCTAGCTAACATTCCATGCGTCTTAATGGTTGCATAGAAATCTACCAGGAAGAATTAGCTGGAACGTTTGTGTTTGCATGCTGGAATTGGCGTTTCAGAGTTATAAACTGAGCGCGTCCACCGCCGACATGAGATGCTGTGTAATTTCTTGGACAACATCATTGGTCGTTCTAATACCTCAGTGAAAAGGGGCTGTGTATGTGCATGTAAATATTATTAATTATGGATGAGCGCCACAATTTTTCACAAACAACAACAACAACTGCTACTACTACTACTGCCACTATTACTACTACTACCACTACTACTACTACTACGACTGTTACTACTACTTCTACTGCGTTTATTACTATTAACGTTAGTTAATTACTACCACCACTACTGCCACGACTGTTGTTGCCAACCATTGCTATCACCACTACTTTTTCTCTCCCTCCTTCTACTACCATTACTACTATTGCTGTTACTACTACAACTACAGTAATTACTACTACTGCTACAACTAGTACCACCACTACTTCTACTAGTGCCAACACTACTAGTACCGTCATTGCTATTTCTACTACTTCTACTACTACTACCACTAGAGCAATAGCTACTATTATTACTACTTCTACTGTTGCTCCCACTAGTATTCAGTCCATAACAATAACACACACAAGAACAATGGAATGTATTACACTCGTTTCAGACTCAGTTTGACCAATTATAACACGTTCAGGAAATCAAAGTAATATGCAAACATTAGAAAGAAAAGATTGAGCTCCGTAATTTATTCCCGGTGACAATAAAAGGAAGATTTAAGAACATCAATACTGGAGTGTTCTGATATTTTGGAAGTGTATATCCGTACAACATGTTGTATGGATATGGACAGTGCATATCCGTACAACATGTTTACCAAAAAGCGCGACTGGTGAAGGTCTGCTGAAACAAAACTTGGTATGGTGTTCACGAATTTAAAGTGACAACACATTGAATAGCCAGATGGACCTAGGGGCGTGAGGGTTTAGTCAGTTTGTATCAATGGGCGGTGGTCAGATTGCCTAATCAGGCGAAAAGGGGTTGGGGTAGCCATTGGTGATCGACGTACACTCAAGTACGCGCAGATCACGCAATCTCCGAGCAGAAGTCGGATTGTTTTGCTACTAAGCCGATTCATATTTTTAAAAACTATGCAAATTAACAAGGTCAGTAATATAGTATTCCGGTGTGTTCTACGTCATCGAATTGTGTGCGTTGTACGGATATGCACTGTCCATATCCGTACAACATGTTGTTCGGATATGCGCTTCCTTTGAAATAATCCAACACATACAGGCAGTATTGGAAAATCTTCAAAATACTATCACTGACACTTGACAGTCTTTGGTACACGTATGTTCATTCTGTGAATATTTCTCATTTTCATTCACAACCGCACACTGCCATGGTACTATTTACTGTTTAGGACTATCATTTAGATGTCTGGTTTAGATAATCGGTTTCTCAAACTTGCGGTTCCGCTTTCCACTCTTCTTCTCAAGTAACTCTCCGCTTAGAATTATTAGTTCCTGTCCCTTCTCTCTCCTTTCACCTCTGTCTGTGCACTGTTGCACCTGTTCTCACAGACAAAACTTTCTCACCCCCCCTCTCCTCTTTTCCCTTCAGAGTAAAATCTTCAACAGTTTTTCTGTCTTTCTTTTTCTCTCGCTCACTCTGCTTTGTCATCACGGGCTCTCAAAAATCTCAGTTCAGCCCCCACGCCCCCGTCCCCTTCAATAATCTCTCTCTCTCTCTCCCTCTCTCTCTCTCTGCTTTGTCATCCCCTATTAAAAAACAACAACCTCTTTTATAAGCCTTATTTTGTTATTTCTTCAGTTCCCTTTCATAGTAAAATCTTTCTCTCTCTCTCTGCTTTGTCACGTTTTTCAAACAAAGCACGTTTAGTTCTTTCTTTCCTGTCCTTCCACAGATCTCTCTCTCTCTCTCTCTCTCTCTCTCCTTCTCTCTTTCTCTCACTCTTTCTTGTTCACACACCGCGCACTCCTCTCCCATTCTCCCTGACTTACTGCTTTGCCATCGCCACCTCTTACAAACAAACCTCTTTCAGCTCTCCCTTCCTCTTTCATAGTAAAATCTTCAACAATCACCCTGACCCTTGTCCCTGTGGACTCATTCTCCAGCAAGTCCGGTGCCGGTCGAAGAGTAGAGCGATCAAAAAGCCACCTATCTCTCTACGCCAATAAGCTAACGCAATAATCATGTCGAGCCCCCAAACACCGAGACTTCGGGTGTGTAAATATGCTATAACGAGTGGTCGAAAGAAGACAGTAATTGCTTGGATGACACACTTCGCTCAGTTGCAAGCTAGAAGCTCATTGGACGAGAAAGGGGCTCGAAATAGCTGCCGGACACTTTGGCATATAGGCTGAAAGAGGGAAAGACAGAAAAAAATCCAGGAAACAATACATTATACAAACAGGAGGTCGTAAATAAGTACCAACCAATTAGGGCAAACAGCATTCTGCTAACGCTCTCGGGAAAGAAAGAACTTGCCATTATAAATGCTAATAACGATAATACTGAAGCTGTGCTATGTAAGAAACGATACAAAAAAAACAACAACAACAAAAAACAAACAAAACAAACAGACAGCCAGACGGACAGACTGACCGGCCAACCGACCGACCGACCGATCAAGACAGACCGATAGATAGATAGATAGATAGATAGATAGATAGATAGATAGATAGATAGATAGATAGATAGATAGATAGATAGATAGATAGATAGATAGATAGATCGATAGATAGACAGATAGATAGACGGACAGACAGATAGATAGATAGATAGATAGATAGATAGATAGATAGATAGATAGATAGATAGATAGATAGATAGATAGATAGATAGATAGATAGATAGACATATGTATGAAAAAATCTGTATGAAGAGATTCATGTGTAGATGGATGCAGAGATGGGTGGATGGGTGGACAGATTGATGGGTGGATGGGATGTTTTTTTCTAGTGAAAATGCCAAACAGCTCTCATGGTTGTGTGTGACATTCCCCATAAGGGTAAAATGAATATTGCACATACATCCATCTTTCAATATTGGCCTTAAACATAAATTATGTGAACAAAACTCTCCTTTTGTGTCCCCTAATTATTTATTACCATACCGATATTGCCAGTAGAATAGTGTTATGAAGGATACTAGCATTCTTATCATTTTATATTATTATAATTATGGCGATAATAAAGGTATCACAACACTATAATATTATTACGACAAAATGTCACATCATGACTTATTCATGACTGAAAAAACAATGCAAATACAGATAAAATGAAAAAAAAAGAGAGAAAGAAAGAAAGAAAAGAGAGGCCAAGACACTCTGCGTTACAGCATCATTTCTGCAACGACTGCAAACACAAGGACACCAGCTATCCCCGTATACATTTCAGCAGGATCTCCCAAAATTCTAGATCCACAGGCAGTTTTCCTTGTAAGAAATTTGACATTTTTCCTTATAATTCAGATCGAAGAAAGCTACGAAAACCAACAATAGAAGATTACACTGAACTAGTCCTGTTACGAGTATACCGCCTAGTTCAAGGCCGCCAGTTTGACCTTTTACTATAATAAAACTTTTAAATACATGTATACATTTTAACCCATGGATCCAGGGTGTTTTGGAACGTCGTCTTTATCGCAAACCACATCATAAGAGTCAAAATTTGGCGAAAAAAGAAAAAGTTGTATATAGCAAAGCCTTGCGTAAGAAATATTACCCAAACGATACAATGAAGCGCAAACTAAAAGAGAAGGCAGAAAATTTTGACTTTGCACAAGGACTACTATATCACAGGACGCGCACGGCCGATCTTCTGACTTAGCTAGCGAAGGCCATTGCATTGACCCAGTTTCTGACGAATAGTCTATTTTTAGACCGAACGTAATAGTGCGCTTTAGCGTAGTAATCTAGACTAATAAGATACGATGAAGTTTATGTCAGTTAAGTAAGTAAACACATTTTCCATACGATTTGTTGGCATTAATTTACTTAGTGAATATCCAACACGCCAAAACTTTTATTTTTAGGCCTAGATCTAGTGCAGAAAGCTTGCACTCTTTTTCTCCCGGATGTTTACGTTACCGGAACAAGTGCTTTGGTTGTGTGGGAAAATATAAACATGGAAACAGACATGTGAAACAATGTGATACTGGTGGATATTTTTTTGCAAGTTGTGGGATTTATATTCTTTCAAAATGCCAAACAAGTGTGGTGTTGTGAACTGCAAAGGCAACTACAACGAATCTAACAAATGCCGTGTGTTTAAACTACCTAAAGACGAACAAGAAAAACAGAAATGGTTGAACGTTCTCCCCCCACGTGAGGATTTCGTTGTCGACCCAACAAAATTTTTTTATATGTGAGAGACATTGGCCAGCGGATACACCTATGGTCAAGACACCAGGTGGACATACTCGGCCTGTGTTGCCACCAAGTGTTTTTAATGTTCCTTCTTCTTGTTTGCCAACACCAAAACCAGCACCACGCGAGCCTAAAGCTGAGGATCAACAGCTGAACTATTTCATCAAGAAAGACAGAATCACTTCGTTTTCTGAGTTTTGTCCTGACAAAGAGTTGTTAAAAAAGTATGAAAATCTTCTCATATCTCGTCCAGAAGACAAATTTGTGTGTATTATCATGGTGAAAGATTACAGAGAGAGTTTCTTGTCAATAATTGTTCACAACAAAATCTACTTTGTGTTCACCTCTTACTCTTTCTGCTTTCAAGAATGGGATTAACGTGCCTTTGGGTAAAATCTTAAGTCCAAACTCTGGTCTGTCATCCTACACACAATTCTTTGAGGCTGTGCACTCAGCGATTAACTATGACCTTCCTGTAGATGGTGTTGTTAAAAAAGTGGCAACGACTCTTCAACAAGTTCAAGCCTAAGGGTCGCTTGAAGCTGCCAAAGGCAAGAAACTCAAATTTCTTACAAGACAGCTTCAACTCATATATGACAAGGCATTCTCGGTGGCAGATTACCGCTTTGCAATTGAATCTTTCCCTCACTGTAATTACCATCAACTGCGTGACTTCCTTGTTCTCCCAAGTAGTCGAAAGCTGCAGTCTATGATCTCTTCTACAGATGTTGACCAAGTACTGGAGAAAACATTTCAGAAAGCAAAGAATGCTCAGCAGAAACATTGTTTTTTGTTAGTCGATGAAGTGAAAATTCGCCAAAGAGTCGCCTTTTCAGGGGGTGTTCTCAATGGCATGTCAAAAAATGACCCAGACTCCAAGGCAAGCTCTATGTTATGTGTCATGATGAAATGTTTGCATGGTGGACCTAGTGTTATGGTATCTGTTACCCCTGTTCACAACCTAACAGCTGCCTACCAATTCACTGTTGTCAAGGAAGCTGTTGCTGTTGTTGAGAAGACAGGTGGGATTGTTTTAGGGTCCATGACTGACAATCATAAAATCAATCAGCAATACTGCAAATTATTCACAAGAAGAACTGACTTTGAGACTGTACATCCTTTGAATGATCAGCGAGCTTGGTATTTGTTGTACGATTCAGTTCACTTGCTGAAGTGTTTTTTGTCAAGCGAAGTAAAAGACTTCATCCAAGTAGTTTCAAGGGGTTGTTTGACATATGAGTTCGTAAGGACTGGTTTGTGCTTTGTGAAGAAATCCAAACATAAAGCATGCTGCCGTCAAAGACTTGTCAACATTCTTCTCACCATGAACACCTACTATGGTTTTGGATTATTTTCTAAACATCTGCTGCGACGCCTGGTAAAATAAATGTTCTTTTGCATGGGATTCATAATTTGGAAAAGGACCATCAAAGAAATTCAGCTCTGTACCAGACCTCCATCAAGAAGGCACGGCTCACTGACTAATTTGGGCTGCAACATGTTGAGTTATTTTTCGTTTCTGTACATACAGAGGAACCATTGCTATAAGACTGCAGAAATGGTCCTGATTCATGGAATGGGCTATAATTAAGGTGGTTAAAAAAAATCCAATAGAAAAGGTTGATTTCAAGGTCAAATTGCATATGTTATTACTGTCACATACTGAGGTCTTATGCCAGAGGTTCTACTGTATGGTATCGTCATTAACTGTGGTAAAACTGCTTTATTTAATGAGACTATGTTTGGATGCAACATTGGTTACAATTGGTTAGTCTTAGGTGTCATAATAAGGCTGTAGGTGTCAATAATCAAATGGCCTTCGCTAGCTAAGTCAGAAGATCGGCCGTGCGCGTCCTGTGATATAATAGTCCTTGACTTTGCATAATACAGCCCGTCTACGGCCCCACAATTGTTCTGTGGTTTTTATAACATTTCGTCCATATCATGCGAGTGTATATCTGGACATCCACAGACGGTTTTTCAAGTCGTTGGGACCAACAGTCTTTTGTTCTCTAGTGTACACCATAAAATGTCTCTGTCAGAGGGAAACTATGAAATTCAGTCAAGTCCTATCCTAACAAGATTTCACGTGTTTCCGTTGGCAACAAAGAGTAAGTAGCATTCTGCAGGGCTCTCGTATAACGGAAAGGTTTCACGTAACATCGCCTCTGTTTGTATCAAAAACATATCTCGCATCATTTATTTATGAACGGATACACACTTTTTTTTTTTTTTTTTTGGATGTGAGGAATATATTATTCGTTTTTGTTTTTTGGTGAAATATCCGCTCTTGCAAAAGGAGGACTTATCGATCGATAGAAACGGAAAAAATGCATTACAGGCACATACATATTTAATAACTTCCATAAGGTCTCAGGAGATTTGAAATTTTTCCAGATTGGAATATTTTCAGAAATTTGTAGTTATCAGATAGAGAGACACTGAGGGGGGAGGGGGAGCGAGAGAGAACAGGAAGCGAGAGCCAGAGAATGAGAGAGAGAGAGAAATGAAAGAGAGAGAAAAAAAACAGAGAGCAGGGAGCGAGAGCACAAGAGAGAGAGAGAGAGAGAGAGAGAGAGAGAGAGAGAGAGAGAGAGAGAGAGAGAGAGAGAGAGAAACAGAGAGAAACAGAGAGAAAGAAAGGGCAGGAAGAGAGAGCCAGAGTGTGTGCGTGAGAGAGACAGAGAGAAGAAGAGAAAAAAATGAATAGAGAGAGAAAGAGAGAGACAGACAGAGAGAGAGAGAGAGAGAGCAGGTAGCAAGAGCCCGAGAGAAAGAGAAAGATAGAGAGAAAGATGAAAAGAGAGAGAGAAAGAGAGAGAGAGCGAGAGAGAGAGACAGAGATAGATAGATAGAGAAGGTGGGGGAGAAAAAAAAGGAAGAAGGCAAATACAAACAGCAAACATCAGAGATCGTGAGAGGTTGATTGCCATCAATAAGGATTCATGATTGAATAATCACAATGAAGGTAAAAAATCAATTTCATAGAGTCATGACCGAGTAATTTAAATAATTAAATTAATATTCTTGGCTTCTTCAAGCCATCTGTTGTAGCTTGAATTCGTGGAAAAACACACGGCTGAGAGATAATATCATAAATGGCTCATTAAGGTACGACCTTGTTTTGTTTTACCTTGTGATCAGGGAATGAAAATTTTTATTAAAGCATACAATTATTCTTTTTTATTTAGTTCTATCTGGACGGGACTCTGCAACAAGCACGGCCAGAGTCTTCGGAAGCAAGTGCTTTATTGGTCTAGGAGTGCACTGAATCAAAATCAGTTTTTGCATCGGTTATGTATGACTCAGACTTGAACTTTCTTCGAATCAATAGAGCGAGACAGATTTGTTTCAGTCTCACTGGTGCGCCAGGTCTCGTTTATGTCTGTAGTCCACAAAACCAACAGGCAACCGATTTAGCTCAATGGGCTGTATAATTATGCCATGAATCCATGAGAATGTGTGTTTATAGGTACATATACGTTGTGTGTATTTGTCACCATTAGAATAAAAATTGTTATCTGATTCGGTTTTATCGTGCAGAAAACATTTTATAATTAAAGGCAGATCAAAGCTTGTGTAATGACAAAGTTTTAGCGTAGCTAGCTAGTCTTTGATAACCTCCTGCATTACGCATTTACTGGTCCTGCGCGGAAAATAGGATTTTTATGGCCTTGATGAAGGGGCATGTCAAACAAACAAAAAATAAACAAACAGAAACAAACAAACAAACACAGAAACAAACAAACAAACAACAAACACAGAAACAAACAAACATAGAAACAAACAAACAAATAACAAACACAGAAACAAACAAACAAACAAACAGCAAACATGCAACAAACAAACAACAAACAACAAACAACAAATAACAAACAAAACAAACAACAAATAACAAACAAAACAAACAACAAACAAAAACAAACCACAAACAAACAACAACAAACAAACAACAAACAAACAAACAACAACAAACAAACAAACAATCAACCAACAAACAAACAAACAAAAAACAAAAAACAAAAAACAAACAATAAACAAACAAATGAACAATAAAACAAACAAACAACAAACACACACATGCAACCTTTGAACATCACAAACTTGATGCTACAGACATAATTGAAGAAAGGAATCCTATTTTTCATTTTAATTCCAGTGTCATTTATTCATTCTGCTATCAGAGATATTCCCACTCAGAAAAACAGACAAAACAAAACACACGTTTAAAAAAAAAGGAACATGCCCTTTCATTTTCATGTCTCTGAAACTGAAACTAGACTCTATCTTCCTAATTATGACGATATTATACATGGGTAATATGGTAATATCAAGTTCCTGCCTGGATTCTCTGAAAACTGTTCCGTTGTTGTCTCTGAACGTTCACTTTAGAATGATAATTTGTAGTCAGAATTTGAAATTCATCAGGAGCGCTTTAACGTGGCACCGCAGCAGAAATCTTTATTGATTTCTCAATCATGACACTAAAAACCTCTGGGATAGTTGATTAATTTTCGTGAACATTTTCTTCTGCGGCAGCGGTTCTCAGCTTGAGTGATATCGCCCCCCCCCCGCCCCTTCCCGTGGGGCGATTTTGATTTCCGGGTGGGGGGGGGGAGGATGAGGTAGAAAAAGGCGACAAGGGGCGAAAACGATGAATGGGGGACGATTTGGAGGGGGGTGGGGTGGGGGGGGGGCAAATACAGTGCAGCTCCTGATTTGTTCACTAGCACGTGTAGTTGAGTTTTATGAGCAGGAAAGGCGTACTTTTTAGTGCATTTGACAAAGCATGCTTTTTGTATTACAATGTGTAATCAACACGCTAATTGTCATTATCAAGGCTTTGAAAAACATCATCGCAACTTGTTTGAAGTCTTGTCTTCTTGTGAAATGTAACTGTTGGATTTGAGTAGAGATGTGGTGTGGTGGTAGTGGTGGTGGGGAGGGGGGTGTTGAAAAAAAAAATTGCGCTCTAAGGGGGCGATTGCCTCAAAAAGGTTGAGGACCACCGTTCTCCAGCAAACGGCACTTTTTATGGATCAATCCTTGAAATGCAAAGAGTACAGATTACAATGGCAACGTGATTTATTGCTCAGTGCAGTTGGTTATTAACACTTTAGTTGGTCCGTCGACTCGGGGAATACACAGATGTGATTTTTAACGTTGAATTTCGATCATCAATGTGTAAACTGAGAGGCAGAACGAAATTTCTTGTCGTAGTTCTTAATTCTACTCGAAGAAAATGTGTCTTTTGATGCCGGTTCAAAATGTCGGAACACTGTCTGCTGTTCAACTCACTTGTGGCTCAAAATCAACGAAAGTATTAAAAAATATTGCCAACTTCAAGATCATTTAAAATATGCCCACACACACCTTTACGTCTTTCTATGTGTTATATGATTTTTTTGTAGAATTTTAGGCTCAGTGGTTAAAAAGCGGTCCATGATTACATTGGAGGCCTTCACTTGTTTATATAATGGTTTTCCGCTGAAATGCCTCAATGACAGTCACTACATTTCCTGGACCGCGACACAAAAACCGACAAAATTAGATCCGAGACAATGGATACCAAGACGGTTCAATTCCCCAAATTCCGTCCGTCGACTTGCGCGCGTATCATTCATGTCGACAACGCAAGAGTTCGCACCACACCCCTTCTGAACTGAACGAAAAAGACTAATGCCACAGAGCTTAGTGAGTAGTACTCGCCGTGTTCCTACGCTCGCAAGTTGTGGACCTATATTGTGAAAGAAGGAATGGCCCGCCTCTCCATGCTGTGTCTCGGGTTGGATTTTAACATACGCACTCTCTCTTTTATGTACTTATAAATATGTTTTCATGCTGTACATCATCAGTCAATCAGTAGATAAATTTCAGATAGAAAACTGAGTTCACCTGTGTTTTGAATTTCTCAAATGAAGAAATATCTCTCTCTCTTTCGAGGAAAGCATTCCATGCATTTGGGTAAGAATGAAACAAAGGAACAGTTACAAGTGATTTCGGTCCCTAAGCATTTTGCGCTAGGGGCGCGTAGGTACAAAGCACATACCCCTAATCCCGTCCTTATTCTCAACCCTAAATCTTATCGAATCCCTAACCCTGCCCCCTACTCTTTCAACCAAAAAGCAGGAGGAAAATAAAAAGAAAATCTGAAAGAATAATTAATTAAAGCTGTTGGTACGAGCATTTCTGGAGGATGTCAGGAGGAGCTCATAAGCTCTGTAGTCAAAAAAGGATTTAAAATAGATCTATGTACCCGTAGCGCAAAAAACTTGGGGGACGTACGTACTTGTAACAACATTCATAATTATTTGGAACATGTTATTTGGTGCCCAGAACTTCATTTTTTGGGGACATTTTCCTCATTATCAACAAAGCTTCAGCGATAAATATTTTAAAACTTTATTCAATAATTTGAAAAACCGGTTTTGCATGGTTTACAGGCGATGGATTGAGGCTGTGTTTGTCTGGGCAAAGAGGGTTAAAGTGTAAAACAGTCCTCCTTGCAGGCCAATGGCATGGTGTCTGTACGGAGTTCATTGGAACCAGGATTGCCGGTCACTGGGAGTTTTTCCCAAGATCTTGGGATTTTTGGGCTACCTCTCGATCTTGACATTTTTAAAAAGCTCTTGGCATTTTTCGGGCTTTTTCGCATTTGCTATTATTTCTTTGCAAATAATAATAATAAAAAAAGATCACAAACTTGTCCTTCTGTTCACAGCTCCAACTGCAACTAATAAAAAGAAAATAAAGCCAAATGGGCTAAGGGGCAGTTTGCAATTCCCTGTGTGAGAGGATTTTTTAGGTGATTTGCAAGCTGATCACTGACAATGCTTAGTTTAGATTCAATTTATAAGGAAATCGTAAAGTTTAAGTGCATTTTGGGGGGCTGGAAATAAATCTTGGGATTTTTGAAAATCTTCACCGGCAGCGCTGACGGGAACTGTCCATCCCGCTGAAGAATTTCAAAGCCACGGGTGCTTCGTACAGGTTTCTTCATTTTGTTTAAAGACGGCTATTTTGTTTCTCCAGAACTAACTTCTGTTGATTATAGTGATGGTGTGCAATAGTTTCAAAGGCATATAATTACGCCAAGCCTGACATGGTGAACTTCTTGATAAAACTCGTTAGATATTTAAATAAATAAAAAAAAAGGTGCGTCCGGCTTTCCAGTTCAAGCAAATAAAACATCCCAAATCTGTTTACAGGACAAAATAAACATTGGAATAAATACAGTTATGAGTAGGATGTCACGTCGCAGACTCGCAAATGCCAAATCGTCCCCTAAGAATTACAAGGCTTTATTCCCACCCTTTGGCTGAACTGAGTTACACACTGCATACTACTTCTACCGGCCGTCTGCACTGTGTGTCAAACTATCAAGCGGATTTGGTGTGTAATTTGTAAGGATTGCTGAAAAGAAAAAAACATCTTTGCGCTAAGGGCTATGAACTCATGAAACTTCAGTCCTCGACTTCTCAAAAGTTGATGGAATGGGAGTCGTTATTCCAAGGGGACAAACTGTCACAAAAAACTGCCATTCAAACCCAGCACGACAAACATTATAGTGACGTTTCAGGTTGTTGTGAGGTTACTGGAACTAATTACACATAATGACCGGTTGATTTTGTTTCGTCAGAGGGTATAATTAAACTGTAGAGATCGATTGCCGCAGTGTATGAAAACAAGATATGGTCACTATCAGCCCCGGAGTGCTGAGACTATTATATATATATATTTTTCAAAGATCGCGTTGTACTTTGAAGTCTAATATTTCGTCTCTTTAGAATGACAAGGTTCTATCTCCACGTTTTGGCTGAAATAAGTACACTCTACACATTACTTCTACAGGCTTTCTCTGTCAAAATATCAAGCAGATGCGGTGTGTAATTTGTAAATATTACCAAAAAGAACAAGAAAGTGGTACCACTATAAGCTATGAGCACACGGAACTTCTAGCATCGATTTTTCGAAAGTTGACAGAAGGGAATTAGAATCTTGTCATTCTTAGGGGAGGATTTGTTAGACCAGAATTCATTAGCAACTACGTCCCATTAGAATGACGAGGTTCTATATCAACTTTTGATATATGGCAATTACATTCCGAATCCGCTTGATACTTTGACACACAATGGAGAAGGCCTGCAGTAGTAGTGTGTAGTGTGTCACTGAGTTCATCCAAAAAGTGGAGAAAGAATCTTGTCGTTTTAAGGGGACGGCTAGTTTATAAGAACGTTGCGCAACATTTAAATACACTTCTCAGGGCCGTAGCTCACTGAATCAAGTCTGTTTGCCTCGGTTTTCGTGTGAGATGAGGACAATGGAGCTAAACAGGACCTCGCACACTAGTGAAATGGAAACATTTCTGTTTTGCTAGTTGATTCAAATGAAGTTCAAGTCTAAATTATACAGACAGGCGCAGAACAGGCTTGACTAAGTGCCCTATGGATGGCTCTCAGACATTTTGACGCGATAGATTCTGATTACACTGGTTTATTAGTTGCACAGAGCTACCACCGCGATTAGTTCTTGTTTGTTCTATCTCCATTCTCTGAAAAAAAAAAAAACAAAAAAGAAAAACTGGAGATCTTTTAGTGTGTAGAAGAGGTATAACAATATAATGTTGTTAACTCTTTTAAAGTAATTTTTTTTAGCCTGCTGGATTACCTTTTCTGTCTGTTTGGTATTGGTAGACTATCCAATTACATAGCTCTCCGACGCCCTTTGTGCTGGAGTACGAAAAGTCGAGCTACAGTAAACCCACTTTTGTTCTTCCAGAATTATCAGTTATTATTATTATTTTTGTTATGATGTTGTATGGCTCGACATAATTAAGTAGTTGCTATAATGAAAGAGTCATAGTATACTTTTTTCCACAAAGTTACTCGGATTCACTCTTGAAGGACCATCAACACTCTTACACTAATGTACTAAAAGGCTGTTGTTATAAGTACGTACGCACCCCAACTGTTTTGCGCTAGGGGCGCGTACGTATACCCTGCCCTCTTACCTTTTCAACCAAAAAACAGAAGGAAAGCAAAAAGAAAATCTGAAAACATAAATAATCACAATCAATTAAGGCTGTTGGTAACAATATTTCGGGCGGAGCTCTCTAGCTCTGGCGCCAGAGAAGGCTTAAAATACGTTACCCCTAGAGCAAACAACAACAATAGGAACAAAACACAACTTGGGGGATGTACGTACTTGTAACAACATTCATACTAAAGACGTACGGCATGCTTAAAGTGAAGTACAGGGAGCAGGATGTTCGGAAATTACGTGTGAATAAGATGTTGGCATCTTTTATTTTGCATCTTTAGCACTTCATTCAGAAACCTACTGCCTATGATCAGCACACAGAGTCAAGGTTTTGACCCCAGACTTGAACGTTCTTTGAATCAACTAACGAGGCAGACTTGCTTTCAGTCTCACTAATGCGCGACGTCCCGTTTCACTCGATAGTCTACAAAACCGTCGCAAAACAGACTTGATTCAGTGCCCTACAGGCTGTAAAATAGTTAAGGCTGTTGTTGCTTGTACGTACGTCCCTCCAGCGTTTTGAGTTAAGGGCGCGCACGTATACGTGCCTATTCCTAACCCAGTCCTTATCCTCAACCCTGAATCTTATCGAATCCTTAATCCTGCCCCCCCCCGCCCCCCCCCCCCGACCCTTTCAATTATAAAAAAAACAAGAGGAAAAAAAAAAGGAAAATCTGGAAGAGTAATTAATCATGTAGCTCTGAAGTTACAAAAGGCTTTGAAATAAGTTTCCTTAGCGCAAAAAACTTGGGGGACAGACGTACTTGCAACAACATTCAATAGTTAAAAATGCCTATTTTCTCTAACTCCAATGGCTAACAGGCAAGGATAGAAAAGGCCCCATTATTTATTTATACACAGTTTTAAAGCGTAGATGTATCACTATATCATGTCGTTCGTTCTTCTTTATTCTATATCCATTTCCTGAAGAAAAAAGAAATGGAGATCTTTTAGTGTGTAGAAGAGGTATAACAAGTGCACACTTTGACACCTGTTTAAAATGTGTTGTGGCACTCACCAAGCTGTTTCATAGCTCCTATTTATTCTAACTCCTTATCATAATAACAAAAGCCGCAAGCTTTTTGACATCGAATTTCTCAGTTGTGCAAAAAGTGAAGCTGGAACAAACAAGAACTATGGTCATACGTACAGGTACTAGGAGAAGTAAATAATTATTGTATTCACGTCCACTAGCGGTCATAGAAAGATTGCTTTTTCCGGGCATTGCAGTAAACGTTTACAGCATCTAGTGTCTAAGAGCTGAGTGTGATATTTGACTACCAAATCGCTGTCTCAGTGTCACACACTGGGTCTTTCCTCCCCGCGCTACGGGTTTTTACGGGCAATAAGTCCCAACGGAGATCTTCGGACGTTTACGGTGAAAATCGATTTTTGGCCCAGGGTTCAATTATTTGTCGGTTTGCCGAGATAAATAATCGCCGGTGGATTCCAAGACATTGGCTAGACTAGCCCTAAACGACCATCTTAGGGATCTCTCACACGCGAACGAAGCTTGGTCATTCTGTGAGAAAGGGAAATTGCTAGTTTGTCAGGCAGAGTGGGTTTTTCAATTTTCTATCTCACAGACGCAGGGGGAAGTGGTCAGTGTGATAGCTAGTGTTAGAAATGTATACGGGGACAGTTAGTATTGGGAATGTATGTTGTGGAGTTGCGTAGTGTTAGAAATGTAAAATGTATATGGCGAGAGTTAGCATTGGAAATGTACGTTATGGGTTTACCTAGTGTTAGAGATGTATACGGGGGATAGTTAGTATTTGAAATATGTGATAGTTATTATTTGAAATGTATACTGTTATAGTTAGTATTGGAAATGTATGTCATGGGGTTACCTAGTGTTAAAAATGTATACGGGGATAGTTAGCAACTATTGGAAATGTATTTTATGGGGTTAGCTTGTGTTAGAAACGCATAGGGGGATAGTCAGTAGCTATTGGAAATGTATGTTATAGGTTTAGCTAGTGTTAGAACTGAAGAAAGCACTTGCTAGTGTCAAAAAGTTTATGCAGCAATTGCTAGTGTCAGAAACAGTACAGCAATTGCAAGTGTCGGAAATGTACTTAGGGTCAGTTGGTATATATGGGGTCAGCTAGTGTAAGAAATGTAGACAGCAGTTGTCAACGTTTGAAATGTATGCACGGATAGCTGGTGTTGGAAATGTATATATGGAGTAAGCTGGTGTTAGAAATGTGGAATAGCTAGAGATAAAAATATATACACCGATAGCTAGTGTTGGAAATGTGTATACAGGAATAGCTAGTATTATGAATGTAAACGGAACTATTTCGCTGTTTACGAGATTAGTTGGCGTCCTAAGTGGCAATAGAATGTTGAGAGAGAGAGAGAGAGAGAGAGAGAGCGAGAGAGAGAGAGAGAGAGAGAGAGAGAGAGAGAGAGAGAGAGAGAGAGAAAGAGAGAGAGAGAGAGAGAGAGAGAAAGAAAAAAAGGGAGATGCAGCGGAAAAAAAAATACAGGCGACACAGGCTGAGCAGACCATACTTTTCTTCAAAAAGAGGGACATATCAAAATAAAACATAATTATTATATTGAAGGATAAGTCTAAACCGTTGATAAATTTGTTAGGTCTAACAATAACTGACAGTCATAAATAGATCAGGGCCTTAAAATTTTTTTTAAAATGCATAATATTTATTTGATTTAGATATTAGTGGGCTTAAATTATTGATTCAGGTAGGTCCAACGAATCTTGAGACACGAATGTTGAGTCTCAGTCTTATGTCATTTCACTTTCACACTTTCGATTGGTACTGCATTTTCGCTGATCGATGTCCAGATAAATATAAAATTAATTGTTATATCATTTTCATGATAGTTTTATCGGCCTGTTTATTTGACTGTCATTCTGCAATGATAAACTGATCGTATGACTAGTTAAATAAACAGATAAGAAAAAGAAAAGACCTTAGGGACAGATGGATCAGAGAGAGATCCGATAGATTATTAATCCTTCCCTAAACTTTGCAGAGAAAGGAAATGGTGAAAAAGACAGTGGGTGTCAGAGAGAGACAAAGAGAAAGAGAGAGAGAGTGAGAGAGAGAGAGAGAGAGAGAGAGAGAGAAAGAGAGAGAGAGAAAGAGAGAGAGAGAGAAAAGAAGAGAGGGATAGAGGGAGAGATGAAGATACATACAGATGGCAACACAGAACGAGAGAGGGAGAGAGACAGGAGGGAGCTAAAGAGAGGCATAGAGAGAGAGAAGAGAGAGAGAGAGAGATAGAGAAAGTGAGAGAGAGAGAGAAAGAGAGAGAATTTTGAGGGGGGGGGGCAAGAAAAGGAGGAAGGGGAGGAAGAAAAAGCTAGAATTGGTAAAGAAAGTGAATGAAAGAGAGTGAGAGAGAGATAACGAGAATTGCAAAAAGCAAGAGGAAAAGTGCATGAAATAAAAATGTGACGTGATGAAAGGAACACAACAACATGTCAAACATCTCTGCCAAATCAACAATCAAAATGAACTTTACGAGCACAATCATAAACTCATGAGTTCAAATCTTCCAGCGCTGCTCTTCTTGTCTTCGAATCCTTTCTTTCTTCCTCCTATCCCCTCTGACAATGCAGAAATAAATGATCTTATTTATGAAGGTTATGAAGATGGAAACCACCATGCATGCCTCATGAATACAAACATAATGCAGATAAGGAGCGCGATATTCTGCCGCACTATATAGAAACAATGTATGCGCTAGAACCTGAACTTTAAGAGAGACGCAAAACAATTGCTCACATTGAGCTCTGTGTGTCACGAGTAACAGAATAGGAAGTGTATATCCGTACAACATGTTGTATGGATATGGACAGTGCATATCCGTACAACATCTTTTACCAAAAATCGCGACTGGTGAAGGTTTGCTGAAAGAAAACTTGGTACCGGTATGGTGTTCACGAATTTAAAGTGACAACACATGGAATAGTCAGATGGACCTGGAGGCGTGAGGGTCTAGTCAGTTTGTATCAATGGACGGTAGTCAGATTGACTAATCAGGCGAAAAGGGGTTGGGGTAGCCATTGGTGATCGACCTATATTATTAGCGCAGATCACGCAATCCCCGAGCAGACGTCGGATTGTTTTGCTACTAAGCCGATTCATATTTTTAAAAACTATGCAAATTAACAAGGTATATAGTATTCCGCTGCGTGTTCTACGTCATCGAATTGTGTGCGTTGTACGGATATGCACTGTCCATATGCGCTTCCAAAAGAATCATACACATCATAGCAAACACAGAAAGCTACAGAAGATCATTTTTACCCTCCGCATTTCGCCTCAACAAGACATTATACCAGAGAGTATAGAATGATGTATAGAGAGATCTCACTTCCGCCAAGTCCCGAAACTCGGTCGCTGCGGTAAACAAGAAATTGAAGAATTGAAAGAGACCGCCTTCACAAAAGATAGTGTGCATATCTGTTTACTGTGGTTTGTTCATATATTTGGGCTGACTGAAACTAATTAGAGCCGTTTGTAAGTTCTTACGCCCCCCTGGAAATGCACAAACCGGCATTGTTTACCGCAGCGACCTACTTTCCACTCCATGCTAACAATGGTTTCGCGGAGCCTCCCGTGCCTCGCAGTGCAAATCAACCAATAGTGAAACCTCTCTATACATCTATACTCTCCGATTATATCTAATGTGCATCATATTTTACTTAAGTTCCACGCTATGTTACTTCATGTAATAGGCCTGTTATTGGGTTATGATTTGTTTATGTAATGATGCTCTATAAGTGTGCCATGTATGTACTGTTTAAACGCTCTATGCATGAAAGTGAATTCCCTTGTTATTGAGTTATGATTTGTTTATGTAATGATGCTCTATAAATGTACCATGTATGTACTGTTTAAACGCTCTATGAAAGTGAATTCCCCTGTTATTGAGTTATGATTTGTTTATGTAATGATGCTCTATAAGTGTACCATGTATGTACTGTTTAAACGCTCTATGAAAGTGAATTCCCCTGTTATTGAGTTATGATTTGTTTATGTAATGATGCTCTATAAGTGTACCATGTATGTACTGTTTAAACGCTCTATGAAAGTGAATTCCCCCTCTCGGGATAATAAATTGATTCTTATCTTATCTTATCTATCTTTACTCTTTGTTCAATTTCCACTTTACGATGACTGGAATAAACTATTAATGGTACAGATTTGAACCCAGATACACATACGTATTCTATAAAATCATGTTAAAAAGTGTATTTTGTTCTAAATTGGTGAATTCGGTCGTTCTTCGTAACATGGCTGTATTGTGCCCCTCCCACCAGGTCAAACTGGTTGTATGCATGTCTACATCTCAGCGTGAGTGTGGCTTTAGTATTGTGTTTAAAAAATACAAACGAGTGCGTTATACTTATAGACGATCTTTTTGGCCATCCGCAATTCGAAGTGGCAGTGTTTCTTGTTGTAGTAGTTTGCTGTTGTTAGTTTTTCCTAATGGATTGTTCTTACAGTGTGTGTGTGTGTGAGCAATGTTCTTACTTGTTGGTAATGTTGTGTGGAGCAATGCGCGTGTGTGCGGTGTGCGTTAAAGACTTGTAGGTCTTAGATATTTTATTTGCTGTTGTACTGTTACTGAATGCTGTGACAACAAATTTCCTGGAAACAGGATAATAAAGTCATTTCTTATCTTATCTTTGTTGTGTGTGTGTGTGTGTGTTTGTGCGTGTATTTGTGTGTGTGGGCGGGTGTGAAAGGGAGGGGAGGGAGGGGTGTTAAACTTAGTGTGAAGAATGATCAGAAAATAAAACAAACAACAGCAGAAATGAAAGAATGGTGGTGGAGAAGAAGAAAATGTATGAGGAAAGTACTCTTGCCTTGACTCCAACATGACCATGCAAGTTTCTGTTATTGTAATGATAGAGTCAAATAAAATGGAAGGGGGTTGGGGGTGTGAAGCTAAGCCTATGGTAAGTTTATAAGAAGGTTAGCGGGAGGTAGCTGGGGGAGGGGGTGCCCCCAAAACGAGCGTATATGTTTATGAATAGCTCCTTCACATATTACATTCATACCCTAATTTTTTTAATACACATTTCCCTTCAGATATGATTTAAATCTCTCAATTCAAATAACAAGAAAATAATTATGTCAAAACAATGGGCGAGTCAGGACAAAAAAGTCTTGGCATTACGTAAGCATTATGATAATATAATCATAATATCTCAATTCAAAACACAAGAAAATATGTCAAAGCAATGGCCGAGTCAGGACAAGTAAAAGTCTTGTCGTTACGTAAGCATATGATATAATCATAATCTCTCAATTCCAAAAACAAGAAAATGATTATGTCAAAACAATGGCCGAGTCAGGACAAGTAAAAGTCTTGTCGTGACGTAAAGATTATGTCGAGGAGCGCACCGAGTAAAGCTTGCTTTGCGTCGGTTCTGACTCAGGCTTGAAAACCCTTTGGATTAACTTGCTTCCGTCTCACTAGTAGGTGAGGTCTCGTTCGAACGAGGGTGCAAACATGAGATCTTGTGTTGCTATCGCGTCGTAGTCGCGTCTCAATTTTCAACATCCAGGTGAAAGAATGGAAAAGTCTACACACGAGAAACACGGGGAACATTTAAGAGTCAACGGGAACACGAAACTAACACACGGCAGCAGCACAAAGCAAGTCACTTGTCGTCACTTCTCTATGCTTATGGCATAGGTCATTTTTGAGACTTTTGAGATATTAAGAGACAAAAAACCTGTTTCTTTTCCTGACATTTGGTGACTTATGTCATTATGAATTCTACTGGATTATTACATTTTCCTATTGGTGCTTTTTTTTTTTTCTATAATAATATTAGGCTGTTGTTATAAGTACGTACCCACCCAAGCACTTTGCGCTAAGGGTGCGTACATATACGTACCTATCAATAACCCGGTCCTTATTCTCAACCTGCCCCCACCCTTTCTTTAAAAACATAGGAGGAAAAGAAACAGAAAATCTGAAAGAATGATTAATTAATTAATTAATTAAGACTGTTGTTAGGAGTACATGTGTTTCATAAGGAGCTCTCTAGCTCTGGAGTCACAAAAAGGCTTAAAAATACCCATCCTCCACTGAAAAAATACAACATGGGGGACTTACGTACTTGTAACAACATTTATAACATTATCTGATGGCTCTCGTGCTCAGGAATGCGATGAACTATCAGCTGCCTTTTGGCGTAAGGCTGACATATGCCATTATCCTAGAGCAGTGACGATGTGCACGCCTGGACTAACTGCATAGTCCACAGAACCGAAGCAAAGCAGTCTTGTGTTGGTGTGCTATAGACGTTAACAACTACAGGGGCGGATCCAGATTTGTGCCCACTGACAGTTATCTTTCACATGAGACCATTAACGTCTCATTCCATTCCAACCAGCCTGCGCCAATGACATGTTTCCCATGTCAACCCTGTTATTGAGAAATTCCGCCCCAAAGGACCGTGAACTGAAAGATTATCTCTCTCTCCTTCTCATTTTTCTTTCTTTCTTGATGTTTTCCTTTTCTTTCCATGTTTTCCACCTTCCCCTTTCTTTATGTGGATCCGAAAACATAAAGGAAAATTAAAAGAAAAAAAATGATCGGGCTAGATTGTTCGTTGTCGGGTTGTCAGCCCAATCTGGTCCAACGATGTCTTGGGAGGTCCCGAGAAATCACGTGACATCCCGATTTACAGAAACGTTCGTAATGAGCGCAGCCCTCCCTGGTGACATTTGGGCACTCCGGGGAGTTATGTCCCTTACAGTGAATTTCTCTTCCAAAATCGATATCTCGGTTGTTTGTTCTTTTTAACTTCACCGCCCCTTTTTCTCTTTCCTTTCTCATGTTTTGAAGCATGGAAGTTTATAGAAGTCTGGGGTATTCCTGACATCCCTGGACCCCCAAACCCCCTCTAATATACCGCCTCGATCTCCTTAGAATGACAAGGTTCTAACTCCTTTCCATTAACGTTTGAGAAATTGACGATTGAAGTCTCACGGCGTTCAAAACTTTCGATGATACGACTTTTTTGTTCTTTTCAATAATACATGTACTTACAAATATTACACAGCGGCTTCGCTTGATACCTTGACACACAATGGAGAAGTGCCGTAGAAGTAGTAACTGTGTAATGTGTAACTCAGTTCAGCCAAAACGTGGAGATAGAACCTTGTCATTTCAAGGGGGCGATATGTGAGCACTGGTTTTACCAGCTTTGGCAATCGCACGAAGTGTGAGTTGGCAAACATCGTTTTATCGTTTTTTTTTTACGAGATCATCTGGAAAAATCTCATTAGGGCGTGTGTGCTCCCAACGAGCTGGGGATTGCTATGAAATTGCAGGAGCTTAAAAGTTACGTGACGAAATTTCCAACGAAACAGGGTGGTTTTGAAAGAAGGGCTCTCGTGTTCTGTACGGACAGGGTTATAAATGAAGTGTTTTCTTTCTAGTAGAACTTTCACGTAGTTGCAAAGTTTTTCTAACACTCGGGTCGTGTTTGTACGGCTAGTTGGACAGAGTTAGAAATTGGATTTTTCTTTCCGTACCGGCAGAGTTATAAATGAGATGCTTTCTTTCCAGTAGAACTTTCATAGCAGTTACAAAGTTTTTCATATAGTTAGGCCGTATTTGTATTGCTAGTTGGACGGAGAAATTGGATTTTTCTTTCTGCACCGGTAGGTTCAAAATGAGATGTTTTCTTTCGAACAGAACTTTCACAGCAGTTACGAAAAGGTTTTCAAACAGTTAGGCCTTGTTTGTATTGTAAGTTTGACAAAGTTTTTCAGCTGCTGGCAGACAAGAAATGCACACTATAATTTTCTATATTTTCTGTGTAAATCCGAGAGACCCAATATTACTAAGTCCGGTCAGACACAGTCAGCTTCTGCCACTGTTTCTTTGGTGTATATTTTGCTGGCAGCAAATGATTGTGATGTTCCGGGCTTAGTATGCTACCACCTTGGAAAATAGATTTTTCTCTCTAGTAGACCTTTCTCCTAGCTACATTTTCGAACAGTTAAACTGGAGGGTTACTGTGTTAAGTCTATGTGTTTTGACTCAGTGCGACAGGTTTCTCTTGCCGCTAGCCGATTCAAGACTGTTTCGACACGCTCAAACAAGTAAGACAGACTATGTTTCGGTGGAACCGATGGGCGAGGTCTCTCTCTTTTTTTTTTTTTTTTTACCCGAAAGTCCATATCTCACACTAGAACCGAGACGAAATAGACTTGATTCAATGCACCACCAGCCTCCGCTAGGGTTTGTATTTCAAGTTGTGACTTGGACAGATTTAGAAATATGTTTCCTTCCCAGCTGAATCTTTTACTTAGTCAAGCATGGACTTTTCTGGCAGATGTGTCTTGTCAGTACTCCAAGTTCTCACCTAGGCAGGATTAACAATGAGATGTTTTCAATCCAATAGCGCATTCGCTTAATCATGGAATTTTCCGACAAAAAATATCGTGTTTGTACTCCAAGTTGTCACTTGGACAAGAATAGAAATTAGATGTGTTTTTCTCTCAGTGAAGCATTCACGTAGCCAGGGAATTTGTAAAAATATAAGTCGTCAATGAAGTTTGTACATGGAAGGGTTAGAAATTAGATTTTTTTCTTTCCAAAGAGCTTTTGCCTAGTTAAGCCCTTTCAATTTCAGACAGACAGATCGTCTTTGTGCTCCAAGTTATCACTTTTACGGTAATAGAATACGTTGATTTCTGTCCATTAAAGTATTCGCGTAGTCTGGGAATTTTCAGTGGTTTGTATTCGGAAGTTTTCACTTGGACAGAGTTAGATGTTTTCTTTCCAGTAGAGCATTCTGGCAGTCGCAGAATGTTCAAAGAGTTTCCTCGTGTTTGTATTCCAAGTTCTCACACTTGGACAGAGTTAGGGATTTTCTTTCCAACGTAACATTCGGGTGGTCATGGGATTTTCAGTTGTGTCGTGTTTGTATTCTAAGTTTTAACACTTGAACAGAGGTAGATTTTTTTTTTCAACAGAGCAGTCGGGTAATCATGGAATTTTCAATTAGTTCGTGTTTGTATTCCAAGTTTTCACTTAGTCAGAGTTAGATGGTTTTTTTTTTCTAGTAGAGCATTGGCGCAGTCACGAAAGTTCAGTTAGTTCATGTCTGTATTCCAAGTTTTCCCTTAGAGTTAGGTGTTTTTTTTTTTTTTTTCTTCTAATAAAGCATTGGGTAGTCACGGAATTTTCGGTTACAGAGTGTGTGTATTCCAGGTTTTCACTTGGACAGAGTTACCTATTTTCTTTCCAGCAGAGCATTCGGAATTTTCAGTTAAATCGTGTTTGTATTTCAAGATTTCACTTGGACAGGATTAGATGTACTTTTCAGTGGAGCATTCCGGGGTAGTTACAGAATTTTCGGTTTTGTATTTCAAGATTTCACTTAGACAGAATTAGATGTTTTCTTTCCAATAGAACATTCGGATAGTCACGGAATTTTCAAACGGTTAGTCCGTGTGTTTGGACTTCAAGCTGTCAGTGTTTCGTAATATTTTACGAATTATGCTCGTGGTGTTCTGGTAGGGAGCCTCGTCTTTTGTCGTTATGCGTCTTTGATTTAATCTGTAGTCACACTTTATATAATATCTTTAAATTCAAATGCCATTTATTATAAAAAAAAAACCAACAAAAAAACACGTTTCATTCTAACAAACTATCATAATCGTCCCCCAGAGACTGTCAAATTTGCATCTCCATACGATGTTGCATCAACTGAGCACTAATTTCCTTTTTTTTTTCACCTTGAAACCAAAAAACACCACCTTTAAGCTGAAAGGGATACATTTTTTAAAATGTCTGTTTAGGGAATTATCACTGTCGGCAGAGAGAAGTAGTTTCAAATGGAATTTTAAAATAACAAAAATTTAAGTGAAACTTATGATGCGAACATGGCGGAGATAAGAATTTATCGTGACAAAAGTAAATGCTGATTTCCTTGGGGAGAGGGAGAGAGAGAGAGAGTGGGAAACAGAGAGAGAGAGAGAGAGAGAAAAGAGGGGAGAAAAAGAGAGAGAGATAAGGAGAGAGAAAAGAGAGAGAAAGAAGGGGAGGGAGGAGAAAGAAGGAGGAGAAAAAAAGAGAGTGAGAGAGAAGGAGAGGGAGAGAGAGAAAGGGGTAAAGATGGAGAGAAAGGAAGTGAGAAAGATAGGGAGAGAAAGAGAAAGGGGGAGAGAAGGAGGGAAAGAAGGAGTGGGGGTGGGAAAAGAAAGGGGAGAGAGGAGATAGGAGAGAGAGAGAGGGTGAAGAGGGATAGACAGGGAGAGAGATGGAGGGGAAGAGTAAGGACAAGGATAGAAGAGGAAGACGGGAGAGAAAGAGAGAATGAGAGAGAGAGAGAGAGGGAGAGAGAGGTGGAGAGAGAGAGAGAGAGAGAGAGAGAGAGAGGGTGAAGAGGGATAGACAGGGAGAGAGATGGAGGGGAAGAGTAAGGACAAGGATAGAAGAGGAAGACGGGAGAGAAAGAGAGAATGAGAGAGAGAGAGAGAGGGAGAGAGAGGTGGAGAGAGAGAGAGAGAGAGAGAGAGAGAGAGAAATTTTCTGTACACAGACAAAGCGCAGGTTTAGATCCCCTTAATTCTTCATTCCGTTTCTGCATCCAGAACTTGGCAACATTCTTGGAATTTCAAGCTGCCGTAAATCTACATGTAAATTTGTTTGCCGAAATGCGTCGGCATTTTGGAGATGAAAAGTTAGTAGTCTGGGATGGTCGCGTAGAGACAGGCGTAGTTGCATACCTCTAAAACTGGAAAAGTGAAATTTTGAAATATTGGTATTTTGGCCTCTAGTGGTTGATCTGCCAAATTCCAAAACGCAGATAGAATAAAACTTCCTTTGCCATCAACTTTAACAGGAAGAGTAATCACACAAGGCACTGAAAAGTCAATATGTCTGTAAAAGTCGGTAAATCACACCGGCGTCATTCCATTTTGCATGGATACTGTAGAACATTTAGGTACTTTTCCCACAATCATTCATGAGAAAAGTAATCGCGCGAAGAACTGGACACTTCAAATTTCGTTCATGGATGTTAAATCAGACGGAAATACATGTAATTCCAGTTTGGTTGGAACAAGGTGAACGCGGAGCTTTTTTCCTTTAACATTCTTAAGAAACGTAGTCAAGCGAGGAACTGGACTGTTTAAATTTCCTTCATGGATGGTAAACTAGATGGAAACACGAAAATAATTCCAGTTTCCTTAGAGAATGTATGGTATATTTTCCTCTGACATTCTAAAGTAAAATAATCGTGTGAGGAGCTGGGCAGTCAAATTCCCCTTCTAGATGATGAATTAATCAGGCTTAACGTCATGCTTGGAGAATAAAAATGCTTCTTCCACTAAGATTCTCAAGAAAAGTAATCGCGCAAGGAACTGGACATTTAAAATAATAATAATTATAATAATAATAATAATAGTGGATGGCATTTATATAGCGCATATCCATTGCCATTAGAAATTCTCTATGCGCTTTACAGAAGCTCTCTCACTCGCTCTTTCTTTCTCTCACCCTCTCTCTCTCTACCTCTCTCTATCTTTCTTTATCTCAGAGCAAATTGTAACGCAGCCTGTTAGGCGCAGTTCACAACTCACAACACTTCACAACTCACAACATGTATTCTAAAGTATTATAATATTTGAATATCTATTAATATTTATTTCATAATGAATTATAAATTTTTGTTGGTGATATGGGGGGGGGGGGGTGATATGGCTAAATTTTTAATATATTAATATTGATTTCAATTTTGCCCGGGCGGCGGCCTGTTCGGCCTGCTCTTTACGATTTCCAACTGCCAAGGTATCTTTAACGTGCGCAACGTGCACACGGGCCCTCCGAATTTTTCGTCCTTATCCGAGAAGACCAGGTACTCGATCCTACCCCCCATTAGGATCAGGGACACGAAAGTATGAGAAAAATCCCAATTTCCAACATGCCTGCACAGCCCGGGATTTGAACCGAGCACCCTGCCTCTAAGACCACCTTGTCCACCTTGTAGATGATAAATTAGCCGGGCTTAACCTCGTGTATGGAGAATAAAGATACTTTTTCCACTAACATTCTCAACATGCGAGGAACTGGACAGAAATAAAAAAGAAAAATCCACAGTAGATGATAAATTAGTCGGGCACAACTTCATGTATGGAGAATAAAGGTACTTTCCCCTTTCTAACTTTCACGAGAAAAGTAACCATACGAGGAATTGGACAGTCAAAAATTCCCCATATGCATAGTAAATCAGACTGGCTGAATTCCATGCATGAGAATTCCCCAAGTGCACCACACTCGGGGAAATGCAATGTGGAACAATGCAAACCAGGATTCTTAGCGCACAGTTTTCCCGACTCTTATTTTCAAGAATGCCTGGGTGCTGCACTGCGTTAAAAAACACACTCACATACACAGACAAACACGCATGCACCAAAAAAAAAAAAAACCCGCTTTCCGCGGACAAAGGCTCGAGATTTACTGTCGAATTAAACGGAATAAAAAGTTCGAAAAGAGAGAAAGAAAAAGAAAAGAAAGAGAAAGAAAAAAAAAAAAACTCGAGCACAATCACCAGCCTAAATTGCGATGGTGATTTATGAAAATCAAATGTATTCCCGTGTGAATGTCTATCAGAAAAGCCAGGGCTGCGGCTCTGCGTATTGAAGAGAGTAGAGAATGCGCTGGGCACGTGGGGACAAAGAGGGAAAAAAAAAAGAAAGAAGAAAGGCAGGGAGAAGGGAGGGGAGATGATGGAGAAAAGACCGGCGAGGAAACGATTGAGATAACGAGAGAATGAGGAGAGGAAACTTGGAGTGAGAGATAGGCAGGGAGAGAGGGGGGGGGGGTGAACATGGAATAATAGGGATAGTTTGGCGGGGGGGAGGAGGCAAGGAACAAACAGTGACATGAATGTTTTACAAAGTGATTGGGCATGAAACTTAGAGAGAGAGAGAGAGAGAGAGAGAGAGAGAAAGAGAGAGAGAGAGAGAGAGAGAGAGAGAGAGAGAGAGAGAGAGAGAGAGAGAGAGAGAGTGAATGTGTAAACAAATAATGGACAAATCTAATTTGCATATTGGAAGACTGGCACACATACATACGCACACATATACACACACAGATGAGAGAGATAGAAGGCGGGAATGAGAAAAACAGAGAGAGAGAGAGAGAGAGAGAGAGAGAGAGAGAGAGAGAGAGAGAGAGAGAGAGAGAGAGAGAGAAAGAGAAAGAGGGAGAACGGTTAAACAAGTAATGGACAAATCTAATTTACAGATTGAACGTTCTTGGAGCAATTATTGTGTAATGGCATTTCCGTAGACAACAAACGCCTGTCTCGAGCACTGAACACACGAAAGCATGTTATTTTCTGCACAACTGTCAATTTATTGTGAGCAGAATTTTGTTAATATCACCTATATAATTATTTACAGCCAGTTCGCGTAGTCTTTGTGATATTACCCAGCTCAATGGGGATACAATTTCCCCGTTTGGGGGACATTTGGCCATTTCAGAGAGATTGAAAAATACCCAGGCCTAAGCCCTGTTCAGTAGTGTAGTTTCCATTAACGAACGTGTCAAGCAGAAACAATGACAAGTGCCCCACTAATATGTAAGTCCATGCCAAACTTAAATGTGTTATGATTAGTGGTTTTTAACCCCAGTACTGCCATAAGCCAATTGACTTCGCTAATTTTCCAAAGTTGGGCTATCGGTGCCAATGATGTCGGCTTTCCAGCAATGTTTAAAATGTTGGAGTTTTCAGTTCCATACAAATGCGAAGTATCAAATTTATAAGACTACAATGTGCATCTCAAAAAACTCCTTGCAGGACACAGCGAATGATTGCCTGCTGACAGTAGCAGGGTTAAATGGGACGCATCTGGTTCCCAAGAGGGAAGTTTCAACAGCATTAAGCGTTGGTATCAGGAAAAGTGAGAACATCATCATAATTTAAAAACAGACTCAAAACTGAATGGTTTAGGACTGTTACTTTCTCTTTGAAATTGAATGATTTTCCTTTCAGTCTCAGAGGTTTGAGGATGAGAGTAGATTAAGTGTCTTGTTAATGTGTGCGAGTGTGAGCGAGATGAATTGATCTTATTTATGTTAATCCTGTTTCTAGTTTTCTTTCAGCGCCTTAGAGCACATCATTTTTTTTGGGGGTAGATTTAAGCGCTGTGCAAGCTAATTATTACATTACATATTATAAATCTAATTGGGGGGGGGGGGGGAGGGGAGGGGGGGGGGTGAGTGGGTGTGGGGGATTTTAACAAGAGGCGGAAATGGGGAATAACATCTGTCAGAGGAGGAGTGCTGAAATGAGAAAGATCGCACTCTGTACACATTCTCGTAGAAGCTCAAAGAAGCATTGAAATAAGATCTTCTTGTTTCATTTGACTTCAACTAATAAAGAAATGTAGTTTCATAAATTGTTTGAATTATTAGTACTGTAAATGTATAATGTGAGAAAAAAAAAAAAAAAGACATGACAATTCAATATGCGGGAGGATCTGAGGAAACCTGTGATCTCAAGGGGAGGGATATGGCCTCGGACTTTGAGAACCTCTGTGTCAGAATTTTTAGAGTTCCATTCAAATTGTCTTTGAAAACTGAAATGGCTGAATTGTTCGTTGTTGGGGGAAATGAGGCCATGAGACTTGAATGTAAAGGAAAAAAAAGCATTGAAGTGTTTCTCTAACTCAGTCAGTTGTTGATTAGGACAAGCTCAGTACTAACACAAATAGTCACCCGAACCTCTGCAGGTTAGAATTTTTTAAATTGCGTCTGGACCACAGACTAATAAAATACCCAGATTGGATGATCCCATTATGTGACATCACAAAACAGCGAAAGGTAATGAACCATCAGCCATTTTAGGTTTTCGGTAGCGACCGACGCTTCAGCATAGCTACAATTTTGAATGATATCATTCTGACGCGCCTACTGAACGCGAAAGTTTGGTTCCGCACCAAGAAATTAATACATGTATAACCAATCTTGACAAATAAAAAGAAATTTCTACTGCAGATAGAACTAGAATCGGAATTTCCCGAGCGGCGGTCATGTTGGTTATACAGTCGCCGCTCGGGAAATTCCGTAAAAAACGACACGGCCCGAAGCTGGTGTTTCCAGTCTGGTTAATTTATTAGTCTGTGGTCTGGACTCACAAAGGACGCTTCTTTGGAGGAGGGCGAAAGTGGGAAGAATTCATCCCTGGTTCTGTACAGATCAGGGGCAAATGGAAAACCAACAAACATTGTAGCAGAACGTTTTATATCCTCTCTGTTCCCAATAAGGCAATTCATACAAAAACAAAAACTAAACAAAGAAAAAACACACCAAAGATCCGCTAACAGGATGCTACAATATTGACGATCTCAGCTGAATATAATCATCTTGACAATAGTTGAATTCACCCACTAATGGAGTGACCCAAGAAAACTATTATGAGCTCGTTTACAAAAAAAGAAAAAAGACAGGTGGAACCATACTACATCTCTCCTAACCCCCCCCCCCCCCCACACCCCAAGCCCCTCATTCAGGCCAGTACAGCATTGACGACAAGAGCAAGAACAGGCGCAGAAACAACAACAACAACTACGACAACAACAAAGCACAGCTTCAGTGTAAAAAAAAAAAATACGTGTGAGATTCTATTTCACATTCAACTTCGCAAAACTGCCATATTATCAACCATTTTTAAAGGGAACAACATCAATAACTTTAAAATTATTATTATTATTATTTTTTTTGGTAATGTTTGGCAAAAAATTTATGATTAAGTTTTACTGGACACTTGACGAAATATGAGAATAATTCTAAACTTTTTCTTTTTTTTTTCTAGTTCTCTCGACTGGCAAACAAATTGGTAATTTCGTGTTTTTTTTTTTTTTTTCACGAAACATGAGAAAGGTTTTGGACATAATATATGTTATACCAGTTGCATATGGAAAACTATCGTGTGTCGTCGCACGTTAACTTGGACAATAAAATGTGGAATAAAATACAGAACAAACACAAAGGCAAAACTGTATTCACACGAATCTCATGATTAACCATGCACTTAAATAACAGCAAAAGTCATAATGCTTCAAGTTACGAGAGAGAGAGGGGGCAGGAAGAGAGAGAGAGAGAGAGAGAGAGAGAGAGAGAGAGAGAGAGAGAGAGAGAGAGAGAGAGAGAGAGAGAGAAAGAGTGAGAGAAAGAGAGAGAGAGACAGAAAGACAGAAAAACTGAAAGAGTGAAAGACAGAGACAGACAGACAGAGAGAGAGAGAATGAGTGACAGAGACAGAAAGAGACAGAAAGACACAGACAGACAGACAGACAAGCAGACATACCCTCACATACACCCCCCCCCCCACCACCTTACAATCAATCAGAATAAAATCGTGTGAGAAGTAATATTCCACTACAGAACAAGGTAAAGAACATGATTGTAATGCATAACGTTTACTGAGCTTGTGAGTTTCCAGTTAAACGTATCCACATGTCCATCAGTTAACTGAGCATACATGCGGATGGATTTAGTAAACTATCTCACTCTCGGGTAACAACAACAACAACAACAGCAACAACAACAACAACAACAACAACAACAACAACAACAACAACAAAGCCAGTTTGACCTTTAAATTTCCAGTATGCGGAACATGACATGAAATTTCTCCTTATTTAAATTTCACATTTAGAGCAAAAGCGGCATATTGACGCCTAATCCAGTCACACGGGTTACAAAAATCACGTATTGCATCCCAGAGCAGGTGAAGAGGAAGAAAATAGAAAAAAAAAACATAACACAAACCATCAGCGACCCTGAATTTGATTTATCAAGTGTCAGAAAGCTTTTTCAACCATGATAATTTAATGTGGAGAATATTAGATTTTCAGCTCTAATCCAAGTGGGTGGATGGCGTGCAGAGAACGTGCCTAGACAGGAAGGAGATGGTCTTAGCACGCTGGAGAAATCTGCGTGAGATCGTGTTTGTGCTGCGTGACCACTGGGCTTTCATTAACTTTTTGTTTCCTTGGACATCTGGTTTTAAAATACATAATTATGCTCAGACACTGTGACAGTGGGGCAGAGCCAAGCCAGTCCTTCGTCTAAACAGCCATTCCACTACCAATTCAGCGATTCATTCTTTCATGAAATTTACGCTTCACTGCAAACAATTTTTAATACAAACTGCTGCCAAAGATAATGATATATGCATATGTAGACAAGCATACAAGAAATTCACGAAGGATGCCAGATAATAATATTTACCAAATACTGAAGCTAAATTAAAAACATAAAGAAACAAAAAAGTAAGAAAACAAGCCAAAGTGAACGAAATGTAGGAAAATAAACAAGAATGTGAAAATTAATGTATGAAAACAAGGAAAAAGCGACCTGAACGCAAGACAAGCTAGAAAGCGAATACACAAATAGGACAAAGAGTGAGCAACAAACATCGCATGAACAAGACAAGGAAGAAAGTGAACATAAAATGTAGGGAAACAAATAAATCAGCGAACACATTCGTAAAAGTACAAAAATAAGCAAAGGAGTGAACATCAAAGCAGATAAAATTTAAGCAAGGAAGCGAACATAAGAAAATAACAATAATAATAGTAATAATAGTAACTTTATCTTATTATAAAAAAAAAAATAGTGGCGGGAGTAATTCATTGTGGTGCAATTCTGACCCTTTTTTTGCTCGGCACTACAGCGTAAATGACAGTTTCCAAAATTATAAAGTTAATTTTCCTAAGTGTCAAATAATCCAGTCCAATCGCTTTTGTATCGGCCGATTGTGTTAATTCAAGTTTCAGGTATTTTTAAATAAAAGTTGTAAATATGTAAAATACAATGATCTTTGTTTTGGCTCCCTGTAGTAAGCCCATCGCACCAGAAACGATGTATCAATACGCGTTCAATTCGGTGCGCGCAGTTTCCTTACCAGAAATGAGTAGTGCTCTGGTGCGCATGAAATCTGTGGTAAGGCTGTAGAATATGGGAAGCTTTCTAGACCAAAAAGAATGAGAGATGGAACAGTGGGTTCACAGGTTTATCCCGGATAATGCCGGGAACTTCATCTAGTATAACAAAAAAAAAACTCGCGGGATTTGTAAGAAGACCTGTATACCTGTGAACACACTAGTGTAAATATGACCAGCTTTGTTTACACAAGAGAACAATTGCTCCAGTGTAGAAATAACAACAACATCAACAAACTGCCCAAGCAGGTTTTCCAACTACTGAAAAATCTACACATCTGTAAACAGAAACACAGAAAGAGGGGAGCAAGAGGTGGGACCAGAAGAAGAATAAAATCTGTACTGAGTGAGAGAAAAATAAACAATACAGTTAAAGGCTTCCATCAAAGTGGAATAAATAAAAACAACTTGATTCCAATTGACACAAGAAACAAATTTAGAGATGTGACCTGTGGAAAAAACATTCGTATTGGGTATACTAATGCACAGTCAGCATGTAATAAGACAACAGACTTGTGTGGCATCATTGGTGACTATGACATTGACATCATGATTATCACAGAAACCTGGATCCATGAACACGGTCATGAGCATGTAATTTCTAAACTCACTCCACCGAGTTATTCTTATGAATCATTTCCTAGAAAGAACAAAAATGGAGGTGGCATTGGTATTGTCTACAATAATACTCTCTCTTCGGCCTTGAACTTTGGTGAGAATCCTGATACTGTTACTTCATTTGAGTCTGCGATTATGACTTTGTCATTACCTCACAAGAAAATAAAATTTGTCCTGCTATATAGACCACCACCTAACAAGAAAAACAATCTCAAAACATCAGATTTTTTGACACAATTTGAAGAAATTTTGATTTTAAACAACATCGAAAAGCAGGAACTTGTCTTCATGGGTGATTTTAACTTGCATTACGACTCCAAAACATCTGCTGATGTAAATTTTATGAAACGTTTATTTCATGAACATCAAATGACACAACATGTTGAATCCAGCACACACAAATTTGGCCATATTCTTGATTGGATTGTTACTTCGTCCAAATTTACTTTTGCATCAGCGGTGGTAAATACCAACAAACTAATATCTGACCACCATTTTCTATATTTCGACATTCCTTACAAGAAACCCTTGCCAAAGAAAAAGAATGTAAAATGCAGAGACGTGAAGAAAATTAACTTAGAAAATTTCAAATTAGATTTGAGAACAACGTTGGCTGACTCAGAAGACATCAATGCTGAAGTTCTGACAGAAAAAATCCAAAGCGTCTTAAACAGTCATGCTCCGGAAACATCAAGGACTGTGACCGACAGGACACCATCACCATGGTTCACTTTGGAAACAAAAGCAGCAAAACAGGCCAGGCGACGAGCAGAAAGGAAATGGAAGAAAACAAAGTTACAAATTGACAAAGAAATATACATTCACCATAAGAAACTTGTGAATGACACCATTCGAAAAGCTAAATGTGACTATTACAACTCAAGGTTTTGTGAAATTCAAAATTCAAAACAATTTTTCAATTTGTCCAATGATTTGTTGGGCAAACAGAAAAGGATCAACCTGCCAACTTCAATAGAAAAGGAACATCTGCCTAATGCATTTGGGGCTTCTTCATGGACAAAATAGAAAAAATTAGAGACAATTTAAGTAGTTGTGATATAACTAGTGAAAATTCTGTATTTGTTGGGAATAATCTTTCTTGTTTCAGTGAAGTTACCAGTGATGAAATCAATGACATAATTTGTTCTGCTGCTACTAAGCAATGTGAACTAGATCCCATGCCCACAGACTTGTTAAAAAAATGCTTACCTGATCTTTTACCATCCATTACAAAAATTATTAACACTTCTTTACGTACAGGTGCTGTGCCAGAGACCTATAAAGTTGCACTCGTTAAACCTTTGCTTAAGAAAGTTAATCTTGACTCTGAAAACTTGAAAAACTATAGACCAGTATCTAATCTTCAATTTTTATCAAAGATTTTAGAGAAAGTAATTTTAAAACAACTACTTGGTCATCTAAACAATAACGCTCTCTGTGAATCATTCCAGTCAGCATATCGTGCAAATTGTAGCACTGAAACTGCTTTATTGAGGATTGTTAATGATTTGTTTGGATTACTGGACAAGGGCTTGGTTTCGTGTTTAAACATTCTTGATCTATCAGCTGCCTTCGACACTATAGATCATGAAATTATTCTTTGCAGATTAGAAGCAACCTATGGGATCTCTGGTATAGCTCTGAAATGGTTCAGGTCCCATCTATGTGACCGAAAACAAATTGTTGTAACAGATAACATAAAATCAAAAGAATACATACTGCCATATGGTGTTCCACAAGGCTCAGTTTTAGGTCCCACTCTCTTTATTATGTACATTGGGCCCCTGTCTAATATTTTTAAAGATCATGGTTTTTATTACCATCAGTATGCTGATGATGTCCAACTATATCACCCTGGTACGACTTTAGGTCATGTTGACAATGTTATAAAAGATAGTGAAAAGTGTATTATGGACACAAAAGAATGGATGAACCAAAACAAACTAAAGCTAAATGAAGACAAAACAGAAGTTATGATTATTGGAAAGAAAAGACAAATTACTGCAATTAAAAATGTAAAATTAAATCTTGGTGAAAGCACTGTAGCAAACGTGAATAAAGTTAAAAACTTAGGCACAATTTTAGAATCAGATCTCAGCATGGAAAATCAAATAAGTTCATTATGTCGATCATTAATGTTTCAATTAAAAAACATCAGCTCTATTCGTCCATTCATATCCCAAGAGGCAACTCGAATACTTATCACTTCACTTATGTTTTCAAAGCTTGATTATTGTAACTCTCTGCTCTTTGGAATTCCGAGCAACAAAATAAAACGCCTTCAGATAATTCAGAATAATGCAGCTAGACTGATTTTTAGAAAATCAAAAAGAGAATCTGCCTCAAGCCTTATTGACCAACTTCACTGGCTTACTGTTGAAAACAGAATAAAATTTAAAGCTGCAGTTTTGGTTTACAAATGTCTTGAAGGTTCAGCTCCCTCCTATCTTTCGGAACTTTTGAAAAAACATGAGTCTGATAGATTTTTAAGATCTACTACAGAAAACAAACTGGTTGTTCCCAGGTGTAAAACATCAAATTATGGAGATAGAGCTTTTAGTTGTTTTGGTCCCTGTGTGTGGAATTCTTTACCACAAGAGGTTCGAAATTCTGCCTCTCTAAACATATTTAAAAACAGGTTAAAAACATTTCTTTTTAAAAACTGAATTTTATAGCTTGCTATGGATGTATAAAACTAGTTTGTCTGTGTGTGTGTAAGTTTATTTGAATGTGCTTTTATGATTTTTTACTGTGTACAGCGCCTAGAGCTTTTAATGTTTTAGTCCTGGCGCTATATAAATGTATATATTATTATTATTATTATTATACCGCAGCTCATGAGACTCGGATTTGCCAGAAATTTTCTGGTTGCCTTCCACTTGGCCCGCAGAACTGAAGGTTCTTTTTAAGATTTGGAGACTTGTAAAGGTGGGAAAGTATCTTTTTGAGATAATAATAATAATAATAATAAATAATAAATTACATTTATATAGCGCATTTCCAATAAATGCTCAATGCGCTTTACAAGTAATAAAAACTCATTCCTCTCTCTCCCACACTCCCTCTCCCCATCCCCCTCTCTCTCTCTTCCCATCACATTCTCACTCCTTCTATCACATGCTCTCTCCCCTCAGGTAAGTCAAGAAAAATAAGCCTGCTGGAACAAAAAATGCTTTAGCTGCCTTTTGAAACTTACTAATGATTTTGTTTGTCTCAGTTCCATAGGTAAACTTGTTCCACATTAAGGGGCCAATATATGTGAATGATCGTTCACCATAACATCTGTATGATTTCACAGGTGTCACTAGCATGGTGGAATCAGTGGAGGATCTTAAACTTCTCCCTGGTGTATACAGTTTTATCAAATCTTGTAAATAAGAAGGAGCCGAGTCATTCAGACATTTGAAACACAGGATGCAGATTTTAAAAATTATCCTTTGCTTCACGGGGAGCCAATGCAATTCTTTCAGGAGTGGTGTGATATGATCTCGTTTTTTGGGTTTGGTTATCACCCTAGCAGCATTATTTTGGATTACCTGTAGACGATTCAAAAATTTTGTATGAATACCCGCTAAAAGTGAATTGCAGTAGTCCAGTCTAGACAAGATAAGGGATGTAACTAATGTTTTTGTGGTCTCTTCCTTTAGATATTTTCGGACAAGGCTTATTCTTCTCAACTGAAAATTTAAGGATTTAGACAGAGATCCTACACCTGAACCCATTGACAAATGGTGATCAATAAACACACCCAAATTCTTTACAACTTCTTTGCATGATAATAGCTCCGTGTCGTTAATTTCGCCCCACCGCCCCCCCCCCCCCACCACCACCTTCCGATTCTTTGTTTTCCACAAAAGCATGAGTCCATGACGCCATCAGTTTCTGGCGATGTGCAGATGATCGCCATTTCCATGACAGTCTTCGCCTCGAATGCTGACGATGTGCGAAACAATGTATACGCTGGTATCCTAAGATGTCCACTCACGGGGGCAAATTGATACCAGTACCAAACGACAGATCTTGGTTAGTAGACGGACATTATGTGATAGCAGTTTCAGATCGGCAGCTTTCAGAAGTTATCAATTTACAGAGTTGGCCAAAAATTGTATAAGGCACTAATGCGCAAGGGGAACAAATAATACATGTCCAAAACTAAGCAAAGAACAACAAAATCAACCGAAAGAAAGGGATGGGATAAAGTAGATCCCATTACAACTATCTCCTACCATAGATCCCATTACAACTATCTCCTACCATAGATCCCATTACAACTATCTCCTACCATAGATCCCATTACAACTATCTCCTACCATAGATCCCATTACAACTATCTCCTACCATAGATCCCATTACAACTATCTCCTACCATAGATCCCATTACAACTATCTCCTACCATAGATCCCATTACAACTATCTCCTACCATAGTTCCCATTACAACTATCTCCTACCATAGATCCCATTACAAATATCTTCTACCATAGATCCCATTACAACTATCTCCTACCATAGATCCCATTACAAATATCTCCTACCATAGATCCCATTACAACTATCTCCTACCATAGATCCCATTACAAATATCTCCTACCATAGATCCCATTACAACTATCTCCTACCATAGATCCCATTACAAATATCTCCTACCATAGATCCCATTACAACTATCTCCTACCATAGATCCCATTACAACTATCTCCTACCATAGTTCCCATTACAACTATCTCCTACCATAGATCCCATTACAACTATCTCCTACCATAGATCCCATTACAACTATCTCCTACCATAGTTCCCATTACAACTATCTCCTACCATAGATCCCATTACAACTATCTCCTACCATAGATCCCATTACAACTATCTCCTACCATAGATCCCATTACAACTATCTCCTACCATAGATCCCATTACAACTATCTCCTACCATAGATCCCATTACAAATATCTCCTACCATAGATCCCATTACAACTATCTCCTACCATAGATCCCATTACAAATATCTCCTACCATAGATCCCATTACAACTATCTCCTACCATAGATCCCATTACAAATATCTCCTACCATAGATCCCATTACAACTATCTCCTACCATAGATCCCATTACAACTATCTCCTACCATTGATCCCATTACAACTATCTCCTACCATTACTATCAGACGGCAATTGAAGCGGATAAACAGATTTATCTAGTAGTGATAAAAATAATAAGGAACAACAGCAGTTGAACAAACAAACTTCCAAGAAATTAACCTTTTTGCTGCCAAGCCCACACACACATCTTTCCTTTAGACTACCAGACTAATGGAGTATCGGTTAGGCAGACAGCAGGAAGAAGTATAAAATTAAGAGTACAAAACATGCGGGAACAATATCGGCCGATGTAACGGCCAAGTGGCAGTTTTAGCATGAACTGGTAGGCCCAATATATCGGCCCTGCGGCAGTTTTCCACAACATATGACAGTGAGTGGGTTAAAATTATTGTCGATGTAACATTCTGAAATGGTCAGTCTCTGCTCATCAAATCACGATAAATCCACTTCCAACATCCCCTTACTACAAATACTCACCTATAGGAATTCCCCCTTTGTATCCTAGCACAGACGTCAGCAAAGTACAGAATACAGGTACAGCAAACACTGCGTCCAGATCTGCCATGGTCCTTACTGGAGAAGACGTCAGGACTATCCAAGACATTGTATTGTCTCTATTGTTCTACCGTCACATGTAGTTCGTAATGTCAGATTTTCCACTAGTTGCCTTGTCCAAAACTTTCGTGGATTACATTTCGGCTATTACTTGTTGGCCCTGAATCGAGAGGAGAAAAGGGTGATATTTCTAGTATCATCCAAGAGCAATAGAATAAATAATAATAAATAAATCTACATGTATATGAAAGCAAACAGAGCAAGACACAGAGGATCGTTTTTACCCTCTTCAATTCACCTCAAAAGGATACTTAAGCTGCATGTGTGCCATATTTCACTAAGGTTTCTAAACATGTCACTTAATGTAATGCCTGTTGCCGAGTTTACTGATTTATGACATATGTTTATATTATAATGATGTCTGTACCATGAGTGAGCTCCTAAACGATTTGTGAAAGAGAATTTCCCTTAGAGAATAATAAATTGATTTTATCTTATCTTATCTTGTTTAGGATAATTTTTTTTCTTATTTTATGTTCTCCATCCAAATGCAAACAGCTGCAAAGAATTAAACAGACAAAACAAGCTTAACTATGTTTTTTTTTCCACAGAACGATAGCATGTCAATACTATAATCGTGACGATTATGTAAGACACGCGTCCTAGGGGTATTATATTCAGGCTGTAACGTCACAACCAGTTTCTGCCAGCAAAATATACATTCAAGAAATAGTGGCAGAAGCTGACTGTGTCTGACCGAGATTGGTATGATAGTGTCTTCCCGGATTTACAAAGAAAAATATAGGATATTATTATTATGATGTGCACTTCTTGCCTGCCAGCAGCTGCTGACTGTGCCGCTCCGGGCGTAGTATGATATCCCCTAAGCTCCCTTGAACACTAGCCGATTTTGATCGCCATAATATAGTTGATTAATGACGTCACGTCATTGAGCCCACTGAGACCTACCTCGCGTACTCACTGGATCCAAAGATATTCGACAACGATAAGATGAGATACTGTCTTCTTCCCACCACTAAAAAAGCGGTGCACACAATTAGCGCGAGGATCGGGGGTGAGGCCCATGGCGCATAGTGTGAAAAGAATGCTTGAAATAATGGTAAATATAATTATGATGCAAAATTATGACAGTGCTACGGCGACCCCCCCCCCCAAAGTTTTCCCACAGCGATGGAGGTTATAATTCCACTACAAATGACGTCAATCAAGGCCTATAGCGATAGCTGAACAGTGAACAACATTCAATATTTTCCCAATTTGGCTTTGTAAAATACGGCACTTTTCATGACTTCCGCGCGTTTTCCCGATAGGTGACGGTGCGAAACCTGTGCACGCTAAAAGCACTAGCTGTCTTATCTTATCTATATCAGTTCTAGTATCTTTGCTGGATCTCATTGAAACACAATGTTGTGACTTCACCATCCAATGAGCTGGCCGGTCAAACTCGGCCATTGCACGCCGGGCCTAAAAGGCTCTACTGATATAGAAAATTATAAGACACAACAAGTGCTTAACTATGTGAAGTTTTAATGATAAGACAATTATGCACTGGCTCCATTCCTGTCCACTTGCTATAAATACCGCTATTTGTGCTAATTTGTGAATGCGTTTGACTCACGGTTTAAGTTTTGCTTTGACGGTATAAAGTGCGCTTGTAACAAGCTACTCAATTAAACTGTTTCTCAAATGTGGGTATTATTAATAAGGAAAACAATAACAGTACGTATAAAGAGTAAATAACAAGGCTGATAACTGTATCAGTAAGATAATTTCACCACAGGATTGTTTATGAAAAGAACAATAGATAAAAATAATCACATCTTAACGATGATAATAATATACAATAAAAAGATCAATTATATTATATGCAGCTGATGAGGATGGTGCTAATAACAACATCGAGAACAATGACAATTAAACGACATCCTTTCTGCAGACATTTTACTAATGGTCACAGCTGGACATTCCTGATATCGCATGAAAGAAAAGGGTTTGATAAACACACTTTACGTAAAGAGAATGTCCAGGGGAAGCGGACCCGGTCTGGGCATGTCTAGACCATTAAGCGATGCAGGCCCCTGTTGTGAATTGAGGTACAACGTTCGGCACGTTCTCTCAGTCTGGAAAATATTCACGTCTTCACGTTTCTGGTGATTTTTTTGTTTTAATTGCTAAAAGCAGGACGGCTATTCTAGTATATATTTGGCCCCACATTACTACCAAAGAGGGTTTCTTTCCAGGAAATTGTACAAAACCGTAGGCACAAGCTATCTAGGCCATGTAGCCATTTTCTTTCCAGGAAATAGTATAAAAATACATAACAAGGTATATCTACGCCATGTCGCCATGTTCTTTCCAGGAAACAGTATAAAAAATACATGACAAGCTACCTGGGCCATCTAGCCATTTTCTATTCAAGAAACAATGTAAAAAAAAAAATAGACAGAAACTACCTGGGCCTTGTGGCTATTTAATTTCCAGGAAACAGTACAACGGTGTAAAAAACAGATGCAAGCTATTTAGACCATATAGCCAAAATACATGCAAACATTAGTTGTTGGGAACCAAATAGCGACCGGTCTCCGAAAAACGTTACTACGGCCCATTCCGCCAACGAAAAGACCATTGTGGTCGGCTAGTCAAACGTAATCCAAAATGCTAACCTTTACCTGTTGACTTTACCACACAAGCCGTTTTCCTGTGCAAACAAATCGCAGCCTTATTTCTTATATGTTTTATCTCCATTTTCTGAAAAAAACTGGACATCTTTTACATGTAGAAGAGGTGTAACAAAGGCGCACTTTGTCACTGGTTTAAAATGTATTGTAGCACTTATCAAGCTATTTCACAGTTCTGATTTAATCTAACTCCTTATCATAATGCTGTGTACTAAAGCCGCAAATGTTTAATGTCGACTTTCTCAGTTATGCAACAAGTGGAGTTGGAACAAACAAAAAACTGAGGTCGGGAAAATGCTAATTTGACCATATGGCAAAAAAAGTCACCATGTAAAAATACTCTGATTTTGTAACTAAAAAAAAATTAAATTAAAAAAACAACAAAATCCTCACTCCACAGCATCCTGTGCCTCTCACAAAATCCAACGTTTTCAAAAAGAAAAGAAAGACCACACAGTTCTATGATATGTGTCCTTGCTTAAGGTCACTGACAGTGTTTGCTTTCAAGAAAACAACACAGAATGCTTTTTTTTTTGAAACAAAACAGTCTCGCCGGGGCATTCCCTCGAGTATTCTATGTCTCACAAGATCCACTGTTTTAAAATGAAAAGAACAGCAAAACAAGTTATATTTGGCCTCTCTTAAGAGCACAGAACATGTTTTGTTTTTAGAAAACATCAGTATCAAGTTTTTGTTTCGTTTTTGTGTTTCAAATGTAGTTTCCTCCATGTTATGGCATAAGATGATCTCATAAACATCCACTGTTTTCAAACAAGAAAACTCCCAGCAAAAAAAAAAAAGGTGTTCTTGGCCTTCCCCAAGTCATCAAATGTGTTTTCATTTTCTAAAAAAAAGCATTGAATGCAGTAATATTCTTAGCTTGCAAACAAAACCGCCTGTTCCCCTCACTCTGTCTCATAAAATTCACTGTTTTCAAAAAAGGAAGGAACAACTTAACAATATAACTTTCAGAGTATGAGAAGCCAGTAGCACAATCATGTTTTTTTCCCATCTCTCCATAAACGGCGATATGTCAAAGTCAAAATCAACTGGGATTGCTTTCGATCAGAACTCCCATAACCAACAAAGTTGAAAAATGATGTTGCTTACAAGAGGTTTGATCGAAGACCACGACAGTCTATTTCTCATCCCCTGTCCCCCACCCTCTCCTTCTCCCCAACCCTTTCTCGCCCGCTGTACATTGTTTAGTCTGAAAACACACCCCATTTATTTCTCACCATGAAGAAGGACGTTGGCTACATCCCTCACCACAAAACCCTGTTCACGAAATAGCTGAGCGAGGCTTGTTTTGCCATTGAATAAAACCAGTTCGCTAATTTCTCAGATAAGGAATTCCTGATTCCGGTAACGTGAAATGCCTTTCATGCCTCCGTCAACGGAAGAAGAAAATAAATAAAAAGTAAATACTACTACAGCGTGGGGAAACTGTTCTCGCCATTTCTTGATGAATGAGGTTGTCGGCAGATGCTGCCATAAAAAAATGTTTATAAAATCACAATACCAATGTTGTCCCAGTGATACCTTACGGCGGTTCTCCCATTTTGATTCATTCATGCGTATGTTATTACGTATTCCTGCCATTTTCTTTAAGGTGTGGTCTTTTACCTCTTGTGAGGTGGGTCATTTTTCAGAATTTCGTGACCTCAGTTCTCGTTTGCTCAATCTCCATTTCTGAAAAACAACAACAACAACAACAACAACAACAACAACAACAACAACAACAACAACAACAACAACTGCAGATCTTTTAGTATGCAGAAGAGACTTAACAAACCCACACTTTGACACTTGTTTAAAACGCGTTGTGTCTTTATCAAGCTGTTTCACAGTTCCGATTTATTCCAATTCCTTATCATAAGACTGGCGCCTCAAACGTTTGGCGTTGAACTTCTCAGTTGTGCAAAGAGTGGAGTTGGAACAGACAAGAACTAAGGTCGCGATTTATGAAGAAAGACAGGGATGCCTGGTGATGTAGAGGCAGGAATCCAGTGAAAATTACGCTATTTTGAAAACCTGAACCACAGCGAGACTATGGCATTACGCAGTTGTTTCGTTTAAGGATATCGATTAAACAGCGGTGTCACTTCAATTAAAGCATTCACTTGATCATTTCATTATTAATGACATCACAGGGTGCAATACAGGAGACAGACAAGCCTTAAACTGCCAGGTTCTCCAAAATTAATCAAGATTCATTGAAACGACGGGCCAACTCAGGCTTGAAATTAATCGGTGCAGCCTCGACCAATGTGTTTGGTATGACGAGTACAGGATGATGCACTGGAAAATGAGCAGTTTATGGTTGGGGGGGGGGGGGTAGAGGGGAGGAAAACGAGAGGGGAGTTGCAGTGGGGTTGTTTTGGGGTGGGATTAGGAAGGGGGGGGGGAGTTAGAATTGATTTTGTATGTTTGACATCCCTGTTTTAGTTTGTTCTCTCTAGCTCTGTCGGCACTGCTGTCTTTATCGCTTTGCCCCCTCTCTCTCACTCTCTGTCTCTCTCCCTCTCGCTGTTTCTATCCCCCTTTCTCTTCCCCCTCTCTCCCTCTTTCGCTATCGCTCTCCGTCTTTGTCTCTGTTTCCCTCCCTCTCTCTTTCTGGCTGTCTGACTGTCTGTCTCTCTGTCTGCCTTTGTCTCTCTTTTTCTTTCTCTCCATTTAATCTGTTTAACTACTACTGGCATCAGATTAACCTGTATGGATGTATATGTGCGTGTGTTTTTTCCATTTTCAATTTTATAGTTGACATCTACTGTTATTCAGAATGCAAACTGAAATTTGATTTTTGCAGCAGGAAAATCGATTATAGGCCGTTAAAACAATTAAGTGTCAAGAAAGAAAATGGCAATAGAATGTAAAGTTTAATTTACAGTGTGTGCCATGTAGCTATAATTTACACCCTGCAACTACTTTATGTGGGGCGTCACGCACATTTTTTTTTTTTTTTTGCATTTTTAAATTTTCCAAAACTATTTAACTGGAGGGAAAAAACTTGATAGATTGTGCATTGGGGAATAAATGGATAGACTGACAGAGAAACGAGTTGATGAACAGTTTGCAAGAATGAATGCATTGATGGATGGATGATTGAACGAATGGATGGCTGGATGATTGAAAGGGTGGACAGAGAAACAGGCAGGCGGACTGACGGAAGGAAGATGGATGGATGGATGGATAGATGGATGGATGGATGAGTGGGTGGGTGGGTGGATGGATGGGTGGGTGGAGGGATGGAAGGATCGGTGGATGGATGGATGGATAGATGGGTGGATGGATGGATAGATGGGTGGATGGACGGGCGGATGGAAAGATGGATGGATAGATAGACAGATAGATAGACAGACAGATAGATAGATAGATAGATAGATAGATAGATAGATAGATAGATAGACCGACAGACAGACAGACAGACAGACAGACAGACAGACAGATGGATGGATAGATACTCCGAGAAGACGAATGCAACGTACAATTTCAGCACAATAATTATTATATATTCAAAGTATCCAGCATACCTCTCACCCTCACCTCAACATCCCCCGCCACCTCACCCCCATCCACCGAAAAAGAAGAGTTTCCCATTCTAAACGCTTTCCACAAAATTAATTACACATCAGCCAGCAAACCATTAACACAGACACCTTTCCAAACACACACACACACACACACACACACAGAACGTGTCTATTGTGGTGATCCGAACACATAACTTATTCACTAGCAATCTCGTCGTAGCAACTTGTAAGACAACAAACCACAGGCGCCAGCTGAATATTTCGTTTCTGGTCTGTCTGCGCAAACAGCTCCGGGGCAAATATTTTTTCCTTGTTACCAGTGATATTATTATTATTATTATTATTCTTGAACGGGGGAACAGGATATTTTTTTAGGGGATGAAAAAATGTCAGTGGGCACCGCCGCAGTGATCTATTTTCACCCCCCTCGATTACACCGACAAGCCAACAAATCTCCGTTGCCATGGGCGCTGGGTGAATCTAATAAGAATGTCTTAACTCAACATTCAGCAGTGACGGCTGGCACATAACACACACGAGAAAAAAAAAACCTCGAGGAGATGGAATTAAAAAAATCAGCTTCCCCCCCCCCCTCCCCCCCAAAAAACCGTCAACAAATCCTTTGGTTTGAAATAAAATACAGCATTTACGCAAGGAAGATTCTCAATTCCTGGCCCCCATCAGAGGCTTATGTAAATAATACATCTATTTATATATTTCAGTAACTTGCAACCTTTGGCATGACTAACTGACCAGACTATACACTCTCCAGGCCTTAAATTTGGCAGGAAGGTGGCAACCGAGATCAGGAAGATGATGGCTATAATTAAAAGTTGTTTACTTCGAGCATGTATTTTTAAAAAACAACAATGTTTATTTGCTATGTAACATCTATATTTGTGCATGTTTGTTTCGTAATATATAGTACCGTGCATGTCATAAAAAGTAACTGTGTCAAGCGTTCAGTTTGGTGTGTAGTGTTCTGGTGCGCTTAAGTTGTAAAGCAAGACTGTAGTTTATTACTTTTATTATATGAGAGAGAGGGAGAGAGAGAGAGAGAGAGAGAGAGAGAGGGGGGGGGGGGGAGGAGCACAGGATTGTTTATTCCGGGCAATGCCCGGTAGGTCATCTAGTAAATTATAATTTAATAAAGGGCTAAAAACACAGCAATGAAATTAGAAAATTATAAAAAAAAAAAAAAGAACCAGAAAGAGAAAAAAAGGGCAGAAATTTAATCACGAAATGAACGAAATTTTATAACTACAAGTTTTTATAGGATATTGCGTTCCCTAAAAACAATGATCACGACATGAAATTTTAATCTGGTAATACATTTTATTCTGTGGGTCATTTAATTAACACCAGCAGTGAGCTGGACTAGATTTTTAGGACTATTCAGAAGTCTGACAGATTACCTTCGTACTTTAATTCTATATTCATAGTGTAAGAAAATTCGGCAGAAGAGATTATCTGGGCCATCCCGCCAAACTAGAGTTTCAATAATAATAACGAACATCATTTATATAGCGCCTGATCCAAATAAGCATTACAGAAAGTCTTGTTCTCTCGATTTGCATCTCTCTGTCTCACTTTCTCTCTCTCTCTCTCTCTCTCTCTCTCTCTCTCTCTCTCTCTCTCTCTCTCTCTCTCTCTCTCTCTCTCACTCTCTTATCTCAGAGCAAAATGGTAACGCAGCCTGTTAGGCGCAGTTCACAACTCACAACTGCATTATAAAGTATTATAATAATATTTGAATATATTAATATATATTTGATAATGAATAATAAATTTTTGGTGGTGGTGGTGGTAGTGGAGGGGGCGGGGGGGGGGTGATAGGGATAAATTTTAATCTACTAATTTTAATTTTGCCCCTGCAGCGGCCTCTCGGGCCTGCTCTTTACAATTTCCAACTGCCAAGGTATCTTTAACGTGCACAAGGGTCCTACGAATTTTTTCGTCCTTAACTGAGAAGACTAGGTGCTCGATCCTGTGTTTGTCTCTCTCTCTCTCTCTCTCTCTCTCTCTCTGTCTCTGTCTGTCTTTGACCCCGTCTCTGTCCCCCCCCCCTCCCGCCATGTGTGTTTCTCTCTCACACATAAACAAATACTGTGGGTATTTCGGCTACCTGGCCTAGATAAGAGCTTTGAAACAAAAATTATTACCACAAAGGGAGCTTACTGAATCTGAATCGAACAATTAAGTTTCTATGCCTGAATATGAATACTGTTAAGCATCTGACACTTTCGGTCCTAGAGGGTTAGTACATGACAGCAGTATGAGACTTTTCATTAAGATTTGCAGTCAAACTGCCTCGATACAGAAGGATTTCAATGACAGCCACAAGAAAATCCATTTCTTACGGGGAATACAGAGTGTCCCGAAGGTAATTTTCGTGTGTCAGGACTTGAGACATACTGGTTTTCTTTTTGTTTACTATTTTTTTCTGTTGGTAAGTCAGGTGTCACGATTTTTTTCATTACCGGTAGGTGTTTTTTTGTGCGTGTGTGCCAGATTGACCCTAGAAATCATGCGACTTCAGTAATTATTTTCCATTTTGTTTTGTTTTTGTATACTATTTTTTTGTGTTGGTCAGTCAGTTGTCATGATTTCTTCATTAGATGGTTTTTGTGTGTGCATGTACCAGCGTGTGTGTGTGCGAGCGTGTGTTTGTATGTGTGAGCCAAATTGACTCTAGAGATAACGCCACCTCAGTTCACATTTGTTCTATCTCCATTTTCTTAAAAAAATAGAGACCTTTTAGTACTATGTAGAGGAGGTGTGAATAACAAATAATGCACTTGTTTCGTTAAAAATGGCTTGTGGCACTTACCAAGCTGTTTCACAGTTCCGAAGTATCCTAATGCCTTCTAATACTAGAGCCGAACTTCTCAGTGTGGTGCAAAAAGTGAAGTTGGAACAAACGAGGACTAAGGTCGCGATTAGTCTCGGGTAGAAACACTTAAGATGATAAAATTAGCTAATTCTACCATACGGTATACCTCGAAAACAAAAGTGGAGGGGGGGGTGGAGAGCAGTCTCTGGTAGAGTTTGAGGAACACCCCTCCTCTCCCCCCTTTATCGAAAGAGTGACACAACCTCCCCTCTCCTACCAGCACAATCTGAAGACCGGGGCAGTTCCATGGTAAAATGTTCCTCTTCCCAACTCCAAAACCGCCGATTTTCATCTATGGCGAACAGCAAACGATTTAACGCCCACATGTTTTGCGTAAGTGGCTTGCATTGTAAATCAATCAACGTAACTGAATAAAAACAAAAATGAATGATTAAATGTGAAAATCAATAATTTAATCACGAAAAACTTAAGAAAAATATTTGTCACCTGTCAATCCCTTGACGAAGTCTTATATTTCGTGGAAAAACTGCAAATACCGGTAGATTGAAAATTCGTCAAAGGTCACGTTAAGTACTATCTTTTGTGGGAAGGAGACACTTACAGTGTATTTCCAAAATTAAAAATACTACTTTATTATCCTTTCAAGTTTTTAATTGATCCCGCGCGTACGTGCGTCCGAAATTTTTCACAAAAAAAAAAAATTTAGTTAGTAAATAAGCGAATACATGAAAGGATACACATAAAAAGGGTGACAGTAGTAGATTCAAACAAACAGAGAAGGAAGTAAACAAACAAAAAACAAATAAAAACAAGCAAAACCACCCGACGCGTAACGAATATCTATTTCTATTGTTATGAGGGCGTGATTAGTGTGGTGGAAGGGGATAGTAGGGACCGTGAAGAGAATGAGATTTTCTCATATTTTTATACTGTTGGTGATCTGTATGTTTTTCAAGATTAAAAAAAAATAAATCATTTTCAATCATCATAAAAAGAACTCCAGCTATAGAAACAGTCACTAAACATCTAAACAAGAGGACGCGCGACCTTAGACTTTGTTTGTTCTATCTCCATTTTCTGAAAAACTGGAGACCTTTAGAAACTGTCATCAAATTATTATCCAGCGAGAAAGTGTGATCTTAGTTCTTTCTATCTTAGTTTGCCCTATCTCAGTTTTCTGAGAAACAGCAGATCTTTTAGTATGTAGAGGCGCTTTAACAAGTCCAAACTTTGACACAATGTTTAAAATGCATTGTGGCACTTATCAAGCTGTTTTGTAGTTCCGATTTATTCTAGCTCCCTATCGTAATACTAAAGCAGCAAAATGTATAACGTCGAATTTCTCAGTTGTACAAAAAGTGGAGTTGGAACAAACAAGAACAAGGATAGCGAATGTCTTGTAAGAACTCGTTTTCTGCACTTAAATCCTGAATGAAACCAAGCGTCACCTCCCCCCCCCCCCCACATCCTCCCCCCCCCTACCAACTCGCTCTTCCCATGCCTCAACCCACGCTTTTTGTTTACAATGGTCCGTTTTCTGAATGAGAAGCGATGCGCGTCGTTTGTTTTTGGTCATGTTTCAAAGGGGGAAATCGGAAAACAAAAGACGGAAAGCCAGAAGAGTTCTTCCCACACAGTCCCCTATTCCTTTTTTCTATTCCTAAAACCTACCAGTGTGAACATTCCTTTAGTTCTTGTTTCTTCAAACTCCACTTTTTTTGAGCAACTGAGAAGTTCTTCGTTACGTGTTTGCGGTTTTAGTATTATAGGCCCTTTAACAACAACCCTTATGATAAGGAAGTGGAATAAATCGTAACTGTGAAACAGCTTGATAAGTGCCACAACGCAAATTACACAAGTGTCAAAGAGTGCATTTGTTATACCTCTTCTACATACTAAAAGATCTCCCGTTTTTCAGAAAATGGAGATACAACAAAAAAGAGCTATAAGGTCGATATCTGTTCAGTGTGATTCTTATTTTCTTTCTATCCAGGGGACCATGCATAATTGTGTTTGATTACTGGGTGTAGGGAGTGCAAAAGATAGTAAAAATGACATGCCAGAGTATTACAAAATGCGGGTCTGAAGCGTTCTACAACATTACAAAATATCCGATAGGCGTTCTATTAAAACAAAGCTGGGGCAAACGTGAGGAAGGGCATTCCGTACTGTCATATCGGCTTTGTACAAAATATCACCTTACACCAACGTCATTGTAAGGAAAGACATTTCATTATTTAGATATTTTTGTCTTTGTCATTTTAGACTAGCAAATTTAAGGTGGGATGCATTAACGCACGTCACAGTGCTGTAGCTCATGTTTCTCTCACGTGCTCGAAGAATGAGCCATGTTTTTAACAGCATCGGCAACTGCTGTGAAATAAGCATCAAAGAGGCGGGGGTGAGGGTGGGGTGGGGGTGAATAGGAGGATATTGCAGTCGTAGTCATTATTATTATTATTATTATTTATTATTGGTTGGCCCGCTGAAAAATGTGATAGTAGTAAAATGAGAGCAATATGATCAACAACAACAACAACATCAACAACATCAACAACAACGACGACAACAATAACTACTACTGCTACGGCAACAACAATCACAGATACGATTTTTAAAGTTGTCTTTCGATCACCAATGTGTAAATTGAGTCAGAGAGCGAAATTTCCTGTCATACTTTTTAATTCTACTCCAAGAAAATGCATATTTTTTTTTTCCCCGGATCAAAATGTCGGAACACTTTCTTCTGTTCAACACAGTTGTGGCTTAAAATCAGCGAATGTACTAAAAATAATATAGCGAGCTTCAAGATCTGTTAAAATATGCCCTCGTACACTGTTATGTCTTCCTATGGGTAATGTGATGTCTTGTAAATTAAAGTAACAACTTCATGACATGCTATCTCCCATGGAAAACAATCCACGTGTAAAACGTTCCCATAATTTAATGGCAATCGCGCGTCAAAGAGACTGCATTACTTTGAACCTTAAACACAGCGAACAATCTGGTTGCTGTTTCGATTCCTGCAACAGACAGAAACTATCGGCGATGGTTTAGGCCAGTGCTTCTCAACATTTGTTGTCCCACGGCCCACTTCAATTAAGAAAAAAAAAATACGCGCGCCCCACGAACCATGATCGAACAAAGTTAGTGTAGCGTACATACAAATGGGTTAGGTTGCGCATAACCATTAAAGTCGTGCATCTGTTAAGTTCGATGTTTTAATCCGAGCCGAACAAGGAAACCACCAACAGGACATAAACAAACAACAGTTTATCTATACAGTTAAATTCTATGAAATTAAGATTTCTATGTAAAATTCCTAAGCCCCATTGTGAAGTCCCACGTCCCACCAAAATATTGCCGGGCCCCAGCTTGAGAAACGCTGGTTCAGGCAATATAAAGAGGTTTAGAAAGGAAGTGTAGAATAATACAGCCCACCTGTGTCTGAAGTTTGATTGCAGTGCGGCGCACAGTTCTTTACAACATTGCAATGTGTTATTTTCTAATTGCCCAAATGTCCTGTTTCATATCACATAAATGTACACAGAATAAATCCCTATTTTATGTGCAGCTAACAAGTTAGCAGTTATGCTGAAAGTATTCTCGCCATGAATTCCGATTTAATTTAAGACTGATATTCGATTGCCTGGAATTTAGTTGAAATATTATTTTATTCAGAAGACAAAACAAAATGAAACATTTCTTTGCAGCTCCTAACATAGAATCTGCATTAAAATTGTTTTGTTAATGGTATATATAGATGAGTGGATTCAATTTAAGCTCGTACTCGGTTTTGGGGTGTTTCTGATGTCTTTGCTGTGCTTTCAGGTCGTGAAAATACGCCGGTGCGATATTTATGAATGAAAACCAAAAGAAGTTGATTAAAAGAATAGATTTTGTCATGTAACTGTTGTATCCAAAATGACCTTTGATAGACAAAGCTTGACCGATCCGCTTCGCCTTTTAATTGTTATTTTTGCCGAATTTTTAGTGATCCTTAAATGTGGGTGTATTTAGGTAATCGCTGATACATAATAATATTAGAGGTTATACAAGAACATACAGATTGGCCTTAGGAGTTGTCGGGCCTAATAATTATAATTGCAGCTGTTCTTTGTAACACCTGCAATGTGATGTTAGGTGTATGTTGCAATGTGTTGTTGTGTTGGGAGCAAAATTTAATGGTCAAATTGGTTTAAAACTGGCTGTAGGAATATATGTCTAGGTGCTGACGCAACAAAATCTAAGACTCTAATAGTTCTTTGATGAACAAGTAAGAAACTTTCTAGAAACGTTCTGTGGATTTTTATTACATTTTGTCAAAAAAAAGAAGGCGACTTCATTAATCTTAATTTAATGAAATACCACACAGATTGTAGTGAATAGATGCTGACAAAACAAAAATTACAAATGATCATGTTCAGCATTTTGAGACGCCAAGACGACGTCTACTGAAAATATAGTTGTCATCGCAGTAAGAAAGTTCGGACTTAAACAAAAACAGAATTCAAACAGCTTTAAGTCTGAGTTAAGAGTTTCGAGTTTAAGGCATGTCAACTGGATAATGACTGTACTGCACTCTCTGTGGCAGTGTTTCTCAACCTATTTTTGCCCCTTGCCCCATTTCAATCTTATTTTAAAAAAAATAGTGGCGGGAGTAATTCATTGTGGTGCAATTTTGACCCCTTTTTTTTGCTCGACGCTACAGACTAAATGACAGTTTCAAAAATTAAAAAATTAATTTTCTTAAGAGTCAACTAATCCATCCCAATCGCTTTTGTATCGACCGAGTGTGCTGATTCAAGTTTCATGTATTTTTAAATAAAAAGATGTAAAACTGTAAAACGCAAATATTTTTGTTTTGGCTCCCTGCAGTTGGCCCACCGCGCGGGAAACGATGTTAATAGGCGTTCAATTCCGCGCGCGCAATTTCCTTACTAGAAATGAGTGCGTAGTGCTCTGGTGCGCATAACATCTGTAGTAAGACACTGTAGAATGGGAAGCTCTCTAGACAAAAAAACAACAACAAAAAAACAGAACGGTGGGTTCACAGGCTTATCCCGGATAATGCCGAGAGTCTCTTCTAGACCAGGCGTGTCCCAACATGATGGGACAAAATTAATATACAGTAAATAATTATGTAACCATTAACATCGTGCATGTGTTAAGTTCGAGTTAAACAAGGAAACCAACCACACGACGTAAAGAAACAACAGTTTGTCTCTACATTTAAGTTAAAATACGCTATGAAATTAAGATTTCTATGAAAAATGCCCACGCCCCACTCTGAAGTCCGACGTCCCAACAAAATATTGCCACGTCCCACCTTGAGAAACACTGCTGTGTGGTCTATTGACTAGGTCTTCTACTAAGTATCAAAGTGCCATGTTTATAATGGGGGTATAATTTTGCAACTTTTACTCCAATGGAAAATGACTTCCTTCTCTCCTGTAAATGACTGAACAACGTGCAGTTTGAGACTGTGTTTCCTAAGCGTTCCCCTTGTATTTAAGCTATTAGTTCTTGTCTTTCCCAACTACATTTTTTTTTGCACAACTGAGAAATAACGACGTTAAATGTTTCCGGCTTTAATTATAATGATACGGAATTAGAATGAATCGGAACTGTGAAAGTTTGATAAGTGCCACAATGCATTTCAAACGAGTATCAAAGTGTGCATTTGTTATACATCTTTGCATACTAAAAGATCTCCAGTTTTTTTAGAAAATGGAGACCAAACAAAATAAGAACTATGATCGCCCTATGCCTGTTATGTGAAACGCTCGTGCACAGATACCTTTTAGTATCATCCCATTAGCGTTCATAATTATGACTGCACTGTCTCGGGAGTATAGCACATTGCAGCATGCCATTAAACAACCTATCCCACGTTTATTTCTCGATGAGAAAAGAGCCAAGACTCATTTTCCTTTCATTCAGCAATTACAAGTATAATCATGAGGAAAAGTATAGATATCATTTACTTTGAAATAGTGCTAATTTTGCTGAAATGGCAGTGCCATTGGCTAAAAATGGCCATTATGAAAAAAAGTGATAGTAGTAAAAGGAGAGCAATATGGTCAACAACAACAACAACATCAACAACATCAACAACATCAACAACAGCAACAACATCAACAACATCAACAACATCAACAAGAGCAACAACAACAACGACAACAACAACAACAACAATAACTACTACTACTACAGCAACAACAATCACAGATGACGCAAAAACAGCAACCACAATGCAACAACAACAGCACCACCACCAACAACAACGACAACAACATTTGAGCCCACTTACCATAAAGACTAAAAACTACATCTTCTCTCACAAACTGCACATTAAAAGTTCCATTGTTCAAACACAGTTGGAGTTGTCTAAGAGAATTATTGTGCGATGTACAAACTCACCACCTCAATTCCTGTCTTCCCACTCTATACAAACCTCTTAAACATTGCTTTTAACACAGTTTATACAACGCTCACACTACTGCAGTGTCTGTATTATTTAAGAAAACACATCACACATTTAAAATACTGATTTATTACACGATATAACTTTACACCACAGTTTTAAGATTCTCATCTCACAACTTTGAACAGAACTGCAGCAAGTCAGAGAATATTTGACGTTACTCTGCAAAGGCGTTCAAAATCATCGTAAATTCTAGCGAATTCTCGCGTTAATTAAATTCTCACAAATCGGAACGAAATAGAATTTGCATGATGTTCCCCTTACAAATGAAATCAACATTGATTCTTGTAAATCGATGCAAACAAGCGAATAAATAAATAATCATACTTCTTCCGGTCTTTGGCGCGAGCGCTTATTGCTCCGCGCGCCCGAGAGCGTGCAATCCACGAGGTTTCGGCAGAGGATGGAAGGAGGGGGAGCTTGTATGAGACGGTGAGTGAGAAGGGTTTGGTGGAAAAACGAGATGCGTTGAATAACAGTGAGTGCGGGGCCCGCAAAAGGGAAAAAAAACACCATGGAGTGATGGGGCTTTAGCGGAGGGGGGAGAGTGAGGAGTGAAAAGGATGCTGAAGCGGAGGCGTAAAAGAATTTTGTTTTGACTGGCGATTCAGGAGTGAATGGTCAAGGGTGACTAAACATGGACAACATAATGTAAGCCCTCTCTTTTTCTTCCACTTACGAAATGAATTGTGTCTGGGGCCACCGGTCAAGAAAATACAGAGACAGGAATTCTGTGCAGAATTTTCCAGCGCCTGAAGAAGTGCCAACTTTCCTATCGTTTTCCCCCAAAAACGATTATAGCACAGAATAGAAGAACGTGTGATTTTGTATGATAAATCCTTCTGTACGAAATTGTGGGAACAACTTTGTATGTTACAAGATAGGGCTAATCTTAACAGCTGCGGGGTCTAATAATTTATCATAGTTGTTGCTCTCTGTAGAATCTTGCAATGTGATGTTGGGTGTTTGTTGCAATGTGATGTTGTTTGACAAGACTTATACTAGACTAGATTACTCTGGTGCGGAGGTCAAATTGGGAGCAGTCAAAAGTATTGGACCGAATAACTCAAAGCCGGCTCTGTTTTAATCATAGGAACTGACTGAACTAGAAACACATAGCATTTGTGTGCTAGATCACTTACCTAGGCAAAACGAGTAGTAATGTCCTTGCACGAAATTCTTAGTCATGTGAAACAGCCTAAAGGATACTCGATTTGACAGACAGTCCTCAGATTCCAATCAGCATTTGGCAGTTGACTTCTAACTTAGTTTCTGTCAAAACAGCTCTAACTTGTCGGAACCCCAGCTAGAATGTAAGCCACTGGTTTTAGATTTAGAGGCCAAGTGCCAGCGACCAAAGTATAATAAATACTAAAACCACGAATACCATCTGAGACAAGACCTATCTCAAAGAAAGATATAATAATACATAAAATACATTGCATAATAATATATTGCATAAATTCTAGTATTTTACACGTTTTTTGCCCCCCCCCCTCCTAATTCCCACACCGAGTTCTTTATAAGAATGTCCTAAAGAATAGAGGTGATGCCGAATGTTAAACTATAAACTTCTTTCACATTGAGGCAATTGAGCGTACTTCTCTCACCAGAGAATTAGGGCCCCCACTGTCGCGTATCCAACTTTCGATAAACCGCTAGGAAAAAGAAAAGTCAAGAGTATTTTCTGACACAATTAAGATCTAAAATAAGATATAAACACTTTCCCTCCAAAAATGCACATAAGCACACAATCTACCACTCGGAATGTCTGATGAAGACTCCCCCTGGACCAAGTCTACAAGTTACTCCAGGCTCTTTGACACAGTCCCAATATACACACACGCTATTACCCGCTCACTAGGGCTATTGATTTCTTTGTTCTACATGGACAAGACAATGAACTCTTACGTAAACACGAATAAAGGAAAACAAAACGCCGATAGCAAGCATCAAAGAAAAGCCCGCCTATCATTCGAAGCCCATGTCTTGGCTTATAGCCAGTTTTCTTATGATGGGTCTCAGGGGCTTTCTGCGACCTAGTAATTACTGACAACGTAAAGAAAAAGACACCACTACATTATGTAACGTAGTTTCCATTCTGAGCCAGTTACATTTCAAGTAAGTGATCAAATTTCTTAAGACTGAAAAGTCAACACAGTTGCCAACACAGGTTCAGTTTTCTCGGTTTACACGACAGGACTGATAATCGCAAAGAGCTGTAATTTTTTAGTAAAGCCATATTATCTTTGACATGATTGAAATTTATGTAGTTGGGGGAGGGGGCGGTTCACAGGGCCTGGCCTTAGGAGCCTCTTGGCCCATTTATTGTAAATGTTGCTATTCTCTGTGAGACCTACAATGTGGTGTTGGGTGTTTGTTGCAATGTGCTGTGTGTACTGGACAAAGCTAGATTACCCTAGCGCGGGGCCCAACTGGGAGCCATTGGTTCAATTCGCTGAACGCTGGCCCTGGCCCGGTCCAAATTCTCTTGTTACTCACTCCCCTTAGTATTTCAGCACGGTGTATACAACCATTGACAAAGGAGAAACTTTATGTCATTGCAGATTTTCTCTCGTTCTAATCCCGCATTCACTCATTCAGTACAATAATTTTACTTAACCTTCAAACTTTTTGCACATCTTACTTCAAGGCTGTGTTAGATCAAATTCGTCCAAATATAAGAAAGCGTGATGGCTTAAGTTTAATGTCATTTTGATCTCATTGGCACAGACTGTATATACCAATGGCACAATGTCTAATGGCATCACATCAGTTAAGTTCGTCCGCTAAACAAACCCTCAATAGCGCTGTGCACCTTTGTGTGTGTGTGTCTTTCTCTTCTCTCCCTTTTTTCCCATCGCAGAGATAGAAGTACAAGGGGCATTAAAGTGACGTAGGTATAGCGAAGGGTGGGATGAGGCATGCAAGCTGATTGATAAGTTGGTTCAAAGTCTTTAAAAGACACAGTTGCAGGTGTCAGCTAGTTTATCAATAATTTCCTTGCACCCAGCAATTAATTGTACTGTTCACATTAACAATTATTTTCATTCATTTTACATCCATTATTGAAGTTGTAGTATGACTGAGACGTGCTCATGTAATAACAGTAGAGCCGTAAAAATATTTCAGTCGCATCTCAACAAGAAAGTAAACTGAAAACTGAGGAATAAAACTGAACAAGTAACGTCAAGTAACAAAACCCAAGAAATAACCATTAACCAGATGGAAGATGATGAAAGAAACGTAATCCGAGACCCCCGAGAAACAACAGTCTCCTGTTTCAGTCGTTTTCACAACTACAACAACAAACAACAATAAAACTAAAGGAAAAATATGACCCGTAGTTTTTCGTTACCTCTTTTCTTTGTGATGATCACGGAATTCTCGAATACTTAATGCCATTTTAGTCAATACAGTTCGGGATTTTAACTCTTGTTTGTTCCAACTGCGCTTTTTGCACAACTGGAATGTCCACGTTAAACGTTTCCGGCTTCAGTTTGGAGTTTCAGTTAAGGAGTTTGAATAAATAATACATGTAAATAGGAACTGTGAAACAGCTTGATGAGTGCCATAACCCATTTTAAACAAGTGTCCAAGTGTGGATTTGTTATACTTCTTCTACATACTAAAAGATCTCCAGTTTTTTCCGAAAATGGGGACAGAATAAACGAGAACTAAGGTCGTGAGTTGGATCTGTACTCTTTCAAATGACACAAAACAAACATAAGCCATGCTAAAAGAAAGCTTAGAAAAATAAACAAACAGTTACCAGAAGGTTCGAAAAGCGACTGGGTTAGGACGTCAGCGGTATACTTGAATAACATGTCCGATAGGTAAGATTATTTTACCGACACCGTTCCTTGCGATAAGATTTCCAGACAGACAGCATTTTCCCTAAAACATCAAATATTCCGGACAATGACAGTTTATAAGTGGATAAGATACTTTGCCCTATGTATTATTCAGACAATGTCAGGGAATCGAAAGGAAGTTTCATGGCTTTTACCGGACACTGGGTAAAATCAATAATGGATAACATGAAATTCAAAACCAGTGTTAGTTTCCCGAAACAAACCAGGAGTACGTAAAAGTTAAAGTGATTCCCTATGGGTATACTGTTTTTTTTTTTTTTGTCTTCAGCTTTTTAAAGTCGTTTTGAAAAGACCGTAATTGTGCAATCTAAATGCCAGACTACTCTCATCGGTCCCTCCATCCACTCATTCATTTCTCTATCCGTCGTCCTTCCATACATCCACCCATCCATCCCTTCATCTATGAACCCACCCAGGCACCCACCCACCCACCTATCCATCCATCCACCCACCCACTCTTCCATCCATCCATCCATCCACCCGCCTATCCATCCACCCACCCACCCACCCACCCAACCTATCCATCCATCCATCCACCCACCCACCCACACACTCATCCATCCAGCCACCCACCCACCTATTCATCCACACACCCACTCACTCATCCATCCATCCAGCCACCCATTTATTCATCCACCCACCCACCCACTCATTCATCCAGCCATCCACCCACCTATTCATCCAGCCACCCACCCACTCATCCATCCATCCATCCACCCGTCTATCCATCCACCAACCCACCCACGCACCCACCCACCCACCTATCCATCCATCCATCCATCCACCTACCCACCCACTCATCCATCCATCCATCCACCCACCTATTCATCCACCCACCCACCACCATCCATCCATCCTCCCGCCCATTCATCCATCAGTTCCTCTGTCTGTCCATCATCCATGCATCCATGCATCCACCCGTCAGTCTGTCCGTCCGTCCCCATCACCCATCCACCCATCCAGCCATCCATCCATCCAATCCCATGCCAGACACCCCCTATCTCTCCTCCCTCCCCTTCACCGCAGGACACTTTGACACTTTTTTTGTTTCACCTTGTTCTTGTTGTTGGTCTGGAAAATTCTCCCTGTGCTCACAAGGGAGAGGGAGATAGAGAGACACGTATGAAACTTACATGAAAACAAAGAGAATGAAATAGCACGAAATAAAATACAAAGGAAGTGTGTGGGGGAGATGAACTATGAAGGAGAGAGAGAATGAGTGAGAGAAAGAGCGAGAGCGAGAGAGAGAGAGAGAGAGAGAGAAAGAGAGAGAGAGAGAGAGAGAGAGAGAGAGGGGGGGGGAGGGGTGGATATCCATTCATCCATCAACTTGCTCATCTTGAAAGTGATCAAAACTGCCCATCAAGTTTTTTTTTTTGTCAGGTTTGATATGATTACACTTTTAACATCATTTCCTTCTAACTAGAGCCGTTCTAAGTGGTCCATAAATAGCTAAATCTCAAAAACCACAACAAAAAAACCCCCACACAACCCCCCCCCCCCAAAAACAACAACAACAACAACAACAACAAAAAGCCTCCAGCATTCTAAAAATCTCTTTGATAATTTACTCTGTGCACCAGCCATGGTATGATCTATCTAACCTGTATGCACTATCTGCACGTGGGAACATGTTGCATAAAATATAAATATCAAGTCAAAATAGAAGTACACTTGCCAATAAGACATCACCGCTTTACTAAGACGGTTCCAAACCAGCTCTGATGCCCCACATACGAAATTCTCATCAAAACTGTTCTCGTCCAAGTTAAAAAAAAGAAGAAGAAGAAGAAGAAGAATGGACTGGTCCTCTTCCCATGTCTGGAAATGACAGCCATTGTGAAAGGGTGGACGCAAGATTGCAAGCGGCAGAGGTTACGCCTCCTCACCACTCACTGCACAGCAAGCAAACCTCACTGTTTTGGTTGTCAGCACTGTTCTTTGGGATTTTTCCCAAGATCTTGGGATTTGAGGAGTCATCGCGGGAACCAGACTTTTTTTTATATTTTTTATAAATGAACATTTGGGATTTTTCGTACTTTTATGTATTTGTTATTACTAATATTTCTTTGTAAAAAAAAATATAATTGAAAAATCATAAAATTGCCCTTCCTTCCACTGACAATATCTTTTGCGATTTAAAAGTGTAAATATAGCCAAATGGGCCAAGGGTCAGTTTGAGATTACCTGTTAGGGAGGATCTTACCGCATCTTGGGATTTTCTATATCTGGGATTCGTGGGACTTTTGAAAATCTTCACAGGCAACGCTAATTATCAGTCAGGTTGTCCAGGCCCGATGAAGATTTTTTTTTATTACAGTAGCATCTAATTTATAAGCAATATATAACATTGTGCCATTGAAGACAAGCTTGGTCTAACTCCTAGCCTCTATAATACTTTTTGAGAAAAGTCAGTTGAATTTTTTTATATCCTAGGTTGACATAGTAGGCTAAAAGAAACAACGTAAATTAATCACATGTTGTTAATTTCTTTTCGGGAATTCTAGACACGTCTTTATTTCAGTGGAAGAAGACTGAATGGCCTTGTATACTCTCATGGGGGTTTCTGTTTCCACCAAAAGCAGAGTTAAGCCTCTCTTTTTGTCATGGACATAATTTCAGCTGAGTGGTCACTTTATTTTTAATGAGCTTATTTTTGTAACGACACGAATTTTATCAAACTACAGCAGCACAATTTTACATTTTTGTGCATTGTTATAAAATAATTAGTTTAGATACGTTAATCAGGGTACGAGTTCTCTCGTAACAGCATTTCGGCCACCTGTGCACATGTATTATCAAATAATAAACAAAAAATGGGTGGATGAGAATTTGGTACAAAAGCCGATGAGGCGATGGCCCTGAATAAGACATGACTTGAGGAATACCAAATTCAGATGATCGTATTTTGTTCCCTTGGCGATAGCATTAGAACTGGTAATAGAATATAATGTGTAATTTAAGCATTAATAAATATTTATGGAGCTGTACTGTCAATCTGCATTGGTTAGTTTGCTGGAAAACATGCCAAAGTGGTATGCTGTCAATCCACCGATCAAAGAATTCTCGACAAGCAAACGCAAATGTCTTAACAAGGCAGGTCACAGGTCTATGGGAGGCATTTGGCAGTACACGTAAAATCACTTCGCGGAGATCACCCTACGGTTGAATGAGTATCTTTGACAAGTGAGCAACCAGTTTACTCGTATACTGCAAGTGTTATAAAAACCCGTTTTCGCCAGGCAACTGTTTTCAATCTCAAATCATGCCTAAAATTCCACCGAACATCGCAGAAAACGCAGCATTTCCCGGAAGCTCTTCCATCCACAAGGTCCCCTATTGTGTTTATTCAAAGCTGAGTCTACAGATCAGGGCTTGTTAATCTCCCAGCCAATTGGCGTTGGAAAATGGAGAGCTCATTACCGCCAACAGATTACACAAGGCCTCTCTACACTTGCGCTTGGAAAGGAGGGGACTGGGAAACAGGGACAGGGACAGAGAGGTCTGCGAGACACAGTAACAAAAATGAATGTTTCTGTCCAAGATTGGAAAGGAAAATTGAGAGTTTCATTTGAGCGAAATTGAATGTTGTGACCAGACTGGCTCGTTATCTCGTCTTGGGTAATCCCAGCTAGTATTTTACAGATTGTGAGCAGAGGCCGATTAAATAGCAGGCATTTTTGATGGTCTGGGTATCGATTGAATGTATCTGACTAATATCCTCTGTCCCTTCTCACACGATAGTGCGCATACAAAGAGGGAGATTCTCGCTGACTTTGGACAATTCTCCCGTTGCGCTTCGTGTGCACTAAATTGAGATTGGACGGTATTTTGTTTTCCATATCCTAGTCTCCTTAGTGAGCCCGAACCCGCGTGCTAATTTAAAGGAGAAAAGAGTAGTGACAGGTTCTATAAATGTCCTGCGCACTTCTTACATTTTGCACTTGCCCTTCTGAATTGGCAGGATCAAAACAGTAATTACAAACTTTACAATCATTCTATACGTGGCCTTATTTTTTCAAAATTATTACATCCAATCACTTTTTGGCTAGAATTTTAAAACTTATTTTAGACCCCCCTCCCTCACTTTCAACGTAATATATGACCCACTCTCTGCCATTTCGAGATTTAAGTTCAAGATGGTGCAAGCACCACTACAGTCAACAATAACGGTAGCAGCGAAAATGCTATTACTACACTAACAAGGCAACAGCACAACATCATCACGATCACCATCGTCATCACCATCACTATAATATCATCATGAGTAACAAACACAAACACAACAAAAAGCTCATTACTCACAAGAAATTACCAAAAGGACGGAGTTTCCATCAATAAAGTTCTTATACCGGTAACCACTACCACTGCAACAATCCCTTTTTTCAGAAGTAATACTTCATTGAAAACGCCTCATACATAAAACATGTATTAAAGTATAGAGTTTGGAAATTATGTCGGACAGCACAGCCCGTCAGAAAGTGAATGCAGTAGTGCGTTCAAAACCTCTATTTCTTTACTTAGGCGATCATTTCAAATGCACCCACTCCCGTCTGAAAACCTAGCACCGTCTGCAGTTCAATACAACACTCACTGCTTTCTCATACTGAACATGCTCAAGATCACAAGTACTATTCTCCTCCACGACACAATAGCCGTACTTTACCAGTGCACATCTCTGCGTTAATGACAGTCATTCTCTAGACTGCCCTCGTCAACCCTATCTCTCTGTGGTCCTTTCTTCATCTCTACCTTCATCCCTCCGTTCTCCGGCTTCCCGTTCGATTGATGGACCCTCATTGGGAGCTTTCTCGAGCTCCGGAATCCAATTTGCACTGGGACAGTGTGAGGGATAGTATAAGAATAGGGCCTAATCTACCAAAATGGCAACAAACTCAGCCTCTTTTGTGTCATCTTCACAGCCAAGAACGAGGCCGCAGTGCAAGAAGACGCCTACTAATACACGCCAGCGTGGCTATCGAAAATTGAATTACAAACAGCGCCCCATCTCAGCCGTGGTTTGCAGAGCGCGATCCCGAATCGCGATAGTTTGGAGATAGAAGATTTAGAGATCTCCGAATGCGTGCTTTTGGTCAGTGATTAATCCGAGTAGTTTCATGTTTTTTTTTTTCTAGAGTGGCTCTATCTAGTGTTGTCGTTTGTAGATCGAAAAGATGATTTTACTTTTTGCAAAGGAGTGATATTTGGGAATGTCAACAACAAGAGCGTCAACTGCACCAACAAAAACTCCAACATTCTGTCCCATTTGCCATATCTGTGAACACAGCCAGCCAGTATTAGCTAAGTTCGTGCTGCTGCTGATCTTGTTTCATGTCACATATTCACGAATTTTATATTGAATTATATTGAGCTACACTGAATAAGAACTAAATAGATCTACATTTACAACTTGTTCTGATTTCCATTCTTGATGTATGAGGAGATTATATTAGCCGCGTTAGAACAAATGGGGTAATATAATTATTGTAATATTACTCGCTTTGTTCGTATTTATTAAATCATGTCCCCAGTGACATAATAATATTGCCAAAACTATCTAGATAACATTACCACAAAAAGTTTAGTTTCTCAGCAATTAACATTAATTATTGAATTTAACGCAGTAGATTTTTTCCACCGGCGATTTTGAAGATCTCGGTGAAAATAAAAAATGTTCATCGAATGAAATGAAAACAAAAAATGTGATAATAGGTGAGGCCAAACGTTGTTAGTTCCTTGGCAGATCCAAGTATGATTGTACCCTCAGTAAGATCTGAACAATGTCATTTACCAGCGAATAGTTGCCACTAGAAATGAAATTCATTTCTACTTGACTGCTCCAAAATAACAATCATGCCGGAGCCAAAGCTGTTGAGAGGGCGCAGTTTGTCAGTCAGTAATCATTTAATTATAATATATGTTTTATGATTTAACAGCATCTAACCATCTAACTCATTTTCGGTTCGTTACAGAGATATTAGTGACCCCATTTTAACACGCGCGAGTCTGACAGGCTCAGACCACCTCGTTTTTGCCATAACTTTGCAGAAAACTGCAACCCCCCCCCCCCTCCCAAAATTTGAATTTGGGCCATTCTCCTAGCTGTTATGACCTATCTATCGGCAATACCATTTCTACACAAAAGTCAGCGAGTAAGTAGCTACTGACTATCTTTTTGGATTATTCCTGTTATGTTCTTCTGTGTCCTGTCATCCTGATAGCATTTCAACTTTAGAACTGGGTCTGACCTAGCTCCATGAGGTACGAATCGGTAGGGGTCGACCTTAGATCTATGTTGTATTTTCAATGTCATTTGAGAAAAATTATTTAAGAAGATATGTGCATACCCTGCACACATTCATTAAGAGAAAGTTCTGCAGACGCTCAAAGCAATAACAGTCGATAAAACAAACAACTAAACAATGGTTCACTTTATTAAGGCATGAGTGAGAGAGAGAGAATGAGATAAGGACTAATGTGAGCGAAAGGATAATTAAATATTCTACATAAAAAAAAGGGCAATGACGAAAGACGGAAAGTCGGTATGGTATCCTAAGTTGCATGAATTGAAATAATTTCATATTTTACGGACTTTTCTCTTCTATCTATGTGCTTATTTATTTATTTATTTTTAAAAAATTATTTATTTATTTATTTATTTATTTGGGTACCAGCTTGCAGCCAGTCAATAATGGAAAATATAAAGATCAACATTCAAAATGTTCTAAACGATATTCTACATTATTTATGTATTGTCTCTTATGTATTATGTCATATTAAAAATATATCTTTTATCGATCTATGTCAGGTTTTTGCCACTATACATTAAAAACATGCTGATTTGTCAAACTGCGAACATAATCAAATATGAAACTAGACCACATGCCTATTATACTGAACTACAAACCCGTCACTGATAAAGAAATGACCCAGTTAGGGTTCAAGAACGGCCGACAGCATAGAGTTCAGTTGACAGTTCTGGTATGCAAAAGACTTCATGTTGGTCCGAAACTCAGGACAGCCACTGTAGAAGGCTGGCCAAGAGATAGAAAGACTTATCTATTTATATATTTATTTAACTGCCTAATCATCAAGTGATCCATTCATTTACGTACTTTATCTATCAGATTATTCATTTAATTATGTACCAAATTATTTATGGCTTTATTATTTATTTATTTATTTGTTTATTTACCTATTATGTATTTACCTATCTATGTAGTGGTCTATTTATATATTTTTATTTACTTACTCATGTATTCATTCACCCACTCTGTTCAATATAAAGTTCACAGATTTATTATAAGATAAGATAAGATAAGATAAGATAAGATAAGATAAATTTTATTCGTCCTTGTACAAGGAAATTTGTTTTGATCATTGAATACATAACAATAGTTACAGAAGCAGAAAGTATGATACATAGCGCGCACACACACATATATACACACACACTGATAAATTAACTAAATTAACAAAATTAACAGTGCACACAATATGCTTCCCTAACTAAAACACATTGACCTGACACGCAGGACATAATTCAACTGTGCACAGATTACGATCAAGATGACGACATTATTGTAACATCCTAGTTGATGATGGAATAAACGATTTAAAGTAGCGCTCAGTTTTAGTTTTCTTTGACAACAGCCTTAAACTTCTTACAGATCTTATATATTCCTTGTTCAGGGGATGTTGGGGGTCATTTATAATAATATTAGCTTTTTTAATACAAGCACCAGTGTACAGCTCATCAAAATATGGCAGATCACAGAAACAAATTTTGGATGCTTTTTTAATTAAATTATTGATCTTATTTTTATCTTTTTGTAAGATGTTTCCTCCCCAACAGACAACTCCATACATCAAAACGCTCTGAATAGCCATGGTGTAAAATATTTTCAGAATGCTTTTGCTGACTTTTAAAAAGCGGAGCTTTCTGAGGAAATACATGCGCTGGTTGGCTTTCTTGTATACATATGTTACATGCGCATGCCAGTTAAGCAATGAATCAATAGTAATGCCAAGATATTTGGCCTCTGTGACAATTTCAACCTCTTCATTGTTGATAGTAAGAGGGCAAACAGGATCGTTGTTATTTTTCCTAAAGTCAAAAACAAGCATACGATGTTTACAGACCAAATCGCATTTCAATCTGAGCCCAAAGAAAAAACAACGAATCGGTAGGGGTTTAGGCTTTTTCTCCATTTGAGAGTATGGGTCTGACCCATCCCACGATGTACAAACCAGAATATGAACTTTGTAGATTTAAATAGAGTTGAACATCTGATCACCACACCAGAGTTCAATAGATTCATCACTACAAGAAATGAGACATGGGTAAGTTGTGTGTTTGTAAAGAGGTTCATTTTACGACATCAAAGTAACTTATCAATTTGTTTCCATTCACAAGTGATGATGCTAGTACTCTGTAATTTTGTTTCTTTCTACATCTAGGGACTTTCAAACTAGAAACAGGAAACGAAATACCCGCGAGCACTGCGGTTATGGACAGTTGTATCTAGAGTTTGACAGAATTAATGTTGAAAAGACGCTTATCCGAATTTCGGCCAGTAGATGTTAGTTTGACATTCAACATAACACACATCTTTCTATGATCAGTGAAAAACAGAAAGTCTCTTCTGACCACGACGATTTTTTCCTCAAATGCCTTCAATTATTTGTTAGTGAGTCCTAACAACGGCATTCAGTATCATGTCTCACGACAGTCTTTTTTTTTTTTTTTTTAAAACCTCACATGACAGTGGTGGAGGGGTAGGAGATGACAAGTACATGCTGTATACAAAGTTACCACAGTAATTTTTTCACGGCCTCCTCTGCCTAATAGATGCACAGGCTGAACTGTTCACTTTTACAGAGGTGATTCACTTTTGACGCTGTTAATTAAAAAAAAAACAATAACGAGTTTTCTGAGGTCCTATTTTGTCTTGTTCTATTTATTATAATACTCTAAAATTCCTCAACTGAAGCGACTAAACTGGAATCTACAGTAAGGAAAAAAAGTCTATTCCAGGAGACCCCTAAAATATTTCGCTGGTGATAAAAATCTGAACAATTCGAACAGAGCCTTCACATTCTTTAATTTTTTTTCCTTCAGTCTATACAGCCTGGCGATTATCTTTACTTCCATCAATAAACAAATAAATAAATAAATAAATAAATAACTAAATAAATAAACAAATAAATAAATAAATAAATAAATAAATAAATAAATAAATAAATAAAATAAAATAAAATAAAATAAATAAATAAATAAATAAATAAATAAAATAAAATAAATAAATAAATAAATAAATAAAATAAATAAATAAATAAATAAATAAATAATAAATAAATAAATAACCCCCCCCCCCCCCCCCCAAGAAATAAAACATCCATGTCACTGAAATTGTGGATTTGCAATACGGATTTATCAGCAACCAGGTGCCTGCAATGATTGAATTAATGTGGAGCACTACCGGACGGCAAGTACACTTCTCGGTTCAGAAGGCTTCCATGAATACCCAAACCTCTGTAGTATTCGCTCATTCCGCTCTGTGGATGCATTTTTACCCTCAATTTTCTCGTGCGCCCTCACCAAACATCTCCCTGTGAAATCAATCTGTCAGATAGGACCAATCGCAATCTTGGACTCGTCCGGCTGTGTGATGCGACCCCTGGTTCAAGTAATTGTCTTTCCAAGACAAATTATCGCCCTTATCCGCGCTTCCTCCCTCAGGAATGGGAGCCAACCAGAACAAGAAAGAAAGAAAAAAAAAAAACCCACGTGCCTCCGTTCCTTTTTTGGTGTTATTTTCCCAGAGTTATGCCAACTGTTGGGGGGTAACCAAGGAGATAAGACAGAGACAGGACTATTTCTTTGTGTTTTAGAAGCAGGCCGAGGACGAAATATGCACCCAGGAATAGATAACTAAAATACGAATTGAAATGCAAAATAGAGGGAATGTTGGTGTCACATAATTGTGAAGTTCCCGAATAACACTTAAAATTCATACACTCATTCACTTATTCATTCTTTTTTTTTTTTTAATGACTGCGTTTGTGTAAACACTACTACTACTTCTACTACTACTTCTACTACTACCACTACTACTACTATTACTACTATTAGTACTTCTACTACTACTACTATTACTATTGCTACTTCTACAACTACTATGTCTACTACTACTACTACCACTACTACGGTTATTAGCTTTCAAGAATGATAATAATGAAAGTGAAAAAAAGAAAATCCAACTCCACTGTTTGCACAACTGAAAAATTCGAGTTATACATTTTCGGTGTTAGTATTATGACAAGTAGTAAGAAAAGATCGGAACCGTGAAACAGCTTGATAAGTGCCGCAAGACATTTTTAAACAAGTGTCAAAGTGTGTATTTATTATACTTCCTCTACGAACCAACAAATCTCCAGTTTTTTTTTTCTCCAGAAAATCGAGATAGAACAAACAAGAACTAACGAGATTTAAAAAATCAAAATCAAAGCGTGCTTGCTTTATGAATGGCACGAAAAGACAAACACGCAGCCCTGTATTATTTGAAAGAGTTGTATACACAACCCAATTTGAAACTTTAGTATTACAACCCTTAAGCCTTTTCGACTGACATTTCTCGATCCTAGTTCTTGTTTGCTGTAAGCCTTTTTTTTTTTCTGAAAAAACAACAACAACAACAAAAACTGAACATCTTTTGGTATGCACAAGCACAGACTAATAAATTAACCAGACTGGAAACACGAGCTTCGGGCTGTGTCGTTTTTTACGGAATTTCCCGGGCGGCGACCATATAAGCAACATGGCCGCCGCTGGGGGGGGGGGGGGGAATTCCGATTCTAGTTCTATCTGCAGTAGAAATTTCTTTTTATTTGTCAAGATTAGTTGTACATGTATTAATTTCTTGGTGCGGAACCAAACTTCCGCGTTCAGTAGGAAATGGTATCATTCAAAATTGTAGCTATGCTGAAGCGTCGGGGTCGCTCCCGTAAACCAAAAATGGCGGATGGTTCATGACCTTTCGCTCTTTTGTGACGTCACACAATGGATCATCCAGTCTGGGTGTTTTACTAGTCTGTGTGCACACGAGGTAAAATAAAGGCACACGTTGGAACCTGTTTTGCGTTGTGGCACTTACCAAGCTGTTTCACACTTCGGATTTATTCTAACTCCTTCATACCACCAAAGCCGTAGACGTTCAACGTCGAATTTTTCAGTTGTGCAAAAAAGTAGAGTTGGAACAAACAACAGCTAAGCCCGCGATTTATCATTCTTGTAAATATCCTAATTTTCTTCATCCCACGACCATTTATCAATTTTGTAAATCTCCTTATTTGTTCTACTCGGGTACATCACTGTCGTAACAGCATGTAAAAAGCAATTCTCTACCACCACGGGCCTCCATAATCGTGGATTAAAACGGAGACATCACGTCAAGACACCACGCGATTCAACAATCTCTAAAACGCCATAAAGTGATAGATTAATGTAAATTTCCTGAGGGTATTGACATCGGATCCAAATATTTGATAGCCGAGAAATCCCTGGAAAGTTCGTAATTTTAGAGTAAAGAATTACGTGTTTGCCAGTTTTTCAAGCGATTTGCGGTAGCCTAGGGCACCACGATTTGGCCAGGAAGGAAAATCAATTGGCTGCAACTGACGCCGCGACTGGTGGGTGCGTTCAACTTCTGATAATGATCAAGCCATTAGACATTGGATGTGCTGAGCAGGAAGTTCTTCTCACGAGGGAAAACTCTTTCGTGGCTCTTGCAAATTATTAAACAAATTGGGTTGTAATTCAGGAATGGAATCAGGCTGGTGATTAGCGCTCATCTACGCTATCGCGAAAAGAGGCGAAAATCTATAATTTCTCTGTAGAGTTCCAATTTTCTATTGTAATCGTGTGTCCACAATTGCATTAAATAAATAGCCAGTTGTGTCTTCCTTTCAGGGTGAAATTTGATTCTATGACTACATTGTTTGACAAAAATATTATTTATATGTATTAAATTACAAACAAATTTCTCCAGTGTATTGTCTATATTATGGTATTAGCTGTGAGACTTAGACTGGACAAGGCAGGACATTATCTCATTCGAACAGACATACAAACAGACAGACTGACAGAGCAGCAGACAGGTAGATAGATAGATAGACACAGACAGACAGACAAAAAAAAAACGACCCACCGAGGGACCGACCGACCGACCGACCGACAGACAGACAGATAGACAGACAGACAGACAGACTGACAGACAAACAGACAGGAATTCTTTCAGTATGATCTGAAGTTATGTGAGCATAAACAAGCCTGTTTCCTGTACAAGGCAGGGAGATGAACATAGCTGGACCAGGCAAATGATGCGTTTGAAGTTGTTAAAAAAAAAAAAAAGCTACTGAAGAAATTTGCACAGTACATCGAGAAAGAAACTGTTCAGGACAAAACGCGCTTTCCAAATTGCCATTTCATTTACTGTGACTTATAAATCATGTTAGCAGTTGCGCTGTTAATTATCTGTCTGTTGTCTAACCGGTCTCACAGAGTTTGTCTGATTTGGTAAGAAATGAATAAATCGATTCATACACGTGCACACACACAAATTCTCTGTTAATTCTCTGACTGCACTGGGTTTATGTATTCATGTTCGTATTATAATTCTCTTGGGTTTTTTTTTAACCTTTCTTTTCGACATAAATTCTCTTAATTTTCGAGAACGTTCGTCCCCCCAAAGATATATATTTAAGTCTACATGGCCACAGACATCAGAATGTAATCAATTTTGTTGCACATTAATTTAGTGTATGTCTACCTCCCTCAACTGTGGGACATTCAGAGACAGCTACAAAGGTTTGATAATTCCATTTGGCCACCTTACTGACACAGCCACTGTTTCATGTCTTATGAAGACGGTATCAATGGAAGAACACCTAAAGGACGAGCAATCCCAAATCAATTTTTGAAGTGGTCGTTGTCTACTCTTTAACCAGTATTTAATTATGTAATTCATTCAGCAGAACTCGTATTCTCTATCTCCAGTTATAATAATGTTCAGATCGAAGAGCTACAACTTGTATGGAGAATATGGGAGAAAGCACCGACTATGGGAGATAGCCGTACATAAAAGTGGCTTTTCCCGTGACACTATGTCCTTACAAATTCAATTTGCAGAGAATGATGGCATTTCGTCACGCTTTTGATATCTGGAGGAAAATGATTCAATACCCCCTGCCTTTGCCTGTAGAGAACAGCGTTCCCTGAAGACATAAACCTCGGGATGTGGGGGCTAGCGTGCTCTGTTGCAGCTTTTAAATTTGATTCAAAGGGAAACGGAATAATCCTCCGCATGATGGAACAAGTTTAGTGAGTTAGCGTTGCACGAAAACAAAATAACAACAGAATATCATTTGCCCAACTCTTGAAATCTAATAGTGAGGTGGACATTCAGTAAGTTGTTATGATAAAATCGTTTCCTTTTGTCTGAACGATAAACCCTTGACTGTAACAAAATACTGTAATTATTGTGGTAGTCAAGAATGTCTGTGTGATGGCCTCTTACAATGCATTATTGACTCAGTGTGCTGAAAAATGTAGGCCTACCACTAATAAGGTTATCACAGCCAAGACCCCAGTCAGTACCACGAGAAAATAAGACTTGCAGATTGCACATGTAAAGATGGCAGAATGGTGCATAGTGGTAAACAGGTGGAATGCTTGATGCAGAGGAACTTCAAAAATACACATAGTTTTAAGAACTCCAGTGTCGTGTCAAACACAGGTTACTGTCCTCTTCTTAAAATTCATAAAATGTGCACGCTAATATCTTTCCACTTTATCCATATTATCACGATAACAATGTTATCATATTCACGCCATTTTCTGCCCAACTCCATGCATGCCGTATTCGTAACAAATTTTTAACATTTCCCTGATGGGACCTGCTTCCTGTGTTCTCATTAACGACCTCTTCCTCAGCTATAAATCAGGAGAAAACTTGCCCAGTTCTGGTATCTTGGCCACACATTTTCTGAGTTTTCAGTCAGTTCGCAATAAAGCAAACCCTTCAAAATGCAATTATAGGGCATACTACTGCCCCTCTCTATTTTCCCTATCAATGAAGCCATGTTATATTTTAAATGTACTCGACTTTGAGTTAATACACGTACTATTTTATTGCCTGCCAATTTAGATAATATCAGTAAATTCTATGTCAGCTTTGATTCTCCATTTTGCCAGAGTGGAGACTTCAGATAACAGGTGTGATGAAAGCTGTGGGAAAACGCGGTAGCTAAATTCATTGCTAAAATACAACAGACTCCAGCCCACTTAGACCACATTCATTATAGAAAACACATTTGTCGTGTTACTCAAGAGCAGGAGGGAGGCCGCTCTGCATAATCAGAGCTCTGAAAAATACTCGCTACTGTATTCTAGAATACGGCACAATATTGTTCTTCGTTATGGAAAGGATTCAGTATTTTGTCTGAGATGTATAATTAGCTCCTCTTCTGTGCGACATCATATAATAATGGAGCTTGGGCCCAACTTTGCGACCGCAAAGGATTTTTCACTACGCAACGTAGAGAAATGAAACTTGGCACGTGTATGTAAAATTTATTAAGCCTGTACGTGTCGAGCTTATTTTTTCCCGAAACTCTTTAGTTTTCCCAGAAATTCAGTTATAATTATCAGTAATCAATTCATGATTGCGAATACGACGTGATAATGTACTTCCGTCAATTTCGTCATTTCCGCCTCTTACCGGAAATGTAAACTAGAGTTCACGATCGAGCCACGCCAAGAAAACTTTGAATTGATAGTGATACCGAGTATAGTGTTATACAGATGAGGTGAGTGCCATTCATTCATACCAAGAAAACTGTGCGTAAATATTTAGATCATTTTTTACGAACACATGAGCCCATGAAAAATGCTCGGTGCGCACTACTGTGCACTATGTACTACTGTAATACTATCCTATCCATTTATTGATCGCCGATTTTATGTGGATGACCCAAAGTGTCTCGACATCAATGTCTGAAGTGGTGAGCTTTGTTTTTTACCATTCGAAGTATGGGGCAGTTACTAGTGCATAAAATAATGCAATATCTTTCCCTGTAGTCACAGAACAATGTAGCATACCAGGGCCTCATCTGCATATTCCTAAGTTCAGATTCCTCTATTTCGTTTTCCAATATAATAGCTTTCGAAATAAATACTCTCAATTTTTGGGATAGCGTTCCCCGATATGTTCAAATCTGGTGGCCACTAAACACTTGATCAATGTTGGTTAAAACGCATCCTATATTTCTGTATTGCTTATTATTGTGATACAGCAAAGCGATTCCACTTACAGACAACAACAGAGGCACTGCTGTCTTTCCTAAAATTTGCTGTTTTGCAAAGTTCTTGTACCGTTCATTAAAGGGCGGAAATAAATAACGCATGTTTTTGTGGTAGGGACAGAGAACAGCATGTCCGACACTGTCCCCGAAGTCATTAGCACTTTGTGCCTCTTTGTCTACATTGATCACATTGTTCACTCCGCGGGAACTTTCACGTGCATGAACTCAGCCCTTACTCCCCTCCTTTTGGCCCATGTTTAAAATGAAGAAAACCTTGTTCCGAGGAAAGCCAAGCCCTGATGCCGGGGTAGATGAAGCCACACTATGGGTGGACGGTATTCGATATTGGTTACCCGTCCTGTAGATCTGATATATACATGGCATTGGGGCTTCTAACATCGAAGTCCCAATTACAGTCCTTTTTCCTATTTATAGGTAACTCACGTAACACATAAAATAATAAATATACATGAGATATAAACAACACAATCATGCAAAGCATAATATATAATATATTATAGAATAAAACCAGTGTTGTAACATACAGGAGTTCCCATTCTTGGATTACAAATCATGATATTAGTGCCACATGTGGCTGGTAAATAAGAGTTTACTCTATAAAGGAGAGGGGATGAATATAGAGACCACAGGAGCTATAGGAAATTCATTGCTACCAAAGTTAGAAAGGGAAAGTGATATTACCCAGTGAGTCACTGTCACTTGAAAAGGCGATGCTGCATTAAGTAGAACTATTCTCTGCTTCCAGCTGTGTTCAGCTTTTTGTAAAATCGATATTGTGAGAATGGGAACTTTTGTTTTGTTTTGTTTTGTTTTTACTACATGTGGCCTTTATAATCGCAAACTAATTATGATACATTTTCGTATTACATTTTGAGTTTGGGGATGAAACAATCATATCAGAAGTTTTGGACTAATACATCAGTAACAAACAGACGGACAGAAAAATAGACAAGCACTATACCATGTACTACGAAAACGGCGTTTGGACTAAGAGAAAAATACAGTATGAGAACATTGAATTTGGGTAGGGAAACTATATGGAAACGGGAGAAAAATTTTTGCACCTCGGTCAACTAATGCATTAATTGTTTTTCTATACGTACTGTTCAAGAGTGTGTACGAAAAAGACCCCAAATCCCCCTCTGTTTCTCTAAGAGTATACTTGTATATATGTGTGTATATACTTGTATATTATATGTGTGTATCCTGATGTGATTATCAACCGACCTCTATAATGGAATAAATAAGAGTCTATGGGTAGCACGACTTGGGGTGGAAAGGAAAGAAACGGGTATCGCCCACCCTCGATAAAATATGGGTAAGACCCAGGGATAAAAGGAAGCCAGACCATTGGATGAATTAGAGGTCTGTCAGAGACACCCCCTGGACAAGAAAGCGCCCAAATATTATTACCCCGGGCGCAAGCGGTAACACTTAACTGTTTGTGACAGCTCTTATTGATTTCCGTTGGGCTAGCCTGTCCTACAAGCCTGTTGTGTACCCCTTGACTCGCTTATCTTTTTTGTCCGGCCTTTTTATTTATTTCTTATAAATATAGTCTCTTCATGCGTGATCACGGAAAGGGACCCATTTCACAATACGTATTGTATCGAGTATCCTCCGTCAGCGTAGGAAGTAGTGGCCGGTATTTCAGCCTTGGGGGAATTTAGTGTTACCCTAGTATGCTAGTAGGGGAGAGGAAGAAAGAAATTAGTCAACCTACATCGTTTTCTTAAGTAAAGTCAGACAACAACAACAACAACAACAACAACAACAACAACAACAAAACAACAGCAACAAAACTCTGCAGATTTTTGTCTTTGAGTTGAACATGACATCTACTTTCAGTCTCCACGCACGCTTTCAGTAAGAATACTTGGAAGGGAGGCTTTCAATATTCCGTTGTCTTGAATCGATGAGAAGGTTGACCAACGGGATCAAGGATTAGGAACATGTTTGATCATATGTTTGGGATCAGGGATATGATTAGTAATATTTCTTTTAAGTTTAATCATATTTGTCATCTTTTTTCTCTCTTGCCCCATTAAAAGGTTTTCTGGAGATAACCGGATTCGGTAATCCTTCCATCTGCAGGATTCAGAGTTCTCGGTGCATGCAGAACTCCTTTCCAACACTTGCCTCTCAATGTTCCTTCAGCTGTCCCTTTCTCCCTTTACATCTCCCACAAGTGATAACTCAGCATTACTAGGACTTGACTGGCATGATGATTTGTCGAGGAACACATTATGGAACGTCCGAAATAAAATAAAAGAAAATGAAATCCGAAGCCCATGGCTTGCTCAGAATAAACATTTTTACTGAAACCATTATTTCGTATGCCTTGATTCATCACACTGACATAGCAATTGCTCCAATTTTTACAAACGCGCATAATACAAGCCACAACAACAACAAAAATTTTTTGTCTTCATGAACATATTTATTATATGTCTAGAAATAATTATCTATCGTGTTTACACCACTGCATTTTTCGCCTTTCAGTGCCGTTTAACCCGAGACAAAGAATACCGAGACGGACCACTCCTTCTTTCACTATAAGTCCACAACTTGCGCGCGTGTAAACATGGCGAGTACTGCGCAGAGAGCTCTGTGGTACTGGTCTTTTTCTTTCAATTATGAAGGGGTGTGGTGCGAATTTTTGTACTGTTAATATGAATGATACGGCAAGTCGACGGGCGGAATTTGTTGAATTGGACCGTCTCTGTATCCTATGTCTCGGGTGTAAGTCCACCGAGTATCTAAAAAAAAGGTAGAGATAGTTTGTGAATGAAGGACAAATCTCCCATTGCACTCTAGCATACAAATTTAATGGATAAAACTGGCCTTTTTTTCCATACTAAAATGAGACTAATGGAAAGATATCGCCAAAGGCTTCTGCAGTCGGCATCGGAATCTCCTTCTCAATTCCTTCTGATTAGTTTATGCTTGAATACATTTGCGACAGCCTGGTGGAATAAAGAATTCCTTAAATAGAAGATGAACCCCCTGCAAAACAACATACTAAGAGGAAGTTTATTAAACGATTACTTGAAGACGAGCATAAGCTAAAAGGGTGTCAAACGAAGTCTGGACAGTTGCCAGTGGTGATGCAGAAATAGGAACATACAGTGTTGCAATGTCGTAAAAGTTCTCATTTATCAATACAGATTGCCCATAAATAAAATTTAATATATTCTCGGTCAAGGAAGTCGTTTTGGCGTTTTCCTCACATCGTTGCTGTAATTTTATTCTGTGTACAACATAATATGCATGTATGCAGGTCAACTGGTGCACTTCGGAGTTAGAAATCAATGTAGATTAATGGAGACGTGCTTTTCCTGCGCTGACTCCGCATTTTATCCGACATTAAAGATACCTAATCAAGGCTTTGTCTTTCTTGTTCTCTACATTAATGTTAATCATTATGATCTAGTTGGGGGAATTTTATATGGCGGTAATCAGGTTTTCTATGGTTCTTGCGTTCATCTTCGTTTCTTTCTCAAGATGGCAGTCATTAAATCTGGGCAGTGGTGCTTCATTTTGCCAATATGTTTAAGGTTAGGCTTGTCCAGTAATAAGCCCAGTCTGTTTTGCCTTGCTTTTGTGGATTATGGAGTTAAACGGAGCGTCGCTCACTAGTGAGACGAAAACAAGTCTGAATCAAAACAAAGCACAAACCAAGACTTGACCCAGCGCGCTGCCAGCCTCAAGGTTAGAGATAGATGGATAAGAGTTAGGTTTCCGAAGACACGGCATCTGAAACTCAGTAAAAACTGCGCACTGTCAAGTCTCAGATATCGTGTGCACAGCCAGAATGAGCTAGTCGGATTAGAGCAGTCATCTGGCCAGAATAACACTTTCCTGTAAATTTTAATTGCATGCAGTAATGTCGATATAAACAGAGAATAGCCATGCTGTAAGAAAGACTATAGTGCAATCTTTGCATAATTATTTCACAGGCCTGCTACGTAATATCGGTGTAAACAGATGCCCCGTTAGAAAGGCTAAAGTGTAGTCTTTGCAGATTTCACATGCCTGGTTCATAATATCGATGTAAATAGACGCATTGTTAGAAAGACTACGGTGCAATCTTTGCATGTTTCGCAGGCCAAGTTGGTAATGTCGGTGTAAATAGATCATGGCCATGCCCTGTTAGAAAGAGTGTAGTGAAATCTTTGCTTGCTTCACAAGCCTTGTGAATTATCGTGTAGGAAACAAGAGTTTCCGAACTTTGGATGCGATGATAAAACCTCATTACATTTGCTCGATGCATGCTGAACGAGCATCTATGAATTGATTTGCAGCACTAATCTAGCACAAGGGTTATCAGTTGATTCTTGTTACCTATACCCACGTACCCCAAGTTTTTTTTGCGCTAGGGGTACGTATTTTAAAGCTTTTTGTGACTCCACAGCTAGAGAGCTCCTCTCGAAATACTCCTAACAATAGGTTGAATTAATTATTCTGTCATATTTTCTTTTCGTTTTCCTCCCGTTTCTTTGCTTGAAAGGGTAAGGGGCAGGGTTAGCGAGTCGATTAGATTTAGGGACTTTCAACCTGTAGGGGAGTGGTGGGGAGCCAGACAAAAGTTTTAGAGAAAATCTCTTTGATGGGCGGGGTTTGGACTATGGATAGATTTCCACTACAGTCAATATCCCACAGTGTGTTGTTATTAACACTGTGTGTGTGCAATTTCTCTCCCTGTGGAAGTATCATGTGTGAGTTAGAAGAGAGAGAGAGATAGAGAGAGAGAAAGAGAGAGAGAAAGAGAGAGAGAGAGAGAGAGAAAGAAAGAGAGAGAAAGAAAGAGAGAGGGAGAGAGGGAGAGAGAGAGAGAGAGAGAGAGAGAGAGAGAGAGAGAGAGAGAGAGAGAGAGTAGCGCAAAGGCAGAGGGTTAAAGGTAATTTATTTATTTAAAAAATTGGGGGGGGGGGCGGTTTCCGATAGTGATCAGATCTTTGAAAGGGGCCCCGGAGTAAAAAGGGTGGAAAACCGTTGACGTAGCAAGAGGTAGGGAGGTATGCTGGAGTTCGTTCCCAAATGAACCTCTGAATATGTCAAGCTAGTTTTATTATTTATGACCAAATTAACCGAGCTGTAATGTGGGCAGCTATATTGCCATGCATAATCGTAATCCTCGGAACGGATATTACATCTTCCTGCTGTGTGTGTGTGTGTGCCACTCTGTAATGTCAAATCATAACAACACAAAATAAACAGAAAAGCAACCAAACATCAAGACACATAGAAACGCCAAAAGACTGCAGTAGGGCTTGGTTACACTTGGTACAGAGTCGAAATGATTAAAAAAAATAATATGGATTTTGCAAAGCACTGTGTCGGCCAAAATAAGTCAAAATAAAGGTAAAAATAAATTCTCAATAACAAATAAATTTTGAACCAAAGTACATGTAAATGAGGAGGCAAAATTTTATTTCCCTTTCCCCATAAACTGTTTAATGTTCTTGTTAGTGTTTTGCTCTGGCTTTATAAAATGCAGCTTTTATTTTATCTTTTTCTTTCGACCATATTTCAACATCAAGACATACATATTAATAGAATGCACACGGGATATTTTATTTCTTATGAATACCAATACTAGTGCCACTGCCATCACCACCACCACCAACAGCAAGTGCAACAGCAGAAGCATAATAAATCACAACCACCATAGACCAAATGCCACAATTATTAATTAATTAGTGACATCATAATATGTCCGTGGAACCAAGAACCGAGCCCAACACTGTTATAACCATCACTGTTAACATCGGATTTTATTTTTCACTTATTTTCACTTACATGTCGACACATGTTTAGTTCACAATATTTCACATATTAAATGACACACGTAAACAAACAAGCGCACGGAAGACATCAAACACACAGCTTTAATATACGAATTCTCATAACTTTTGCTGGCCCTTAAAAAGTCTGTTTGAGGTTATGCACATGTAAATATTGTTATGTGATGAACCCCTATAAATCTGTGGCCTCGATTCAACTGTTCCTCAGTCGAAAGAAAGAAGGCAATGGAAGGAGAGAAGACAGTCGAAAGAAAGAAGGCAGACGAAACAAAGAATGGAGGCAGTCGAAAGAAGAAAGAAAGTCAAAGAAAGGATATAGTCGGGAAAAAAAGAATGCAGTCGAAATAGAAATATAATCCAAAGAAAGGAGACAGAGAAAGCAAAAATGCAGTCAAAAGAAAGAAAACATCAGAAGAATGAAGTTAGTCGAAAGTAGGAAGACAGTCAAATGATAGAGAGCATTGAAAAGAAAGAAGGCCGTCGAAAGAAAGGAGACGGTAGTATACAAGTCAAAACACTTACTCGTGGATTATTGTACTAACTGGTGGTCAGTTTGTACAAAAGTTACTGTGATCATGTTGCCAAAGAATGGTTGTTGTGGTCAATTAGCTAATCCCAATTCTAGACCTAGCCCTAGTCCCGATCTTAAAATGTTCCCAAAATGTCACGTTTTAGGTCTTTTGTATTTGGAGGATCTGTGCCCTTGGCGTTTGCACCTCAGTTCAGCCCAATATGGCTCCATGGCCCAAAATAGTTACACCGTAAAATTAATTATGTTTCTTTGACCTGTTAAGGACGTATTCTGATCCAATTGCAGGCCTGTGCAAGAAAAAAATTAATTGAAAGTCTGGATAATATGCCGCCGTTGGTAGCGTTCCCAGGACAGGTGACCCTGGGACTGGGCATGAATTTAATGGTGTGGGGCGGTACTTTCTGAGAGCAACTGGTCTGTGGGCTTATCTACCTTATCTGGTCTGTGGGCTTAGGGAGGTATCATTACCTATCACCATCATACTAACCCCGGTCAGACAGTCAAATCCTGTTAGACAAGAAGTGCACACAATAAATTCCAAATAAATCAGAGAAGACCCTATCATACTAAGCCCGGTACGACACAGTCAGCTTCTGACACTATTTTTCTTGGGTGTTGATTTTGCTGTGAGCATCTGACTGTATTTGACGGGGGCCATAAACAACGTTATCACACGAATTTTATATCCAGCCCAATTCCTCCAACTCACACAGATATAAACATGCTCTCTGTCTCTCTCTCTCTCTTTCTTCTTCTCTCTCTATCCGTTTCTCTCCCCCTCTTTCTCTTTCTTCATCTATCTTATGAAATGTCTATCCCTTTGCATTCACTCCTTTAAATGGACTGACAATTCCATGGTATTTACACACAATCATAGTTGCACAATCATTTCATACAAACTTCCTGCCAAATCTTCTCTGCAGCCCCAGGTACTCAACTTACCTACATTTCTTTACTGTTCTGTTCACTGTTTTGACCCCAGTGTCGAGATGAATGATACGTAGGTGAGTAATGCTGGGTTTCATATGTACGGAAACGGAAACGGCAACGAAAACGCTGATAACCTTTCAAGTATTGAAATAGAATGATTGTTCCGTACACATGGAAACACTCTTTCGTTTTACTAGTTGATGAATTTTTACCGTCTCCGTTGCCGTTTCCGCACACATAGAAGCACAGCATAAGATCCCATAGCAGTACATTTGCCACCAAAGAAAGTTTGAGCCTGAGTTTGAAGAAAGCACGTCGACACAATAACGATCACCTTTTGCTAGGAAGAAGTAAGACGATAACACTAACAGATGGAGACCCTTACCAGAAGCGCCCACCAACCACTCGCACCACCAAATAAAGACTGTTTGGAGAACACCCAGACGCCTGCACGAAACACGGCCTTGCACTCACAGAGTGCCAATTAGTTTAAGGGCCGAAATACATGCATGACACGGATTTTTTCCCCCTGAAGATCTTCTGTACTCTTGCTCTCCCCAAGGATTTCTTTTTTTTTTTTTCTTTCGGAAATGGAAAGTGACCTGTATGCTTGTGTAAGCTAAGGCACACGGGTCATTAAGCACCTGCCTTGTCACAAGTAGGCCAGTCAGTACACTGACCGTGTATGACAATAACGATACTGTGCCCGCGAATCATCTCATCTGTACAATTGTGAACAAACAACCAACGCATTTTGTTCATTTATCACACACATTCCACTTTTATTGATTTGAACATCACGGTATAAATAGTACATAAATTTATCACCAAACATCAACTTCTCATATTGTGAAATCCGTTTCCTCCACAGACTATCGAATGACCAGACCTACCAATGGAACTTCGGAGATGTCCTCGGCAAAGCACGGAGCGCCATTTTCTTTTATCTGAAGTTCGGGTGTTGACCACAGACAGTCTGTCGTGTTTACTTCTTGAACTGAATTCGCCCAACGCAGTACTACTACTATGAAAATAATCGCCATCTACGTTTGACAGTATTGTTGTAAAACATGCATAGATCTGGATTGTATTAGATGTAAAACTGAAAGAAGGAACGTTAGCTGGCGTATTTGCCAATGACGCGTAGGTCAATCAAAATGGCGGAGGCAAATATTTTTTGTGACGTCACACTATGGTATTGGTAGGACCAGTTTTGCGTTAGTCTGTGATTTCCTCTAGGGGTTAACACTGATAAAACATGTTAACCATGATGGCTAATTATTGTATCTCTTGGAAACAAAAGGACTAGTGGCGAATGGGCTAGATTTATTATGAATTATATAAAATTATATAAACATTCACATCCATCCAGCACAAAGCCCGACCATTATGTTCATTGCATTGATACGTCATTGTAAAAACAATGACCTAGCTTAAAAAAAACACTTTAGCTTTGAAAGTTAAACAAATGTAGATATGCCTCATACTGAAATATATGTTTAACAGAATGAAACAAACAAACAAGGTTACTGTTATATTACAATCTCTTCTTTGATCAATATTGAAAAGAGAGATAAATCACTTACATGGCAAAATTATTCTGACACACTTTTTTCCTAGATACTCAAAATTCACCCATGAAACGTTTTCTACCCATTTATTCATAGGGGGAATGATTATAGTGTTAAAACAACAGCGCACTAATGTGTTAATATAAACTTAGTTGTGCGATTGAGAGAGTCGGAATAAGAAGTGAGAGATAAAGGCAGACAGAGAAAGAGAGAAAGAGAGAGAGAGAGGGAGAGAGAGAGAGGAAAGGAGAGAGGGAGGGAGGGAGAGAGAGAGAGGGAGGGAGAGAGATGGAGGGAGAGAGAGAAAGGGAGAGAGAGAGAGAGAGAGAGAGAGAGAGAGCGAGAGAGAGAGAGAGAGGAGAGAGAGAGAGAGAACGAAATTTTAGTTAATCGTTGAACATATATTTACATAGAATCATTACAAGCCTATCGATAAATAATAACAAAAATATTACTCGTAGCAGCACCAAGACACAAAATGATAACGATAATAATAATAATAATGTTAATAATAAACAACTAAAAACGAACAGACAAAGGAAATGTTATACATTATATATAGCATGATATGGCAACAACAATGAATCCATTTTGTACTGACAAATTTTCAAACCACTGGCAGTCACCAATGGACGATTCACAATCTTAATTCTTTCAGCACAGTATTTTACCCTCTCTGTCCTCCGTGACCGAGCCTGTAATTATCGGACAATGGCTAGTCACGGAGTTCATATATCGCGACCTCAGTTTCTGTTTCTTATAATTTATCTCCATTTTCTGAAAAGCTGGCAATATTTTAGTTCGTAGAAAATGTACAATTTGACACTGGGTTAAAATGCCTTGTGGCACTTATCAAGCTGTTTCACAGTTCCGATTTATTCTGACTCCTTATCATAATACTAAAGCTGCAAACGTTTAACGTCGAATTTCTCAGTTGTGCAAAAAGTGGAGTTGGAACAACAAGAACTATGATCGCCACATGTAGAAAATTACTCTGCGAGCTGAATGTTTTTTCAAGTTACGGAGAAAGAGAAATGGAGCTCATTTCTACGCCAGGTTGCGTACAGACCCCAGCGTTTTTCTAATGTTTGTGGGGATATTCCCATTCAGCATGTCTATGTGAATCAGACGTGGTTACCGCAAGGGCGGGTTCCTTAGATCAAACCAAGGGTGGCATAAAGCCATGACCAGCTGACCCACGTCGGAAACGATGTCATGTCTATGAGTTAACAGGAAGTCAGTCATATGTAGTCGTAATGACGCAGGGTTGTTGGCTAGATTGTGATATATCTCTCTGATGCTTTTAAGTCTAAACTGAAATTGTGAACAAAACACTAGACATATTACGTAGAAAAACAAGTTAGTTTAAACAATATAAAAGGGGACACATATATTATACGACATCTTGAAAATGATACTGGAATCGGCCCACGCCAAAGACGAAGTGAACCAGCGTAGAATGTTTAAAAGAATCGAATGTTGAAAGCAAACGGATGAAAAGCAGGAACAAAAAAGAAAAAAAAATGAAAAGAACGATGGAAAATGACTATAGTAATAACGATGAACAGAAATTTCACTCGCTATAAAGTTAAAGAGAAATAGCAATGGTGGGTTTAAGTTTGGGATGTCGGAAATGCCAAGGGGAAAAATAGTCCAGTGCAGGGAAAAAATGTCAGCCAAATCAAGTTGGAAAAAGACTCAAGAGGAAAAAGATCAAGTTATGTCAGGCCTTGCTTCATTTGTCACTACAGTACTGTGGCGTGATGGGTGGGGAATATATATTGTTCATCCGTCTCGGCACAAACTTGCAGTCTTTCATAAACTATTATTACAAAAATTGCTTGTATATTCATATTATCATCGCCATAATACATTCGCCAAAGCCATACTCTGACGCTAAACCTGAACCTAATATTAACCTTTTTTGCTGCTTGATTTTTTTCCACTTAATTTTTTACCATTTGTCTTTTTTCCCCACTTGACCTTTGCTCAGCTTGACTTTTTTCCGTTGCTTGCACATTTTCTCTTTCCTGATATGACGTGTGAATTTGTGTGAACTTTCAAGTTAACAAACATGATGATACTTTTATTACATTTCTCCCAAAGAAAACAAATAAATAAACGAACGAAACAAATATTCAAATAAAATCACAAATGCAGCATTCAATATTGTAAAATATATCCATAATAATATTTCTTTCACAATTTTTAATCACCATGGTACATTGAGGCAATGAAAAAATGGGCATGGTGTTTGGAACAATGTTTGTGATTTTCTTTTTAATGAAAAAGAGTACGCTCCTTCATTAATTAATGTGATTTGAGTTCGATGATTCGCGATAGTTTGTTCGTCACAACGCCTCGTCCATGTGTCTGCACTGGTGATGTTGTAGCTCATGGCTGAGAGATGATTCCAACGTGGCATACTGACACTGAAATCATGACAAAAATTCCAGTTAGTTATTAATTACAATGCAGACATTGGAAATGATGAAATGCTGAAAGACAAAAATGCCATAGTACACGTCAGCTGTCAATCGGACATTGAAGTTGCCAGTTAGTTAAAAAGTGTACATGTCTTTTAGCAGTTAACACTGAAAATGATAAAATACAGTAGGACAGGTGCTTTTCAAAGAAGTCAAAACCTGCTCATAGGACACGTCAGCTGTCAATTAGCGGTTGAATCATCTTTCACACTGAATACTTTTTTTCACATTAATATACTCAAAAAAAAGTTTAAAGCCCACGATAGAAAGGGTAAATTCTCGTATTCAAATACACAGTTTGTGATGTCTCGACTTGAACCTTCACATGTCTATCAGGGCATGCACAAAATGCTTGCTACTATATTTCCGATATTTTTACGAATTTCCTAGCTCGTCAGCCGTAAGTACAAGCTAAAAGAAATCACTTTCTGTATAAATTCGAAAATCATACTTTATGCTCTCATATAGATCATAACATTGATGAATGTCGAAATTTGGAAGAGCATGACACACTTACGTCTCCATTTTCATCTGATGGGCGTCGCCTGGTGTAACGATGGGTGGTTCTTCCATCATGATGGCTTCTAGCTGTATTCAGTACTACCTGTTAATATTGATTGACAGCTCTAATCAACCTATAGCTTATTTACTGGAGATGATTATCGTAGATCATGCACAGCACGGGTTCATATGGAACATGTGCCAAAGGAACTGATCTACACAGCCATCCCATTCTGGCTGACCATTATCTATACAACTTCTTTTTTTTTTTTTGCCCATTTTTGACTTTGCTTTCAGCCTGGATGCGACTCCACAGTCTATGATCTGTACCCACTGCTGTACAGACCACGATCTTAGTTCTTGCTTTTTCCTGCTCCACCTTTTGCACAACTGAGAATTTTGACGTCAAACGTTTGCGGCTTTAGTATAATGATAAGTAGTTACAGTAAATCGGAACTGTGAAACAGCTAGATAAGTGCCACAACGGCATTTTAAACAAGTGTCAGAGTATGCATTTTATTATACCTCTTCTACATACTAAAATATCTCCAGTTTTTTCAGAAACTGGAGCTGGAACAAACAAGAACTGAGGTCAGGAGATATCCAAAGCTACGAGAATTTTGCTTGAGCATTTAGGGATGTATAAGGACAGCAGTTAAAATGTATTTGATTTTGATATTCTATGTAGCAAAACTGGTTAATGAACGGTCATTGAATCACATACCGCGTTCCGAGGAGAATGCTACAATGCATGTTAATTTTTTTATAACTATTGCAAATTCCCACAAGGGCAAAGCATTAATAGTTATCTTCATTAGCGAACGTTTTATGTGCATTAAGCATAAGGCAGGAGACTGATTCCACTTCTACTGTAGCATTGTACTTTCTGCGTGCGTTTTTCAATCAGCAAACATCGCAGCAATTTCTAATCTAAAAGAATACACGATCTTATGCCAAGTAAAAATTAAAAACCGTTTATAATTATTACCGTCCTCTTTCTCATTTTTTACATTCACGATTGTAAAAAAGCATCGGCATTTTTTTTTTTTGGTCCTTGTTCAATATTTTATTCCAATAGTCTATAACCCTTACAAAGAAAGAATCATTAGTTTGTTACCTGTACCATTTGGTTCTCACCTTCACTTGTTTCCGCCGACGTATTCTGCTTTTGATGATGAAGTCAAAGAAAGCCGTCAACATAGCAATGATGAGACCTCCGATCAAAATATGGAAAATGCCAGAAACATTACTTAAACTCAGGGCGCTCGTTGTACTCTCCTGAAAAGTGAGAGAAAAAAAAAGGGGGGAGCTTACGTTTCGGCTGCCTAGCTACCAACTTTATTTACACTATGTCACAATCTTAGAAGCAAGCTGATAGCATAGAACTTAGTGTGATTAAATAGATTAACAACATTTGGGAAAGTTGTCATTGGAGAGCAAGGGACATAACCTGGTTAATTTCTTTGCTGTTCCCGTTTATCGCTCCTGTTTACTTTGATTTTTGTTTTCGTTTTCTGGCTTGAAGCCGAGACAATGTTGGAGCTCCAAGCAGATAATTGTTTTCACTTCATAAGCGAATGTCGTAGACAATAACTTAAATTAAAGAGAACCTAATATATTTCTTGCTATTCTCGTTTTCTTTGAAAAATTCCGGCTTGAAGCTGAGGTACTGCTTGAGCTAAAAGTTGGTAAATGTGCGCGGTGTCTCAAAGATGTGCATTTGTTTTTAATATTTTATAATTAATACAATATCAATTAAGATACATCCAAAATTTATAACACACATTAAAGAGGACAGATGTGTACTTATTCGAGTTATCGCATTTGTTCAAAATGATGGCCGTTCTGGGCCAGACACTGATGACGAAGCAGATCAATAGATTTGCTAACGATATTAGGCAGGTCAATAATTGTGTATACACGTTTCTGACACACCCCGTTAATGCCTCCACTAACAAAAGTACGTCATCGTCTGTAACTTTATAAGAATTCCATAAAAAAATTGACGATGGTCAAACTACTTACTTTTCCTGTTTCCGCGGCACACTGACCCTTATCATACCACCATTTCTGGTATAACGTCAGTAATTCACCAATCTCGTTCAGATGTAAAACTGCTATGTTAATGTCTGCCCTGGAACGAACACGGAAAAACAAAAATACATACAGTATCAAACTTCCTTCGCCCAGTCTCACTAATTGTATATTAATACAATGACCGAAATGTAGATCTTCCTTGCAGTATAAACCACCATGTAAAAGTATTTCTCATTCCCCTGTGCAGACTCCAGTTTCTTTTCAAGCCGTTCATTAGTCTACTTAGTAAATATAATATGGGGTAAAGCATCAAACACTGAAAAGTACAATTATACCACACAAATGGAATTTGGTCCAGTTCAGCAGAAAATGGGCACTAGGTGTGGGATAATTGGCGCTGCACATCAAATACACTATAAACACTGGGGAAGGTTTACTTTCCATAATTATTGTAATTTTCGCACACTGGTCTTATATAACCTTACAAGATGAAATGAATATTCATCTTTTTAAACTTCTTAGACAAACTAATTGAATATGCAATGTAAATTAACTACAGGAATGAGTGAATTAAAATAACATTAGGCCCAATCTTAACAAAACCTGTGGGACCACGGCCAGGTCTGGCACGACGTCAACTGGGGCAAAACAAAACTTAAATAGCAGTATGTCGCATAACCCCAAGTTAGAACAAAAAGGCACAATAATTATACAAATCTGTTCTCACTGAACAATTATTATGCTGGTTGTCTTTCTAAAGCAGGGTAGTGCAAAAACAATAACCAGAAGAAGAAGAAGAAGAACAACAACAACAACGACAACAACAACAACGACAGCAACGACAACAACAGCAGCAACAACAACAACAACAACGGCCCTTTTCTATTCTCTTTTTTGCCGCATTTTGAGTTTGATCCCACGAAAACCATGGCATGCTGCAGCTTATTGCCAACACAAAGGGGTAAAATGTGAATAACTAACACAAAAAATAAAATAAAATTAGAGTACCTTAAAACAGATCCTCTTGGCGTGGCTATGCCATAACCTTTGACATCCAGATCTCGACCAACTTTTAGGGTATTACATGGCGTTCGCTGGTTGTTGAACTCGTTGAAGGGTGAGTCTAGTAGAAATGCATACTTGCCCTGTGGTCAGAGAACCAACAGAGGACTGTGATTGCCAAAACGGCCAACATATTTTAATTTAATGTGGCAAAATGAGAAAAAAGTTGTATATATGGCAAAGCCTCTTGAAAGAAATAAGTACAGACACGTATCAGTAAAAGGCAAAGGAAAATGTATTGTTTCTGTATTACTGTTTACGGGAGGATTTGCAACATACACCTTTATCTTTCTGTCACCTTTTGATTTTTCCTCCAAGCCTTGCTGCGAACTCACAGGTTTTCTGCGTTTTTTTTTTTTTTAAAATAATGCCTGTGAAAATATTTTAGACCTACCAAAATTCCCCAGGGTTTCATTATAGAAACAATTAAATTTTGTTGTACAATTCTCATTTTTAAGCAGCTTCAAGCGCCTGAGGAAGGCCCGCGCTGGGGTAATTTAGTCTTGTGAAGTAAAATGAATAAGAAACACATTGGGACACACACCCAACACTACATTGCAGGTTTTACAGAAAACAGCAACGGTTATAATTATTGGGACCCGCAGCTTTTAAGCCTTGGCTGCTGAAGGAATATCTAGGAAATCCTTTTATTTTAAAACTTTTTTCCCCCCTGTACATCTGTGTCTTTTCTTTTGGGGGGGGGGGGGTACTGGAAGATTCATTGATTTCAAAGTTGAGTCGGTAAAGTTAAGTTAAATGTGGTTAAATGTCCTGTGGGTGCAGAAACTATTTCTGATTTCTCTTCAATACGGTTGGCTGTTGGTCCCTCAGGATGGAGAAATTAGTTTAAAATGCTCCTACACGACGATTAAAATGGTCGGTAAGGGAGGTATCGTAGTAAGCCCGGCCAGACACAGTCATCTGCTGGCAGACAAGAAGTGCACACCATAATTTCCCTTTTTTTTTTTTTTATAGTAAATCCGGGAACACCCTGTCATACTAAGCCCGGTCAGATACAGTCAGCTTCTGCCACCATTTCCTTTGGTGTACATTTTGCTGGCAGTATCTGACCGTGTCTGAGCAGGCTTAGTATGTGGGATTGTGCTCGTACTGATTTGCAGTACAGTACATTCAACGACAAGACATTATACAGAAGACAGTTCAACGAATGAGGAAACAAAACACATTTTGAGGATGCCAAACTCCCTAATATTATTTTGCTATAAAATTATGTTCGAATTCTGTAGTTTTCTTGTTGTTGTTTTTTTTCTTTCATATGTATTGTTGTCTGTTGCTTATCCACGGCTTTGCAAAATTTTCTTCTGTTAGATTTTTGGGAGGCCACATCTAAACTTTCAAAGTCTGAGGACGAGTGGAGACAGAATATACAAAGTCTGTTTTCTTTAGTTCACACTCAGCAGATTTTCTTACTTTAGACTGTCTGACCCTCTCGATGCCTTCTTGGGTTGTCTTTACAAACACCGAGGGCTGGGCATCTCGCATGAAGTTCCACATTTTCTTGTAGACTGTTACATTGGAAACCTGGGCAAAAGTTAACACAGAGGCATAAATTTACAAGAAATGTAGACGGACTACGGCGGAACCATGGAAATCTTTCTGATAAAGAGAACGCTCGAGTAATCCGGCTTCGGCTTAAGCAAATTCCACTGTAACAGATAATACCACATTCAGCACTTAGCATTAAATTAATATCAGGACATGAATGAAGAAAACTGTCATGATAGGTAATGTTCTATTTACTAGTCCAAATTGTTTCATGAACCATTTAACAGACTCATATCTCTCTGTCCGACTGTCCATCCAGTTGACCATTCGTTCATTCACTCTTCTGTCTAACCATCAATGCTTTATCCCATCGCGCCGGACCAAAATCTGCCCATGAATAACGGAATGGGCTACCTCCACTTTTATTTATTATTATTATTTTTTTTTTTTTGTTGAGAAAATTAGGGTTGAACAATTTTATGAGAATATACGCGCAATAATTAGTTTATTTCCTTCCTAAAACGATTTTTGAGAATTTTACCCATGTAATAAATTTTAACCGTCTTACTGTCAGTAGGGAAATAAATGTGTCTAGGAAAGAAGTTTTGAACTGCTAGTTTTTATCTTATAAATTCAATATTTTGCTATTGTAGGGACTTGAAAACAGCAACTGAGTACACATTTCTAGAAAGCCGCTTTCATTAGCGTTGGTTGCCCAGCACTGGTAAATTAGCAAATTTAATTGGCTAATGACAGTTGTAGGGTTAAACGAAAATATTTAATTTCACTCGCAAAATTAAAAGTGATGAAGCTCTGAATACGAAATATAAACAGAATACCCAGATAGGCCGTGATAGACGCAAAGTGGCCATTGCTGTGTCGACGAGCCGCAGAGCCCAAATTCAAACTCAAACTCATTTCCTTTCGTGGGAGTTTATGGATCAATGGAAACTTTATGGATCAATGGAAACTTTATGGATCAATGGAAACTTTATGGATCAATGGAAACTTTATGGATCAATGGAAAGACTGGGAAGTCTTTCATTACGCTCTTGAGGATTTCTTACTTTTCAACAAAAGTGAAGTTACACCGCTCCTTCATCCATGGGTATAATCAATCACTATGTTGCATTTCCTGCATTCCTCCGGCCATCTACAAACATCCAAGATGCCGTTAAGAATAATAATTATTTTGCCATTGTTCATAGTAATTTAATTAGGTGGACATCTTATCTGTGATGAACAACTCGAGAGCCGGGTGGTAAACTGTCGTAACTCGGTTTTTAGAAAAAATCCAAATAGTTAAGGAGAAGCAAAAGACTGCACAACTTTCTTTACCGGACTAATAATTAATATGTTTTAAAAATCGTTATCTTACCCTCGGTTTTTAATGTTTTTTATTTAGGTCTTTATTTTAGGGGGTTCGCTGCCCTTGTTTAATTTTTCTTGCTCTTGTTTCTGTGCGATTTTGTGGTAGGTATTAATTTGCTTTGTTTTAGAATTTAGCCCGGGCAGTGGCCATATGCGGCCTGCTTTTCTCGACTTTCAACTGCCAAGGTATCTTTAACGTGCCCTCCGAGTTTTTCGTCCTTGTCCGAGGAGTCTCGGTGCTCGATCCCACCTATCATAGAATCAGGGACAGGAATTTTCCCCCCAAAATTCCAACATGCCTGCATCGGCGGGGGATCAAACCCAGTCCCTTCGGTATGAGATGCAAGCACCTTGCCTCCAGACCAACGTGTCCGTTTTTTTTAATGCCCCCCCCCCCCCCACCCAACAGTTTTAATACAGCCTGACAGATGTCAAAGGCTACAGGCAGGCCAAATAGCTCAATTTAGAAAAAAAACCAACAAAGTCGAGTTACAACTGTTTACCATGCAGCCCTCGAACTGGAGATAGTGACAAAAACCCGATATTGCTGAACAAAATAAATGTACTCAGAGTATCAGCTATGCGGTCACATTACTGTGTGGACCGTGATAGATGATATAAATGTGGCATCATGGCCACGGTCAGAGTTGATGTTGTTACGTCGCCATCTTACACTATTGGCTATGTGTGATCTACGTAATCTGTCCCATTGCCTCTCCAAGGACCTTAGTTCTGGTCTGTTCGAACTCCACTTTTTGCACAACTGAGAAATTCCACCTTCAACGTTTCCGGGCTTTAGTATTATGACAAGGAGCTAGAATAAATGGGAACTGTGAATGAGCCTGATAAGTGCCACAACGCACTTTAAACAATGCTAAAATATGCATTTGTTATAACTCTTCTATATCTTAAAAGATTTCCAGTTTTTCAGAAAAAATGGAGATAGAAGAAACAAGGACTAAAGTCGCGTTCCCTCTCTCTCTCCCACCCCCTTTCTATCTCTCTCCCCTCTCAAAACTACGTATACAAACTTGATGTCATGCCCATTTGCATTGTTGTCTAGCATCTATTTATAAACCCCTGTCCCCGTTTCCAATCAGTCTATACCCATCTACGTCTAGAATTTTATTATATTGTCTCAATTGTCTGTTACTTTCCTCCTTCTGCAGAATTTGTTTCCATCTCACAACTGTCTTGCCTGTTTGTCTTCAAGTTGGAAAAAAATCTATCTGTCTCCTTGATAAAGTTGTGCATTCAAATGACAGCACTGTAGACGGGGAGACGATGGGCTCCATGTGAGAGATAGAACAAAAGCAGCTATCCTCTATTGCCATCGACCCCCCAGATAAAAGATTGTCGAGACGCCATTGACAGTCGCCTTTGTCCTGATCAAGAAAATTTGTCTCTTGCCGGAAGAATACGTGGAATACGAACAAAGCTATGAAACACAGAAATGAGGCAAAGGCGTAGGAGATAAAGGGCCGGGACAACGAAGATAGACTGATAGACAGATGGATGGAGGGATACAGCTGTCTAGATAGATAGATGGATCGTTGGATGGCTGGATAAATGGATGAATGGATAGATAGATGGATGGCTGGGGGGATTGGTAGATGGATGGATGGGTGGATGAATGGATGGACTAAAGGTTGGATGGATGGGCGGATGGACGCATGGATAGATAGGCTAATGGATGGATGGATGGCTGGGTAGATGAATGGATGGATGGATGGATGGATGGATGGATGGATGGATGGATGGATGGATGGATGGATAGATGAATGGATGGATGGATGGATGGCCTGGCCTACCTTAAAAAATTCTTCTGTTGACCCGTTGGCTGTGATTCCGTATCTGATCTCATTCTGTCTGACTAAATCATCCGCAGAGTCGATTGGCAGGGTCATTCTCTCAACAGTCAGAAAGGCAGCCAAGTTAGCGGTATAGGAAGAGATCATGATCAGTGTAAAGAACCACCAGGCCGAGCCTACGATGCGTCCAGAGATGGATCTGCTCAGACAGATAAAGTTTAATGATACTGAGATATTTGAGGTTTGAGTCGGTTTTACTGCGAGTAAGTTCGATAATGGGAATAGCATGCCCTGCACATAGTTTATTATGACATGATAATGGTTAGTTAGAGATCAGTCTTGACCATTGGTTGTAAACTGAACCAAGGGCATGATGGTATATCATTATGGGCTCTGCATCTTTATTTATGCCAGACTTTATGTGTGAGAGTAGTAACAATACATGGACAGCCCCATACTTTCAAAGAATGACAGGACAAGGGGTAGACTTCAAAAAGAATCAGAAATTTTGGGCGTCGAATACATTAACATGATTGTTGGGAAACATTTCTAGAAAGCTTTTTGCATGAAGAACCGTCATACCGTATTTTATTATGTCTCCCTGATTTTCAGCATCTATGTAATTGACCATCGCAAGCTGCTTTTTTGGCTACCCACATACATTTTTTGTTTTGTTTAGCTTTTCGTTACATTCGTGGATAATTTATGTTCATTTGCCCTCTGCACATCTGTTGCTTATTTTTGTTGCGTCAACAACAAACAACAACAAAAGCAACAACAACAAACAAAGAAGCAAACCAAAAACAGCTCGCTACAATTACAACAACTACGAAAAGGTCAACGACAGCAGTAGTAATTTATCATCAACGATACTAAACCTGGGATAGATATCAGATCCTTGCTGCATCAGCGCTCCCAGACTGAACCAAACAGTATTGGCTAAACTAAATGCAGGTCTGGCATGTTCCATGGGTTGACCGGCCTCCGCTGACCACTCGTAAGGACTAAATCGGCCCACGAAGAATAAAATTATGCTAACTCCAAAAAAGCCGCAGATTATTGCTATCCACACACCATCTGACAGTGGATTCTGCGAAGAGAATGCATTTCGGGTGTGATAATTATGAGACGTATAGATTTGTAGATCGTCAAATGAACGTATGTAAATGTTAACTGATGAACTCCTATAAGCTGCTCGGAGCGGCTCATTAAAAAAACAACAACAACAACAACTACTTCACAGAACATTATATTGAGGAATTCTCTAATTTGACATTTTCTGTATCTCATAATGCTCTCTGATATATAGCCTTAGAAGTGATCAGCATGTTTCACAGTGGCTGATATGAAGGCCGTGGTTTAAGAAAACTGGCTGGAAGTGAATCAGTTAAGTTTTGAGTTCTGAGGATTACGCATAATATTCTTATTCTTTGATCACAGGAGAATTGACGCATGCAGCATCGCTCACGTTATGTAAAATACCCAACGCAAGCAGTGAATGGATAAACCTTGTCGAATTGGAAAGCCCCAACGAAAGGAAAATATATAAAATGAAACTTAATTCTCAGTAAAGTATCAGAATCAAAATAGGCAGATATTGTGTCTTTCGGTTTGTTAGTTCCGCAGTGAGCGATAAAACAATCTTTGTTTCAAATATAACTTGTTGAAACTAATATTTTACATGAAGTACACAATTTCAAAAATCTACTAACACAGAATTTAGAATGTTACTTTTAAAAGAATCCATAATATATAATTATTTTCATACGTAGAATGAACATTAACAAAAATACTTTATGAGCTTTATCCACATTTTAATGTTTACATTTGAGCACAAGACAGAGCATGTAACAATCATTCATTTTCATCCCTATTTAAAACATTGAATTCCCCTGCGTAAAAGATGTGGTAACAGAGGTTAAGATGAAAAACAGAGGCAGGAAATACTTCACAATGACTCACATACAATCACTGAAAAACATCAAATAAGAAATAATAGACGATGTACCTTTAAAATAAAAAAATTAAAAAAAGGCAGATCTACTAACATTCTAGCTTAAGATACAGGATTAAAAATACGTTCTTTAAAACTTTCATGTAAAAATATTTAATTTTCATATTTTAAAAATTTTTTTGGAGGACAAAAGGATAAAACTATAGAACGTTCTTTTCCGACTTACTTTGAAAGAAAAAACGCCTCCTTTTTCCTTGTCAGGCTTCTTAATCATGATAGATGTTCCTAACTGCATGAAGGGCTTGGAAAAATCCACAAATCTTTCTCTAATCTCTGTGATCGTGAGAGATGCTATGGCTATATCCGCTTTCTGTGGGATAAAAGAATATTATTGTAATCTTCTCTTACCCTCGTCTGCTTGTATTCCAGCTAAAGGCATGGGGTTAAAAATCAGTTTAAAAAAAATTTCATTTAAATCAAATATTTCAAACAGCTGGCATTGTGAGAACGAATTCCCGAGGACAAAGACTCAGGTAGAAGCCAGATAAACGTATAATATATTGTCCATCTCACTTACTAGCGCATCAACCACCAACCTTTACAACTTACGCGTAACAGCAATTCGCCGATCACACCAAAGTCTGTCTCGTTTTTCTCATATACTCTTGAAATACAGTGATGAGTCTTAGTATTTTGTCACCCCCCCCCTTTTTTTTAAAATTATTTTTTTTTCACCGCCTTTGACCATCAAACTGAACAAACTGTCCACACTTACATCTGAAAGTAATTCCCCTATCAAACCATTCCAGGTACCATCGGGCAGTCGTGTTCCATATGTATTGTCATCCACCAGCTTTATCCGGTAGTCAAACTTCACAATATCGGCGACTTTCTGAAACAGCAACAACGAAAGCAATGCTGAAGAGACACTGACTCATTCTCAATTAATTAAGGCTCGTACGGTACACCTGTTTGCGAATATTTCTGATAACTAAAAACCATTTTTCAGGAACAAAGTCTTCTTTAATGATTTTACTTACTTTTAAATTTTGTGGTATCGTTAACTTCATCATTTAAGAACTTTTGAGCTCCGTGTTTATGTTTGAGTTTTACAGCTTGTCGGCACAATAATGGCCACATTGCCCCTCTCATGGTCTTTTTCGTTACTTTATTTAGGTTTGATATTCAGAGCTTCATAGTTTAAATTATACAAATGGAATTTAATAGTTCCATATAAATATTGATTACATTGGTAAAATTCTCAAAAATTGTTTCTTGTAGACCTGGAAAGAATTTTGTAAATATGTTTAAAAGTCTTTAAAACAAATTGAAGAGCTTAGCCTCTTTCAGTAAGGACAAGACGCGCTATGGGTTCATGTATCACCTCAGAAAATAATTCTTTCATGGATCCCCAGGCATAGCACTTTCTTCGGACATGCATGAAACCCTCTCAGTAAAGAACTAAAATATTACTTGTATCTTTAAAAAGTGCCAATAGTGGTGACACAACAGAAATGTTGATTATAAGGCAAATGTTACGTAAGGTTAATTAAGTTATAAAAAATGAGGGCAGTGACAGCTCTTTAGAAGGTTTCAGTAGGAATTTAATAAGGAATCAAACCGAAAAACGAGAAACAAAATAGCAATAAGAGGTGCAAGAGTCCAAGGCAGTGCTTCTCTGGAAACACGCATCTCCAACCCCAAAATTTCGGCACTGAAGTTACATCAGTCTCAATACCTGTAACAGATCGATGCAATAGCCCTCGAACTGTGAGTTTCCATGACACGGTGTCCCGTCAGGCGGACAGCGTTTCATTACAAATGGTTGTTCCTATGAGAGGATAAAACAGTGATACATTTTATGAAGGCATTTAAATAATGGATGCTGTTACAACATTTCATTAGCAAGCAGCTGCATTTGTCAGAGAACGAATACATTTTTTTTACGTTAATCTTTGATAGACAACTTTCAGTTTTAGGACAGAACAGTGCATGCAGCTGGTATTAAAGCATTTATAATGAAGGTATTGCACTACAGGGATGTTAGTATCAATTAAGTCGTCATTACAATTTATATCTACTTTCACTTGACAAATCGGGACCTTAATTCTACTTTGTTCTGTCTCCATTTTCCGAAAAACTAGATCTTTTAGTACGTAGGAGAGGTATAACAATTGCACATTTTGATACTTGTTTAAAATGCCTTGTGACACATCACGGTTCCGATTTATTGTAACTCCTTGTCATAATACTAAAGCCGCAAACGTTGAACGTCTAATTTCTCAGTTTTGCAAAAGTGGAGCTGGAACCTAGAAGAACTAAAGTGGCCAACTTTAAAATTGTTTTTACAAGGTTTAAACATTTTTGGATAAAGAGGACAATGTCTGAGCAGGAAACGTTTAGCATTGATGCAATTTAGTTTATGCTCCATCTGTTTAAAAGGTTCACTTCAAATAAACTCATCTATGTGGGATACGCTGGTCTAGAGGCGAGGCGCTCACCTTTTATGCCGAAGGTACCGGGTTTCATCCGCAGTCGGTGCAGGCATGTTGGAATTTTTTTTATTTTTTTTTTGGGCGGGGGGAGATTCCCGTCCCTGATCCTATGGTAGGTAGAATCGAGCACCTAATCTTCTAGGATAAGGATGCAAAACTCGGATGGCCCGTGTGCACATTGCGCACGTAGATACCTTGGCAATTAAAAGCCGAGAAGAGGAGGCCGAACAAGGCCGCTACCCAGGCAAAATTCTAAAAAACTAATCCCTACCACAACAACACACAGAAACAAAAACAAGAAATATAAAACAAGAAAAGTGAGGTGTAAATGGCAAGGGCGGCGAAACCTCCTAAACTAAAGACCCAAACACAAATAAACCCCAAGCCTGTGTATCTGTCTATCGCTCCTTTCTCGCAAACAAGCATTCTTTTTTTATTCCGTCCGTCCACCCATATCATCAGCCCACATGATCCATATTTCTGTCCTACTCACCAATATAGTAGTCACTATTCTCGTCCTGTTGAGATCTAACAACTTCGTGGGCGGAGTGGGCCTGGTCATGTTGGTGGTGATTCCCCCGTGGTACGCCCATGTACCTACTCGCCTCAGCGGTGTCCGGTATTCTAGCTGCATTACATCAAGTTTGTGACCAGTCCTGACACCGTAACTATTAAAAGCTACAGAGCCAGACATTCCCGGCAATCTCGTCTTGCAAGGGTGAAAGACAGAAAAACAAAATAAGATTGCAAGCATACTTAAGAGAGTCCATTCTCTAGTTTTGTCAAAGACAAAAACAAGGAGGAAAACAGCAACAACAACAACAACAACAACAACAACAACAACAACAACAACAACAACAACAACAACAAACACAAGCAAACAAACACAAGCAAACAAACGAAAAACAGCTTATATTTTAGTTTCATTCAAATCTTGCTGATGGTTGGTGGAGGCTTCTGATTGGGTCTTCTTCTATCCACTTAGAGTCTGTCTATAGTCGTGCTTCTTTCCAGCACAACATGAACGGTCATGTCGACCTGCTTTTTCCAGAATCACACTTAAACTCATCCAAATCTTATGCAATTATAAGTATTTATCATCAAAATTTGATGATCTGAAAACGGTAGGATTTATTTTTCATCGCCGAATTAATATTGACGACTTAAAAATTCCTGTGAACGGCATCAAGAACAAATACAACGCCACATTTGTTAATCCCACCTTTAATATTGCTTCTCGAATGATAGGTCCGTGTACCCAGGGTATGGGCGGGTGTCTCCAGCACTGGACACCCCGGGTGGAGTTGTTGTAAAGCGCGGAATGACGGAAGGTCTTGAAAATGTACCTGGTGGTAGGCGACTGGAGTAAGCTGTTCAGCGCTTGCTGCACAGCGCGTATCCCGTCCCCTGCCAGGGCTGCGTCTGTCTGAAACCATTGCTTTGTTTTTATCTTCAGCTCATGGCGTGACACAATTCAACAGGGATGCAGTAATAAACATACTGAGTTTTTTTTTTTTTTAACCTTTTCAATGTCACAACCCAGGGACATAGTGGCAAATTATAAAAATTACAAACAAATCTTCAGCTCATGGCATGACACAGTTCAACAGGGATGCAGTAATAAACATACTGAGTTTTTTATTTTTAACCTTTTCAATGTCACAACCCAGGGACATAGTGGCAAATTATCAAAAATTACCAAAAAATCTTCAGCTCATGGCATGACACAGTTCAACAGAGATGCAGTAATAAACATACTGAGTTTTTTATTCTTAACCTTTTCAATGTCACAACCCAGGGACATAGTGGCAAATTATCAAAAATTACAAAAAAATCTTCAGCTCATGGCATGACACAATTCAACAGGGATGCAGTAATAAAAATACTAATTTTTTTTTTTTTTTAACCTTTTCAATGTCACAACCCAGGGACATAGTGGCAAATTATCAAAAATTACCAAAAAATCTTCAGCTCATGGCATGACACAGTTCAACAGGGATGCAGTAATAAACATACTGAGTTTTTTTTAACCTTTTCAACGTCAAAACCCAGGGACATAGTGGCAAATTATCAAAAATTACAAAAAAATCTTCAGCTCATGGCATGACACAGTTCAACAGGAATGCAGTAATAAACATACTGAGTTTTTTTTAACCTTTTCAACGTCAAAACCCAGGGACATAGTGGCAAATTATCAAAAATTACCAAAAAATCAATTCTGAAACTCATGGAAAAGAAATTATAATGCCCTCCTTGGTTTTCACATAATACCCGAGACACAGAATACCTAGACGGACCATTCCTTCTTACACTATATGTCCACAGCTTGTGCGCGTATAAACACGATGAGTACTACTCACAGAGCTCCGTGGTACTAGTCTTTTTCGTTCAGTTATGAAGGAGATGTAGTGGTGCGAATTGTTGCATTGTTGGTATGGATGGTACGCGCACAAGCCGGCGGACGGAAACTGGTGAATTGGTCCGTCTCGATATCCTGTGTCTCGGATAATACTTTATCATAGATCCAACCTAATCCCGACCGACCGCTATAGTGGTCTCGGCGCACATGTTTGGGGAAATGCCGGCGACCGCCATGGAAGTTGGTGACACTGAAAAGGTTAAACACCAGCCAACAACAACAACCTCATCATCATCATCATCAACCACAACAATTTAAATAACAACAACAACATTCTCACCACTATCAACATCATCTTCACCATCAACAAGAACAACGATAAAACGACAACAACAACATCATCATCACCCACAACAACAATAACGGTTACAACAATTACAACATCATCATCATCGCTACCACCATCATCACTACCATCAGAAAACAACGACAACGACAACAACAATCCCTAGGGCAATCCAGTCATCACAGTGAAACCACCCATGCTCGCTTAAAATGTTATGAAAAACACATCCTTTCTACAGCTTATTTGTTCGTAAGTGTTAAAACACAGTAGCTTTCAAACTACCTACTTCAGAACATTTGCTGCATTTTTGGCATCTGGTATCATTTTCTGAGAACAAACTCTGATAAAACACCGTACAAAAGCTTGCTTTTTTCAAAATTTTCATCAAATTTAAAGGATATGCGCTAAATTTAATAAAAAAAAAAAAAAATTTGAAGTCCAATTTTGTTTCCTACTCCAGATTGTAAAAACAACAACTACAACAATAAAAACAAACCCCAAAATACAAAAAATCACTGTACACAAAGATGCTGTTTTTTTTCTATGAGCAGGCACTGAATTTAATTTGAAAATTGTAATCTAATTTTGTTTCGTAGTCCAGATTGTTAAAAAAAAATAAAAAAATCCAACCCCAAAACACGAAAACAAACACTGATTTTGTTTTTCCGCGTCTAAACTTGAAAACTGTCTGAGAGAGCTGCCTAGAACTCATCATGTTTTGGTCATAAACCTCAAGAACCTCCATTTTCCATGCGGTCTTTTACGCCTATCAGACATTTCCATTAAGTGAAGATGGAAGCTTTCCTAGCATACACAAGCCGTCCCCGAACACGAGAAATTTGCTGTTGCAGACCAGACAACGCTTTTCAAATTTTGGCTTTTTAACTCCAAGTTCATTTTTCAATATTTTTTTTCTTCTCCCATGGTTCTTACAGTCCCTACTTCCTTGTTTACAGTACAGCAGGGGTTCCCAAACCTGGAGTAACTTTACTCCAAGTGGCTCGGTGACCGAATTCGGTGGCTTGTGTGGCTACCCTTAGGCAGATTCCTTTGTAATGCGTGGGATTTTTCTCCTCATTTTAAAAACCAATGTAAATTTGCATGCATGCTTCTCCACCCCCCCCCCCAAACCCTTGGGGCCCCTAGTCACCTGCCCTGTGTGCCCAAGCGTTAAGACGGCCCTGAATTTAAAGGAGAATAAAAGTAGAAAAAAACAACAGAACAATCATCCCTAGGCACAAAATAAATCTCTCTCTCGTATGTTTAGACAGTCCGCGCAAAGACGTGACGTCGGCGAAAGTTACCCAACGCGGAGGAATTTGTCCATTTTCGCACTATTTTGTTTCGCGCTTAGTTGCGATTCGGCTGTGAGAGTTACGAAAGTAACTTTGCAACTACTGTCGATACGGAGCTTCTATTTGTGGACTGCAAGCTTTTTTTTCACGATATGAATGGATATTAATGAATTATTAATCTTTTTTTCGTGCAAATTTGATGGCCACTTTTTCTGTCCATGACTGATATGTCCATGAAGCTTCATTTTTCAACATATGGTGAAAACCCAATTTCGCTGTGGTAGCGTAGCGCCCTACTTTTTCTATAAACGTCTCCTTTCTCATGAGCCACCGTATTTTCGACTACTTCAGTATATTTCGGTACAGTGAAGAAAATCGAGATGAGGATACATTTTCGGACACTTTCGAAAGGTTCCCAGGGGTAGGGCGAAAAAGATTGGCGACCCCTGCAGCCAGGGTCGGCGTGCAATTCTTTCCATTGGCCAAATAGTTTGTGGTTTCCTCAACCTCTAGACTTGGTACTGTCTCATGTACTATATATTGAACTAATTTGTCCTCTCAAGTGCTAGATTTCTTCTCTGTGTCACCCCCTCAACAATGCTCAGTTTCGTTCATTTCCTTTCAAACAGCATCCTCCTGTCAGATACAGACACCTGAAATACGTTCTCTCTCTCTCTCTCCTGTCTCTCTTCTAGCAACTTTGCCTCTGTCTGTCTGCTTATCTGTCTCTCCTCTTGAATCTCTGCCTCAGCCCATCTGTTTCTCTGCCCCCTCTCTCTCATTCTTCCCGCCTTTGTATCACTATCTATTCACTTTGTCTCCGTACGCCTGTCTCTGTCTGTTTCTCCCTTCACTTTCTCTCTCTCTCTCTCTGTATAACTATCTCTGTCTGCCTGTCTCTCCCTGTCTATCTCTCTCTCTCTCTCTCTCACTCTCTCTGTCTGTTTCTCCCTTCACTTTCTCTCTCTCTCTCTCTGTATAACTATCTCTGTCTGCCTGTCTCTCCCTGTCTATCTCTCTCTCTCTCACTCTCTCTCTCTCTGTCTGTCTCCCTGTCCGTTTCTCTCCCCTCCTGCCGCTGTCTCTTCTCCTTGTCTTTATCATTCTGTCCATCTTCTATCTATCTGTCTATCTTTATTATTATTATTATTATTGTTATTTTATATAGCGCATATCCATTTTTAAAATGCTCTATGCGCTTTACAGACGAAACCTGTCAACCACAGAGCAGAATGGAGCGCCGATAACTTTCTCTCACATGGACATAGCACGCTCACACACACAACACAAAACTAGAGTATATACGTACGGAAACTTTGGTTGCCGTATAAGGTTCCATCATAGGCGCGTGTGATCGTGGATAGGATGACGTCACTTCCGCCAGATCGATGGGTAACCGGAAGCCTGTAACGTTGACACCTCCGTACAAAAAAGAGCGGAGGTCCAAGGACTCTATGTACTGAAATGACAAAGTCAAGGTTTTAAACAAGGTCCGTAGACCCTTATTTTGGTTTTTATGCTTCTTTGGGATGACGTGAATGCACTGTTACTGTTAGCAAGATACTAGAAACGATAAGATGAGACACTCCTTTCTTTGCACCTCTAAAAACATCGTGTACACAGTTTGTGCGCTGGCCGGGGGCGGGGCCCATGGTATAGCATGAAAAGAAAAAAAAGAAATTAATATGTGAATTTGTTACAATGCTATGCGAAAACAAAAGGAAGACAAAATAGCCAGAATTTTTCCCCACAGCGATTGAAGTTATAATTATAAAATATGCAAGGTCTACAGCAATAGCCGACCAACGAACAAAATTAAGTATTTTCCCTATTTGGCTTGGTAAAATACGGCGCTGTTCATGATTTCCGCGCATTCGCTCCTAGGTGGCGGTGCCAAATCTATGTCCCTAAAAGGGGTAACTGTCTCATCTTATTGTATTTAGTATCTCGCTTTTAGGGGGGGGGGGAGGGGGGGGGTATCATACCAAGACCAGAATGGCACAGACAGCTGTTAGCAAACAGGAAGTGCACACCATAATTTCCCAGATTTCCTTAGTAAATTCGGCAGGACCCTATCATGCCAGTGAGACACAGTCAGCTTCTGTTATTACTTATTAGGTGTACATTTTGCTGTCAGCAACTGGTAGTGACGTTCCAGGCTTAGTATGATAACCCTCCTCCCCCCCCCCCCCCCCCCCCCACCCCTTCTCCATAGAGCCACGCATAGCACACTGAGTCAAGTCCGTGTTTTGCGCTGGTTTTGACCCAGATTTGAACTTCAGATTTGAGACAGACTTGTGTCAAAATTTCGTTGTATTGCTGTCCAAGCAAGAACTGGCAGTTAAGTTTAGATTTTATACATTTCCTATTCAAATCCTTTATTGTATGTTCGATTGCTTTATCTGTTCGATTTCACTTTTTTTTTCTGTTTTGTTTCTTTTTTTTCCTTGAGGAAAAATGTTGCCGAAATACCGGCCATTTTCTGTCTTCTCTTTTAGTTTGCGTTTCATTGTATCGTTTGGGTATTATTTCTTATGCGAGGCTTTGCTACATACATGGGGGTACATCTTTTCCTTTTTGCCAATTTTTGCGCCATGTGCCTCTTGTTTGATGATAATTTAAGTGGAATTCATTGTCTCATATGGAAGAAATAACTGTCTCAGTGGGAGTGGAGGAAGATTTACACCCAAGGTTCATTCCTGTCCAAGAGAAAGCAGACTCTCAGAGGAGGGAAGGGAATCATTAATAATACTGAATGAGATTAAAGACAACCAAAACTAACTAGCATGCCAGTATGGATGTTGAGCTGATAAATATTGCTTTTGTCAGCCAGATCTTGATAATACGACGTAAGAAATCACTGACTGGACCAACTGGGATTTTATACCTTAATGTGACTTTTACTATAACGTCTTAAGGACACGTACGCTTAATCATAGGTGTGCATGGTCTTTTTCTTCTTCTTTTTTTTTAAAGTAAGACAGTTGATAATTGCATTCGTCTGGCAAAAACCGAGCTAAAGGTGAAATGTTTATACCTCTTTAAAAAATTAAAATAAAATATTTTAAAGACAGTTTCAAGCAAAATATTTTAACTGAATGCAGAATCTTTCATAATTATTGCGAGCAAATCTGAATTTCCATAGAAATGTTTCCCCCTCTGGAGAAGCTTTCTCTGGAATTTGGTCTTTCACCTTAAGCCCGATTTCGCCAGATCCGTTCACGTACGAGATGTGTACACTTGTTTTTATGTGTTATTGTCTGATAATAATAAAAAAAAATTCACTGAACTTTAACACACACTGTTAAACAATGAGTCATGGATTAAATAGAGAGAAACCGAGTCATGAGATTTAAATACATTCTATCCATCAATTCTTTTCAAACTTGACAGTTATAGGGTTTATCGTGGAAGAAAAACCCGGAGAGAATCGTCCATTTTGGATGACAATTATGTGAAGACATCTACTTAAGATGGTGTTATTCAGCTGCTTGTTTTCAATGGCATGACATTAATGAACCCATCAATGCTGCTGATTAATTAATTAAAGAATCCAGTTCTTGTAAATGATTATTTTTTTGTTCTGTTCTGTCCTATAACTCTGAAGATCCAGGCTGTAATTGAAATGGATCTGTGGGAATGACGTCTCCTATTGCCCCCTCCCCCCCCCCTTTTTTTTTCTTTCTCTTAGGCTGGTGACACACTGAGCCAAGACTATTTTGTATCTGTTTAGACACAGTGAGCCAGGGCTCTCTCTCCGCCTCGAGATCTTAGTTCTTGTTTGTTCCATCTCCATTTTCTGAAAAACTGGAGATCTTTTAGTATGTAGAAGAGATATAACAAATGCACGCTTTGGCAATTGTTTGAAATGCCTTGTGGCACTTATCAAGCTGTTTCACAGTACCGATTTATTCTAGCTCCTCCTTATCACAATATGTTGCAAACGTTTAACTTCGAATTTCTCAGTTGTGCAAAAAGTGGAATTGGAACGAAGAAGAACTAAGGTCGTTGGCCAGCTGGCTCAAGACAGTTTTGACACGCCCAAACCAGTAAGACATACTTGTTTCAGTCTCGCAAGTGCGTAAAGTCCTGTTTAATTTAAACCCACAGTCCTCATCTCACGCTAAAACGCCGGGGCAAACCAGACTCGACTCACTGTCTCACCAACCTTAGTTATCGTGAGAACGTTCCCCCAACACAAGCAAGTTGACGTGAGATTCAAATGAGCTGTTTGCCCTAGTTCAAATGAGCCTGAATAGGCCATCTCCCTCTTCTCTACAAACAAAACCCATTTAAAAACACAACATGATTAGCGAGGAACACAGAATTGAGCTGTCTGTTCATCTGTCTAATTAAAGTCTTTGAGATGTTCACTGACGTAGCTCGTGCGTTTTATTTCTTTATTTATATATATATTTTTTTCGCCTGGGATATGTAGCTGAGAATGCCCTTTGCAATTTGAGCTACAGACAAGGCCTACAACAATCTCAGCTCCTTTCTACGCAGTTCTAATCTGAATAATTGGACTGACATTGAGCAAGAATCCTAAAAGGCTTGTATTAAACCCTTATTCAGAAACTTACTGTGGACAAAAGGAGAGGCAAAAGACCAATACTGAAGTTTGTTCGCTTTTTGTAGCGAGCTCCTGCTATTCTTGTCAACGATAATTTACCAAGAGAATTTTTGTGAAAAGACCTACACATTTAACTGCATTGTATAGTAACATAAAAGAAATGCTTTGTTGCCGGCTTTCAATTTCCCACCGAACGTTTCCCAACACAACTGAAGCACTTACAGACCAAAACAACAACAACAACAAAAAAGGACACTCTCCATATTTTGGCTTTTATTTTCTGAATTTGGCTCCGTCCCCAGTGAATTCTGGCAAAGAGATTCTTCTAATTCCCCGGCGCTTAGTTACGGTCTATTATCCACCCCTGTTTTCCCAAATAACGTGAGCTGCTAAGCTCTATGCGCCATTCATTATCTTGAAATGTTACAGTGCTAAGTCTAACTTGAAATGGCTTCAAAGCATCTGTGGAGTCTGGAAAAATAAAATTTGCCCTATATCTTGGAGACAAAATGTAAACGAAAATAATGACAAACAACAACAACAACAACAAAAACAACAAAATAAATCCTTTTTGGCTCGGCAGTTCAAGCCATACAGCGAAGGTGCATGAAACCGTATAAGCCATCTCAGAAAATTCATGAACGATTGGGATTGATAATGCATGAGAAACATGAAGCAGTACTATAGGTCAAGGCAGATTTAACCCTTTTGCTGCCAAGCCCAAACGCTATTCCTTCCTTCAGACTACCAGAAAAATGGAAGACAGCATGAAATAGTATAAAATTAGGAGTGCAAAACATGCCGGAACAATGTCCGCCGACGTATCGGTCTTGCCGCAGTTTTAGCATGAAACGGTCGGGCCGATATATCGCCCTTGGAGACGGGGGTAATTTTGGATGTTACTCATCTATGGGTTTACAGGACAAAAACCATAATGTGTTTACAGCAACAGGAAGATCCGCCATTGATCTGTACCTACCGTAGACTTTATGAAACATTCTGTCTGGCTACAAGACCATGACACGACTAATCAGAACTTTTTCTCTGCTAAATAATTGGGCCGATCATTGGCCCTATCGTCTTTCTAAGAAGAAAGCAGCTACTAATATTTCCACTTTGAATGCAAATTAGTTCAAAACGTCCAGACTCTAAAGTTGCAAAACATTGGCTCTATCATCTCGAACGAAAGACGATCTCTTCTACCCACTGGTTCTCAAAACTTCAATAACTAATACAATTAGAGCTGGAAATGTCTGGTGCTGACAAAAGACAGCTTCTGGTTATTCATCCTTCGTATACAATAATTACCGCTCCAGGAATCTTCCAGAATCCTGTGGGAACACCAGCGTCGGGTTTTAAATACATTTACTCGGATGATTGTCCAACAAGAGGCTTAAGAAAGTGTGAAAAGCCTTTGATGGGAAACTAATTCCATAACCTCGCTCTCTTTTTCACAGCCTTCCTAAATATTTTAACATCTTCCTCCTATCTGGTGTGAAAGGGAAGGCACAGAGGAAGCTGAGAAATTAAGCAATCGGTCAGCCAGCCACACATAGGAACCATTATGTATTGACAGCAAGAACAGAGTACATAGATAGATAGATAGGTTGTCAGACACACAGATGAAAACACGGAGGGATGGGTCAAATAATAGATATGTCTGTCTGTCTGTCCGTTTGTCTATCTATCTCTCTGTTTACCTACTTATCTACCTACCTACCTACCTACCTACCTACCTACCTACCTACGTTCCTACGTACCTACCTACCTACCTACCTACCTACCTACGTACCTACGTACCTACCTACCTACCTACGTACCTACCTACCTACCTACCTACCTACCTACCTACCAACCAACCAACCAACCAACCAACCAACCAACCAACCAACCAACCAACCAACCAACCAACCAACCAACCAACCAACCAACCAACCAACCAACCAACCAACCAACCAACCAACCTACCAACCTACCTACCTACCTACCTACCTACCTATCTATCTATCCATCCATCTATGTCTCTCTGTCTCTGCCTCTCTCTCTCTCTGAGAGAAATAAACAAATATTTATTGTCCAAGTTCCTCAGAATTTGAGGAAAGAACAATGAAATTTTAAACTTGAAAACAAATTCATTACTCTTTTCAACAATTTAACCGAAACTTTGGACCAAAAAGACACTCTTAAGTAAAGAACAATGCCAATTAATCATATTATTAACTAAACTCAAAGCGACAGTCGCAAAATAACATTAGGCCTACAGTTTAGTTTTCAATAAATTTGCCTACAATAAGGAAAACTGACTCATGTAAATACGTGTTGGCCCGGAAAGACAATAAATAGGTCCTTGCCCAATGAAGAAAGAGACAAAAAGAAACAAATCCTCACCGCAAAGCATTTACAGGTCAGAGGGCACAATACGTCACTGTTATTTACATAATCACATCTCCAGAGGAATCAGAAGCCGTCAGCACGGACTTCTCATCCCAGCATAGGAATGCACTTTTTATGGGAATTTATTAGGGTTCCAATGGCGAAATATTTCTCAGACGATTAGATTTAATGACACGGCGCAAAAACAAGAGCTGTAACAAAGGGTTATTACCCTTAGGGACTCCGGTCGTGAATGACTTCCCATACGTTGCCTAGGAAACCAATTTCGTCTGATGATTCACAAGGACCGAGAATGGGAGACAATTCCTGTGTGTAAAGATCTTAAATCTTCGATGATATACGCAAGGGTACTGAAGGTTAGTGTACAGAAGGAATGTAAAAAGAGCTCGACACTGTAATTCTTGTCTGCCGGCTTTTACATGAGAGGTAACATTTCCAAAGGCTCCTGGTCTGTCACATAAATCTTCAAGTTCGTTAACAAAGGCTATGGGCACAATAACAGCACCCTCCCTCATAAGGCGGTAAATAAATCAATAAATAAATAGATGAATAAATGAATAATTAATTTATTTACTGCTCAAGCAATATGACATTCATTTCTGCACATACGTTAAAAAAGGGGTGGGGGATGGACAAAAAACTCCCTTCATAGAGTCCTAGGCTGGAGAAATCAGCCGATATGCTAGACGTTCGGTGATATCCTACTGTGGCCAGGTTCACATTTAATGCTAATATGCATGCATGTTTATTAAACAAAGGAATAATAAATGACTGGCTGCTTGTCTGATGGCATAACTTAAGACTCGTAAAGAAGCGGCGTAAATTTCTAATATAACTGTTTAATGCTTTCTATTTAAATATGTTAAAGGTGATGGATCATGTTCATGCTGGGCTTAAAGATGATTGAATGATAAACGTTCAGGATGCAAAACTTGGTATGAAAAATGATACCCATTTATCAACTGGCAACTTTTATGTTTTTCTATTATTCATGACACAGTTCTCCCTTATTTCGTCAAAGTAAGGCTGAAGGCGATAAGAGGAATCATGGCCTCATCTAGAATATGACATCACAGCTTTGTGTAAATACCCCACAGTCAATGCTATACATACCACATGACATAAGTAAATACCAATGAGAAGTCGGTCAACATAAATGACATAAAAGGCACGAACAGAGAGCAAATATCGGGCCTGTCACCATGATTTTTCCCCATTTATTTGTTGGTAAACAAATGGCAAATTAAGACTTATCAGTGCGTCATGCCTGGGTATTTTGCAAGCAAAGCACATTCAAACTCAAGAAATAAAACTTTTCTTTGTGCAAACAAAGAGTTCCCGAAATTTGGCAATCGAAGCTCTCTTAAACCTTAAAAACCTTTTTCTCCGAGCAAAGAAAGATTCCTCTATCTTCCGTTCTCAGTACTCAAACATTTCATTAGACTGGCACATTAAGAGAAGGAGTAAAGGGTTTTAGAAATCACATTGAACATCTGACTATTATTCCCCAAGATATTTTCTCTCCTGGGTTTTGAATTTGAGTTTAGAGAAAGCACGTCGATACGACAACGGCCACATTGTGCTAGGAAGAAACACGGCGATAGACAGAATAGAACAGAATGATGGGACAGAAAGAAACCCCCATCATCAGAGCCCACCAACCATCCGCATCTCTCCTGGACTGATCAGCAGTATCACAATATCCGGATTTTAGTAGCCTTGTCAAAACTACCGTGGATTAAACTAAAACACTAGACTCCAGCGAATAACAGAGAATAATTTTTGCATTATTAATTGTGTACGCAAATGATTTCTACACTAGCTAATGGGGATGATGATGGAGACGAGGATCCTCGCGAAGTTGGCAAAAGAGCTCGCCTTGTGAAGGAAAGGTATTCAGTTCGATTCGTGGTGTCAGAGGAAGCGCATGGTTGTCGGTCTTTCGATGCTGCTTTTTTTTTTCTCTCTCTCTTTCGTCTGCAGACAATCTTGTCCTTCTCAGAAAGCTCACCCGCAGTACGGAAATCTCGGTGATGTCAGAATAGATATGGGGACAATGACCATAATAGTTTTACTTTTAAACTGCTATTCACACTCTACGAAACGGTCCATCTAAGAGGAGCTGATGTTTGAGTAATGATTCCATGTTGTATGTGAACATTAAATTTGAGTTAGTGAAAATATAGTGCCTGTAGATGCCAGCGCCGTATCGATGAAAATTGGAAACCACTTGTACAGTACTAATGCATCCAAGTCTTTAAATAGAATGCTTTCACCCTGATAATGACTCATTCTCTAGTGTTCAGTATTGCATAGCCTAAACACGCGCATAGACTCCGATGTTCCATAATTATGGAGTATTTTTAAAATTGTCTTCAAATATTCGTGAGAAATACGGGGCGTCTAAAAAAAAAGTATACACGTAACAAAAATGAACTGTTGTTGTTTGCAAATTTATTGAACTGCACTGACATCAGTGTTTGACCATATATTGCAATAAGCCAGATAATTATAAATCTGTCCTCTTTAATTTAAATTAAGAATATTAGATTATCTTAATTGGCAGTACATTAACATATATTCTTCTTCTTCTTCTTCTTCTTTCATAGTTGGCACGTCTAGAAGACGATTCCCCCAACTGCACTACTATATGCGACTCAACGTCGCTCCTCTGAGGCTAAAAGCAGGGTAAAACCTTCATAGATTTTAAGACCATTTAAAAATATCTTAGTTGTGTAAAATCTTTTGTATATAATAACTCTGGTATAAATATCTCTTGGTTTCCAGATTGTGCACAGAAATACAACCCGCACTTTAGTTACAATGGTAGCTGCAACGGATAATTATGTTCTTTAATTCATTGTCGAAAGTCGTTGCAGACGGTAGTGTTTGGACTTCTGCCGGGAGGTTGTTCCACATCCCGATGACACTAGGGTAAAAAGAATAAAGATGGCTGTTAACCCGTGAGCTTGGGATGTTATATTTTATATTATTCCTTCTGTTGCCTCTGGTATTAATGGTGGGGTGGTTCAGTGGGATATGGATATTTCCTTCCCTGCCCTTATAAAATATTTTTACTTTGTTTTTTGCTCTCCTCTCTTCTAATGGTGTCCACTCGAGGTCTCTCATCATTTTGTTTACACTACTACTTCTAGTATAGTCATTCGTCACAAAGCGGGCAGCTCTCCTCAAAGCGGGCAGCTCTCCTATTCAGAGTGTGTATACAGTTTTTGAGACACTCTGTATTTATAGTTTTTGTATTCATTTTATTAATTTAAATAAGTTTTGTAAGTTCCAGATATTTAAAAAGCAGGCATCTCCTATGTCCGAGCATTGAATGTTTATGTATGATTGTTTGCAAATGTTACGGAAGAATTTATTACCACTGTCATCGTTTCAGGAACGGACAACGTGTCAATTAAAACATGATTAATTATCTTTAACATGTCTTTTGTGCCTTTAACGTGTTCCTGGCAACATCTCCATGTCATCCCCCCTCCCCCGGTTGCCACATTGTGTTCCCCTATCAAGCTCAATCAGCATTCTGTTCTGGAGACTGTGTTCTTAGGAGTCTGTTTTTCTGTGTGTCTCTATTCGTCCTCCTCTTGATTACTCCTCCAAAACAAACAGAAACGGCAGAAAGTTAAAATCGATTTTCATCTGTCATTACAACTCTTCCCTCCCCCTTTTTCCTGCTGGTGAAAATAGTTTTAAACAACTCACGTTTCACGGCGCTACATGCGTCTGTAAAAAAAAAAAAACAACTACAAAAAACAGATGCCATTTGATGTTCAGCAACTCTGTTAAAAAAAAACCTGACAGCAACTTGACTCAAAGAATAAAATGGAACTGAGTCTCGAGGGAGAGCGAGACTACCAGAAGATCTTCAGAGGAAAGAGAACTCCCGTCAGATATGAGTGTTTCCGCCCTTGACTTCTTCATAACTCTATGAAAACAATCGCACACAAAAGGACAAGATAGTGCGTGTGTTCGCGTTTCACACCAACTACCGAACAATCCCATTTTAGCAGTTGTTCGGGATGAAACGTCTAGACATCATTGATTTGAATGCACACTTCAGTTAACTGGACGCCTTTCGATTCCTCTCTTAGGTCAGATAGTCTACTACATCCCAAATTGCAATTTAATCATCTGAAAAGGCCCCGGCTGTCGAGACGTGTGTCATCCTCCAAGTGACATCGTCATTTTTACTGGGTTTTTTTTTGTTGCTGTCCAGGGATAGAAACCTTGGCAGTTTGATAAAATATGGGTTAAACAAAAGGATGAGGAAAGAAAGGAAGGTAGATGAAAAAGGAGAGAAGAACAACAACAACAACAGCAAAATGAAAAAAAACAAGACAACACAATATATCTGCATTTCTTGCAGGGCTAAACAAGAATTGAACCTGTAAAGTTGAGGAAAATGTAGCCATAACCACGGACTGGCCAACCAAGTTAATCCAGCGGATGACACAAGAAATGAAAAGGCTATGTCTGCAGGATTAATATAATGCCTTATTCCTGTACAGTAATGAAGCGGACGCGCCCTCAGTAGCTCATTCACTGACATGCGGAATGTTTTCCCCAATAAACGCGCTGTCCCTTCTATTTCTGTTAGAGAACAGGGGAACAACATTTTGGTCCGCACCCTAAAAAATACCCATTTTACAAATCAGTAAGTAGAGTTACACAGCGGTAGCAAAACAGTTTAATTAATAATAATAATAATAATATAAAAGAAGTAAGGCCTCCAATGACATCATGGAAGGCTTTTTAACCACTGAGCCTTAAATTCTATAAAATATCGTATTACGCATAGAAAGATGTAAAGCTGTGCGTGGGCATATTTTAAAAGGTCTTGAAGTTCGCTTTATTTTTAATACTGTCTTTGACTTTCAGCTACAGCTGAGCTGGACAAAAGAAAGTGTTCTGACATTTTGAGCCGGGGAAAAAAAGCACATTTTCTTCGAGTAGAATTAAAAATATGACAGGAAATTTCGTTCTGCGCGTCAAGTGACACATTTGTGATGGTAACTCAACTTTAAAATCACATCTGTATATCCCCCGAGTCAGCGGACCAACCAGTAATATTAATACTAATTAATGTATTTACATACATAACGCGTTTCCACTTCGGGGGTCTCAGGTACCTCAACCTTTTTTACATCCCCCACAAAGCACAGGTTTTGTTTTACAATTGTCAAAGACAGGACTCTTATGCTTAGAGTGTAAACAGGTGGGGTGCAACGGTTGGCAAAATAACTAAAGAAGAAGATAAAAATTCTGAAGATTATGGTGATGAGTATTATCTGATAAGGAAAGACCTGAAAATGTCAAATCCTACTTAATATGGCTTCATGTGGTTGCAATCCAGCTTAGATGAAGGAAACGATGGGCACTAAGTTTAAAAAATGAAGACATGAGTATAAGCCGTAGAAATAAAAAAAAAATCTGAAAAAAGAAAACGGAAGTAAAGAAAAGAGAAAATGTGAGAAGATTTGCACGTCTGTAGAATCCTAATCTGGTAAAATGTAAAAATTATACGCTAATCTCGCCCACGATTTTCTGCAGCCTATTTTTTTTCTCTACTAATTTCCTGGGTAAATGTCCTCACATAGCAGCCCATTAACTGGCGCTTCACAGCCGCGCCCTCATATTTTTTTCGTCAATCCACTCCTCACAAATTTCCATGTTTGATTTGGAACGAGCGGAATGTGACAAATCTTTCTGAGTTAAGAGTATGGGAGCTTCTTCACCAGAAGGTCTTCCTCCATTTCCTCCTAGACAGCTTGAGCACAGAGGCAGAAAGGGACTGGGAGAGAGATGGGAGGAAGGAAGGAAGGAGGAAGAGAGAGGGAGAGAGAGAGAGATGAAAGAAGGGAGGGAGGGCGAGGGGGGAGAGAGAGAGAGAGGGAGGAAAGTAGGCAGAGAGGAAGAGGGAGGAAGAGAGAGAGAGGGAGAGAGAGAGGAACAGAGAGTGGGAAAGAGAGGGGAAGGACAGTAGAGACACAAGAGAAGGAGAGAGGAGGTGGGGAGGAAGGTAGGGAGAGAGCGAGAGTGTTAGGAGGAGAGAGAGAGAAAGGGATGAAGGAAGAAAAAGCGAAAGAAAGGGCGGCAATGTTGGACACAAGGAGAATGGGGGGGGGGGGGAATAGAGAGAGAAAGAAAGAGATTGAGAGAGAGAGAGAGAGAGAATACTATTCACATCATCATTTCTACATCACCATGGCTGAATAGCTCTGAGATCATAATAATCCAAAACTACAGCTATTGCATTAATGAGACGGAGACACATGTGGTAGATTCTCCACGGGCAGACTGGCGCTGGTGTGGTAAGACAGAATTATTAATATTATTCAATGGGTGCTGACTTGCTATTTGTAAATATCCCATGAAGTCGTACAAGATAATTTAAGAAAAATATCTGTTTGGGCATGTCGGTGTGACATTTCGTACGTGCCAACAGGCTAATCATAAGCAGTCTTAGTCTTATTCCCGCCTGCAGTTTTTTTTTTAAATACAAAATTTAACAATGAAATGTGATCAAGTAAACCGTTCATTTCGTGACTGTCAAGAAAGAGAAACAAAGGCGGGGGCATAAGGTTGTTGAGCCTTCAGCCTGCAACTTTTTTCTGCTTCCCCATTCTTAGCGTAACACTGACAAGCATTTGCTTTTCTCAATGGATTAAAGACATTCACTGTTCTTCTTTGTTTTACCTGGTGATGAAGAGTTTTGAGTTTGGATTTAACGCTTAACCGCCCATCGGCACGATAACAACCACTCTGCGCCTTTCATTTATTTTCGTTGGGGGGGGGGGGGTTAGCAGCTTGATTTTCAGAGCTTGATCAATTAAAATGTCACAAGTAAAATTTAAAAAATATGTAACAGGGAAAAATGCCCGCAAACAATTTTTGTTTTATGTGCAAAGCTCTAAAAAAAAAATGTGTTTTGTAGTAACCCTCTAACGCCCAGACTTAAAGGCTTGGAAAGCCTTCCTATTTTAAACCAGTCAAATAAAATGAAAAAATATGAAAACAAAACAAACACTTCACTACTGACAAATACTCCCCCCCCCCCCCCCCACTCCCTTCCCAAAAAAAGTAGGTTATGTTACGTGTTGGAAGTATGGTACACTGGGCGCTAGAGGGTTAATCTAAAGTGAATTTTGCGACAAGAATGTAATGTTGGAAATGGTGTTTCTCCAGGCGAGGCACACGCTCCACCGTTGGTGCGGGCGTGGCAATAATTTGTTGGGGCATGGACCGACGGGATTTTTCATAGAAATCTTCATTTCATAGTGTGTATTTTAACGTAAGTGTATAGCTCTAGACTGTTGTTTGTTTATGTCGTGTTCGTGGTTTCCTTGGTTAGCTTCCATTAACTCATTCACTACTGTAAGCCGAATATTTGGATCGAGGGCGTTCGCCTCGCCACTGAAAGCCGAATATTCAGCTTGAGTGGACACCAATTTTCTAGCACTAATATCTAGTCCAACTTCTCAATATATTTAATTCTATCCGTTTCATTCATTTTCCTTGATTTCGATGTATAATATTATGTTAGGTCCTGTGTTCAAACTGAGTAAAAGAAAAAACATATGTGAACCACCCCTACGTTTCAAACTGGATAGTGTTGCGAGTTCCCGTCCACACCCAGAAAAATTACCGCAAGGAATGAGTTGAAACTTCGAACTTAACCGTTTTGTATTGTACTGTATACTAACTTTGTCAGATGATGGTGCACATTTTTCTGGGAACTGACATGGGGTGTGGGACAAAAAAGATAGGGAAACACTGAGTTAAGACATCACGTGTTTTTTTTTTTCCAAGCGGTAGGAAGCCAAACCAAAAGTTCTGAAGCACACACAAAAAAAGCGACTATTGACCTTAAATCAGAGTCACAATGGTCTTAGCACATGACACCTGCAGGGCTCGGAGGGAAGGATCCTTCTGAAAACACAAATAAACCAATGGGGAATGCTGGAATTAGAGGGAGGTCTGGGCAAGGAATGGGCAGAATTTAATTATGTTGGGACCTGGACTGTCTGAACTTCGGGGTTGGAGCAGAGGGAAGAGGGGAGGTGAAAGAGTCTCCCACATGACAGGAATGGCGATAGTGGGGTTTCTAGACGCTCCTGCTTTCTGTACAAACCATGGGAAAGACAAAGTTAACAAAGAAAGAAAATTAATGGAAGAGATAAGTATGTTCTGCAAAAAATCTATGTTCTTTAAAATCCAAGTTATTTACATAACAACAAAGACCCATTCACTGTGAATTATTGAAGGATTTCCGTCTTTAACTTACCAAGAAAAGACCTCTGCACGGACAACCTAGACAGACAGACAGACAGACAGACAGATATCGGGTGGGTAATCTACGGTCCTGGGTTTCTCAACGGCTGTGAAAAGGTTAAGAATGATGGGGAGAGTTTAGTGCGGAAGACAGACGCCTAACCTCGCTCCTTCCCCCAAAGACAAGAGGGAAGGAAGGAATGGGAAGACTCAATTAACGCATCCTGTCTCACGATGGCCGCCGGAGCAGACTCAATTAGCTGGCCCCAAGCCTGAAAAGTGTAGAGGGAAATGGACGAAATTAGTGAGATCTATTCTTCTGGACTCACCCGGGAATATTGCCCAAATAAGTAAACACTCAACAATACCAGTTTTCGCTGTTTTTCCAGCAGTCTGTCCAATCTTCGGTATAAATGCTCCTTTTTTTTCCACGATGGTATTCCTTCACTTGTTCCTAGAGCGTTTTCTCTCACTTTTTCTCTCATATTTACAATTAATTCGTTCAGCTGATTTGCGTGAGTATTTATCTAGTTACGCAGTTCGTGCTTGTGTAGGAGCTTCCGTGACACATAATTTTTGAGGGGAATGGGACGTGCTGAACCATCAGGGTGTCGAAGCATTGCTCGTTGGCAGGCAAGCAAGGGCAGATAGTTATAGTCATGGTGTTGAAACTGGAAGTTAGAATATCAGGCCCTCATGCGGGCACACTGATATACAGACAATCTATTAGAAAGAGGTGGCATTATGGCTGGATAAAAATTAGATATGGACGACAGACAGACGCAGAGGTGGAAGAGTCAGATTGATCCACAGATTAAAAGACAGACGGACAGCCAACCAGCCAGCCAAAGTACAGATAAATAAAGAGATAGGTAGATAGAGAGAGACAGGAAGACCTACATAGATAGACAGACAAGTAAACAAAGAACTCGACAGACAGGCAGGCAGGCGAACACACGGTACGGACAGACAGACACATAGATAGATAGATAGACAGACAGACAGACAGACAGACAGACAGACAGACAGACAGACAGACAGACAGACAGACAGACAGACAGATAGATAGCGTCAGGGGACCCCCATTTCTAGTACATACCATCCCTAAAGTGCTCTACTCCATATAAACAAACCTGTTCAAATTGTATTTATTTCCCCAGGCATTCTCTACTCCAACAGTATCAAAATAGTGCCGACTGTATTATAAATTAAATTTTGTTTTCGTCGGTTGTCCTAGGTTAATCGAACCAAATGATCTATTTTGGCTCCAGGCCAATGGGACATACACCGGTGATGAAATTGACAAGCAAATTGCTATCGTTATTTCAACTGGTCCTTGATCTTTCATTTAGTTTTCCCAAGGGCGATAGTGTAATATATTCCTGTAGGAAATAAATTGCGCATACTTTAATAGATCCCAAAAAATACAACCCGAATAATTTGATAATTTAGTGCTGTGTTTTATTGGGTCTCATTTCATGGTGGAATATCAATCAACATCCTGAATAATTCTCCATTGTACGAGCGTATTCACTCATTCCTTTTCATGTGACTGGGTTCTGTAATCCGACAGTGCTTTAAGTGCGTTACGAAGAAATTGGTTAGTGCACGAAGTTGACCAGTATGTAAACAGTTTTGGGATTTATTTATTCTTATACACACGCATTTATGAAATCTCTATGGACATGCCAAACTAACACACAAAGTAGATTTATTATCGTTTATACAATTATTATCTGTATAGCGTAACTCTTCGGATAATGGACCGTAACAAAGTAGTGTTACATTACTAAGTTACGTCGGTGTCCCAGAGGACAAGCTGGGCGAAGAATTGTCTATTTTTCAATTATAAACGTTTTGCATTATGCCCGGCATAGCCAACTGTAAATTAATGTAAGCCTTTGAGACAAAGTAGTCTACGTGTTTATAAATAAGTAACACCAATTTAAATTTCTTTAAGAAAAACCACAACAACAACAACAACAACAACAACAAGACATATAACAATTTTAAATGCCAAGAAATTGAAAAGAATGGTAAAATGTACATGTAAATGCTCCCATAGTCAAGGAATTTTGAAAGATATCAAGAGAAGAAGGAAAATAAACTGAGCAAGTATTAACAAGTCTAAATTGATAATTATTTAATTCAACAAATAAATAACAAACAGCCGGTCACGAGATCTTCAGTGATTATATCATACTTCTATTGACAATTACGTTTAATTAGCGAATAATCTGTTTAATTGACCTTTTAATTTCTCCTGAGCTGGTTTTCAACGGCTAAGATGACACGTCCAATTAACAATTCCGGATTTTCTTCACTGCCAAAGCATTTCCGGCACTGGGTCCAAAAATAACGCAAATGATGGGTATAATAACAGTGACAAAGATAATGATGCTAATTAAATCGAAAAGATGATTACGGCAGAAACCTGCATATATCTATGGGCACTCCTAAATTTCTTGTAATTCGTACACTGGATATAGTTTCTTTTGGCCGCGGTGACGGTCTCACCTACCCTGACGCTCTGCGTTTCAATTATGACAAAACCGAGCTAAAGGTGAACTTTTTATACCTCTTTAAAAGATCAATTCAAAATATTTTCTAAGCCGATTTCAAGTAAAATATTTTAAGTGAATTCAGAAAATGGCTAATCTTTCAAGCAAACTTCACTTACCATAGCAAACTGTTCCCCATTTCCCATTTGGGGGGGGGGGGGGGGAGTGTCTCGGGAATTTGGTATTTCACCTTTAGCCCGATTTCCTCAGATCCACTCACATATATCACAGGGTTAGGATCAGGATTCGATTATGATGAGTTAGATTTCGGTAACAAAACATAGAACACTTTGTTATGCTTAGTCATTCAATAAACGCTTTACTGTTGGTCTCCAAGTCTTGATCCTGGCCACAATAACTCTTTCAGATTATTTTGGTTACCCGGCCAGAACAAAGTTTTAGGATTATGTCACTCACACCGGCCAAAATAACATTTCACGATCTTGATTCTTGTTTGTTCCAACGCCACTTTTTGCACAGCTGACAAAATTGACATGAAGCGTTTGCGTATGACGAGGATTTAGAATAAATCGGAACTGGGAAACAGCTTGATAAGTGCCACAATGCAGCTTAAACAAGTGTCAAAGTGTGCATTTGTTATACCTCCTCTACGTACTAAATGTCTCCAGTTTTTCGGAAAGTGGAGATAAAACAAATGGCAGAAAGGTTGTGATTTTCCTAACTATTACCATTCCCTTGAATGGCCAAGTATATCTGCACCTACAGGGTAGGGAATACATGGCTTTCTCCACATAAGCTTTCACAGAACTTGAAGCATTTCGGGTAAAACGACTACATTACTAAGATCGGGCATTCCAGCATTGTAAATTCACAGAGCACAAAGTTAAAAGAAAATAGCTATGATCATGAGAGTTGCGAGCCCTCCTCTTAGGCCAGGCGGGCCCGAGTGATGTTTTAGTTACTCAAGCCGGAGAAACTGTTTAGCTATCGGTAATTAAAGTACTCTCCACTTTGCAGATTAAAATAAAAAAATCACTGGTGTGTACATCAAACTGGGGGGCCGTGTATTCTATGCCTGTTTAGTTACTCGTTACTCAGTCCGACAAACTGTTTAATTACGGGTAATTAAAGTTACTTTTCACTACTATGCAGATTATATAAAAAAATCACCCGTACGCGCTTCCAACAGAAGGTCCGTTTGCTCTATTCCGGTAACTAAATCATTCTCAGACTGGGCAACTAAAATACACAAACAAAACAAAAATTCATGGCCAGAAAAATGACAGAAGTTCTCCCCATCGAGCCCCCAACCGGCAGCCAGCGAAATGGTGCCAGAACGGAGACGAAAAAGGAATATTAAGATCATTTTTCCATATTTTTTGTCTCTGAGAATAATCGTGTTTTGTAAAAAAGATATTTGGATCACGTCCAACCGGTTGTTTCCGTAACATTCCTACCCTTATTTCCCCCTCTTGTAGCTCCCGTGTTTAATCATCCACGTTTTTCACAAATGATTAATTTCGTCACAAGAAGAACAATGTTCCCCCCGGGGTCAATTCAGGAAAGTTGGACACCCAGCAGTGTGGAAGAACTCTGTCGCGATTTTATTCGAGCGTGAAATTTAAATTGTCCCATTAAAATTGCTTCAATCCCCAAAGCAATACGCAGGATCAGCTTCGTTTGAGTTCATGTTTGTCTGTCGATAGATACGAAACAAACAAAGGCATTTACTGGTTTAAAAGTAATTACCAAAATAAAAAAAAATGCACACAGAATTAAATCCTGTAACTTCATGTTTTAAGATTCGGTGCCCACGGGCAGATTAGGATCGGGCAACTTTTCTCTATGGTGACGTCAATACAATGAGTGTGGATGAGACATCGCCCATCGGCTGACTAAGGGGGGGGGGTATGATACTAAGCCCGGAACAGCACAGTGAGTTGGTTGGGTGTACATTTTGCCGATGGCAGCAACTGGCTGTGACGTTCCGGGCTTAGCATGGTGTCCCCCTAATTGGATATCACTAAACTGCAATGTCCTGATGACACCATTCAACTAATTGGCCGATCAAACTTGGCTAGTGCGCGCTGGGCATTATCTGTGCGCCCCTGGGCTTAATGTCCAGATTAGTAATTAAATGCATCGTCCTCTCGCAAGTTTAAGCGTAGTCAAATGTAACTAAAAATCAAAAACGTTGTATTCTAATATTTAGCTTTGTGCATTATCCCTTTCTTCGATGTGAGCAATTGTGTCTTTACCCTACTACGTAAGCAAGGTTATGTTTGAAAGTGGTCCGGTAGAATGTTTAGGTCTTGATTTCAGGAGGTTCGCTGCCCTTACCATTTACACCTCACGTTTCTTGTTTCTTAGTTTTCTTGTACTTGTTTCTGTGTGTTTTTGTGGTAGGGATTCGTTTTTTTTAGAATTTTGCCCGGGCAGCGGCCTTGCTCGGCCTGCTCTTTTCGACTTTTGACTGCCAAGGTATCTTAATCGTGCGCAACGTGCACACGGGCCCTCTGAGTTTTTGGTCCTTATCGGAGAAGACAAGGTTCTTGATCCTACCTACCGTAGGGTCAGGGACAGGACTTTTTTCCGCCGACAAAAAATCCTACATGCCTGCACCGATGGGGGATCGAACCCGGTATCTTTGGTATGAGAGACGAGCACTTTGCCTCTACACGACACCATCGCTCCAGTGGTCCGATAGATCAGAGGTTCCAAGGCTTTATTGCTTCATGTCCCCTTTGCAACATTCTGATCACAAGTAGAGACCCTCCCAAAACAAGAACAGCCACAAAAATAATAACTGTTTAATTGCTCCCTCCTCTCTCTCTCTCACAAATCCATACATACATGAAACATACATACATGCACAGGGAAAGAGAGAAATATTATACAAACACATACACAGAGAGGAGACCGTGAGAGGGGAGGGAGAGGCAGCGACTTAGAGAGAGAGAGAGAGAGAGAGAGAAGAGAGGGAAAGAAATTGAATGAAACTAGGGGGGGGGGAGAAAAGAGAGAGAAAGAAAAGAAGGAGAGACAGGAAGGACAGCGCGGGGGGTGGGGGGAGGGGGAAGAAAGTGGAAGAGTGAGATAAAGAGAGAGAGAAAGACAGACAGGCGCAGGCAGACAAACAGACATGCAAATAGGCAGACAGATAGACAGAGACAGAGACCAAAGTTATTAATCTATTATTATCATTATCTTGTCGGTTAGCCCCCCCCCTCCTCCTCCTCCCCCCACCCCCGACCCCAACTCTCACCCCACCCATGCACACCACAAAGAAAGAATGTCTTTGTGACACCCATGCCGAAACTCCCTGTCACAGATGAAAACCACATCTACAAACAGTAGCTCCCCCTACCTCCCACCCCACCCGAGGCCTCTCCCCCACTGCAGCGGCCGCCCTAACGATTTGCTGAAAGAAAACTGAAGCTAGCAATTACGCTCGGCAGCGACCACTTCCTCCCTTCAATTAGGGAAAAGCTAAAATAAAGTCACAGCAAATCAGATGAAATCATGCAAATGTGAAATTGAGGACAGTGCGATCCGACCTTTATTTACTCACGAGGATTGACTGCCTGCGTAATTGCGCTCTCTGTTTTCGGTCCAGAGTGTGAGCAGAGGGCCTTGGCTGAGCTCGTAACTTCGTTACTGTGTGAATGTTTTTGCTTAAAGATATGGGGCAAGAAGAGAAACGGATTTACGTATTTTTGTTTTTAAGGTGTTGAGTGAAGCCAATGTTACAAATTGCCAGTTGTACACATACGCAGGAAAATAGGGCAGAATACGTGTACATCCGTTCTAAACTGGTTCTGACACAATATTATGGAATCTATTGCTTTAAGTACGTACGCTCCCCAAGCGTTTTACGCTAGGGGCGAGTACGTATACGTACCTGTCCCTAACCCCGTCCTTATTCTCAATCCTAAATCTTATCAAATCCCCAACCCTGTCCCCTACCCTGTCAACCACAAAACAGGAGGTAAACAAAACACAAATCTGGAAGAATAATTAGTTAAGGCTGTTGTTAGGAACATTTCGGGAGGAGCTCTCTTGCTCTGGAGTCACAGAAGGCTTTAAAATACGTACCCCTTGCGCAAAAACTTGGGGGCCAACGTACATGTAACAACATTCACACAAAAGAGCCTGTGCGCACATTTGCTAAAACTCTCACCCACTTTGCTTGCCCTTCCTTTTTTTTCCTTTATTGTTGTCTTTTTTAAATTGCTGAGGTGGTAGGAGTGAAATAGGATGGGGGAGGGGGGGGGGGCGGGGCCAATGTTAAACTGGTTATAGAGGGAGAAGCGTAATAGCTTAGAAGAGGGTGTCGGACGCAGAACTTCGATTTACAGCACAGAGTGATTAAAATGTTAATATCAGGCTAGTAGGGCACTGTTTTGCGTCGGTTTTGACGCAGACTGGCGTCTCCTCAGGAAGCACTAGCGAGATAGACAGACGGACATACTTGTTTCACTGTCACTAGTGCACCAGGCCCCCGCTTAACTCCATAGACCACATCTCATTCCATAGGCAACATTTCAGACTAAAACCGAGGCAAAACTGACTTGACACAGTGCTCTGTTAACCTCATATTCACAATGAATCAAAACCAACCGATTTGACCATGCAAATTAAAGATAAGATTACAAAAATAAAAGAAAATCCTTCCAGTATTGGAGCACGCCGCCTCTCTACTTGACTAACAAAAGCCGTTAACTGTTTAACATCAAAAAGGTATACTTATCTTATAGTAATCATTAATGTTCTCCCTCAAAATAGAAGGAGAAAAAGAACAGGAAGAAGAAGAAGAAGAAACCCCAACTTCAGATAAAACAAAACGGCTCCTGAGTTTTGCCGAAAACACTCCCAAAGTCCCAAGAGTAGGTCTGGATAAATTGTGTCTCTTGGTTCATTTTGGCAACAATATAATAGTGCATTGTACGCAATGTTGACAGTTTCTACGCCACGCACTCATAAAATATATAATCATTTTCATTAATATGGAACGACGAAACGCATTCTTAGTACAGGACGCAAGGCATTCATATTTCTTCTGGTTTTCTCGCATCATCCAAAACAAGTCGCTGCTTTTTTCTTCAAATGTCGCAGTACTCTCTTTTTACATAGCACTGGTGCAAGATCCCGGCGCAAAAAGACATATTTCCATTACATCAGTGTATGAATATTTATTGTATGGAGATTATGCTTTATAGTACAAACCGACAGACAAGGCCTTTTCCATTATTTAGTGTCTGCTGAGCGTAGGTTTTCATTCACATCTTCTGGTGTCGTTCAGTTTTTAAATGATGCACCTTTACCATAATCACTGACTCCTTAGCGGGCTGTTCCGGTAACTCAACATGGCTGGATGAATAAGCCACGAGGATTTCATGAAAACTGCAGGTGTTTCGTAAATTTTCTTTCTTTATTAAAGCGTGTAAAGGCACGTCTTTTTGTACTGTCTTTACGTGGACAGCTGTACTTATGTGAACTGCAGTTAATCCTGATACTATCAAGAAGCAGTTACTGTACCCCGCCAAGAGTGCTAAAACTGCAAGTCTTCATTTTACAAATTTAGTACTTTGACACTTGTCATTTCAGAAACCCCAATAAAATAAACATTTCCAGAGGCTGATTTAATTGGCTATGGCAGCTCAGGGATGAACAAAGCTGCCAGTTGCTCTGTGACAGTACTAGAGTTCAAGTCTGCATTATAATGATTACTTCCTTCTACAATTCATTGTGATCTGACAATTAGCAAAATAAATGTTACTTTCAAATATGGCCTTAAGATATCGAAGAAAGAACAAAAAACGCGCGTTTTCATATTCCAATGAAATAAACGGAAACTGTTGAAGAAAACAACATTTCTAGTGCTAACTGCTCAATTGAAGAGATCACATGTGTCTGCACATTAAAATACGCCATTTTCTGTAAAACAATCATTTCGCACGGTGGGATTACTTGCATCTATGAACCTTGCACAGATCCGCTATAATTATATAGTTTTCAATACATGGTCTGTATGTACTTTGATTTGTTTGTATGTGGATTTTTGTTTGCAACTGTAAGCCTATTTTGAGTGGACAATTAGTTGGATGGTGACGTCACCACACTGACTTTCAGTGAGATCCAGCCACAAAATAGGGAACTGCCAGAGGAGACAAAAATCCACTTTTCGTGACGACAAGAAGTACGCATGCACACCGCCATTTTGGATGAAATGCAACTTCACTTGACTTGATCGGCGGTAAACAATACCCGTTTGTACATTTCCATGGGGAGTAAGAGCTTACAAACGGCTCTAAATAGTTTCAAGCAACCCAAAAATATGAATAAACACAGTAAACAGATGCACATACTGTCTTTGGTGAAGACGGTCTCTTTTCAATTCTTCTTACCGCCGTGACCCAGTTTCGAGATCTGGTAGAAATGAGATCTCTATCTAAATACATACTCTCTGATGATACATTGAACATCTTTGCGCGCGTGTCCAGTTATGCACAATTGATCTCATCCCATATGGCGCAGGGTAGTCAAAAGTGATGACGTATTCCTGCCTTGTGTCACTTCTGGTAGTATCTACTCTATGGATCCAACCAACTAGCCAGTGCGGGAGGTCCCATTGAAACGAAAGGTCGTGATGTCACCATCAAACTGCGGTTGGCCGATCATAATCGCTTAGTGCGCGCCTGGATTATTAATGAAGGTACTTTTTTTTTTTCATTCTCTTTACTGTATCACCACCTTTTGGTGTAATCTTTCTTCCCCCGGCACCATTTTCATGTCCCAAAGACAGTTAGGCCAAACAACAACAACAACAACAGCAAAAACAAAAGGCCAAACTTACCGATCCCGACAAAAGATAATGGTAATTATCTCTGTTCATTCCCACGTCTACGATCTGACAATAGAAAACGGAAGAAATGTGGAAGTAAAATGCGGGGAAGATACACAATAGTTGTTATTCTTCTATAACAAAAAAAAAAAAAAAAACTGTATGCACAGCAAATTTCAATTAACATGTATTCCCCTTCCATCTTTGTGCTGAAGTTTACACTCACATACATCGATAGGGGAGATTTAATGTACAACAAACTGGTCAATATTTAATTAGTAGGCAGAGCCCAATTGACTGTTTAAATAATGGGAAGATAGTTTGGAATGGGGAGGCGGATGGGGGGGGGGGGGGTCTTGACGATAGCACTATTATGTACTATCTCAAATGCGCCCTTTTCATGTGGGATGTGGGAAGTTTCAGGAAATTAAACTTTACTGTTATAACTCCATCGAATGACAAGAACAATAATAACAACAAGAATGATATAATCTTCAAGTGGCCAATTTTTTACTGTGAAATTATCAATGATAAACGACATATCTTGTCTGTTTCTGGTAAATAAAACCATAAACGTTAAACCCCATGTAGATTAAAAAACAGATTTGGCCACCATGACATTCTGAAATTAATAATCTGTAAGTTGTCAGCCGAGTTTAGGTCAACAACAACAACAACAATATTTAAACGCTGGTGCCAAGTCACCAGCAATGCTGTATGCGCGAGGATAGCAAAAGGCCACAAGAGGATTGCTATGTGTATCTATCTTATCTCATTCTAACCCACCATACTTTTACTCCATCAAAGGTCTAAAAAGAATTAGGATACTATTCCTCTTCACACATTATATTCCCCTTATTAATAAACGTTTGCCAATCTGAAAAAAAAACACCCTCGATCCACACTCTTCTCCCCTCTCTCCTGTTTATTACCCCCTCCCAAAACCATCTAGGTCCGCCTTTACATCCCGTGAGATTCGGCGGTCCAGGGAAATGGATATATCCCCAAGAGATCCAGACCTCTGACATGACGTACTTGGACTCAGTACAGTAGTTGTATACCCATTATCGAACTGGTGAGGGCGGAAACTTATGTCTTCTAATCAAATGGCACCTCAGGGACTGGTATCGAGTCGATTATTCGGATGTCTTGTCGCTTTGAGCATAGTATGTCCTGCGTTAGTAGACCTTTCACCAGGGGATTATTTCACTGTGGTATTTATAGCGGTATTTATACAGTTGTGTTTATGGCGAGCATTAAACCTATCTTAAACAGGCGCTAGCATAGTCTCGAAATGTTCTTTTGCAAGCTTTTAACCCGAGCAGATAAATATTATACTAGATGCAACGAGGGTGTTCAAAACTGAGGGCAGAGCAGCGCAGAGCAGTACGAAATCAGCTGCACTCTATAACTACTCATCGTGCTCGACCTTGAGAGGATGTTTAGGCCCACTCATCCAGTGACAACGTTCTAGTGCAGATACTTCAGGGTGCATCTTCTCGGGTGCTCTGCTCTATTCTGTTTTACCACAGTCTGGACACACAAGCGTTCTGCTCTGCTGGCAGTCTGTAGACAACGGCGTCCTAATACTGAGGTAAATTTACCCCACCCCCCCCTCCCCCCCCCCCCCCCCCAGAAAATGAATTCTTTGAGAAAGAATGCTTACCAATATCAATATAGTAAAAAGTGGAACAAATTTAATGACAATTTTAATAGAAACACCGATTCAAAACAGCAGGGGGACAAACTGCAGCATCATAAAAATAATATTCGAATCTGTTAGAATGAAAACAATTCAGATTTTTAATAATGCAGCATTCCTGCGGGGAGAAAATGTGGGCAGAGTCGGAGAGAAAAGCTTTAAATAGAAAATACGGCTACTATTTATTATCCTCAGGCTGCTGTCGAGAAATGGCGATAACATACGGCTTGGGGTCTTAGCGTCCTAGCGCATCATTTCACTTGTTTAGGAGTGCATCAGAACAGACTGGAAGCCATCAGCAAATATTTTCTAGGGCCACTTGTTTATAGTGGTCGTCTAGACAAGAGATTTCATGCTGAGGACGTAGGAACCTGCTTCCAGAGAGCCCATTCAGTACAAACAGTGATGGCAGTTGTTGATTTATAATACAATCGTAACAACAAAAACAACAACAACAACAAAACTGGGATGTAGATGCCAAGGGCAGTGATCCCCCTAAAACAAAGGCCCCAATCAACAACAAAAAGGCTTACTTGATTTAGCACCGCTTGGTATGCTTCTACAGTGGAAAGGTTGAGAATGATCCTCTTGATGCCTGACCGTGTGGAGAATCTGTCCAGGTGCCGTAGAAAGTCATGAGCCGATGTAATATTCCGAATACGCCTAGCGTCCACGATAACGTCCAATGTAGGATATCGGAATTCGTCATGAAGGCGTTGTAGCTCCCACAGACCTGGTAGGGAGAGATCCGAGAGAATAGGAAGTTTAATATTGCTTGAAATGGAGACAAGTCAGTTAATAGGAACTATGGAAGATGACATGAAATGGAGATGAGCTATTATGGTAACACAACGGTAGAACAATTAACCGAATTATATAAGATAACGTGAAAGACATAAGGAAACAAACAAGCAAAGAAACAAACAACTCATCAGCTTTGATACGAAACGGTAGGTTAAAAACAAAACCAGTGGGAAGACACATAGCAATGGATCGAAGGAAAATAAAGAATCGGTATCATGTAGCGGTAGTTTGGAAAAAGTTATAGAATGATTTTTTTATGAGATAGCATGCTGTAGATCTAGATGTTCCGCTTTAGACTAAAATGTAACAGCCAGGTGTCCCAGCCATGCGCTTACAAAACCGAAAAAAACTTTTTCGATTACGGCAATTATTTCAGGAGCTGATTTGGCTATATCATGCCGTTAACTTCAGTGAACCTGTCAATGCCCACCAAGTACTGCATTATAACACAAGGGGCTACGCCTGTTGACATGTCATGTAAGGTATATTTACGGAACATAATTTGCAAATTGCACATAACCTTCAAGAAAGTGACCACAATGCTGTAGTTTTATTACTACTTTGTTGCTCCGCTACGGCGCGTATCCCGAGAGCTGCAATAAGCCGCAAACAATTTGATGTTAAATCATGGCGTATGAAAATAGAAACGGCGGTTTTGCATGCTGCAGTGCCATCACTCCAGATACACGATGTTTTTATGTGATGCACAGTCGGTACAACAAATGAACTTTCGGAACATTTCGGAACAACTCTACTGCAGAGCTTGCACTGGCTACCGGTAGAAAACGAACAGTGTATAAGCTGGCTATCCTGTGTCACAAATGTATGTACAAAAAAAACCCCACCAACTTATTTAACTGATCTTTTGTCTCCCTATGTACCATCACGACATCTTAGATCATCTGCAGACACTAAAAAGTTTAAAATTCCTAAGATGTCCCTTAAGACCATGGGTGAAAAATCTTTTTCTTATCAAGGGCCTCAGAGTTGGAATTCACTGCCTGTGTCTTTGAGAGAGACTGAAACTTTTATGACTTTTAAACATCAACTGAAGACTCATCTTTTCACACTCTGAATGTCCATCAAGCCTGTGTTTTCCTGAATATACCTGTACATATTGTGTGTAATTTACATGATATCAATGTTGTAAAGCGCTTACAGCCTGGTTGCTAACGGGATGAGGCGCTATTATAGTATGCTATGTATTATGATTACATGTCACCGGTTCCCATAGTGTCCTTCTGTCGGCCTCATACGTGCAGCATTGGTGATAACTGATGGCACTTTCTATTTAGAGTAACCGTCAATATTCAAGGTTGTACTCGCCTGTCAGTCTGCTTTGCATAATACATAATAATATTTATGACAATTTTTGTTTACATAATAAACTTCTGTTCTGCCCCCCCCCCCCCACACACACACCCTCGTGTCTCTCATACACTATGTTGTCTGGTGCTTTTAAGGTTTTCCTTTTTTTATGACAATAACTTGGTCCCTTTTTTTTCTTTTTATCGCAATGCTCGTTAGGAAAAGGACGGTTCCAGTATTTGTCTTGTCGAGTACTCAACCCCACTTTCATTGCCCGTGCATGCCTTTCATCAGTTTCTGTATAAGCAGGCCTATTTTCTAATAGTTTTCGCTAATGATACTTTTGTGCCTGGTCAATAAATTTTCTTCCTCCACTTTTAAGCCTACAAGCCGCCCAATGTCGAGAATGCAGGATGCAGGATGCAGTCTGTTCTGTAAATGTCAAGTGTTTAAATCTCAAACGAACCCAAACAGACAGTCTGTGCTGTACGCTTTTTGGGGAACATTTTCGTTCTTTATTACCACTGCAAAATTTTTCATTAATGTCTCTGTAATGTCCTAATTCATCTTCATCTGCTTCCACCCAGATAATTGCGGTGGAGATGAAATAAAACGGACATTATTTTGTTTACAGACAAATATAGCCGCGTGCAGGACCCATTAATTTCAGTGGAGTCACCGGCCTTGATCATGCCATATCGTATTTGCATCGTTAATATAGTTGATGTGAAAACAAAAATAATTCCCTCTTTATCACGGACTATCAGTTTTAGCTGAGGGTCCCCAAATAAGCTATGCGCACGATGGCCTTTGAGATAAGGTGTCCGCTTTTTCAATTTACAGTTTCTATGGCATATTATTCCGGAAATCGAGCCCCAGACTCATTTGGGGCAAACTGCAGCATTTGATCTGTAAAGAAGGTTTATCCAGGTATACGTAGATTAAAGTCTCAACTTGTGTCCCCTATGTGTATGTTAGAAGATCTGAAAGACGATGACGCGGCTGTTTCCCTCTGTAAATACAGTATCTGGCTGTATGGTAACATTAATTTTTCGTTACCACAACGTGCGGACGCATGTTAGGTCTGGCAACATTAATTTTATGACTTATGATAGAGGGTGCCAAAAAGTATGTGTAAATAAAACCGCTAAAAGAAAGAGACATGCAATCTTAAAGCCATTACTAGTCTCTGGCGAAACTTGAAGAACACATGAACATCCGTAACAGTGCTGCCAATGATGTATCCTATATTGAATTTTAAATAGGGCTATGGTAACATTTGTTACTGACCACTGAGCACAAGTAGGCGATGAAGGCGGATAACGAAAAAGAAAGGAAAATAGGGTCCACAATCATAATATTTTGGGCCTTCAGTCTTCACAATAGTGAGCCGTTAGCTCTGTTTAAAGCCGAACATTTCCGTCTCCCCATATCCCCCCTCCCCCCCCCCTCTCTATTCCACCCTGCATCACTAACCCATCCATTTCCCCACCCAGGATCTGAATGGTAGAACAATACACAAGAACGCTTTCAAAGACAATGGCCGCTTGGAACACCTTAATGCGTTTTCGTTTTGCTCAGTCACACCTCAGTTCAGGGCCCCGGTTCCATTTAGCGCCCACCCTTTGGAAAACCCAGGGTGTTTAAAATGTTAATATAAAGTGTAGTTTGTGATCTCAGAAAAAAGAAAATACTACTATTCACGATGTTTGATCTTGTGGGATTGGGAAATTTTATCTGCTGTAACTGAGGCTCCCTGAGGCCGCCAAGGCATTTACACCTACATGTACATGATACCTTAGTCTGAGCCGGTACGATAAAAGGCATTTGCTATCACGGCTGATGTTTGTGTGTGTGAGAGAGAGAGAGAGAAAGAGAGAGAAAAAGAGAGAGAGAGAAAGAGTGAGAGAGAGAGGCAGAGATATGGATGGGCAGAGAGACAGACACGCAGACAGACAGAGACAGACAGACAGACAGATGGATGGAGGGTGGTAGGACAGATGGGTGGATCGATAGACGTGGACAGACAGACAGACAGTCAGACAGACAGACAGATATTACAAAGCTAGCTAGACAAAGATAGATAGACAGACAGATAGATTGATAGAAAGATAGACAGGCAGACACACAGACATACAGACACACAGACACAGACATACAGACGCGGAGACACACAGACATACAGACATACAGACATACAGATAGATAGATAGATAGATAGATAGATAGATAGATAGATAGATAGATAGATAGACAGATAGACAGATAGACAGATAGATAGATAGATAGATAGATAGATAGATGGAAGACTATGGACCCAGACTCTGAGATATACAGCGGCAGGTTTGAAAAAAAAACAACAACAGAAATTTGGTATGGAATAATGGACTATCCCGTGTGCGGATTGATATGACCAGGCAAAATATATGCGATGAAAATATCGAACTTTTGAAGTATTCTTATAAAACAGAAAATAATTCACTGCTCAGTCCTGGGGGAACAGGAACTGGGATTGAATTACGAGAGAGAGAGAGAGAGGGGGGGGGGGAGAGAGAGGGGCAGAGAGGGAGGAGACAGAGAGAGAGAGAGAGAGAGAGAGAGAGAGAGAGAGAGAGAGAGAGAGAGAGAGAGAGAGAGAGAGAGAGAGAGAGAGACCCAAAACGGTGAGGTATGTTTTAAAAGCAAAATGATACAGAACTGTAAAACATACAGGTTATTATGAAAAACCTAAATAACACTCTCGAACATCCATCTTTTGAATCCTTGTCATTTAGAATTTAGAACTGTTGCTGCGCCCTGAGGGAAAACAAAATTGAGGATTAAACTAAATTATGAGTGCAGCGGCTCATGTTTATTCATAATATTATCTGTTATTATTTAACATCAATCACAACTGAAAAATAACAAAACACAGCACCGCTTTCAATGCATTTCTCACACGGCTTGAAAATACGTTTTCTCCTACATAAAGTTATTTTTCTATTCAGAAACGGAATAAAAAACAGATACCCGCGCTCTTCTCTCTCTCTCTCTCTCTCTCCCTCTTCCCCATACCCTCCCCCCCCCACACACACCCCGTCCCCCTTCCCCCACAAACACACACACATCTTCTTTATACTTCCTGGTTAAAGAGGTTGATTCAATTTGAAGTAACATTATTCAGATCACGATCTGTTGAGGCACGCTGGCGCTCCCTTTTGGTATAAAAAAGTAGTCTTAAAAAACAAAACTACCTTCCCTAGAGCGTGAGGATAATATTTGTAACCATTGCAGCTGTTTATCCACGAAAGGGAACACTGCTGTGGAGGCAAGACGAGTGCTCGATGTAGAGTCGTGTGTGATGTTCTAAGGCTAGCCGCGCACATGCCATTTTGTTGCCTTGCAGTCTGCCGCATCATCATCGTCATCATCATCACATTATGAAGGAAGTAAGGCCTCCAACGTAATCATGAAAGGCTTTTTAATCGCTGAGCCTTAAAATTTTACGAAAGACGTAGAGGTGTACGTGAGCATAATAGATTTTAAAAGATCTTGAAGTTCGCGAAATTTTTAATACTTTCGTTGATTTTGAGCCACAACTGATTTGATCAGAAGAAAGTGTTCCGACGTTTTCAGCCTCAAATAGAAAGACGCATTTTCTCCCAATTTTTTGAAATCTTGGTGAATAAAAGAAGAGGCGTGTTGAGTTGCAATTTGGATGTAACGACGAGCTGGCAATAACGGCCACTTTTACGCTTTTGTGTTTTTTTTCGTTTTAGTTTGGGTTAGTTTTCAGCTTTCAGATTCTTATAAATAAGATCAAATAAAAGTGAAACTGAAAATCTAAAGGGAAAACCACCCATACTTAGTGTAAAGTATGTCTGTATTATGAATTTTGTAAATAAAAATCTGTTCAATCAACTTGTAGATTTCGTTCTTCTTCAAAAACGAAAAGATGCGACTCGAGTCCACGTCAGAAGATACGCATACGTGCAGGGTATAGACACACTACCTTTTTGTTTCCTTTTGACATTCTAGACCAGGGGTCACCAAACTTTTTTCACAGAGGGCCGGATAACTGACAGACTTACAAGCACGGGCCGCATATTAAGCAATCTGTTCAATACTTGCAAGCCAAAAGAAAAACTCTAGAGGAATCTTGGTTTGAGGAAGTGTGAATGTCCATCCCGTAGCTTTAGATATCCCTGGTTTGATCAAACAAAACCAAGTACCATGGCGGGCCGGATGTCATGGTTTAAGTGCTATAATTGCCGTGCTGGGTCACGACTTGCAAGGAGTTGATTTTTCACGGTCTCGTTGATTATAACCAGCGTATTTTGTCCTTGAACTGTTCTCGTGAACAGTTTGTTTTTGAAACACTTTTTTCTTAGAGATGGAAAGAAAGTGGGGCGAGATAGAATAAATGGATAAGTTAGGAGTGACAGTGCAATTCTCGACCCCGTGATTTTGATGAACACTTAGAAGGGAAGAGAAGGGGTGAATAAGGATAGATAGTTTAAGACGCTTAGTCGCGTTCAGAAATTCGTACATAAAATGTAGAAAGCACGAGGGTTTGAAGATTTCAGTAATTGTTTTGACATTTTAAATTGACCTTGTCGGTTTTTAGTACAAGGCCGTGACCAACTCCCACGTAGAATATATTAATACTGCGAGATGAGCTCGCATGGATGCACCAATCAAATCTAGGGATTTGGACGGTAGTTTGCAGGTGGCTGCACAGTATAAAAGTGTAGCCATACCTATGTCCATTACTCCATACAGAAAACTCCAATCTGTGCAGGCGTCGGCACGATTCTGCCTGAAGAATCCTAAGTCTGTTCGATGTCATGTCTAGTCCATTATAGACATTTGAGATGAAGCCATATGCTTGAATGGGATATGCCCACTGCTATTGTCCACTGTTCCCTGGTTGTTTCTAACACCAGGGACCAAGCGTAAGTGTTTGTCCATTGATGACTCAACAATGAACGAGGAGCTGAACATAAGTTATCCACTAAGACAGGATTGCCGCATATACTAGGAATGCTGCCCAAGAATGCAAGACAAAGATTTATATTGACTTGCAATTAGTATGAATGTATGGCATACGCATCTGTGAATTGGGATTGATTTGTCTGGATGAGGCTGGGAATTGCCAGCCCATCCTAGAGTAGATATCTAGACTTAACTACGTCAGTTTATATTGACGAGCTCGATCCATTATAAGCGGTAGGCACAAATAGCTGAGATGACATCGTCGCCAGAGCCCATATTAGTATATTGATTGATATATAGTAGGCAGACCAGATCTGAGAGATATATAATTAGTACTTAGAGTGTTAGTGAGTCAGAATTATCATAATCTTATAGGAATCTAGAGTAGACTTCTAGTGACGTATTATTGAATTTAGATTTGATGCTGCTGATGTTGTCTTTACTATGTAATAGATCTAGACAAAATTGTTAGGGTAATTAATGTAATTAAATTTGTGGCCCTGCAGGTCTGTTTATGAAACTTATTCAGATTGTTCTTAGTGTGTGGCATGGTACGAAAGATTGAATATTAAATACCTCTCGATTTAAATGCAGTCATAATACCATCATTGAGAAGACCCTCTTCATAACAGCTAGAGGGGACTTTAGTCCAGAACCCTAACACTGGAGGGCACTATCACCCAGTCCAGATTCATAACACTGGATACTGACGTCGCGGGCCGGATCCGTAGTTTGGTAACCCCTGTTTTAGACGAATGAATAGAGATATGCACACATGCTAGACACGGGCACCTTGCAGGGACGATAGGAGGCCCACCACCCACAGCAAGTCGCATGGGCAAGTTTAGCTTAAGGCTCCATGAACATGTGTCCTTATTATGTATTAAAAGTTGTCAGAATCCCCAGAATTTTGGATTTTCAACAAATTCCCAGATATTCATATCACGGCAGCTTCAAATGCATGCTTTTCGCCTTCTTAATTTAATATTTTGTGGGTGTTTTGAAAAAAAAAAAAAGTAACATACCTGTATCTGATCTGCTGACTGATATATCACAATAAACTGCAAGAGAGTAATCCGTTATGCAAGGCTAGTCGTGCACTGAATCAAGTCTCTGCTGCGTCAGTTTTGAGTTGAGACTTAAACTTCCTTTGAATCAATTGGTGAGACAGACGTGTTTTAGATCTTATTAGTGTGTCAGGTCTCGTTTAACTCCACAGTCCACAAAAAGCAGGCAAAACAGACTTGACGCAGTGCCCTGTTGGTCTTACTGTCTAGCTGCCCTTGCTGCTCACATAAGAACAACACTGCTCATGTGGGAACATGACAACTATGTTTGGTCACAGTGATAGGGCAAAACAACAACATCAACAACAACAAAATCGCAACATTAGTGATTTTGTTTGTCCCAGCTCAACTTTTTGCACAGCTGAGAAATTCGAGGTTCAACGTTTGCGGCTTTAGTATTAATGATAAGGAGTTGGAATAAACTGGAACCGTGAAACAGCTTGGCAAGTGCCACAATGCATTTTGATCAGGTGTCAAAGTGTGCATTTGTTACATCTGTTCTACGTACTAAAAGATCTCTTTTTCAGAAAAGACTGTTGTTATAACTATGTATATACCTCAAGCGAACCTATCCCTAACCCGGTCCTTGTCCACAACCCTAAATCTTATCGAATCCCTAACCCTGCACCCTTTCAACCAATAAAACAGGAGGGAAACAAGAAGAAAACCTGAAAGAATAATTAATCATAATTAATAAAGGTTGTTGTTAGGATCATTTCGGGAGTCAAAAAGGCCTTAAAATACTTACACCAGGCGCAAAAAAACACAGGGGACGTACGTACTCGTAGCAAAATTCTTCAGAAAAGGGAGATAAAACAAACAAAAACTAACGTCGCTAAATGTTTCACCGGCTGCTGGCATCAATTTTAAGGACCCGAACATTTCAGTAGAGCCCTAAACTCTTGGGGGCGGGGGAGGGGGGGGGGTCCTGTTTCCACTACAGGACATTTGTGATCGATCAATCGATTGAAGAGGAAGAGGCAAAGGCTGACGAGAGGAGGAAAGAAAAAACAATGTGTAAATGGAATTGTTCATGGTTGTGAGTCAAGGAGGTCAGGCAAGTGTAAAGGTGGTTTGATAGGTTGAAAACGTATCAAATTATTTCCTCTGTTTAAAGAACTCCTTTAAACTCGTAAGCGCCAGGCAAGGGAGGGGAGAAAGAAAGAGAGAGAGAGAGAGAGAGAAAGAGAGAAAAAGTAAGAAAGTGAGACAGACACAGAGGCAGCGAGACTAAGAAACAGAGAGAGAGAGAGAGAAACAGAAAGAGAAAACATAAGAAAGAGAGAGAGAGAGAGAGAGAGAGAGAGAGAAAGAGAGAGAGAGAGAGAGAGAGAGAGAGAGAGAGAGAGAGAGAGAGGGGGGGGGAGAAACAAAGAGAGAGAGAGAGGAGGCGGCATGTGGCGAGACCAAAGTTGCAACTTGTCATTCCGTTACGCATTTCCTAAGGGAAAATGTGTTTTGTTTTGTTTTTTTTGCATGCAAGTTCTAATATTGATTTCAATAACAAATAACCAATGTTCTCATTTCAAAGGTTACACATTAAAATTTCGTATAAAGTGTGTTTCAATTCAATAAGAAAATGATTGTAAATTATGCGATCTAATGAATATTTGATTCGTTCATACAAGGAAATTGATGTTTTTTGGTGTTTTTTTTTTTAATGAAAACGCCAAAACGCCAAAACAAAACAAAACAAACCTCTTGAAGTCTAAATCTGTATTTTCATATGTAAGGAAACGGAAACGGCAACGGACATGCAAAAAAAAATAAAAAATCCACCAGGTAGTCAAAACAAAGAGTGTTTCTATGAGTACGGAAACGGCATTTTTGCACAACAATGAAAACGCTATTCAATTTCTATTTCACTACTTGGTGGATTCTTTGACGTTTCCGTTGCAGTTTCCGTTTTTCCGTAGACATGAAAACCCAACTTTAGGAGAACGAACCATAGGAGTGCTGCATATAATGATATATCCGAAAAACAACAACAACAATAACAGTATTTTATAATGGAATTTGCACATTTATAAGTGATAACATTTTATGTTTCGTTCAAGGTATATAAAGGATACATCTTAACCATATTATTATGCACATCTTCCCCAAGGGATGCATAACGAAACTTTATTTAGAAATGAGCTGGCCTTTTCGTCCCACCGCCTGGTTGAGGAGGGAGGGGGGAGAGGGGGGGGTTGGCAGGAGGAGGAGGTAGAAGAGATCGTCTCTTCATCTCTCCCTCTCTGACGTTAATAAGACAGGGATAAGACAAATTTGTTTGATCAGGAACCAACATTTTGATTTATAGATATCTACGAAAATACGTGGTGTGGAGTTAGGTCATCGCTCTGAATATAACAAGAGGGAAGCACACACACAAACACACCTATGTACACATATTTTATTTTCTCACCACACATGCCCGAGTGATCACTGGCGCCTCCAAATCTCTCTCCCCTAAAGACACTCTTTTTCTCTCCCACTGTCCCTCTCTCTCTCTCTTTCTCTAGTACTCTCTCTCACTCATTCTCTTTCTTTAACACTATCTCTTCCACTCCCTCTTCCTCTTTCAATCGCTCCCCCTCACATACATATAAACACTCTCTCCCTATCTCGCTCCCCAAGGCACACACACACACACACATACGCGCACAAACTCTCCGTTTTTCTCTCCCTCCACCCTTCTGTCTCTTTCAAAGGCAAGAAGACATAAAACAGAAACCATCACCTACAATAGACAGACAATGTTGATGATCTAATTTCACAGAAATAGCAACGACACTTATATAGCAGAAAGTCGTGGAGACATGAAAAAATACAATAAAAAAACAACAACAACAAAAGACACATTAGGAATATTATCCTCAAATAATATCCTCTTTCGCCATATTAACCAGCAGTCTAGACTGATAACTTAATTAAACATAATAAAAAAAACAACAACAACAGTAAAATACTACGTGTTCCAGAAACTAACCAGTAAATTGGAAGTCAGACATCCAACTAAAAAAAAAAAAAAGAAATCTCGAATAGTCCCCATTCTCCGCCACACACACCTTTCAAAGCCGGGGTTATTCCCACGTTTTTTTGTTGTTTTTTTAATGGATGTTGTTACAAGTACGTATGTCCCCCAAGTTTTTTGTTTTATTTTTTTGCGCTAGGGACACGTATTTTAAAGCCTTTTGTGACCCCAGAGCTAGAGAGCAAGCTCCTCCCGAAATGTTCATCTGTAACAGCTGTAAATAATTATGATTAATTATTCTTTCAGATTTTCTTTTTGTTTTCCTCCTGTTTTGTGTGTGTGTGTGTGTGTGTGGATTCAAATGGTAAGGGTCAGGGTCAGGGTCAGGGTTAGGGTTAGGGATTCGATAAGACTTTAGAGCTGAGGATAAGGACGAGGTTAGGGATAGGTACGTGTGCGTACGTGCCAATAACACAAAAGTACGCTTGGGGTGCATACGTACTTGTAACAACAGCCGTTTTGAATAAAATACTGTTGGGACCTCCAGTTTACTTGAACATAAACCTGAACAAAATGTAGTGAAACAGTAAAACCGCGAGGGGAGGTGGTGGGGGAGCGTTTGCCAGCAAAAGCCCCGGTAATAAAATTTGGTTAAGAGTGAACTATGTTTGATAGAAAAAAGAGAGAAAGAAAAAGCAAAATCAAAACATCCACACACACACACACACACACACCCACACACACACACACACACAACACACACACACACACACATTTACACAACACACACAAACAACAGCCGACAGAGTCACTCTATAGTGCCCGTCCCCGTCTTGGTATCCTGTGCTTATGTTCTGTGTCACGGATGATGTGGTTGGGAATACGAACAAAAACCAGGACAACAACCCCCTCCAATGTTCTATAGACATTTTAGTGAGGGTTTTTTTTTTGTTTGTTTGTTTGTTTTGCATTCATTTTTTTTGTTGTTTTGTTTCGCTTGTACTGTGTTAGTACCGGTAACTAGCACTTTCCAAAATTGAAACTTTTCAGACTGGAGGACTTTGAAAACTCAAATCTGTCTGGAAGTCTAGAAGTCTATTTCATTAACGCCCCAAGGGAGTTTAACCCCCGACACCCCCCCCCCTCTCCGTGAGAGAAACTGGGAAAGCAATTAGCGGTGAGGACTAGAAAAAAAAAAAAGTAATTTTTTTTCTCATCTAACTGATCACTTGACATTCAAGTCGAAACAAACTCGGTGTGTGAATATGTAATTAATTCGCATTACGGGCAATTCCCTGGACGGTGCAGTCGCGGATCGGATGATCTCTAACTTTAGTGCTGTCAATGAAAGGTGAAATGGGGGAATTTCAGAATGGAACAGCCTGGAGTAATGTGGAATTAGACCAAACAAGCAAACAAACAATAAGCAAACACGCAGTCTGTTAGGCCAACTAGTTTGGCAGTGACGTCACGACATAATATTTGTTTGTCGAAGAGATCCGGACTAGTAGTTGGTTGGTGGGCGAGATCTCACTGGAAACGCAAGGTCATGACGTCAGCTGTCCATTCAGCTAGACAGTTTGTCAAAATATCGGGCAGTGTGCATTAGGCCCTGTGGTCGCTGCCCTACATTAGTTCCTCAATTTACATGTAGCAATGAAAAATATTGTCCGCCGATCTCTGAATCAGATGTGTCGTTTTAAAAACGATTTGGGGGTGGGGAGGGTTATCACATTAAGCTCGGGACGACACAGTCAGCTGCTGGCAGACAGGTGCACACCATAATTTCTTATAATTATTATTTTTCTGTGCTCAGTAATCCGGGAATAACCTGTCCTACTAAGCCCTGTCAGAGACAGTCAGTGTTTGTCCTTACTTCTTGGGTGTATACATTTTGCTGGCAGCAACCGGCTGTGACGTTCCGGGCTTAGTGTGATCCCCCCCCCCCCCCCCAAACATCGAGTGATATAATCTGGTCATAATTTGAATGATTCTTTGTGTTCAAATACTATGACAATGGTGGTTTGAGTCATATTTCCTCGCTTGATAAATAAAATGATGAAGTTTTAAATAAATAATGATTATTATTGGACAGACTCGATTCTTTTACTGTCTGAAAAAGTTGCCACAAAGCTAATAACTGTTTCCCTTTTTTTCTAGTTAATATTGATGTAATACTAAATGGTAAGTCAGGCTACAGTTTAAGGGATGAAACAGACCTAGGCTGATGTAGGCCCCAGACTGGTCCCTCGCCGTCCATAAATTTTGCTTCACAACAGCACATTGGGCACTGCCCACACTGCGACCCGGTGGGAGAGGGGGGGGGGTGCAGCGGGCAGTGCATGTTGTGCAAGTGTGAAGCAAAATGTATGGATGGCGAGTCACATGTCTGGCGCCTACATCAGCCTTGATATGTTTCACCCTTTGGGCAGGAAACAGAGCATACAGCACAGACAGTCAGACCAAGGTCTATCAGGAAATGATATGAAACCCATTAACGATAATTACGTAGTGGCTACTGGCACCAGACAGATTATACCAAAGATACGAACTTACCATCATCTGTATCAAAGACATAATAGACCTTGTCCCAATTGAAAAACTTGACTATGTCCGCGATGGGCGTGACGTAGTTCGGGCTGATGCTGATGTCGTAATCATAGCCGTCTCGGTCGTGATTGGTTGTTTGAGAGTACACGACATATGGCACGTGTAAAGCGTGGCTATATGATTGGATGATGTTGTAGGAACGTGAGGAGGAGGAGCCAAGCAGTAGAAAGACACCAGTGTCGAGCAGCCTGCAGACTGAAAGATGAAAGGTCTTAATGACAGGCAGTTGCTGTAAAAAAAAAAAACATGACCTGAAAATGTGATTGGTAGAGCTGACTGTATAATATTCAAGAGACCAACATTCAGTCAAGGTCTTTGTTATCAAAATTTTTGCGGTCAGTTTGCATTTTTTAGCTGTCATCTCAAATTGTATCATATCATAATTATATTATTATAATTTCCTAGCTAAGAAGCCCATTCATTTATTTGTCTATTTACTTATCTATCTAGCTATTTATGTATTTATTTATTTATTCATTTATTTATATATTTGTATATTTTTTATTTATATGTTTATTTTATGTATTTATTTATGTATTTATTTATGTATTTATTTATGTATTTATTTATGTTGTTGTTTTTGAAAAAAAAAACCAACTTAGTTAATTGAAAAACATGTATGCGAAATTTGCGCCCAGCACTGCAATGTGGGCATCAGGAGTTGCTTTGTCGTGGCTGAATACTCAACGACGGTGCAATTTCTCCACTTGATTAAAACAAACACACAAAGAGCTAAACGAACAAACAACCGACAAGCGACGAATTGGCAGTACTAGTTCTCAAGTACACTGCTAATTAAGCCCCATGGGGCACATCGCTCTTCTTTTGAACGGGAACTACAACAACAATAAAACATAGAGACCGAAGAGACACAGTGTATGAGGCCAACTGATAGAACATCGCACAAACAAACAAAGAACCCTTGGACAAAGACTTCATTTGAACGGCCACAGGCAGTTTTAGGGCTCATCTAAGTCAGGTAGTGTTTAGCCTCATCCGAGACGGTTCAATTCACCAAATTCTGTCCGTCGACTTGCGCGCGTATCATCCATGTCGACAGTGCAACAATTCGCATCTCACCCCTTCAGAATTGAACGAAAAAGACTAGTACCGCAGAGCTCTGTGGGCAGCACTCACCCTGGTTATACGCGCGCAAGTTGTGGACATAATAATAGTGAAAGAAGGAATGGTCCGTCTCAGCATTGTGTCTCGCAGCTCTGATCTTACTATTTCTAAAAGTGATGTTTTTAGAGGACCCTTCCTAGTCTGTTACATAGTAAGCTATAGATCATGAGTGGCCAAACTTGCTTAACGGAAGAGCCACATGCGATAAACTTCAGATATTCGAGAACCACAAGATGTGAACAAAATTTACACACACGTTTTTATTGTTACATACACATTTGTTACAACAATTTTATATGGATATTAAGAAAAACCTGAATGCAAGAATATTTACTCATGTACATACATTTTTTTTTAACTGTTAATTTTGATTTGTTTCAGTATTCACAAAGTACACATAATTATATAATATTACCAAATGTTTAAAAATAAAGAGCTTAACTATCATATTTCCACGAGCCGCGTGTTGAAGGTCAGAGAGCCGCATGTGGCTAGCGCGCAGCGGTTTGGCCACCCCTGCTATAGATGGACATTGAACCCAACTCAGTATTATTTTCTCTAGTTAGCTTTGTAACTGGGCTACAGTCCCCGAACAACGGCTTTTCCTCCCGAGAGTAACTCATATTGTTCCATGCCGTTTTCTTCACTGGGTTTTTCTTGTTTGTTGATCTTTTGAAATAATAATGAACCCAGTGTGACAGGGCGATTGTTAAAGAGTTATTTGGTGTGGCTGTAGTAGTAGTGGTGGTGGTAGTGGTGGTGGTGGTGGTGGTTATAACAGTGGAAACAGTGACGGTAATGATGATGATGGGTTGACAAGGGCAGTCTCTCTTTCTGCCCCCCCCCCCCTCCTAATCACTCTCTGTCTGTCTCTCTAATCGCCTCTCTCTTTCTCTCTGTTTCCCTCTCTCCCACTCTCTCTGTGTCTCTCTGTCGCCTCTCTCTCTCTCTCTCTCTCTGTCTCTGCCAGTCTTCCCACTTGGAATCTCTTTCTTCCATGCATTATATTCTCTGTCTCTGTCTCTTTCTGTGTCTGTCCCATTCACACACACACACACACTCTTTTCTATTCTTCCCACTTCTCTCCTTCCTCCATTCGGGATGTTCTCTGCCTGTTTGTCTGTCTGTCTAAGTCTCTGTGTCTGACCCATTCTCTCTCTCGCTCTCTCTCTCTGTGTGTCTTCCACTCTTCCCACTTCTCTCATTCTTCCATTTTGTCTCTTTGTGTCTCTGTACTCTCTGTGTCTGCCCCATTCATCCCCTCGCTCTCTTTCATCTGTTCCCGTTCTCTCTCCCTCTCTCACTCACTCAGTCCATCTCCCTCTGCCATCCTACCATGAGGATTTGTTCACTGCTTACTTGCTCGTATAAGATCACAATTGTTGTCCAGATCAGCCATGTACCATGACGGCGTGATGATGATTCTGTTGCCGCCGATGTCGTAGTCGTTGTACATGTCAATTAGTCGTCGCAGCATCGCCGACACATCATCTTCCTTAGCGTCCAGAATGATGCCTGAAATAAGAAATGAAATATAATCATGTCTAGCCAAGACTCTCGAGAGTGTCTTTCGATCTTTGGACCAATCAACCAATCGGTCTTACTGATCTCACCCGGTCTCTCACAGGAACAAGCCCAGCCCTGCTCACCCCTGTTAGCCCAGTGCTTTTAAGTCTGTGCATGTGTGTGTATGTCTGCCTGTCTCTTCCATTCTTCCCACTTCTCTCTCTGTCTTCCATTCATTATTTCTCTGTCTCGTTCACCTATTGTCTCTTTTTCTCGGTCTAATTCACTTTCCCCTCCCCCTCCCCTTCTCTCTTTCATTCTCTCTCTCTCTCTCTTTCTATCTCTCACTCAATCTCCCTCTGCCATTCTGCAGTGTGGATTTCTCTGCATTTAAAAAGAAACACACACATACACACTCGCTCTTTTCTCTCTCTCTCTCGCTCTTTCTTTTTCATTCTCTCTCTTTTTCTCTCTCTCGCCCTTCTCGTTCTCTCTCTCTCTGTGTCTTTCTCTCTCTCTCTCTTCACGTTTTCTGTTGTTTGGACGAAATTCAAGAAATAGCTTCCAAGACGAGCATCCATGAGAAGTTGTGAAGGCAATAAAACAATACAATAAAGGAGAAACAGAAAAGGGTATTTCAGAACCGCGCCCAGAGCTGTGCTCGCTTCACTTTCTTACTACAAAAAGCATTCAGAAGTGAAACTTTCTTGCTCCAAACTTTGACTCAAATCTCACTCAGCTAATCCAATTCCTTCTTAAGTGCACGCGTAAGAACGGTTGCCGTGCGGAAATGTCTATCCCACCCGTAAAGTATTTCAAGATTTAAGGTAAACGGCGTCTTGTCTGAAAGGTTTTTCGTGTTAAGTAAAGAACCCTACGCAAAAAATCTGGGATTCAGAAATACCAAAGACGACGATCGGCAACAAGGAGAAAGGGGAAGGAAAGTCTGTAACAGTGTAAAGTAAATTCAATCAATAAAAACGCCTGCATAATGAAGAGTTATTTCTTAGGTAAAGCGGGACCCAGTCTCGCATGTTCCAGGAAACATATTGTACCGGTGGCAATTACATTACGTACACCAAGCAGTGAAAGACCAGCTTATTGTATTATCTAGTTCAAAGCTCCCTGTGATTACTAGTTTCTTTGTTTATCTAGGCCAATTTATGCTTGGCAAGATCGGCATAATAATTATGTACCGATTTCCTGGTACTCGAAAAGTCTTTGTTTGTTTGTTCCTTCATTGCCCTAAATTTTGAATCTTCCATAATGATAACAGGGTGGCTGCCGCATGTCGTAAACACCATCACCAGCGACAACAGCAACAAACAATAAGGCCCTTAGCGCACTGAAACGACTCCTGGAGGTAGACAGGAACTCGTGTGTTTAGATCTTTATTTTAGGAGATACGCTGCCCCTGGCATTCACACCTCACTTTTCTTGTTTTGATTTTTCTTGTTGTGGTAGCGATTGGTTTTTTTAGAACTTTGCCCGGGCAGCGGCCTGTTCGGCCGGCTCTTTTTGATTTCCAGCTGCCAAGGTATCTTTAACGTGCGCAACGTGCACACGGGCCCTCCGAGTTTTTCGTCCTTATCCGAGAAGACTAGGTGCTCGGTTCTACCTACCATAGGATCAAGGCCAAGAAAACATGAGAAAAAATCCTAAACTTCCAACATGCCTGCACCGACTGGGATTCGAACCCGATACCTTTCGGCTTGAGAGGCGAACACCTTGCCTCTAGACCACAGTGTCCCGTAAACAGGACCTCACACACTAGTGGGACTGAAATAAGTCTGTCTCGCTAGTTGCTTAAAAGGTAGCTAAGTCCGAGTCAAACACGATGCAAACAATATTGGTCTAGGTGCGCTATCAGCCCGACAAAACAACAACAACAACAACGACAACAACAATAAACAAACAAACAAATAGAAACACGAACAACAACAAAATAAACATCATAAAAAATTCATTCACCCTGATAATAGAAATGTTACACCCTTTTAAAATTGTTTCGGTGGAAAATGAAATAATTATGCCTTTTGCACCAGTCTGTAACTTAACTTCCTACAATGTTCCGCATATTATGTGAGGCGTGTTTCGGAGAATTCATATAAAAACAACTTTGGTGCGAGATTGTTCAGCAGAGTTTGAACAGAAGCACAAAACCATACAGTAGAACTTTTTTTAAAAAAAACCAAAAACTCCCCCCCCCCCCCCCCCCCCCCCAAAAAAAACACTTTCTCCATCTGCAATATTACCAGTGCCGGATTTACCATTAGGCTAGGTAGGGTGAAGCCTAGGGCCTCAAAATCTAAGAGGGCTTCGCTGCCTCAAGCCAATCTGCATAATATTTTGAGACACGCACAGCCTTTTCATAAATTATTATGTTACAATGCACTGTAGTATCTGAACAACTCTTTTGTAACTTCCCTAGCTTATGTCCTTTCCAGTTTAGACACAGTCATATCATCATCATTGGCGTTAAAATTATTTAAAACACTTCCGTCTTCCGCTAGGCGTGAAGGTTTGGGGGGGGGGGGTGTGTGGAAGGGGCCTCACAGCTAGAATAGCCCTGAACCTTTCTTCATCTAAATCCGACCCTGAATATTACATGCTGAATGACTACTGTGTACCCATCGCCTTACATAGTTTCTTTACGTATGTACCTGCCTAAGTAATCTTGAGCTCATTTTCAAGGTCCTTCCCGCCCGCTTACCGAAATATTATAAAAACCTCAGAAAAACGGTGGGGTCGCAGCAAGGCTTGAAGCGATTGGCGGACGTGTTGCGCTCCAGCAATACAAATCAGGACTCGCAGTTAAGTGCTTGGATTGGTTTAATATCCTACAAATATTTTAATATTTAACAGTTTTTTGTATTGTTTAGTTATTTTATCTGTTCAATTTTCCATCCTTTTTTGTTGTTGTTGTTTTTTGTTTTGCTGAAGAAGGATTCAAACAGAAAGCTCGTTTTGTCTTCCCCTTCTCTTTGCGTTTTCTTGTATCATTAGTATTATTTCTTACGAGAGGCCTTGCAACGTGAATATTGTTACAAGTACATACGTCCCCCAAGTTGTTTTGCTCTGCGACGCGTATTTCAAAGCCTTTCGTGACTCCAGAGCTAGAGGGCTTCTCCTGAAATACTCCTAACAACAGCCTAAATTAATTTTTGTTTCCAGATTTTCTTTTTGTTTTCCCCCCTTTTTTTTTTTGTTTTTGTTTTTTGTTGAAAGGGTAGTGGGGAGGGTGGGGATTCGATAAGATTTAGGGTTGAGGATAAGGACGGGGTTAGGGATAGGCACGTGTACGTAGCGCCCATAGAGCAAAACGCTTGAGGTGCGTACGTACTTATAACAACAGCCTTGCTATATACAACTCTTTCTTTTGCCATATTTTGACTTCCCTCCGCCCTTGTATTTGCCTGCAGACTTCCGGCTTAACCCTACTACTGGCATTAGCCAGTTAAATCTGCTAATTTTCCACACTGTGCAGTCAGTTCCAATGAAACTGTCTCCCTTTAAATGCATACTTAATTGGAGTTTTCAAGTTCAGACGAATGCAAAATACCAAATTTATAAAGATTAGAACTTGCAGCTCAAAACCTTGTGGCAGAACACAGTGATTATCCGCTGACAGTAGAAGGGTTAAAACAGGAGGAGCACTGAGACAAGACTATTTTGTCTCCGTTTTGGTGTGAGCTGTGAACTACAGAGTTATATGGGGACCTCCCGCACGGTGCCAGACTGAAACAAGAGTCTTGCCTTGTCACACTGGTTCGAGCGCGTCGTCAAAACCATCTTTTAAAGTCAGCTAGCGCGGAGATTATGTATGTATAGAGAGGTTTCACTATTGGTTGGTCAGTCTGCACTGCGAGGCAAGGGAGGCTCTGCCAAAACCACTGTTAGCATGGAGCGGAAAGTAGGTCGCTGCGGTAAACAATATCCGTCTGTGCATTTCCAAGGGGCATAAGAGCTTACAAACGGCTCTAAATAGTTTCAATCAACCCAAAAACTACGAACAAACCACAGTAAACAGATATGGACACTTTCCTCGGTGAAGGCGGTCTCTTTCAATTCTTCAATTTTTTGTTTACCGCAGCGACCTAGTTTCGCGATTTGGCGGAAGTGAGATCTCTCTATAAATACATACTCTTTGGCTAGCGGAGAGAGAGATCTCACGCACTGAGTCACAACTGACGCCAAACAGACTTGATCGTGTGCGTCAGCAGCTTATGAAAGTGCCTTTTCCTACTCACCCCCCTACCCCCTCCCCTGCACACACATACAGTTACACGCAAATGCTCTCACTCCACGATTCTCAGTCCGCGTGCCAATCTGTCCATTTCATCCACCAAAACGTCAATCTCTGCCTATTCCGTCTCACTCATCGATCTCCACATGATGATGCAGACTTTATTCAATAAATAGTACCTACGCCCGGCACTAGTTCTGATTAGGCACCCGGATTCCAAATATTTATCCAGCCTTCTGTCTCGACTTCCTTGTGATCCCTCACCCCTTTCAGACATAAAATGCAAATGTTGGGATAGAACAAAACACTGTTTAAGCAAATCAAGGATTCTCAAAGTGTGGTCGTGGTTGTGGGAACCGGAAATCCCAGGAGAAATCCGTTAGGCTTTGAGCACTTGGTTAAAATTAACCCATTAGGAACCCATTCTCTGACAGCAGAGATGGCTGGAATCAACTCAAGAAACACTACTTGGGATTACATTAATTTGTTATCAAGACAGCGACCGGAGGTCGGTATGTAAACATTATTGCCAGGCACTCATACACTAAATAAGTATGTAAGGTAGTATAAATAAATAAAGAAAGAAGCAGACAGACTGAAAGAAAGGCAGGCAGACTTACGGATGGATGGACAGGCAGACAGACAGACAGATAGACAGATAGATAGATAGATAGATGAATAGATAAATCCTATATCGCACAAGAGTATAGTATCACTTTGTACCAGTCGGGCGCAATACAATAAGAGCAAGAACTGTTCAACAGAGAGAGGGGGCCGGTTGGGTCGGAGACAGAAGAGAGAGAGAGAGAGAGAGAGAGAGAGAGAGAGAGAGAGAGAGAGAGAGAGAGAGAGAGAGAGGGAGGGTACAGACAAACCAACAGGCAGAGACAGACAGACATAGACACACACACACACGCGCGCAGAAAGGGGAGAGAGAAAGAAGGAGGGAGAGAAAGAGAGAGAGAGAGAGAGAGAGAGTGAGAGAGAGAGAGAGAGAGAGAGAGAGAGAGAGAGAGAGAGAAAGAGAGAGAGAGAGAGAGAGAGAGAGAGAGAGAGAAAGAGTTTGCAGTAAGCTGAGGAAAACTCAAATTCCTTCAAGAAGTTCGTAGAATTATTTCAGCAGTTGTGCAAATAGCCTGCACTTGGACGGTTTCATGGCAAGGCCAGTGATAATTATGATGTTACACTGCCTAAACCCACTCACTGCAATATAATAATAGTATTCTGCGTGGATTTCTGTTCATAAACATGACACTCCATCTAAGCTGCTTAACTTAAAGAGACAGCAACCTCTAACAAAATCACAGATCAGATTTCTTAAAAGAATACAGAGTGCCCCACTCTCACCGGCCTATAAACCGTTCCGGAAACCCATGAGAAAGCTATTGCCTGGGGGAACTGATACATACCCCCGAAAATGTGATCGATCGTTTTTTTTTTCTTCTTCTTCACCTCTCTCGGTGCGTCTACTCTCCTGGCCGTCTCTTGTCATCTTAAATGTCAAAAAAAAAAACCGCATTAAAGCATTAAGTGCCGAAAAGCACCGGACGTTTAGTCTGAAGATAAAAGCAGCTTGACGTATTTTCACTGCACGCTTTATTGGCCCTCGAGCTTGGAAGAGCTACATATCCCTGCGGATTTCTCATGCTGAAGGCTTTTCTCCTTTAAGATTAAAAGGCTGAAGAGTACACAATGGGAGGCTCAGTGATGCCATGAAATCGCTGCAGCAGCGTTTACCCCTTGAGATTTAATAGCTCCCATCAGTTTGTGTCGTAAGAATGAATTATTTTCTACTCAGGGTATACTTTTCCCCCCGAGAGCATTATTTCTCGGCCATCTAAATGGATCTTACATATCGGTTTGCAGAGACACAAATTTTATACTCTTAAATGGCCTTGATGCAAGTTCTTTTTCTTGAAATACTTTGGTGTAGGGTATTTATACTTAAAGAAGCTTTGGTCAAGTTTTTTTTCTGAAGGCTTTTTATTCTATATTCCTACGAAACCTTTGTAAAAAAGATATATAATCTTCTAAATCCTTGATATAAGGTTTTCATTATTAAATATAAGGCTCTGATATAAAAGTATATTCTTCAATATATTTGATGAATACTCTCAAAATGTCGATAGAAGTTATTCATTCTTAAAGGGCCTTTATATATTATGTTTTTGGTTTTATTTCCTTTTTATAAAGTTTTGATATGAATTCTTTACTTTCAATACACCTCGTTGCTTGGACAACAAAAAACAACAACAAACAAAGCAGTAATATTCATCTTTATAGCTGTTCGAAATAAAACCAAGAAAACAAATCAAACCACTGGTATCTGGGCCTGGCCTTCCCAGTGGGTCACCGAGTGCAATGTTTGTGACATTGCTTAGCATGAACTCACGGCAAAGACAACAAAAAAAAGTATTCAATTTCCTGTCTATTCCATATTGCGTGATGACAGGCTGAAAGACAGAAAAAAAAAAGCCAAGAATTATGATGTACCAGGTCTTATTTTAAGTTTTCTTTACAATTTATGATGAAGAGCCGTGAACTTGCAATTCAGGAAATTAACGAGTGGCAAAAAACAACAAGAAAAAAAATCAGAGCCATCAATTTAAAAACTGCATTACTTGGAAGAGACAAAGACATTTGCTGGGACAAGGTAAAGTCTCCGTAAAGTGTCAGCGAGCTCTATGGAAACAAGTGGAAAAAGTCGAGAAACGTCTGGGGATGCTTTTCTCAGAGAGACGCCAGCAGCTACTCCGCAAATCCAAAACAGCACGGGGACTGCGCTCGCGACAGTGAAGGGACACCAGACAGAACAATCTTAAGCTCAATAAAAAAAATCTCTGGCCAGAAAGACAGCACCTTCTTGCACTCCTCCGGGGACAACGGCCCATGATGCAATCCCAAATAAATATGTCTCGAGTAGGACGACTCAGTGATAAAGGCTGGCATGTTAGAAAGTGTAGCATATTTTTCAAGTGTCGTCTAGTTGAGGTGAAAGCTTTCAGTGGATGCTGGTCACACGACACGTGGCCTTTCCCCTGGTGCAGCGATTTTCAGCATATTTTGCTTCGTGACCCATTTCAAGTATTGATCACCATCTGAGCCCCCCCCCCCCCCCATCAAAATAACAACAAACAACATTAACAAAAACCGCCATTGTCCATAACACATTTTCTCTCTGTTTTTCTTTCTCTCAACTCATGCTCTGTCCGTTTGTCGCTGTATCCCTCGGTGTCATTCTGTCTATCTGTCTGTCTGTCTGTCTCTCTCCCACACACACGGGAAAAGACAAAAAAACATGCTTCATAATAATATATTCGTAACAAGACTGTGGAATATCAACTGAGAATGTGTCCATATTTGAAACCCAGCCCGGCAAGAGGGGGAAGGGGGGAGGGGGACGTCCAGCTCATGCCCTCTCCACCCTCCCGAGAATGCAGGGAGTCTCTTCCTCCCCCCCCCCACCCCTCCACCTCCTGTTTAACCCCTCTGCTTTAGTGATTATAATTGTTCTTTCAAATTTCACATGACTTGAAATCATTATCTGACGTCCGCCGTCCAGAGACCAGGGTTGGCTGACCTAAATCTCCAGATCAGTGACGTCACTTTCGACAACATCTGTTCAAACAAAATTGTTTGTTTGAATAGCTTCATAATAGCGCATTCGAACTTTAAAGGATCTGGATCACATGAAATGGGATAGATACCCTTGAGACATGGTGCATTAAAGTTTGTTCTGCCAAGGACGATACGGCTCCAAGATGATGCCGGCGGATGGTTAATAATTATAATGCAACAGTTAAGCTTATTATGAAGAATGAAGGGGGTGAAGCGGTAATGTGCCGGAAGAGCTTTTTTTCTCACAGTATTCAGACTAGCTGTCTCGACCAGTATAGAGGTTGCCAATTCTTTGTACCAAGCCCAGTCGCATATATAGATCTTGGCCACATGGATTCAATGCAAAGACCAGTAGAACGTATTGTTACACCATGATTCCTTACAGAATTATTATGTACGAGAGATAACATGATACGGTTGATTTGTAAAACTAGGTGTCTGTCTCTGTCTCTGTCTGTCTATCTGTCTGTCTCTCTCTCACACGCACACACATGCACACACACACACACACACACATCCTTGCACATGCATACAAATTTAAACAGAAAGAGCCTGCCCCCCCTCCTCCCAAAGAGTGTCCCTGATATACCCTTTTGCCATGGCAGGGTAAAGTGACACCACAAAAATTACTTGGTCTCCCACGTAAACAATTGCCGAGATGTGAGATCGGCACCTTGCAGTGGGATTTCTCGAGAATGCGGCATGGAAATAAACAACGTTCTGAATTTGTGAGACTCTGGAATAAATTCTAACATATTGCCTTTCGCTGGCTGCACGGTTGCCAGGCGACCATGCACAGCATTGGGAGAAAGACGCTTTGGTACATAAGCTTGAATGCAGTGCAAAGCAGTACAAAAGAAGCAACATTAGCAGCCATATGTCGCAAAAAACCATTCACTTGCAGTACAGATTGTCTTACTGGAAAATCCTGATCGTTTTTGGGCTAGCAGGCTCGTGTTCTCACTGTTTCTTCCGCCGATTTCATGAAATGGTATAGAAGTTACAACAGGAGTGGGCAAACTTGCTTAACGTAAGAACCACATAATTATCATAAACTTCAGATGTTCGAGAGCCACTAGATATGAACAAAATTTACGTACACGTTCTTATTGTTACGTATACATTTTGTAACAGAATTTAATATATTATATGACCATTAAGAAACACATGTATGCAACAATATTTACTCATGTATGCAGTTTTCTAAACTGTTAATTTGTACTAGTTTCAGTAATCACAAGAAGAAGAAGAAAGCATAAGGAATACGATATATTGTGCCAAAGGTTAACCAAACATCACTGTGGCTCTGATGAAATAATAACATAATAGTAAGATAAGCCCATACAAAATGCCAGTTAAGGTTTTAAGATATCATCGCCTTATTATGGACATTCACCATTCTGATGGCCCGGATGTTGTACAACGGGTTGGCGTGGGTAATGAAGCCAAGCATGCGAAGGGATAACATGGAAAGATGTTGGGTGCGGGGAGGGGGGGGGGGAGGGTCGGCGAAATTGCCTTAACATCAACTCTAGTCAAAGCCAAAGCACGGCAAAGATTGAAAAGAGCCATTACCTCTATTTAAATATTTATTACGATAAGAAACTGCTTATGTTTTTAAAGAATTCAACCAAAAAAGTAGATTATAAATGATAGAGACATTATCTAGTACCAGAGAACAAAGACAGGACCGGATATGAAGTCACAAAGCCGAGATAATGCCGAGAATGAAATAAGAGAGAAACCATGGGGACGAGAACAAACACAGACAAGAACGCACAATCTTAACCCTCTAAAGCCCGGTGTGTCGTGTATGGAACAATATTCCGGTACAGGAATACCTGATACGTTGGTCTAGAGGCAAGATGCTGGCCTCTCATGCCAAAGCTACTGGGTTCGATCCTTCGTCGCTGCACACATGTTGGATTTTGGGGGGGGGGGGGATTTCCTGTCCCTGAATCCAGTGTAGGCAGGATCGAGCACCTAGTCTTCTCGGACAAGGACGAAAAGCTCCCAGGGCCCGTCAGTACGTTGCACACGTTAAAAATATCTTGGCAGTTAAAAGTCGAGAACAGCAGGCCGAACAAGGCCACTGCCAGGGCAAAAATTCTAAAAAAAACTAATCCCTGCAGCAAAAAAACAGGGAAACAAGAACAAGAAAGAGAAAATCAAGAAAAGTGGGGTGTAAATGCCAAGGGCAGCGAACCGCCTTAAATACAGACCTAAACGAACAGGAATACATGACTGTGGACTGAAAACAGTACTGGGAAGGGTGAAATACGTTTCTTTCCTGCCCCACTGCACTTGTCCAATGTGTCTGTGGTGCTATAAACGAATAGTAAGTACATGCATATTATGTGGGTAGATCTGACAAAATCAGGCTAAAGGTGAAATTTTCATACTTCTTTAAAAAATCAAAATAAAATATTTTAAAGACGCTTTCAAGCAAAGTATTTCACCTGAATGCAGAAAAATGTCTAATCTTTCATATCATCTTACAAGTCATCTTACTAGATAGATGTGTGCCACATTTCATTAAGGTTCTTTCCATGTCACGCCATGTATGTCTGTTATTGACTTATTGAGTTTGTGTATATATAATGATACGTAAGATATATGTACCACGTGTGCGCTGTTAAACACTCTGTGAAAAAGAATTTCCCATATGAGATAATAGAGTGAGTCTTATCTTATCTTATCTTATATTATAAGGAAATCTCAACTTCCAAGGCAAACCTTTCCCCCTTTGTTGGGGTTTTCTCAGGAGTTTTGTCTTTCACCTCCACTCACATATTTATGTTGATGAAAACACCAGGTTAACACAACAGTGGCTGTAGCATTTGAACAAAATTTTTCTTTATTCCACTTGCTGGGGACCTGGAGGGTTAACCGCTTTTGAAATAACGCAGGCCCTAACCCAAGACCCAAATCTGGACAGCATGTCAAAGACAAGTAGGAGAGGGAACATTGAGGCAAAGCTTTTGGCTACATAAAAAACAGGGTGGTTTGGGTGACAAACGGCGCCTCCAAGGGGTTCCTTGCCCTCCATTCTCAGACACTTCCTGAACAACAGACTTCTAAATGCCAAAGCTAATTTACCGGAAGACGATAATGATGTGCCACAGTTGGCGAGAATATGGTTTTAAATTTAAAATCTATTATCGTTAACACTGCAAATGATTTGAAGGGAGGAAAGAGAGAAGGAAGATAATGGAAAATGGGCTTGAAATCTTTTGAGAGGGCGGAAAGAAGGAAGATAGGGGAAGAATGGAATCCCCCAACCCCCCCCCCCACACACACACACACACAAATGTGAGTGTGCATGGGAAAACCCGGCATAAGTCGGCAACATGACATTTTGAGTTCTGTACACATAAGAAAAGACAAGACATTTCTGATAATTGAAGTCAGTGACCCCCCCCCCCTAAAACAAGATTTTGAGTAAAACGGCATTTAATCCTATAAGTGGCAATAGCTAACTGACCAAGTAATATTGGAGTGATTGCTGTTAGGAGACCGTAGTCTAATTACAAAGCCGTTATAGAGATCATAGTGAGTAGTGTTCACTGCTCGTCTACAGTTTACCCTGTAACATGCCACGGTCCCCTAGACAACAGCCATGTTGGAAGTTTGTGTCGGTCCCATATTTTCACTTCAAAGCCGTTTTTCTCAAAATCAGCTCTGCCGACTTATTGTGGGTTTTCTCATGCACACACACATATTTCCTTCCTTGAGTCTGAGTTAGGAGAAAGCACGTCCACACGATAACGGTCATATTGTTCTAGGAAGAAGCAAAGGTGATAGACAGATTGTAGTAGAATGAGACAGAAGGAAATCCTACCAGCAGCGCCCAACAACTACTGCCCCGCCCCCCCCCCCCCAGCACAAAAACCTCTTCAAGATCCATTGTCATTTTAAGCCACGAAACCGATACTAGGAAGGAGTCAGATAATAAGGAAGAAGATTACAAAACTTCCAAGGGGAACGAGAGAAGAAAGACAGGGAAAAGAAAGAATCTCACCAAAAACAAATAAAAATGAGTGAGGGTGGTGGTGCAGGTGGGGTGGGTGGGGTGGGTGGCGAATTCAGTGCAAGAACTTCGGTGTTTTTAAACCGCCAGTGTACATGTTTTAATGTGCAGGGGATAAATTGCAATTTTCCAAAATCCACGGTGATGCAATGCAACATGACAGGTTAAGAGCATTCTTTGAGCTATTCTCTGTGGGACATCGTGGAGAAGGCGACATGAAAAGGGGAGACAGCGTGTCCTTCGTAAAAAAACGGCCTGGGGATTAAGCTTTTTTGTTTCTTTCCATCACAGCTGAACTGCATGTCAGGAAGTTCCAGATGATGATATAAGACGCGTCGGGGAAAAATAAAGACAATGTAATTTTTTTGTCACACCGAAGGAATGTTCTCGCAAAGCAGCAGTAAAAATGTTTGAACAAAGCACATAGGAAACTGAACAGACATTTCGTTTTTTTTGTCAGCAAAAAATTAAAGCTGATAATTAATAATTATTAATAATTAATACGGAATAAGTGAAAGAATTATTTCTCTGTGTGAATATGAAAACATATGTGATTTTTATATTATCGCAGGGAAATCCTTTTTACTTATTTATGCCTGTAGCCATAGCACTAACTTGCACAATCGTCATTATATCACGAACTGGACATTATGTATCGCGATATTAGTTCTTGCTTGTTCGATTTCCTTTTTCTCAAAAAGTGAAGATCTTATAGTATGTAGAAGAGGTTTAACAAATGCACACTTTGATACTTTGTCGGTTTCATGACGAAGGGCGAAAGATGTAAAGCTGTTGTTATCTATTCGCCCCTTAGTCATGAAACCGACGACATGATTATTTAAAATGCGTTGTGGCACTTATCGGGCTGTTTCACAGCTCCAATTTATTCTAACTCCTTATCATATTAATACTAACACTGCAAACGTTTAACGTCGAATTTCTCAGTTGTGAGGAGAACCAAGGTCGCATCATGTATTATGATTTGTTTATTTACACTGGCACATACACGTAAAAATAACTGTATAAGGACAACGTAGTGCCGCCCCAGGCTGAAAAATTGAGGTGGAGGGGTTCGAATTAGAAGAGGTATAATTTCCATTAGTACTTAGATCCCTTGTAATTCTAACCTTCTGAATTTATAAGGGTATTAGAATTACAGGGATCTAAGTGCAAATGACACGTAGACCTCTTCTAATTCTAACCCCTTCCACTGAAACACTGTAAATACTGCAGATCACACATCTTAATTTCTCAACCCCTGAGCTCTCAAGAGATCGAGATGTCAGGAGTGAAAGATCCCCAAGGTCAATCCAAAAAAAAAAAAAAGCTTGGCGCAGATTTCCAAATGGAGATCAGGTAAATGGAGAAGTCTTAGAAGGCTGAACAAATGTCTTTTCACTTGCGTCTGAATTCGGTGGGGAAACTGAATGTCTTGATCTGTTAAAAAGATTTGTAGATTTAAAAAGGATTTATTCCAGAGAGCTTTCAGCTTAAAAAAGGCGTTAGAACTCTAAAATCAATTCGCATTGTGAAGCAATGTATGTGGCATGTTTATGTACACACAGATTCATAATATATAAATGAAAAAAAACCTGTCAGAATGAAATATTATGTTAACCTAAAGCATCCCTCTGCCACAGCGCTGTCATGTCCAGTAATAGTCTCTGGCTCTGCTCCGGGGATTTTCTGTAGATCTCTGCGTGATTGCGGTAAACTGTTGTCCGTCCAATGTTCTTCTTTTAAAAAGTAATAACAGAGTAATGTATGTGTAGAGAGGTTTAACCATCGGCCGCTTTGCACTGCCAGACACGGGAGGCGCCGCGAAACCACTGTTTGCCTGGAGCGGAAAGTAGGTCGCTGCGGTAAACAATGCCGGTTTATGCATTTCCACGGGGCATATGAGCTCACAGAGGGCTCTAAATAGTTTCAATCAAACCAAAAATATGAATACACCACAGTAAACAGATATTATGCACACTGTCTTTGCTGAAGACGGTCTCTTTCAATTCTCATTAACGCATGGCGCAGGGACCTAGTTTCGCAGTTTAGCGGAAGTGAGATCTGTCTATAAATACATACTTCCCGGTAATAATATAAATACGATAGTCCCCGGCATAAGGAGAAATCCCTTAGCCAATGACCTGTGTTTGGGGGTCTGTTGCTGCCCCGCTCCTGAATTTGCTGGTCTGCACTGCAATCGGCAAACACACGCCCCGGCACATTCGTGTTTGCCGGAACTGCAGGGAAAATGTTGGCGAACACTAAATAACAGCTGATGTTTGAAAGTAAGGTGTAGATGTCATTAAATTAACGAAACACTTGGAGAATATGAAATTGCCTGAACAGCCAGTACAATTCGTTCAGTAATGTTCGAAATTACAAATCGATAACAATTCTTTCAGTTCTGGCATAAAACGCATTCATTTTGTAGAACAGACTGATCTATTACATGCCTTTTTTTTTTCTTCTTGATAATGCAGTGGATTTAAAAAGTGGCCAGAATTTTGAATCATATTGATCTTTATCACCGTCATCGCCGTAATAGATAATAATTCCAAGAACATACAAGAAGAAGATTAACTTCAGACACAGGACAAGCCACAAAAAGAAATATAAAAAAAAATTATTCCGCAAATGCCACAAACAGATTCAAAAAAGCAGACGGATGTCTAAAACAGAGAGAGGTCGAATTGTTTCTTATCCGGGAATATCATGGACAGGACATAATGCGGAAACCGGACAAAAAACAACAACAACGTAAGTGTTAGCTAATAACAGAAGATCAGCTATGCACAAAACATTTTGGAGAGGAAGGAACAGACATTTTTTTTTCTTGTCTTCGTGGATTTATAATCTTTGAACAAATGCAAAGGGGCCATCTATAGAGTAGGTGCATTCGATTTTGGTTTTTTTCTTTTTTTCTAAACCCTCCTCTGCCATAAAGGGGAAGGGGGGGGGGGCACCAAAACAAAAATTACAAAAGACGTAAATGAACATTCCGTGTTGCCATGGTGTTCGTTCGATTTTTTCCATTTCGTTATGACCCAAAGAAATAATTTGTGCTAGTAAATTATAATCCACGTCGAAATTGAGAGCCCATTTCAGCGTATAAAAATGGTGTTAAAAAGTAAATTTCTAGGGGTCAGTTTACCCTTTTCATATGTTTGACCACAACCTCCTTTCCCCCCTCTGTATGTGCATGGGTCAGTTGGAATGGTCAATGTCCATGAATAGACCTTGATGTTTGAAAACTTCAAATGGCATATTGCAGGAACTAATTTACTGTTAGGTTAGAGGGAAGATTTTTTTTTACGTAACCTGACGATTTAATTTGCTTTAAAAATGTAAATAAACCTAACATTTCTATTCATTGCCCCAGTTGAAAAGCGAACGTATCCGTACCAGAACCCCCATTCCCCCTACCCCTTCATCGTGTACGCTTTTCGTTCGCTGGAGATCACAGACTAATAACACAATAAGCTAACTGGAAACACGAGCTTCGGGCTGTGTCGTTTTTTACGGAATTTCCTGAGCGGCGGCCGTATAACCAACATGGCCGCCGCTCGGGAAATTCCGATTCTAGTTCTATCTGCAGTAGAAATTTCTTTTTATTTGTCGAGAATGGTTGTACACGTATTAATTTCTTGGTGCGGAACCAAACTTCCGCGTTCAGTAGGCGCGTCAAATTGGTATCATTCAAAATTGTAGCTATGCTGAAGCGTCGGTCCCCACCGTAAACCTAACTCTCTTTTGTGGCGTCACACACTTGGCTCATCCAGTCTGGGTATTTTATTAGTCTGTGCTGGAGACAGAAGTACAACCCCTTTCCATATCCGAGCGTGTGTACTTAGTGGATGGCCCCTAAGAGATCTTTACCACAGAGAGACCACACAGAAAATGTCCGGGTTGAGGCAGAGGCTATGATTACTGCACTTGGCGGCGTTATGGCGCAGTGATGCTTCATGTCAACATCATATTTCATTCTACACCGGTTCTCACCTTAATATAATGGAGCTAGAGGATGAACCTGTAAGCAGCTAAAACTTCTCGACTACCCCATAAAAAATTAGAAAACTTGGTGTACTGCATGAATTTTTGACGATGAGTTACGTGAACTTTACTATTATTCACATTAAATTTTTTTTGAGCCGCAATGCATTTTCATCGGATAGAACCGAAAAGTGTGACCAGAAATTGCCCTTCACGTCGCTATTCACACATTGCCGGCCGAAAGTCAGCTCATCACATCAGTGTATCCTGCAAAGAATTGTGGTGTAACAAAACGATCTGTTGTGATACAAGGAAAATTTGCAAGATTTATCTTGCCGGGGTCGGCTCGGCTATAGAATGTGATTCCTTGTGTACATAGCCATAACTTTACCATTCCATAACTCATCAACAGCAACGCGGCCTCTACTAGTTGCTCCTCCTCTTTTTCTTCTAATTAATATTACTAGCCAACCCGAGCTAGATAAATACTTGTGAATTCTTTGTGCCAAGTGGACAGACATAGGTCACATTATTAACAGCACCTGAATTCAATGCAGAGACTAATAGACCGCATTGATACGCCACAACTGCTAGCAGAGTACACAGGTGTGATAAAAGTATAATTATATTCACCGTGGTGGGTGCACCGAGCTTTGCATTTTTTTATTGGAAGCGTATATATCTGTACAACATGTTTGCCAAAAGCGCGACTTGTGAAGGTTTGCTGAACAAAACTTGGTATGGTGTTCACGAATTTAAAGTGTCAACACATGGAATAGTCAGATGGACCTGGGACGTGAGGGCCTAGTCAGTTTGTATTAATGGGCGGTAGTCAGATTGACTAATCAGGTGAAAAGGGGTTGGGGTAGCCATTCTGATCGACGTACACTCAAGCATATTTTATTAGAGCAGATCACGCAATCTCCGAGCAGAAGTCGGATTGTTTTGCTACTAAGCCGATTCATAATTTTAAAAACTATGCAAATTAACAAGGTCAGTAATATAGTATTCCGGTGTGTGTTCTATGTCATCGAATTGTGTGGGTTTTACGGATATGCGTTTCCCTTTTTATTAGTTTTGTTTTTCGACTTTTTTTTTACGTGTTTGCTTTGTGTTGCTCACCGCTCTCCTCTCGATCCCCATTTTTTCACGAGGTCTGACTTTTCTCATCATACTATAGAATGAAAGACGCCCTGTCTTTCTGTCTGGGTTATCATTTTGTATCTCTAACAGCTTTTGTTTTTAAGTTTGGTTCATCTCAAAATGGAAATAGAGCAAGAAGAAAAAAGAAAGCAATGGGCCGTGACACAAATGTTTTTTTGTAATCCCTATACAAAATCTGTTTTTTGGCATAAACAGTCTATTTTACATAACACAGACAATATAAAATGGTTGCAATTCAAGTGAGATATTATATAATTTTTGTTAATACAAGAACTAAGGTCCTATAATGTGTAAACTGAGGGGCAGACGAAATTTCCTGTCATACTTTTTCATACTACCCGAAGAAAATGCGTCTTTTTCCCGGTTCAAAATGTCGGGCCAACTTCTGCTGTTCAAATCAGTTGTGGCTCTATATCAACGAAAGTATTAAAAATAAAGAGAACATTGAGACCTTTTGAAATATATGGATGGACGCTCACTTTTCCCTCTTTCTGTGCCTAATCTGATACATTGTAGAATTTATGGATCAGTGGTTAAAAAGCCTTTCGTGATCACATGGAAGGCCCTACTTCCTTTATACCAATACAACATTCAGACAAGAATCCCTGTCCTGACCCAAAAGCAATAAGAATGTTCAGAACGCATGTAGTACAAAGCACAATGAGCTAACCAAATTTGGATCAATATCGAGCGCCGTTGACTCCCAAAATTCTATTTTCCCGTGTCCACTCAGCTCGTGGTGACTGTTTTTGTTTGTTTTTTTTTGTACTCCGAGAGAGCTACACGTTATATGAGACTGGGCGTATGTTATGTTCAGATGTTTAGTTACATGTGCGAGATTGGTTGGTGGGCGCTTCTGGGAGTGTCTACTTTCTGACCTATCGTTCTCTTATACCTTTTGGCTACCGTCATGCTCTTTCCTAACACTATGTGACCGATGTCGCGTCAACTGCCTTTCTCCAAACTTCAACTCAAACTCAATCAGTGAATGAGTTATATGTGAACCGTTTGTCAAAGATTGAGCCTTATTGTAATGTAACTTATCAATGCACTTGGCCAAATTTTATTTTGGCACTGCAAGCAAACTGGACTCAGACACTGACGTTTTCATAATCTAACACGAAGCAGTAAGAATGTTCAGAACGTATGTACTACAACGCACAATAAGCTAACCAAATTTGGATCAATATCGAGCGCCGTTGACTCCCAAATTCTATTTTCCCGTGTCCGTAAGCATTATTTTCTCCCCCTCCCCAAGTCGGGGGGGGGGGGGCTTGATTGCGGGATAGGGGCGGGAGGGGTACCTGGGCCATTAAACAACTAACACAACGTGTACTATGAAAGTACGACCCAGTTCAATTTTTCTTATTCCAGACTGTAAAATAATTTTTGCTAACCTTCAAAATGGTGCATGACAATTTCTGTCAAGTTCTGTCTTTCTCAGTCTTCGCGGAGTGGACTTTTTGCACAAAAGACCTGAAAAAGTGTGGGCTTTGTCTGTCCAGAGATGGGACCCTTTCGAAACGAGCAAAATAATTATGATCGATATAATGTCATGTCCAGTCCTTACTTCCCTCACTATCTCTGCATTAATTCTACTACCTCGGCAACCCCTCGCTGTGGGGAGCTGGCTCTGAGTGCTTTCCTCAACGCCCAGAAATCTTTATGCCATGCGAAAACCCGCTTTGTGGGAAGTGCCACTGTCAGACCCATTATGGCAATTGTTCCGAAAGATGCAATAGTTACCCGACTGCTTTGACAAAATAACGAATGACGAAGTGTGATCTTTCTCGGAGCTCCAAACACCGTAAAATGTGTGTACGTGTTTGTGGCGATGCATTATTGTTATGATCAAAGGTCGCACGCTTAAAATGCTATAGTATGCATTCCCTTTAATTCTACATTATTTCGTTATGTTTCGGGATTTAGTTCTTTTACTTTATTGTTTAACCGGAAATGATACACAATGTTTTGCAGTTAGACAATGGCTCCTTCATGTAAGTCAGAATAAAGGGACAGAACCGCCAAACTTAAACCATCTGTGAAAATATATTTCCTCTCATTGTTTTTTGTTTTAGGGGGATTACTGCCCTTAGCATTTACACCTATTTCCCTTTCATGATGTACTAAAGTCATTCTTATCTTATCTTACTTTATCTTGGCTTTTCTATGTCCATGCAGAAGCAGACCCACTAAAATAATAAGGAGTTCTATAGTTGACATTGCCAACTGGCCCTTTCTGTAACTTTGTGGTCTTCTGGTGGCGTTTCAGCAAAACTTCACGGTATATTGAAGTGATTCTTATAAATTAGGCCTATACTTACACTTCTAAATCATTTTGTCTTTATTTATATCCATGCAGAAACAGGCCTACCAGAATATTAGAGAGTTCTATAGTTCCTTTTGATAACTGGCTCTTTCTATAACTTAGTAGCCCTCTGGTGGCGTTTCAGCGAACCTTCTGAGAACCCTCGTCTTTCCATTGTCATGTTCGATCACGCCGTTTCCAATCACGACATATGATCGAGCGTTCTAACGGTACCGGCTGTTGTTTACATCCTTCTTGCAGTAACACAAAACCTTGAGTATTCCGTGATTGTCCCGGCTGTTTAACTGGTCACTGTGCAATTCCCTTGTTATTTTGGAACCATCATAATAGATGTAATGTACTGGTTAAAGGGAACTGAGAGTTGTTTCAAGCGTCCAGGCTATGATTATAAAGTCTATCTGCGGTATATTTCGTGACCTACTTCCGCTCCTTGTCGGTATGTTATTCTCAATTCTATGACGCCAGCTAATGGTGTAGGTCCATAGGGTGTCACTAGCTGTGAAGCAAAATAAACACTGCATTTGATATCTGAGGCGAAGTCAGAGTCTGTTCCTTGACACGAATGCCACAACATTGCATTGACTGTCAGTTGTGTATGACAATATCACCACATTCATTGCAAAGCTGCCAGTTCAGATACCAAGCAATGTTTACCTCTCTACAGCCATATGGCCTCTAAATGAAACTGAGCCCCGATACAGTAATATTTGAATTTAAACAGGGCATAACTTTGGAGGGTACATTCATATTTTTCTTCAATCATCAACGTTTCCTAAATAATTCATATTATCATATTATAAAAGAAACTTAAAATATGATGCGGTCATTTTACAGTAATTATCTATAAGTATTTAATTAACACGTTGACGGTTGTGAGAGACTACAATAATAGCCAAAATTAGCTCAATAAAACAATACACGGTGGTCTAGGGGCAAGGTGCTCGTCTCTCATGCCGGAGGAACAGGTTCAAATCCCTGGCGGTGCAGGCATATTGGAGTTTTGAGATTTTTCTCATATTTTCCTGTCCCTGATCCTATGATAGATAGGATCGTGCATCTAGTCTTCTCGGGTAAGTACGAAAAACTCGGAGGGCCCGTGTGCACTTTGCGCACGTAAAAGATACACTGGCAGTTGGAAATTGAAATCAGCAGGCTGAACAGGCCGCAGTCCGGGCAAAATTAAATAAAAACTTATCCCCACCACTCCCTACCCCCCTACGCCTTCCAAAAACAAACAAACAAACAAAAAATAAACCGACCGGCGCTGTCCTGAGGAGACGACGTGTCTGCTCCACTTGTAACTAGGCTGCAATGACACTAAGGCAAATTTCCCAAAATGGGACTAAAGAAGAATACAAAATACAAAATACAAATATAAAATAATAACAACAATAACAACAACACGAACAGCTCTACTGTTATAATCCTGTTACTTTTTATGATCACTACAAGTAAAAATGTCCTCCGCCTTCAGGCACTAACATAATCCTGTCTCGTTATTCGTCAAGTAACAAAATCTCTTACGCAAGTGGCTCTGTCAGTGGATGGCTTTAAGGAAAAAACGTGTAACTGTAAACCTCTTGCCACGGGGAAAGGCATATAATCAGACCAGCGGAAACCTGATATTTTCTGGGCATAACCAAAGTATAAATTAGTGAGCCCAGTAGACAGAAAAAAAAAGTACTGGTGGAACATAAAAAAAGTGAAAAGGCCAAGATACAAATTGGCACAACGCAAGACCGTTAAAAAAAAAAAAGGCATGACTGTGTAATATAATCCTCGTGCTGAAAAGTGAGATGGAGATTTCGGAGTCAACAAGGGTAGAGTTTTCAGTCCCTTGAAACAACAATAAATAGTCATTGCAACATCCTCAGTAATTACAGCTGTGACGATAGCGACAAAGGACATTATACCACGACTTTGTGCACTCTTTCCTTGTGTTTGGTTTATTTCCATTATATACGGCACTTTTATTTTCGAGGCACACAATACATAAACCTCCTTTACGTCATGGTATCTCTCTCATTGTTCTTTTTGTCTGTCTATCTCGCCCCTTCCCCCCCCCCCTCTCTCTCTCTCTCTCTCTCTCTTTCAATACTATCTGTCTATCTATCTGATGTTCGAACAGAATCCAGAGATTTCGATACAGAAGACACCGGTCGCAGATGTTTTGATATTGTGACACTGATTACTACATTATTGATATCCACTGCATTTATTTCTATTCTGGTGTATCATTATTGAATTATGCCCGTATCATTTATTTTGGAAAAAGAAGTTCGTGCATCCTTCTGTCTATAACTGAAATTCTCATTCCGTATCATATCTTTTAAGTAAGTGTAATGCGGACAAAATTGTGCAGCAAGGACTTTCTGTCACAATCTCATAATGCATTTTCTAAGATCTCCCCAGGAAGTATTTACAAGGGTATGGTATTCCCTATACAAGACAATTCAATAATCGTTTGCACAAGACACTTTGAATACAGACTGTCACAACTCATATCTTCTTAAAATTTAAGGTATACTTACATTATTGTTAAGTGAGATAATCTTGTGCACGCCTTAAACATTTTGTAGAGCTCAAACCTAAACTATGCGAGGCGTCGTAAAATACGTCTTGAACAATTTTATTCTCAGACGAGACGATAGAATCGCTTGCACCGAAATATTATAACCTAAAAAATACAAAAGACAAGAATACCATGAAATGCAATGATTTAGAACTAAGCCTCGCCTATGTCGTAGTGATCATCAAATGATGTAGTTTTGCAACAAGCTGCCAACCCTTATTTTCAATTTCATCTCCCCTTTTTCCGGCAGCCCGGATTTCCGTGATCTGTGTATGGGGGAAAACTGGTCATTAAGTCAGAACAGCCCTGTCTGACAAATAAATTCACGCTAAGACGCCTGGAGATTCCCTTGGGGACTTATCAGTTCTGAATAGGTCTACGCATGCTGTTCACTTTTTTCCCCATAGCATATTATTATCATTTCTTGCAGGCTTTTTGAAGTACCTCAAAAGGAAGCAGGTCTGTTCTGGGATTTCCTGACAGTCTGTGAGTTAATATGGGTACCGATTAGATAATACAGTGGTGTCTCAGCCTTGCTCTCTTGTCCTAATCATTTTCTGTGCACTTCGCGACCTTAGTTCCTACTTGTTCCAACTCCACTTTTTGCACAACTGAGATATTTGACATCAAACGTTTGCGGCTTTACGATTATGATGAGGAATTAGAATAAATCGGAGGTATGAAACAGTTTGATAAGTGCCACGGTGCGTTTTATACAACTATCAGAGTGTGCATTTGTTACACCTCTTCCACACACTGAAAGATCTCCAGTTTTTTTTTTCTTCAGGAAATGGAGATAGAACAAATGGGCAACTATGGTCACGACATATTAGAAAGAAAGGTCAGCAGACAATTAAAGCACCAAAATCTTGAATTGTAATTTCACGGTATTTATAAATAAAATAATAATAATAATAATAACAGTAATACTAGTAAAAATAATAATAATAAACAGAAAAAAAAAACCTTTAAATATGACACTCATCTACAATTTGAGAAAAAAAAGTAAGGGCGCTAATGCCCTTAACGGTAATAATAATAAAAACAACAACAACAAAAAAAAACCCGGCATTTTTTCATCGCATTTTTTTTGCCAGCAATTCTATACTCCCGCCTTTTAAAAATTACGATTCCAAAACAGCGACCGTAACTTTTACAAATAAATATTGTGGAGAAAGATTATTCTCTCATGCGGGAAGATACACACCATTCTAGACGTTGGCCGAATTGGGCGAAGGGGGTGGGGGTGGGGGTGGGGGTGGTTCACGTGTAATATAAAACTCATTGTTTGCCCTGCAAACTGGATCTAAGAGCTCGCAGATTCAATTATGTAAGGCTCATTGTCCAAAAATTGAAGAGCTCAAAGCAACTCTGCTTTCTTCATTGTTTTTCAGTATGAATAATCTCACCTTGTAAACATAAACAGATATGATAATAATATGGTGTTGTTGTTGTTTGTGTTTTGTTGGAATTTTCCTTCCCTCTTCAGCACAGTATGAGTTACATCAGAGGCAAAGTTTTAGGGGTCAGTCCTTAAAACAGCGACGTACCAGAGGTTTCTTCAGTTAGGCAGAGCTCAGCTCTGAGTGAGATTCTAACCGTAGACCTCTCTTATCCAGATCCAAGCACTCTGACCACTGGGCCAATGTGTCGGCAAGAAATAAAACACGACTCTTAAAAATTACAGTCAGTTTTAGACAACTCTCCAACTCTTATTTGTTCGATAAGTTTGTGCTGATTCTCAGTTTATTAAAATACCTTGCAGAAAATAATAACCGAGGTTCGTACCAGAGACCTTTAGCATCCGGCTCAAGCGCTTTGATCACTGGTTCAATTCAACGGCAGCAAAGGGGATATTACAACGCTTACAAAAGGCAAGTTGCTTTCAGACCTGCCTCCAACGAATTCAAGTTCGATAAGCCGCAACCCATTCACGGTTTTGATAAAATGCATTGCAATGGAAGGACATGCACCTGCTACGCATTGTGTGATTACGTCTTGGTTACATTCCCTCATGGGACATAAATCTCCTACTGTTGTTCCCCCTTATTCGGACATATCGATCTGAGAAGACGCCGGTATACATGATCTAAGCCGCCGCCAGTTATTAAGAAATTAGCGTATTACGACAAAATCCGTTTCGTGCCGGCCCAAATGGGATAAAGTGTCGGGGAACAGCGGCGGTTCGTGAGCAAAAGTGGCCACGACGTGATCCAGTAGTGTGCGAGCGGACTGACCACACGGGGTTCGGTAACCCAACCTGCGGTGTCATGAAAGTTAATGAAAAAAATGGGTGAGCACTGGTCAAGGAGAACGTGACATGGGAGCACAATAACTTGTCTTGTCCAAAGCATCCGCTCCGCTATTAAAACGGAAAAATGACGCATGAAAAATTCGTTGCCTCCAGATCGGTGAGGAGCGGAGCGGAACGGTTGCTGTGGACAAGTATACATGGGCAAGGAGTATTTTACGCTTTTGTCCGTGAAAATAGCAGAGCGGATGCTGTGGACAAGTGCAGTAAGCGGGTGGGCCTCAAGACATTACATAAAGCCGGTGTCGCATTGAATCAAGTTGTGAGATGAGAACTAAGGAGTTAAACTGGGCCTTGTGCACTGGCGAGACTAAAACGAGTCTGTCTCACTGGGTCAGGCACGTCAGAACTGTCTTTGATTTTGTTGGCGGAAAGAGAGACCTCGCACACCGAGAGCCTTGCACACCGAGAGCCTTGAACACCAACAGCCTTGCACACCGAGAGCCTTGCACACCGATATCCGTGCGTTCCTTTCACTTGAAATTCCCTTGTCTTCGCAACATGACAGTGCCACTTTTTATTTGGCGGGCTGACTGTTTGTACTTACCTCTTAGTCATAAACTATTTGATACACATCGACAGTTCCAAAATAATTATATTGTTCTGTGCTATAATCTAGGGGGAATATGCATGTAAACGAGGTTAATATGGAAAGATAATGATATAATGCAGCTGGTGCTGGTCGGGGGGTTGGGTTGGGTGTTGGGGGGATGGAGAGGGATCTCTAAACATAGCCATAATGGGGCTGACCTCGGGGGCAGTGCCAAAGACCGGCTCCTGTATGCTCGATATGTCCCGAGGGAATTGTTCAGATATCACACCAGCATCCTCTTTAGAGAGGCCATAGCGAAAATTTCATCAACATCTCCTTAGACCATGGAGAGGGACGGCGCTAAGTATGGCGGGGGTGGGACAGAGTGAGTGAGTGAGTGAAAGAGAGAGTGTGTGTATGTATGTGTGTGTGTGTGTGAGAGAGAGAAAGAGAGAGAGAAAGAGAGAGGTGTTGCAATAATCAGAGAGAACCGTGAAGAACAGCAGCTCCATCACTCAACCTGCGATGTCCCCAGACAATGGCGCAGAACTGGTAGAAGACAAACGCACTGAACTGCACACTTTGTGAAACGCAAACGCACAACGGCAGAATTAACGCGCAACAACACCGACTGTCGCAAGACGCAGAAATCGTTTTGTAATCCCAACTACGTAATTGGTTTTCCTTCTCCCATTAGATAACACATCACTGTGCTCTCTGTAATGAATGTTAAGATATAAAATACTCCACCCCAAACGTTTTGTTTATGAGAATGTCACCAATACTTTCTATTACTGTAAACTGGTACTGCAAGTAAAATTTACTCTAAGTAAATAATTGGCAAAAAGAAAAAGTTGTATGTAGCAAAGCCTGAAAAAGTTGTATGTAGCAAAGCCTGAAAAAGTTGTATGTAGCAAAGCCTGAAGTAGGAAATAAAACCCAAACGATACAACAAAATGCAAAGAAAAATGAAAGACAGAAAGTGCCGATATTTCGGTTAAAAACTTTCTCAAGCAAAAAAAGAAAAGGAAAATTGAACAGATAAGACAATAGAAAAGTAAAAAACAAAGGTGCTCGCCTCTCGTGCCGAAGGTACCAGTTTCGATACCCGACCATTGCACGCATGTTGGAATTTTTTTTTTAGGGGGGGGGGGGGAGGAGACATTCCTGTCACTGATCCTGTGGTAGGTAGGATTAAGCACCTAGACCTCGGCTAAGGACGGAAAAACTCAGAAGGCCCGTGTGCACGCTGCGTTACCTTAAAGATACCTTAGCAGTTGAAAGTCGAGAGGAGCAGGCCGAACAAGGCCGCTGCCCGGGCAAAATTCTAAAAAACTCATCCCTACCCCAAAAGTCCACACAGAAACAATAACCAGCAAAATAAAAACAAGAAAAACGAGGCGTAAATGCCAAAGGCAGCGAAACCTCCTGAAATAAAGACCTAAACAACCCCACCCCACCCCTTATACTAGTAAGTAATACCACTTGCCGAAAAAAATAACACCCCATTTTGTGGAGGATACCAGTAATATCTCAAAACCTCACCGGTTCATGCGAATATCGTTGTAAAATGGAACAGAAAGATTCTTCAAAACACTACTCTTTGCCATTATTGTTATTAGAACCCATTTTCTACTTGCGCCCTCTACTGAGGTGCAGTTGAATTTATAGCTAAACGTATTACCAAATATAACACAAACAGTTTTTTTTGTTGTTTCTTTTCTTCATAAATAAATGTTTTTCCACCCAAATATTATGCAAATGTGATACATTTTACCTGAATAGATAGAAAAGGATGAAAATTTTGAACCAAAGTTTCCAAAAATAATTTTTTGGACATAATATGGGTAAATAATTGCTTTCAGATTTGCTGGCCCAGAAATCTTGCAGGCTAGGCTAGAAGTTAAAATGTGCCGCAAATTCATGAATGAATACACTTAAGTGGCTGAAAAGAAGTGTGGGATGGAAGGGTTTGGGTCCTAAGGAGCCTAAATGTGGATGGAAAAGGCAACGAGAAGGAGAAAGGCGTGCTAAGCAATGAATTAAATCTGAGCTATTTTAAACAGTGAAATGTGGAAATGGCACGTCGTCAGGGAATGAGGAAAAGTGGCGTCCGGAATCCAATCGGATTTTTTTCTTCTTCGATTTGCAAATATAAAAATCTCCCAAAACCCCAAATCGCAGCTGCCCCGAGAAATGGGGCATCATTTAGCCATCCATAGATATATATGTTTGTATGCGCAGTTTCAGGTGCCCAGGCGTCTGAGCCAAAACGCGAAATTAATTCCGTGTGTATTTCTGTCCCCAAGGGTGGACAGAGTGGATAGAGATCTGGATTCAAGAGGGTGATGAAGAGATATCACGAAGGGGCCATCCATAAAATACGTACATGGGGGAAAAGGATGGAGTGTAGAGGGATTTATTACTACTACTATTTCCTGTTGCACTCGCTCGTGCTTAGGGCAGCAACGCAAGATCTCCAGCCCAGATTTATACCAGCATATCTATACTATATATATTTGTGGACTGGAGATTTTTCGTTGCAAAAGGCTTCTGAACCACTCAAGACTCAGACTTCAAATTTAATATGGTGCATCAGAATGGATGTAAGGGTGCACAGTTTTAAATAGAAGTCTCAAATCGGTGTAGTTTTTTTTATTAGAAATGTATTGTTTCCCCAATTTTCACTAGGCTCATTGACATGCTGTAGGTTTTTATGACATCACTTCCTGAAAATTTTCGGTGCGCACCACTGCACACTGTGTACTGTTCCTATCGCTGAGTTTTGGGGATGGCCCTACGCGTCTCGGCTTTTGTTCTTATTCCTTTCGGTCTGAAGTGGTGTCCTTTGTTGTTGCATCTCTTCTTATAAGTTATCTATGCAGCATTAATGCCTTTCTTAGTTCACAGGCGACTTAAGTTTTACCAAAAAAAAAAAACTACACAAACCTGTTCATCGAACGGGTACTCAGCTAGTAAAATATGAAAAACGTACATGATGAGGGACTCTGAGGGAACGGATATATACGCTTTTCAATTACGGCAGTAAATTAAAGAAATTTCTTTTCATTTGCTTTATTTTTTTCTCAATCCAAAAGTTACAGCGTTGTATAAAAACTGAATATAGGCAATGCCTTTAATGAAAGGGTCAAATAAGTCGTGAAAAATAGATCTACATCTTTTAGTCTTAAACTATCAGGGCCGTCATAGACATTCACCATTCTAATGAACGTACGCTCGTGCATGGAAAGAGGGCAGAGGTTAAAACAACAACAACAACAACGTAAACACTCATACCTCATGGGTGGGTCTGAAGGGAAACATGACGAAGCGTTAGGAACATAAACAAGAAAACAGGTAATCTTTAGGATATGTAAAGGATGAGGGAATAGGGCTTAAAAGGAACGCCGAAATTTTCGTTTTTAGCAAGTCAACTTCGAAATTAAAATACATGATAAAAAAAACATATATTATACGTAAAGAAATTAATGCTAACAATCCTAAAGGGATAATCGAAGAATAAACGAAGAAGAAGAAAATATGTTATTATAAATGAATAAATATAAATAATAGGTGACGCACACCTAACTGCTCTTGTCCACAGCATCCGCTCCGCTATTTTTACGGACAGTGACGTAAAACACTCTCTGCTTCTGTATACTTGTCCACAGCATCCGTTCTGCTCCGCTCCTCACGGCTATAGAGGTGAAGAGAGTTTGTCATAATTATGTCATTTTTAGTAAAAGTAGCGGAGCAGAGCGGATGATGTGGACAAGACCACTAAGTTGCAGTCACAATTCACATCCTTTACATAATTTATTGATACATCATAAAATTATGTTCATTTAGGTTTTGGTTTTTTTTTTGTGTCTTACTCGAAATTCATTTTATTCTATACATTACCAGACTTCTCGTTGGTTTCAGGGGGCAGTTCTATGCTAGGCTGAGTTCTTGACTGCACCTTGTACATTTCAACTGCCCATTTATCCGTTTGACCGTCGGACTGTTTGTCCACTCATGGGCAGAGTTACTAATCAAACCTGTAGGCCTAACTGTCCCTCAACCTTGTCTTTCTTTTTCTATTTCGGACCAAACTTACAAAGGTTTAAGACATGGAGACGGAATATATTGACATATATTATATGCTGAAAGATAATTGTATAATTATATATACATATACTACTAGCTGTGGACCCAAGCCCTGCCCGGGATGCGCGCCCGGGATAAAATTGTGCGTGAACGCCTTATACACCCCGTCAATATTCATGAAATTGCTAGAATCGGCGCACGGGTCAGTGTGTTTATAAGGATCACGTCGCAGGAAGTGATGACATCATTTGTTCGTGGAAAAGAAAGATCGGGGGCAAAATTAAGGACACAAATTCAAAGCAAAAAAAATAAAAAAAATACTTCCCCATCTATTCGAAAAAGGGAACACGTATTTGACGACAAAGGTGATGAGGCCAAATTGTTTGTTTTATAATTTTGTGCAAAATTCCACCATTAGTCTGCATGCTTGACTAAAGTTTGTATAGGCTGGCGCCAGTTTTTTAATATTTTTTTTATTGCACTAGAAGATATATATACCCTATATTATAAGGAAGTGCATATTCGCACAACATGCTGTATGGATATGGACAGTGCATATCCGTACAACATGTTTACCAAAAGCGCGACCGGTGAAGGTTTGCTGAAACAAAACTTGGTATGGTGTTCACGAATTTAAAGTGACAACACATTGAATAGACAGATGGACCTGGGGGCGTGAGGGTCTAGTTAGTTTGTATCAATGGGCGGTAGTCAGATTGACTAATCATAATCAGGCGAAAAGGGGTTGGGGTAGCCATTGGTGATCGACATACACTCAGGTATAATAATTATTAGCGCAGATCACGCAATCTCCGAGCAGAAGTCGGATTGTTTTGCTACTAAGCCGATTCATATTTTTAAAAACTATGCAAATTAACAATGTCAGTAATATTGTATTCCGGTGTGTGTTCTACGTCATCGAATTGTGTGCGTTATACGGATATGCACTGTCCATATCCGTACAACATGTTCGGATAAGCGCTTCCATATAATAAACATGAATTCCACATCAAATGAAAAAGATGTATAGGCAGCAAATTGCTGGGACGCCATAAACGAAACAAAATAAAACGGCAAAAGTTTCACTTTTCATTTATTTACATCGTGTCTCTAATGTTGCAGCTGTAGGAGGCAGGGGATGAATGGCTGGGAATGCAGCGATAATCGATAATACTCGGGTCAGAGCAGTCTGGATGCCGAATGTTTAAACATTTTTGCATGTTCAGTCAGGGGAAGGTGCTATTTCCTCATTCGTAATGATTGATCGCGTCATAGATCAATTGCTAAGGAGGGAGAGAGAGAGAGAAAGCGAGAGAGAGAGAGAGAGAGAGAGAGAGAGAGAGAGAGAGAGAGAGAGAGAGAGAGAGAGAGAGAGAGAGAGAGAGAGAGAGAGAGAGAGAGAGAGAGAGAGAGAGAGAGAGAGAGAGAGAGAGAGAGAGAGAGAGAGAGAGATCAAGGCACACACCAAAGAGCACGTGGACACGATAAGGATCATTATGTGCTAGGAAAAAGCAAGACAGTCTAGACAGACTATATAGCAGAACTAGCTGAGTACCTGTTCGATGAACAGGTTTGTGTAGGTTGTTTTTTTTTGGGGGGGGGGGGGGGGAAGGGGAGGTAAAACGCCTGTGAACTAAGTAACGCGTTAATGCTGCATAGATAGCTTATAAGAGAGATGCAACAACAAAGGACACCACTTCAGACCACAAAAGCCGATATGCGTGAGGTCATCCCCAAAACTCAGCGACAGGACAGTACACAGTGTGCAGTGGTGCGCCCCGAAAATTTTCAGGAAGTGATGATGTCATAAAAACCTACATCATGTCAATGAGCCTAGTAAAAATTGGGGAAACAATAAATTTCCGATAAAAAAAACAACACACCGATTTGAGACTTCTATTCAAAACTGTGCACTCTTACATCCATTCTGATGTACCATATAAAATTTGAAACCTGAGTGCTGAGTGGTTCAGAAGCATTTTGCAACGAAAAATCTCATGTCCACAAATATATATAGTATAGATAGCACAGAAGCAGACCCAACCAGAAGCGCCCACAAACCACTAGACACCAAAGGAGTCATTTAGTGTATTTGAGAGGAAAGTGGTCGGGGTGAGGGAGACAGTGGCAGAAAGGATAATGCATGTAACTGTAACGTCCACAGGTTTAAAACAGTGGTTCTTAAGCAAAAGGAACAGAATCAATCAAACAAACAAAAGCCATGTCGAGGTACAAAACGACCAATGTGGAAGATTTCAATGCATAGTTTTTGAATAATAAACGCGCCAATAATGGCACTCTTAGCTCGCTAGAGGGTTTAGGTGACATATTAGGACTGGAATGCGTTCCTTGAACGAAATTCTCGGTGCGCACTGAATCTTGTCCTGAAGCTGTCAGTACTAAAATTACTGTCTTTCAGTCTGCCCTGCTTTGTAAAGTTCCATTTTCCATACCTAGTAAACTGTTGAACCCTACGTTCGTATTATGATTGGGTTGCATGCCAGTTTAATAACATGATTCACCTTACCACCTATACATCGCCTATTCCCAACTACACTATTGTCACCTACTAGCACCTCTACTGGGGGACACGCTGGTCTAGAGGTAAGGTGCTAGCCTCTCATGCCCGAAGGTACCGGGTTCGATCACCGGTCGGTGCAGGCATGTTGGAATTTTTTTTCGGGGGGAAAAAATCCTGTTTCTGATCCTGTGGTAGGCTGTATCGAGCACCTAGTCTTCTCGGATAAGGACGAAAAACTCGGAGGGCCGGTGTCCACGTTGCACACATTAAAGATAAAGTCAAGAAGAGCTGGTCGAACAAGGCCGCTGACCGGGAAAAATTAAAAAAAACAACAACAGAACCCACAAAACTAATCCCTACCAAAAACAAGAAAAATAAATACAAGCAAAGTGAGGTGTAAATGCCAAAGACAGCGAACCTCCTACAATAAGGACCTTAACACACCATCTATACTTCAAGGCACCCGCCACTATACATTCAAACACCAGCCCTGCATTACGCATTTTCACAGTATTCTCACAACGACCGTCGACCTCATTCCTTTAACCTGGTGATGGTGGCAACAAACACCCAGTAAATAAGGAGTGGAAAAACAATGGACGACACTGGATTCTCATCACATCACAAAATTCTATTTCCCCATGCACTTTTCTATCTCTGTTTTAAAATCGATCTGTCCATTCTCTGTGTGTGTGTGTGTGTGTGTGTGTGTGTGTGCGAGCCAGTCAATCCGTCATTTTGCTCAGACATCCATCCATCCATCCATCCATCCATCCGCCCATCCATCCATCCATCCATCCATCCATCCGCCCGCCCGCCCGCCCATCCATCCATCCATCCATCCATCCATCCATCCATCTCTATCTATTAGTCCCTCCGCTCGTGCGCCCGTCCATCCATCCATCCATCCGCCCGTCCGTCCGTCCGTCCGTCTGTCTATCCGCCCATTTGTCCTTTTGCCTGTCTATCTGTCTCATTCTACAGTACTGCCGATAAATTCTTCATAATATAATTATGTAAAACGTTCAAACCCATGAAAAAAAACCAACCATGCCTACCCCCATTCTCTACACATTCCACTTCCCGCACCCCCATTTGAACTCCGGTCCACAAATCAATATTCCCATCTTCATTCCAATAGAAATGACCCTCTTTTTAAAGTTAAAAAAAACCAGGATGAAGAAAGACATTGTCCCATAGGAAAATGAAAACAAGTGAGCGAGAAGCCAGGGAATAATTACATGAGGTGAAAGTTCATGCACGAAATAAGCGTATAATTATTCCCCAGACACTCACATCTGACACGATCGATATAAACCGACTCGGTGGCACAATTACAGTATTGCTTTTCAGGTCTTTATAGCTTTTCAGCCAACTGATAACAAATCTTTGTGGTTCACAATGAAACTTTTAAAATATTTATATACATACATAAAACACACACGCCTGTCAAATCGCGGCTTTAGTTCGTGTTTGTTCCATCTCCATTTTCTGAAAAATTGGAGATCTTTTTGTATGTAAAAGAGGTGTAATAAATGCACACTTTGAAACTTGCTTAAAATGCGTCATGGCATTTATGGAGCTGTATCAGTTACGATTTGATTCTAACTCCTTATCATGATACTAACGCCGCAAACGCTGAACGTCGAATTTTTCAGTTGTGCAAAAAGTGGAGTTGGAATGAACACGAACTAAGGTTGCAAAATGGCAAAAAAGTGTTTTTTTGCTCACCGGATGAAGCCTAGTCTGACTGTTCCTTGATAATTTAATAGTTTCCGGAAAAGTGGAGGAGAAAGCACAATTAGAATTGCGGGCGAGTTAACAATTTGCATACCAGTAACTTTTTAAGCAAAGGGTCGAAAGCTTGTGTAACGAAACATTCAAATTATCCTACTCACTATCACAAGCTGCTCTGAACGGTCCATCCGAAAAACACTTACTTCCTTTAATAGTACATGAAAATTACAGTTATAAATCTATACATCCGATTGTGATCGCACTGACCTGATCAACCTAGATCTAGATCTAGATTCTAGGTAACTCTTTGAAACTTTTTCTCGGCATATTTCTTTCGTCTGTGGGTATTTTCATTTACAGGCTAGTAAGAGAACAAACTGCAAACCAAGAAAAAAGTAAACTGTTAAATTATTGGGCAAATAACATGGGACCCCAGAAATACTGAGAAATATTCTTTATTTGATTTCCAATAATTTGGTATATTACCACATTTCTCTGAAGCTCTTTTACAGCTATATCACTGATCACCATCTTCCAGGGAGGAAATATAGGAACTGTTGTTCTCTGAAAGAAACTGGCTGGAAGTGAATCAGTTAAATAGTGGTTGCAATCTGATTTAAAACAAACAAACAAACACAGAAACAAACAAAACATGTTTTGAAGACGGCTTTGAATTTTTTTTTCATTATGTCGAGTATTTGTCAATGTGTTTTTTTATTTCTTAGTTAAAAAATGGCCATTCGCACCACGGGGTTAACTTCGGGTTTTGTTCGCAACGATGAAGATTTTCTGGAGGTTTCCGAGCTGGGGTTAATTAAGGTTGGCGGTACGATTGGGCTTGGTTAATTGGTCTGAACCAATTTTTTTCAATTTTCTTTGTAACCTCCCCCCCCCCCCCCCCCCAAACAATAACAACAACAACAAGAAACAGGCACCCAGCATGATCGGACATATTGAGTAGACAGAATATACAAAAAGATTAAGAAAAAGCACCTGTCTAAATCTGTATGTAGACTATTCATTCAAAAGTAGTTTAAAAGTTAAAAAACTTTATCTGCACCTGCCAAGTTCGATGTTTTAATGCGGGCTAAACCAGGCAACCACCAACACGACATAAACAAACAACAGTTTATCTATACAGTTAAGTTAAAATACACTATGAAATTATGATGTCTATGAAAAATTCTTATGTCCTATTCCGAAGACCCTGGTGTGGCGCACACCACAGACTAATAAAATACCCAGACTGGATGAGCCCATTGTGTGGCGTCACAAAACAGCGAAAGGTCCACCATTGTAGTTTTACGGTTGCGACCGACGCTTCAGCATAGCTACAATGCAGCGGTCGCTAAAAGCCAATACGGTCATCATTTATAACAATGAAAAAAAGGCAGCTGTAGACAATAAAATGAAAGGATAGGCAAGTTAATGCATTATTAATACATCTACAACCAATCTTGACAAATAAAAAAATCTCTACTGCAGATAGAACTAGAATCGGAATTTCCCTGAGCGGCGGCCATGTTGATTATACGGCCGCATCTTATTAACTTCTGTAAAAAAAAACGACACAGCCGGAAGCTTGTGTTTCCAGCCTGGTTGATTTATTAGTCTGTGGCGAACACCTTGAGAAACACTGGTCTAAACAATATTTCTGGTGGCGATGTGACCACAACAACATGCTCAGAAACTTGGCCCCAAAACTGGTAACAAAAATCCAATTGTGAGTATTTTGGCTATATGACCCAAATAACTACTAACAACAACAACAACAAAAAATTAAAAAAAAAACCTCCTATGATTGTCCTAGACTATTTCAGCTCGCCATAGGACAGCCCACACGCCACATCGAACTAAAGTAGACATTCATCAAAGTGTAGACTATGGCGTAATGGATGAGATCATCCCACGGCATCAGCTTCAGACGCCGAAGCAAAGATGATTTACGCCCCCGATTCGATGCTCTTTTGATTCTTCAATAAGTTACTGATAACATATAATGATAATCTCAAAGAAACAAAGTTAGGTCGTAATGCAATTTTTGGGGCAACAGGAACTGATGGATCTCGCTAAGGAATCCCCCCCCCACCCCCACCCTCTCTCTCTCTACAACTCGACCTACTTCGACGATTCATCATACTCGTTTTTAAAATATACCAGTGGGCCCTTGGAAACACCGACTTCCATTAAGTTTATTTTTTTCTCTCCTTTTTCTAAAAAAAGGTTACTGGACAAAACAAGGGCTTGTAGCTTTTAGGCATAATAACTTTTAACCATGAAACATTGTTATTCTGCCCCATTGACAGCTGAGACTGAAAAATGGAAGAGTTGTTTCAAACACCCAAAACTGCCATGGGGGATTTTATCGGTCGACTCCCCTCCTTTTTCCTTATAGGCCCGACAACTGCGTGACCTTGTTTCCTGCCTGACAGACTTTAGTTTAATTCATTAAATTCGCTTTTATTCACACTTTCATGGGCAAGCATTGGCTGGAACATACATCTAGACCAATTCATAAACCATAGTAGTGTAAAACTGAATTACTGTTTATCCGAAAAGTATTCATCCTTCGCAAACAATATAATAGCCAAGACGTTAGCCAATGAGGACATTGTCAAGTCCACCCGGAGTTACTCGCGGCATGATTGCCTGGCAATTGAGCACTCACAGAGCGCACTGGACTCTTGAACGAACTTCCACGGCCATGCCGAGCAGGCCATTGATAGCTTAGACCCCCCCCCCCCCCCTCCTCGGCGATTTGACATATGAGCACTGGCTGGAAATATTTCCCTTATCCATCAGAAAATGTCTCTAACCGAGATGCAGAAGACGTTTATGGGATAAAGATAAACATTAATGATTTCAAGATGAGCAAAAGTTCAAGAAACAAAAAAAATGTGGTAACGTCCATTTCCGCCTTCGGCAAGGCAAATGGGAATTAAAACTTAAACAAACTGTAAAAAAAACAACGTATTTTTATTCTGCCTCTCAAATCAAACAAATTATTCTGTTTATTTTGGACCCCCGATGAAACAGAGAAGCTTTAGCTCGCAAAAAAACCAAATCTGGCGCGAGTTCCCACAGCTTGACGGGGGCGTGATCGTGTGACGCAAAATATTGACGGATGACGACATAGCGTGAAAACAAGGAAATGTCAGGATATTAAATTATTTATCTACAGATAACGAGGTGACACAGCGAGTGGACAAAAGTGGTCCATATTTTTCATGCACTCTGTTCTCCGGAACACTGATAATTCACAAGTGTCGCAATTATATGCTGTAGCAGCTTGTCAGGTAATGTGATTTAGAACTAATGGTATCTCGTTAACGTCTTCGGGCTAATATTGCTTTTGTAACCTTTCTTAACTGGCTAACAAATCTCACATCCATACCCTCTCCAATCCAAAGATGCAAACAAGTAAGTAAACAAACAAACACACGCAAATACTCAAAATAAAAACAAGAATAAGCCAAGAATTACCTGACATTATTCCATAGTGTTATTTTGTACAATTCTCGTCATTATAAATCATATAAGATAACTGACATTGCTGTAGAAAATATTGGTTCTTTCGTAAGACTATGTCCAGGGACCATTACATTACAGTGATCTGGGACGATCAAAGACTAGGCTACCGTCTCTTAAAGTAAATTCATTAAGTTCATGCATGTTTACTGAGCCCCCTGAAGTGATCTTATTTACCAGCTAACATCCCAGCCAGCAATCCAACGCATTATAATTGACGTCAAGTTTGCTCATAGGAATGACATCGTTCCCACGCAAGATCCGCTGGTTACGCCATCGCATTGATGCCGGGCAAATGTAGGGGGAATCGGTCCCTATGGTGATCCTGCCAATCATACGGAAATCTACGTAGACTTGCAGGCTGGGATGACTGCTAAATCCATCTTAAAATTTGCAGTATAAACAGACAACAACAATATCAATAAAATCACTGAATTCCGAACAAGAGTGCTATTATAATTCACCAGTAACTTCGATTCTGAAGCGATGTCTTATTCCTAAGAATGTACGCTTTCAATATTATTATTATTATTATTATTTTTGTTTTGTTCCTGTTTTCATTTCCTCGTTCCATTTCATGAACGAAGAGATCCATAAATTTTTTATACTATCCAATGCAGGGCCCAGATAATTTTCTTCTCTTCCACCCCCAAAGCCCGGTCCTTAATAGAGCTTCTAAGAATGATTTTGTATTCTTCTCAATGCAATGTTATTTGCTAAGTCTGATCTGTAATAGGAAATTCTTTTTGGTCATTCGTACCAAAATAATGAATGAAGGCGTCGATAAATAATATCGATTCCCGAAAAAAAAAGGGCATAATAATGTATTACTCTTTTTTTTTTCTTAAAAAACAATCATAAACCACGCAAAAAAAAAAAAAAAAAGTAAATAAAAATGTTATGAATGTGTTCCCTTGACAGACGGCGTCTCCCATTGGCTGACATCAGCAGGAGAAACGAGAGAAATAAAACGAAACCGACAAAAATAAAACCGTCCTCTTCAAGTTAATCTACGGAAATGGTCAACCGCATGAGATGAAAACATGCCTAATAACATTTTTTAGAGAAAAATAATGGGTAGGATTTTTTTTCATCCGCTTTTTTTTTTTTTTTTAAATCCGGAACTATTTACCCTTTTTTGTGTTATATTGACGACCATGGCGGTTGGTCATTCAGAATTCTCCCATCTATCTCCAATATCAGCACCAACCACGAAAAAACAGAATGGTTTTTCGTTTGTTTTTCAGCAAAAATTATGACGTGTTGCATGATAAACTTACTAAAATAGACCGCTCTCCGGGGCAAAATTAACTAACATTTATCCCCACCTTAAAACAACAACAACAACAGCAGCAACAACAATAACAAAAACCCGCCGATGGGCATTTGCATTGTGGCCACGACATGTTTGTGTGCTCCAGTTGTAACTGGGCTACAATGACACTAAGGCAAATTTCCCGAATGGGAGTAAGGAAGTATACAAAATACAGGAAAAAGAAATAATACAAAACAAATTCATGCAACAAAACATGGGCCATTCTAACCCCTCCCCACCTCCCACAAAAAACAAAAACAAAACAACTTTCTGCCCCGTCAGTTTCCAAAAAGTAAGTACGACTGGTGATGAACTAATTATACAATTCTTCTCAAGTGAAAATGCAGATGTATTCCTTAAAGAATTGCTATGAGGGATATTTTGTATTCAAACGTCTCCTCTACTTATCCCACGAGTTATATGAAATGGCCCTTATTGAGCTCCAGTGTCAATTCAGTATCTCGAGGACTACTTCATGCAGTCAATAACGATAAACGTCTCTGGCAAAGACAGCTACAATAATACGTTCTTTACTTTTTCTTGGTGTGACCTTAACTATTTCTGTCATTTCCTTTTCAAGATCACCGTCTTACAACATACCGAAGGCTTAATTCCTTTCTTGTTCTCCCCGTGAAGACGGCTCTATTTTGATACTGGTCTTCAAATTCCATGCCTTACATTATCGACACAATTGGGTGGGGCAAAATGATTTCATTCATTCTGAACAAGACAAACAATAGTTTAAAGACAATAAACTAAATGGACCTTTTGATGATTTGACGCCAACTGCAACCTTCATTCATCGATTCTCTTGACTCAGAGGAACAGGATCAGAAGCTTTCAACGTAGAGAGATACCGATCAACTATGTTGTACACCTTAGAGTCTTAAATAATGTCATGTTAGCATAGAAACTGAGTAAGCAATTTCCATGTTCTCAAAATAAGATAAGATTTGCCATACATGGCTGATGCATAGTTGTTGTTCTATTTCCACTTTCGGAAAAACTCGAGATTTTTGAGTATGTAGAACTAGTAGAAGAGGTATAACAAATGCGCACTTCAACATATAATACAAATATATTTCGATTTATTCTAACTCCTCATCATAATAATAAAGCCGCAGTCGATTAACGCCAAATTTCTCAGTTCTGCAAAAAGTGGAGTTGGAACAAACCAGAACTAAGGCCATGACATGGCTTCCGTGACTCAGTAGAACAGGGTCAGAAACCTTAAACTTTAAAAGATACCGGTCACATGTGTTTTACACCTTGAAATCACAAAAGATGTCATGTCAGCATCGAAACTGGGTAAGTAATTTCCATAGCCTTAAAATCTGCATTTCATGGCCGGTGCATAACGGGAATAACAAAAAAATGTTAAACAGATTAATCAATGTTAATAGTGTTATTACGGGTGTGCCATAAATACATCTGGCACAGTACCAAAACTATTACATTGTGATAATCATGATAAGAATGAGGTAATAAAAGTGGTTGTGGAAGAAGTACTTTTAGTGTACTTAGTAATTAAGTTCTGTCGTTATCAATAATTCAGTAATAGCACCTGCTGTTGCTTGTGATCTGACGTCAGCATGTGTAGTTGATTACATTTCCTGTTTATTCCAACTCCACATTTTGCACAACTGAGGAAATCGACGTTAAACGTTTGCTGTTTTAGTATTATGATAAGGAGTTGGAAATAAATCGGAACTAAGAAACAGCTTGATAAGTGCCACAATCCATTTTAAACAAGTGTCAAAGTGAGCATTTGTTTTGTAACTCATCTACATACTAAGAGATCTCCATTTTTTTTTTCAGAAATGGAGATGGAAAAGAGAAAAACCCAGGTAGTCATTAAATTTGTGGCCACTTTAATTATTTTTGCTATTTTGCCTGGTCTTATTTTTGTTGATATTCTCTGTTCTAAAACCGACTGAATTTCTACTTTGTGTCAAAATTATCGTTTTTCCTGTGTCAGTGGGTTCTTTAGTGGCTACTAATCAAGTTACTATTGATTCCATACCATATCAGGTAGTCTTACTTCTAAGTTTGGGAAACATTGCCTAATCCTCTAAAGGTCCTTGCAAGCGACCAGAATGTTACGAGACTTCTGGCAAATGCTGAATAAGCGTCATTAAGAGATTGGGTAACTCTGGCGATAGTTGTAAAAACATTGTGCTAGTTTATTAATTCACAGGTAAGCATTATTAATTTTTAAAAAAAATGTGTTTTGGCACTTCTAATAACAGGATGTCGGAGTTTACCAAAGGTAAAGCCCATAGTGCACTGACCCAGGTTTAGTTTTGCTTCTGTTTTGAATTCGGCACCAGAAGTCTTTCTTTCCGCCCGCTGACTCAAGACAAGTTTTGAATTTTTCCGAACTAGCAAACCAGACTTGTTTAATGAGTCTCGCCAGTGTGCGAGGCCCCGTTTGACTCCACTGTCCACATCCCACACTAAAACTCAGAACAAGAAAAAAAAAAAGATTTGAATGGGTCACGGTGTTAGTCTTATGATAAGATCCTGAATTTGGAAACAATTAGAATAATGAAACGCTAAATCTTGCACAGGCATGGGATAAACTGGAAGATGGATATTTATTCACTCACTTTTTAAAAGAAAATATGAATGGCAGATGGCTGAACTGTCAGTTTGTTTCTTGGCTAAAAAAAAATATCGAGAAAATAATGGGGGGGGGGGGGGATAAACAAACACAAAACTAGACAAGTAGTCTTGAAGACAAATAGACCGATAGATCAATAGATTGATCGGCTGGTGATTAAAAGCATGGATGGATGGGCGAATGAATGATGGGCGACTGACCGCAGATATATCTGTACACACTGGTGGTACAGGAGACGGTACATACAGACAGACAAGCAGACACAGATAGACAGACAGATAGACCGACGGAGGGACGAGGAGACAGACAGACAGATAGACAGATAGATAGGTACGTAGATAGATAGAAATATACAGGATGTCTCAGATTAGGTGAAGAGTTACACAAAAGCCTTTAGATACAAGAATCACAACACTGAATCCGGGAGTTACCGACTTGTAGAGAGGAGTCCCAGTACTTTACACAGTACAACAGGAAATTTCCCTGGTTAAAAATGGACGCTCACACCACTTTCGCCGGACAGTAACAAATTGTAAGTTGGGACAACCAAGTCCTCTTTCTCCGTTATCTTCAGAAGGTACGGGTCGACAGGCAGGAAACTGTCGGAACCGTCACAATCATTGGGAGGGGCACTCTTCCGATCTTAATCTGATCTGTCATCGCAGATCGGTGAATGGACGGAAGCGAGCTGATGGCATTATTTGTCCGTTGACAACATGACAAGGGCTGCTGGTGCAACTTCCTCAAGGTGATGAGGATGGAGTGATCATATCAATTTGGCCAGTTTGATTGCCTGGGCGGGGAGGGAAGGATGAGGGGGAGGGATGGGAGTGGTCAGGTGTTCAGCATTACGTAAGTCAGGAGGGAGAATTTCACAGGGACAGGAGCTAGTTTGTTCTGTCACAAGCGTCAGTGAGTGAGTGCTTTGGTCGATAGGAGATGGATGCAGTCCGATTGAGCGAGAGGCAAATAGATAAGCAGACATGGATGGATGGCTGGATAAACGGACGGACAGACAGACAGACAGACAGACAGACAGACAGACAGACAGACAGACAGACAGACAGACAGACAGACAGACAGACAGACAGACAGACAGACAGATAGATAGATAGATAGATAGATAGATAGACAGACAGACAGACAGATAGATAGAAAAGTCGACCGATTTGATGCCTGAAACGAGTTAAACAATAATACCATGTGAAACAATGGTTGATAAAAAGTATGGACTTCTTACGCCTTTCCGCTCCAACACATGAGAATGGACTTCAATAAAGGTTTGTTGGAAAGGTGTCTGTGTGGGAAGAAACAAAACCAAACGCACCGAGACGAGAGAGAGAGAAAGAGAGAGAGAGAGAAAGAGAGAGAGAGAGAGAGAGAGACAATAGGGAGAGACAGAATGGAGAGAAAGACAGTAAAAATTGTGTATCGCCTTCATCAATTAAAATGGTACTGTTTCCTAAAGCGTGAAATTCTATTTCTGTCCAGACAACCATTACTGCAAATTGGTACAGTGAGATTTCATGCGCTCACTGCACTCAGATCGTCGCTGGGTATCGAATCGAAATCCATCTCGCATTTAATATTAATTTACCAGACAAACCCCACAGAGTATCGTGCAGTTTTTGAACCCACTAACTGGCCACCCTCCCAGTATCGTCATATTCTGCACGTTAACTACCCTACCGTAAATTCATCCTTATTACATGAGCGAACTGAAAGAAAAAAAAACATTCGGGGGGGGGGGGGGGAGGGGAAGGGGGGGGGGGGAGAGCCTATGACTGGTGAGAAAAATTGCACTATAAAAACCGACCAAATCTAGGTGGGCTCTATGTGCAATTGTTGAAATTAGTGCAATTCTTCTCACCTAAAGCGCCTAGTGGCTCGGTGACAGAATTCGGTGGCCTCTATGTTTGTACCCTTAGAATGATAAGATTCTATCTCTACTTTTTGGTTGAACCGAGCTACACGCTACTTCTACAGGCCTTCTCCATTGTGTGTCAGAGATTCGAGCGGATTCGGTGTGCAATTTTGTAAGTATTAGTAATTACTAAAAAGGAAAAAGTCGTATCTGTAAAGCCTGTTGTTATATTATAAATACGTGCGCACCACAGGCATTTTGCGCTAGGGGCACGTATATATACGTGTCTATCCCTAACCCCGTCCTTATCCTCAACACTAAATCTTGTCGAGTCCCTAACCTTGCCTCCTACCCTTTCAACCAAAAAACAGGAGGAAAACAAAAAGAACATCTGAAAGAATAATTAATTAAGGCTGTTATTAGGAGCATTTCGGGAGGAGATCTTTAGCTCTGGAGTCACAAAATGCTTTAAAATACGTACCCCCAGCGCAAAAAAACACCAAAAAAAACAACAACCAAAAACAACTTGGGGTGCTCACGGACTTAAACGTTCATCTCTAGAAGCCACAGGCACATGCAACTTCAGTCATCACCTTCTGAAAAGTTGATGGAAGGGAGTTAATACCTTGTCATTCTAAGGAGACGACTGGGCAATTTTTATAACAAAGCCACATACATGATTTCGCTGATCATGGCGTGAGTCACAATCATGTCTGTATCAATGGTAAACGAAAAAATACAATACCAATTAATTTTGTCTTCACAATTTCAAACGTGTGAATGAATTTTAAGCAACAGTGAGATGAAGTCGATCATCAGAAAAAAGTTGATAAAATCTTAAGGCTGTATTAAATTTACAACCCAGGAGTAAGTTAGATCATTTGGATTTACACGATCAAGATGAGACAGACAAAGGACTGAGTTTAGACAAAGTAAATACATTATAACGGAGAGAATGATTGAGAGAGAGATTGAGAGAAAGAGAGACTGAGAGAGTGAGAGAGAAAGAGAGAAAGAAGGACACGAGAGAGATAGAGAGAGACACAGAGAGAGACAGAGAAAAAGACAGAGAAAGAGACAGAGAAAGAGAGACAGAGACAGAGAAAGAGAAAGGGGGAGAGAGAGAGAGGGGGGAGAGAGAGAGAAAAGACAGAGAGAGAGAGAGAGGGAGAGAGAGAGAGAGACAGAGACAGAGGGCGAGAGAAAGACGGGGTGAGCATGCAACAAACAAAACATCATTCAATAGACAGAATTTATACAAACAAAGAACAGAAAAAGAAACATACAAAGTTTTTGTGCAATGAATTTAAAACTGAAAAAAAGATGCGTCCCCAGCAGAAGTCTTAGTCAAGGGGATTGAGAACAGAATCACGTGTTTCGCCTGTGAACATCGGAAATTTCCTGATTGCGATAGTTATTTATACGTTTCTGCTTTTCCCTTGAGTGGCCAGCTTGCAACCCAGTCTAGCCAAGAGGGAAGGGAGAGAGGGTGCAGAAGCATTAAGAACGAGACCACCTAAGAAAGAAAAAAAAAGAAAAAAAAACAGAGATACGTCTCTTCGACAGAATTGATTCTGATTAAGAAATGCTGAAAAGTTTTCAAGGCAATAAGGGGGTGAAAAATGTGAGCATTTTCTTACGTGAGTGTAAGTGGATCTGGCGAAATCGGGCTTAAGGTGAAAAACCAAATCCCTGAGAAAACCCTTCCAAAAGGAGAAACAGTTTCTGAAGAAACTGATATCTGCTTACAATATGATAGATTGGCCATTCTTCTGCATTTTCAGTTGATAAAACATTTTGCTTGAAATTGTCTTAGAAATATTTTATTTCGATTTTAAAGAGGTAGAAAAAGTTCACCTATACCCGATTTCAACAGATCCACTCACATTATTATATTACACAGTGAAGGGGAAAACCAGAATTGTGCCAATGGATTCGGTTTTTTGAGCTCATCTACCGATCGAAGGTAAGTTAACGTTATCCGTTACCCTGAAGGCAGAGTTGCGCCACCCCTTACTATTATAAACCTGCTGTTTCCAGTTTGCTGTTCTCCAATTTGATTTAAAATATCGTTGGCCATATCTTGAAACGCACACGTGTATACTCTATGTAGTTTCGTTTACTCACATTTCTTGGAGATCTCTGCACCTCACCCCAGGGCCCTGGGTTTCTGTGTCTGACCATCCGATCCCCGCTCTGCTGTCTTGCTAAAATTCCTCTCTCCTTGGTCACGTGATCTCACGCCTGCCTATCTTGCCGGGCACGTGATTCTCATTCTTTCACGCGTCGTGCACGATGCACGCTCAGCCTTGTTCACCGTGAAAAACCAACTACACTCTATACAGGATACCTCAAACCTGAATGGGTGCAGTATCTGCACGACAGTAAACTGAAAAGGCTGACTTGGATTTTCTCCCCTGGACACGCTGGAGTATCTGGAAATGAGAGAGCGGATAAGCTTGCTGGTGAGGCCCCAATGCAAGGCTCTCTTAGACTCGGGGAAAATGAAATTCTCGCAGCTTTGAGAGACACAGCACTACAAGAAGCCGGGGACACCATCGAACGTATAAAACTGTTTGGGTATCAGAGAGGCTGTATGGTACTACAAGACGACTGTTCAATCAACATCTTACTGGAGTTGTTAGTGAGAAGACCTTGTCCGACATGATGGCGCGGAGAGCTGAGCACGTATGGGTGTGTCCTGAGTGCGAGGAGGCTGGTTCTACACCAAAGTAAAGTAAAGCTTATGACTGCACTTTATTTGCCAAATATTCTATAACTCCCAGAAGGAGTGTTTTTTCTTCTGTTTCTGTTGATTAAGACGGAGGGCAATATTTCAAATCGTTTTTCACACACACACACAAACACACACATACATTTATAGGTAAAATGTATTTAAGATAAGGATATATTTCAAATAATACAATTCATTTCCTCCGCTGTGAAATGAGATCCTTAGCACTTGTGCGGCTTCATGATAGGACCAGAGATTATAGACCTCATCTTCCTGTCATCATAATAATTACAATCTTGTTACAAGTACGTACGTCCTCCAAGTTTTTGCATTAGGGATACGTATTTTAGAGCCTTTTGCGACCCCAGAGCTAGAGAGCTCCTCCAGAAATACTCCTCTTTAACAACCTTACCTAATTATGATTAATTATTCTTTCCGAGTTTCTTTTTGTTTCCCTCCTGTTTTTTTGGTTGAAAGGGTAGGGGGACAGTCTTAGGGATTCGATAAGATTTAAGGTTGAGTATAAGGACGGGCTTAGGGATGGTACGTATATGTACGCATCCTCCGCGCAAAATGCTTGGGGGGGGGGGGGAGGGTGGCGCACGTACTTATAAAAACAGGCTGGTAATTAGGCTCTTTTGCGGAATGAAAAAGTGATCTGCTTTAACCCTTTGAACACTATTGCCCTGTACACCGGTCAAATTCTACGGCGATATATACACTATTGACCTGTACAGCGGTCAGAAGGGTGACACCGCATATTTGTGCTCTTATGTCATCAAAAGTTGCGTTTGGCCGCTTTTTTTTTTAATTCCCAGTTGTAAACAAAGAGAAACAAGAAGCCGGCGTGTAGTTTGGAGAGTTTTTTGGTGAAATTTTCGTGATGAATGCACAGAATGCAAAGTTTTTTTTATGTATCAAACGGGGCTCAACATGCTGGACCGACTGGCATACCAAGGCCCAATACTGGACATAAAAGATAAGAAAACATTCTATAATACTCACATTTGCTCGCTATCCATCAATGTTGTGTTTGTTGTTTTTCCATCATTATATTACTATCTATGAAAATGGCAATTTTGGGCTGGGGGACCAGGGTCAGGGGTTCATAAGGACAGGGGGACCAGTGTTCAAAGGGTTAAGTGAGTGATCTCTGAGTCCCCACACTGACTGGCTCAAGCAGCACAAAGGAGAAAATGGCCATTAATTTTGAATCCGAAAAGCACGAGTCCCTTCCTTGGAGAATAAAATTCTATGATGGCTTCACGTTGAAAATGAATTCATAAGAAGAACTTTGTCATAATGAGAGGGCTTTGACCTGCTACCATGGCAACCAAACAGCACAGGCCGTTTCTGTGTGCAGCCTGAACCGTTATGCTAGAAAAAGTTCCCTGTTGATACGCAAATCCTCTCACATTCGGAAGGCAAGACGGCGTATGCATAATATCACTATTGTAAGTATTACATTATGCAAATCAAGTGCACATTTGTATTGTAAGCAGCCGTGCATGGGTGCAGTGTCACTTACATAACAGCTGTAATCAGTCTGATCGTACTTCCAATACACCTAAAACATTCATGATATTTAATTTCCCAGTTCAACAACCTGCACAACTTTAAACTTGATCAAGCCAATTTTCTCTTCTCCAGACATTTTGCCTACAATTAACAAAGCTCCACCGCCTCCCAACATCCCCCATCCGCCAGCATTTAAAAAAAAAAATTCACCAATCGATTAAAAAAAAAACAAATGAACACTAAAAATTCAACTGAGAACAGAGTAGAAAACGTTATCGAATTATCAAAATTCTAATGTGAAAAGAAGCAAAAGAAGTTAGAAAAAAATAAGACCGACAAATTGAGGAAGAAATTAAATTAGCCCCGGCTGCAGCAGAATAATAACAAGAAAGCGAAGACAAAGATAAGACCAGAGAGACAAATAGACACAAAAAGGATCACAAGAATTTATGCCCCCCCCCCCCCCCAAAAATGAAAGAAAAAAGTCCGGGGGGGAAAAGACATGAAGAAAGTGAGTTTTTTTTATCGTTTTTATTTTTTTTCATAACGTAATAACAATTCTTCCTGTCCCATTGTGTATTCTGGTTTGAGTGGGCGTCTTGCTGGGTACTACGAGCAAGACAATGAGGGTGTTATCTCAGATGTTCTACTAAAATACTCTTTGGCAATTTAAGACGACTTTTTTCTTCCTTATGCTTGAACGTGTACCTTGGAGGAATTTAACATCAAAACATGAGACACAGTACGAAGTGGCGGTTTCAAAAGCTGGACGCAGGAGAACTATACAAATATTATCATGGTCGTCAGGGGTACGATGAATTGTTTTCAAAAAGAATAAAAAGAATTTTAACTATATCCGTTTCTGTGTTGCAAGAGAAAACAATATGCGTGTTTAAAATTAATTTCTGTGTCGTCTCAGGCTTGAAGGTACTCAATGTGCAATCAACAATTCTCCACCGACTCGTTCATCCACAATCCATCACTCCACCGATCCATCCACAAAAAATATTCACTCCACCTATCCGCAATCCATCAACCCACCGATTCATCCACAAGCCACCTTCTCTCTATCCATCCACACTACATGAATTCGTCGATCCATCCACAATAACAAGCCATCAATTCATCGACAGATCCACAATCCACCTATCCACCGACCCGTCCATCCACAATCCATCTATTCACCGACCCATCCATCCACAATCCATCCTTCCACCGACCCTTCCATCTACAATCCATCTATCCACAAATCCATACACAATCCACTATCCACCTAGTCATCCATCCACAATCCATAAAATATCAACAGTCCATCCGTTTATCCATCCATTTATCCATACACCCATCCACCCATCGAAAGCTTAAAGTTAAAATGGCAAAACAGATTTTTTTGTTTTTTTACTTCGTTGCAAGTCCTGCTGTTATTCTACACATTTTCTGTGCTTTTAGCGTTTTTTTTTTTTTTCTTTTTTGAAACATGGAAAGCTTGGCGAGCTGACCAGTAATATATCCAGTCTTAAATGCCTCCATCAAGTCAGTACATATCCTTACATCTGTAAGTACGGCCGGCGGACAGGCAGTTCTTTCTTCCATTCATTCAAAGCAACGCCAATGAAATATCATTATCTCCTCATAAATGCACCTTTCGGAAAAAGCAGTTGAGAGCCCATTATTTCCCATTCATCAATCAGATCTTTCCAAGACCGCCCCTTCCCCGTAAAAAAAAGGATTCATAAAACAAACTTGTGAACAAGAAAGCAGGCCTTCAGTGGGGAACAGAACTAGATCTAATGGCTAAGTCCAAACACTACGCCCTCCAATTTAACACGAATGTTGTTACAAGTACGTACGCCCCCAGAGTGTTTTTGGTTGTTATTTTTTCCCCTGGGTTACGTATTTTGAAGCCTTTTGTGTCTAGAGAGCTCCTCCAGAAATACTCCTCACAACAGCCTTAAATAATTATTCTTTCAGATTTTCTATTTGTTTTCCTCCTGGTTTTGGATTGAAAGGGTAGGGGGTAGGATTAGGGATTCGATCTGATTTAATGTTGAGGATACGGTCGGAGTTAGGGATAGGTACGTATACGTACGCTCCCCTAGCGCAAAACTCTTGGGGTGCGTACGTACTTATAGCAAGAACCATTTTAACACAAGCATCAAAACATCTGGCAGCCATTTTATTAAGTTGGTGGCAGAGTCGAACCTTTCTTGTCTTGGTTTTAGTGCGATATGTGGACTATGGAGTTAAACGAGACCTCGCGCACTGGCGAGACTAAAACAATTCTGTCTCACTAGTTCGGGGGGCGCCCAAACTGTCTTGAGACAGCAGGCTGAAAGAGGGACCCCACGCACTGAGTCACACAACATATGCAAACAGACTTGACTTTATGTATCCCACCAGCCTTAACTCCGAATGATGTCAAAAGCTAACTATCAACGTCGGTCAAATGTCATAATCGATATCATTAATTCCCTTAAAGAAAGAAAGAAAAAAAAATGGAGAGACAGAAAAGAAAGACAGAAAACAGAAAAAAAGAAAGAGAGAAAGAAAAGAAGAGAAAGAAAGAAAAGAATGAAGAAAGAAAGAAAGAAAGAAAGAAAGAAAGAAAGAAAGAAGAGGCGGAGAGACAGAAAAGAAGGCAGAAGACAGAAAAAGGAAAGAGAGAAAGAAAAAGAAAAAAGAGAAAGAAAATATTGAAAGAAAGAAAGACAGAAAAAGACAATAAAAGTTCAAGAAAAGAAAAGAAAGAAAGAAACGTAAGAAAGAAAGAAAGAAAAACAAAATACGAGCAGAAATCTCCGAGAGCAGAATTAATTTCCTCACTCCAGAAGCGACTTGAGAAGTCTGACGAGCTTGAATGTTGTCTTATCCCGGATAACTATATTTAGTCCGCCCTGTCGTCTATGGGTGGGAAATATTATGCAACTCGTTGGCAATGGGGTCAAGTTGCCTTCACATAGGCTTCACGAGGGCGAGATGGACGTGGGGGGAAAAGGTACACAAATAATCTGTCAGGATGAACTATAGGACAGACCAATAAATGCGTCTCTGCCCTGTAAGGTTCTGTAAGGTGGGGGTGGGTGGGTGGATGGGGGGGGGCATCCATAAAGCACGTGCGCTCCATTTTGATGATTTTTTACCCTTTCTCGTACTCCCCAACCGCCTCCCTCCTTGAACCCTAATAATGCGCTTGGCTTCAATTTCTCCCCTGCGCCACCTCCGCTCCCCTTTATACTAGGGTATGACATTTAAAAAGATGAAAAGCCATTATAAAGCCTTGATACTGTAATAATTACAATGGAATTTTTTGCATGGACTATCTGATTGTTTCACTGGATGTAATTAAAGCCTCTGTAAACTTTTTTTTTTTACATCCTGAAACGTTTTGTTGGAGGAAAAAAAAGTAGATCAAGTCGTGCGTTTTCATGTATTACCATAAATAAAAATCGTACGTACGCATCCCCAGAGACCCTCTCCTTGGTGTACTCTTTTCATAATTATGCTGGGGGTCAATTCCCTGTTCCCCCATCGTGCGTCTCCTTCGTACGCTATTGATGAACGCCTAACGCGCTCCTCTGTACTTGCTCTTCATTTTGATGAACGGTCTTGCACTTGGATAATAATAATAATAATAATAATAATGACAATAACAATAATGGAGGATATAGCATTTGTCTCTACAAAGTGGACTCAAAGCGCTTTACAATGAAATAGTAATAATTTTCTCTCTCTCTCTGTCTGTCTCTCTCTGTCTCTCTCTGTCTGTCTCTCTCTGTCTCTCTCTCTCTCTGTGTATCTCTCTCTCTCTGTCTCTGTCTCTGTCTCTGTGTCTCTCTCTGTCTCTCTCTCCCTCTCTCTCTCGCGTACTTACAAAATATACGTTCATGCTGTTAAAAACAATACAACGCCTAAGGGAAACATTAACAGTCATTCATTATGCACAGAAAGGATTTCAGATCTGTTTTGAGAGCTTTCCATGAGCAAAAGAAGGGGGAAAAAGCAAGACAAACTCCATTTTATCTTCTTTTTTTTTCTTGAGAATATTGAATCCATCATTATTAAATTATTTTTTTCTTTGGCTAAAACAATAGGCTTAGGAAGACTAAGAGAAAAGAGGCGACATCGTTTATTTCGACTCGTGGCAGTCAGACCTGTTTATTCGATTAAAACTACTGAAAAGATTAGAAGGTCCTGTATGACTGTGCTCTCGAGGCTGTCTTAGTTTCCCATAAAAAGTCGAGTTAAACATTTTTATTCATGGCATGGACAGACAGCAATGTGACTAGTTTGCAGACCCTATAAATGCCTTCATGATCAATTGGGTGTCCGGTATACCGAGTATAGAAAAGAAATACGAACGTATACATTCACGTCATGTAGAAAACAATCTTGAAACATGAAATTAAAAATAAATTACTTCCAACGTTTGATAGCACTTCTATCTGAGTCTGTTTTCAAGTTAATTGTGTGCATGTGCAATCTGATATCATTAGACACGACAAATTCAATCTTTTCAAGGTTTGAAATAGTGCAAGGACAGAGAAAACAAACAAACAAACAAACCAACAGTCAGAACGGGAGAATGCTGTACTCCTACAGACATCTCCTTTCAGTGCTCATATTGTCTTTTTATATTACTCTTCAGTCCACAGCGCACTGAATCAATTAATCTGTTTTGCCCTCAGTTTGGTGGACTACGGAATTAAACGAGGCTTCGCACATTTGTATGACTAAAACAAGTTTGTCTCGCTTGTTGAATCAAAGGCAGTTCAAGTCTGAGACAAAACCGACGCGAGACAAACTTGTCTTAGTGCGTCACCAGGCCCAAGTGACATGAATATCCCAAACCAGACCAGAAAAGTTCGAGACTGACAAATGACCAAAACAGTTCGGATAAGCCTGTCTAATGGATCCTTTAGTACTTTCATTTTCTCTTTTTAATGTTGTTAAAAGGCGCTCTACATTATAAAGCGACAATCTCTACACACCTATTATTGCCATTTGCATTGTGTGGAACTTTAAAAGTCAAACCCTTGCTGTCTGATGAGTGGGGCTAAGTGGCCGTTACCCTGACGACGTACCATTCAAGCCAAACCCAAGCTGGAAATCCACTAATGCCGTTACAATGGCTGGTAGCAAGGTTGATCAAAGACAAATGATTTTTATCAAAGTTTTGATGTTCACATTAAGTATCTAAAATCACCAGAGCATCCACTCTGTCGATATACATTTTCCAGAATAGTGCTTTAAATAACAAAGATTAAAGATTAATCACGTGTATTCTAGTACTGACGTCAGTTTAGCCTAAACTTTAAAACACCACCAATGTTGACATTATACATTGTTCTGCATATAATGAACCATACTTACCGTTATATTTTTTTTTCATGTCCATGTAAAGCGGTCCAAAATGTCAACACACTATATCGTATATCTACTAAAACCATTCCGCCCGGCGCTATCCAATATAATATGTCAATATTCTTAAGCTATAGATCAAATTTTAAAACACTGTACGAGCGAGACCATTTCCTCCTGACTGAAAAACACGAAACAACGGTACCGAAGGTTGTGTCCAATTCCACATGATAATTCTCGTTGATATGTCCCCATCCCTCCACCCATCCCTTCCTCCCTCCATCCATCCACCCCTACCTACCTCCCTACCTCTATCCATCCATTCATCCATTGACCCACCCACCCACCCATCCGTCAGTCTGCCTACCCTATCGACAGACCTACAAATAGTACAAAGCAGCCAAACATCCCGAAATCCAAAAAGAAAATACAACAACCGTCTCTAGAATATACCTTGTCAGGTGCCATCGTTACACACACCGTATATATTACTCCTACAATCAAACTGCCTTTTGACTTCAGTTCATCACAGTTCTCATAAAACATGATCTTCACTGCAACCTTTTCCCCGGAGCTGAGAAACGTCTTGAAGTTACCGGATCAGCCCAAGTGTTAAAGAGGATGTTATCAAAATATCCACAATGGACATCAGGAGAAGCGGCACCGTAAAACAGTCAAAGTCAATTACACCAAGAGGCCATGAGCGATGACAAAAAAAAAATGATTCTCAGAAATTAGAACACCGAAAACAGAATAGATAACGGCTGTCACCCCCGGCACATTTTTTATTGTGAATGGATCTGACGAAATCGGGCTTAAGGTGAAAGATCAACTTCTTGAGATCTCTCCCGGGGCCCCCCCCCCCCCCCCGGATATTTTTCTGTAGAAATTGAGATTTGCTCATTATTATGAAACATTGGACACTTTCTGCCTTCAACTAAAATATTTTGCTTGAAATCGTCTTAGAAATATTTAATTTGGATTTTTTAAAGAGGTAGAAAAATTTCACCTTTAGCCCGGTTTTGCCAGATCCAACCAGAATTTTCTGCCCCCCCCCCTTTCTGCCCTTTTTCCTTCCCCTCCCCCAAATCTCTTGTTTTTCTTTGTCCTACTCTGTTTTTGGCCAGGTCATCTATTACTATCATGCTGTGGCGGCTGTTCAATTTCACGATACATCTAAATTGCCAAGCAGGGTATCGCGACCTTAGTTCTTTTTTTGTGCTGTCTGCATTTTCCATTACTGGAGATCTTTTAATATGTAACAGAGGTCTAACACTTTAATGCAAAACTTTGACATGTGTTTAAAACGCGTCGTGGCACTTATCAAGCTGTTTCAGTTCCGATTTATTCTAACTCCTTATCAATATGCTAAAGCCGCAAATGTTTAACGTCGAATTTCTCAGTTGTGCAAAAAGTAGAGTTGGAACAAACTAGAACTTAGATCGCCATGTTTTCAGAATGACGGTAGATTTATGCCGAGGGGCCATCCATAAAGTACCAACGCCGGGAGCAAAAAGCATAGACGGAGGGAGGGGGTGGGGTAGGACTGCGGGGACCACACGTAGGCTTTTAAAATAGGGTAATGAACTTTATAGAAGTTCGGTCTTACTACTTTTTGTTGGCAAATTAAAATGTTTGATTACATAAAAATCATCTGCCTCTAATGAAAGAGTGAAATACCTCATGCACACTGCCATTTAAAATATTCAAACAAAGAGACAGTGTCATGGACATTCAACAGTCTAACAGCCGCAAAGTCGCACAAGATGGAGAGCAGCTGCAGCCAAGCGTATGAATTTGAGTTTGACTTGGACAAAAACAGATCAACACAATAACGGTCACGTTGTGCTAGGAAAAAAAAAAGCAAGAGAAAACACAGAATATAACAGAAGGACAGGACAGAAGAAGACCCTCCTGTCAGAAATGCCCGTCAATCCACCCGTCTAAGAATAAGAAAAGCGGACACCATGAGAGAGTGTGTCAAAAATTGCCAGAATCAAGTGTAGGTACTCTATGGAAACTACGTTAAAATAATGAGGGTCATTAAGGGCAAAGAAATGCGCCAGACAAAATGACAAAACAGGAGAGAATCATGCTACCAGTCCCGCAGATCTATCACACTGCCTATGATAATAGTTATTATAATAACATTAGCATTCCTACATTCGCCTCTGTTGGACAACTAGGACTTTGATAATGTTCCTTTTTTATATGATGAAATGGCATACGATTTTTAAGATTTATCGCTGCAGTCCACGGAATGTAATTAAAGACCGTCATGAAAAGGTCCATTTTCAAAAAAATATTTCATGTAGACTCAGAGCCTAAGTTGTTCGTCTCAGAGATTGGGGACCCTCGTTCTTGTTTGTTCTATCTCCACTTTCTAAAAAACAACAACAACAACAACAACAAACAAACTGGTCATCATTTATTATGTAGAGAAGGTATAACAACAGTACACTTTGACACTTGATTAAAATGCGTCATGGCACTTATCCAGTTGTTTCACGGTTCCGATTTATTCTAACTTCTTATCATAAGACTAAAGCCCCAAACGTTTAACTTCGAATTTCTCAGTTGTGCAAAAAAGTGGAGTTCGAACACACAAGAACTAAAGCGGCGCTATGTCTGACGCTCTGTCTGCAAAGATCATGTTAAACAACAAACATTGGGATTTCTGATTATACAACAATCAGTTACAAAGCTCAAGACGATGCAACCATATTTGGGATTTCTGAGCTTTATTAAAAGCCTAAGAATTTCTGGGATCAGACCGCGTTCAGAGAATTTGGCATTCTGACAAGAGATCAGCGCGCATGAAGGCAGCAAAGAGTCATGATGATCTAAAAGCTCCAGGTTCAAGAAAACCAAATACAAGACAAAAGCTCAAGGCATGTCACTCTTTATCATCTCCTTCAGCCCCCCCCCCCGCCTTCTCATCCGCATCTTTTCCAGTATTAATCATTTCGTCAGATCAGCTGTGTCGTACTTAAAATGACATGGGGGTTATCTACGATGGGACGCAATGTCGTTAGCTTGGCAACCATTTGTATCGCCAGTGTTGATTGATCATGTGATGCTGGTGTCTACGTGGAACAGATCGATATTCTTACGGCCACTCTGGCTGCATGAGAAGAATGAGAAGGGGGATGGGGCAACATTATTGTTGCTAGAAATATGTTAGTCTATGTCTGAAATAATGACTAGCAAATACCTTAGTCATCTATCTAGACATTCATTCATCCATGTGTCCGACCATCAATCTAGGCGTCCTTTTAGGGCACATCCATAGGTCGGCCTGCTCGTCTGTCCGTTCCTCCATTCATCTAGTCGTCCACCCATCTTTTTACCGTTCCTCCATTCATCTAGTCGTCCACCCATCTTTTTACCCATCCACCCACCCGTATATCCATCCATCCATATTTCAACCTACCCAACAAGGCATCCACCCCATCCACCCAACCATCCCCTAAACTCATCCTCTATTCACCAAGCAACCAACCAACTCAGCCAACCTTCCACTCTCTATCCACCCACCCACCCACCCACACATCGACCCACCTAACCAGTCAACCAACCTAGTGGCCAGCCCATTAAACAATCACTAAACCCACAGAATCACCAGTAAATGGAAACGGAACCGCAATCATTTGTAACACCTTCAGAAAGAAATAAAATAAAAGTACAAAAACAAAACAACGACACAAAACTGTGAAAGCGCAAGTGAAATATTTCATAATTTGCAAGACACGCTCACATAACATTACAACTTAATGTACTAACATCATTTCATCATGTTTGCTGATTTGAAAGTATAGAGATAGTTTTAAATTCAGGTTTTACATTAAACCAGCAATCTCATTTCAACTCGCTGGGCGACAAAAACTCCAGTGCCCATTGTTTTCGTTCAGCCCCGACGCATAATGTGTTTTTGCCATTTGGGAAATCAGGCAAGAGTCAACGTGTCGTGTCGCTTTTACAACATCACACAGTCTCCACCAGTATAACATCATGGATAGACCCGTGGTCTTTTTGTGGTCAAATAATGAAACTTTTTTTGTTTGATAGTCCAGGAAATAATTTGCTGCGATACTAGTTTATCCGGCACTAGAAAAAAACGAGACGAAAAATCCGTGAATACTCAGTTACGAGACTCTTTGAAAAAGAAAAATCCACAGTAAAGTGATGACATTTTAATGAAAATGAATAAGTGGCACAGTGTGTAGAGTTTACGTTAAAGTGGTGATCAACCAGATCGTCCTCTTAGACAAGGTTCTATCTCCACATTTTGGCTGACCTGAGTTACACACCAAACACTACTCTACTCCTACAGGCCTTCTCGACTGTGTGTCAAAGTATCAAGCGGATTCGGTGTGTAATTTGTAGGTATTACTAAAAAAAAAAAAAGGCGAATCAGCAAAAGCCATAAGCACATGATACTTCAATCGTCAGTTTCTCGACCGCGTGTCCACCAAAACAGAACAGTCACGTCTAAGAATCGCCAGTCTCTCGGAAAATCGGGAGTTGACACGGGACACCGTTTTTTCCCTTTGCAATCAACCAGAATCGTCATTAAATGTGTCCACCAAAACGACCCGACTGCTCCAGGCAAACGTCCAGACGGCTGGAATGCCGCTTGCACCATTTTTGACGGTTTGCCGGGTGACTCATCAGCCTACCGCTCAGCCAGCCCCCAAAAATAATTATGTTTAATTTTTAGCTCAAATAACAAAAATAATGTCATATTCATAATCAGCACCCCAAAATTAGCAAAGACTGCGCGTAAACCACCTGGTTTAAGTGCGTATTTATCGTTTTACTGAAAATGAAATTAATTCCTACATCTCTTCATTCCCGTATTGTGTTTTGACCTAATGACCTGACCCGCTCCCTTGGTTCGAGTATCGGTTTATTAAAAAATTATAAAAAAAACTAGCCTTTTATCTCTGCCTTGTGTCCGTGGTGTGTTTTGTATGACCTGATCCGCTCTCACTGACACTTTTGTTGTAGAACCACACAAGATGGAAGACGAAAAACTTATTGAAGAAGTCTTTAAATACAAATTTATTTATGACAAAACTGACCCAAAGCACTCCAACAAAGACTACCTGGGAAAGGTGTGAGAGAACATTGCCAAGGAGCTAAACTGCAATGGTGAGTATGCAATGAAAAAAAAACTTAAGGTGTTTGTTCCACAGTAAATTCCAATAGGTCCACGGGAAATATGACATGGTACAGATTCATCATAAATTATACCATAGAAAAATAGTTTAGTAGCAGCACATGTTTTTTAAAAATTATTATTATTACAGTTTTAAGCACTGTATTGATCACCAAGACAAAGGAATACACTGTATATTGCCTAATATAACATACCTACGATACATGTAGACCTAGGTGCATCAGTTCAATAGATTTGCTATTGAAGATTCGAACTTGATACTATTTTCTGTCATTCATTGACTGACATCATACAGTGGCGTCCATTTATAGTCACCTCGCTTTTAGGAGAAGTCCTGAGGTCGTCGACTTTCATGAAGTCGGGATTGTCATTATTATTATAGTAAACCAAAACTGTAAAGGAGTAAGAAAATGGAGGACACATTTATTTAAAAAATACAAATTTTTTCATTTGGAAAATTTTAGCTTAATTTTTCATTCCCACTCGCAAAGGCAATTATGATATTTACGCCTAGATTAGAATTTTTCTAAAGTCTCCTTTGCTCAATCCTGGATGTAGTCTAATTCGCGTTCAGAATTTGTTATATAAATTTTTCGATCAAGTCTTCTCTATGTTATCTGAGTAAAGACAGCTGGTTTTCTTAATCAATCCATTTGTTTTCCTAGAACTCACTCTCATAAGCAGAAGATATGGTGAACTTATTTTGCGGTTCCGCAGATTTGACTATAAGCAGATTCCATTGTACCTTGATTTAAATTAAACAAGAAGTATTTTGCCAAGGCACACTCCCAGCAGGTGAAACAATATAATTGGCGAATAGTTCCCTCACTTCCATCGCCCTGCCTGTTGGCCGCTTGTTACATGCCACGTTAGGTCGGTCAGTAGCAGGCAGTGTCCAACAGTCATTTGAATCTGCCCACGTCAGCCTCTGGGGCTCATTGTTCAGTATGAAATTATGCAGCACGCAAACAGCTTTTACCATGTCACATGCAAAATCAGGTTGAACCTCAATAGGCTTTAGAAGAACTAGTAAATGCACCCGTTCTTCGAACGGTGAGTGGCAAACAAAACAAAAGAGATTGAGAGACTGCAAAGACAGGTTTGACAAATGCTGAATTGTTTAAACTATTCCCTTACCTGACAATCATGATCGCAAAACTTCAGGGGGAAGGTTTTTTCCCCCGTGCGCGCCACTTACCAAAAAAGTTAACAAACATAATACAGCCATGTATGATGAAGACCCCCCTAACCCACGCTTTCGTTCTTTCTTTTTCTTTCTTCTTTCTTTGTCCCATACAAATACTAAACCCAGCCATTTGATAAGCCCGCTCAAAAGTCCCCTCTTTAGTGTGTATACTTGACTGGCGCGGACGGGTGGAGGACCTCCCCTTCATGGTATACACAACATTGTCTGTGTAACATTGTCAGCATCAAGCTGAGCACATGTCTTGTTTACTTTCAAGCAGGCCACGCTCAAAGGAAATGGCATATTCGATACTGTGTATCGCTTTTGCTAGCGCCCAGTAAAGAGGTTGCGGAATCGCCATCCATAACAATCATATAAACATACATCACGGCATCCATGCAGCTCGACAGGATAAAAAACACTAGGCCTAGGCCTAGATATACCAAAATTGTGAGTGTCTCGCTTTAAAGGCCATGTAATGTTTAGACGTCATGCAGAAGTTTGCGCAAAATGACAGCCTTCGATACTGAGTATCGATTGCTAGACCCATGCGCAACACTCTAAAAACTACACCAGGAATTTAGTCCGGGTTTAAACGCTAAGGCGTTTCACAGTTTTCAAAGAAATATAAGACATGGTCAAACGCAAAAACTAAGCCAGCCATGCAACTCGGCAGTATCAAAAACGGTCGTATGCACTTTCAAGTGTCTAGCTTGAATGGCCATGAAATGCATAAGCGTCACAGACAGTTTACCCCTTGCTCTCATTATTATAAGATGCGCCACATGCTGGAGGAAATTCCAAATGCACATTCTACGAGCTTTCTCGCCCGTGACAATCTGTAACTGAAAATTCGTTTGTCATCGGTTAAAGCTCGTCTTGGAAATGGTCGCATAAGATGAGTCTCCAGGGGAAAGGCCTCATCTCCCACAAACACGTACGGCAAGCTTATGTCTGTGTTTGGAATGAGTCTGTCCATGGGAATGTCAAGCTTTTGATCCTTCACAAGTTTGTATAGCTGCGTGTGTTGAAAATTCCGCCGTCGCTGGAACTTCCGTAGGCGCCAACTTCAATTGCAACGTACCGAGAGTATGCGTCGGCAACAGCAATAAACACAATGGATGGATATCCCTTATAGTTCCAGTAGAGAGATCCAGATAAATTGGGGGCTTTTATCTCAAGGTGCTTACCGTCTATTTGTCACAAATCCCAGACTGGGAGATGTAATAAGTTATGACAGGACAACAATCACGAACAAACAAGTTAACACTTAACAGAACAATCCATCAGACTCACACATTTATTAAACATAATTATACAAATAATAGCGCAATTACATACATTATATTATTGAAATCAACTGCCGTACAACGGCCTTATTCTCACACACACTTTCCCTCGGATCCACAATCCGGTAGTTACTCCTAAAGGCACTTCGGCCTCAGCCTCCTCCCTCAGGGTCTTAATAGCACATTGATAACTCACTGGCACCGCCGTCTCTCAATATCACCTTCCTATTGTCATATACCTTAACACTCCCCTAGCACCTCAGCAGGGCAATAACACATTATCATTTCAATAGACATTATCATTTCAATAGTACATTCTCCCCTCAACATGGCAATAGTGCATTATCACTTTCACGCTCATATCTACGTCCCTGTCCGTGGCCTGACTGCCACGACTTTCTGTGCCTCTACTGTCCTGCACTGACAGCCTCACTTCTGGCCTATGTGTGGCCTCCGGCCCTATGCTGGCCTATCCCCTGTGCTCATCGAGGTGGCTCTGCGGCCCGTCCTCGACACCTACAAGAATAACATTACATTGGTATAATACCCTACCATTTCTATTCACTCCACCTCTCCTTACAACCCATGAAGCGTACACACACTAGTTCACCTTTCACTCACCACACATCTTACGGTAACACACCTCCATCGGAGTACACACTACTCACTCGCGCTACAAATCCATGAACTCACTTTCATCTATCGCTCATGGCGCACATTGCTATATCCAATATCAAGGACTTCCACATTCCTCACATATACTTATTTACATCATGGTAATAGACGAATATAATATAATACATCAATCATAATAATCAATCAACGTTCTACATACCAGTCATCACTGGAAAGACTCCCTCACTAGTCTTCTCGACTGCTCCCCTTATGTCCGCCCGATGGGCTCTTATTCACAGGTCCGTTCCGTAGGACCTTCTAACTTGCAGTGATAGTAATACAGCGCTTTCGCCTCCTTCAGACCCTCCCACTACTCACAACAGCACGCTTAACTTACTTGTTTACTGTGAGCCCTTCTTACTCTACACCCGCTCTGTAGCAATCCCCTTAATTGCACTCACTCCACTCGTGACACTATTGCCCCCAGGCAATTTGGAAATGGCCATCTTAGGTAGAAATCATCTGCAACACGCTTCCAAACGTCATTCTTAGGTGATGGCATTTCAAAGGGTTGTAAGATGTGCCAAATAGCTCTACAAGTTGTCTGTACTATACCTTGAACTGTTTTAACACCTATCCTGAAGGAAAATGCCAGCGAGCGAAATGATGCTCCAGTGGCCAAAAAGCTGAAATGATACAATACATTCACGTACGTTATCTTTATGGAGTGTAAATTGAGGAAGGAATGTAAAGAATGAATGAATGAATAAATGAATGTATATAATCAAAGCTAGAAATAGAAAAACTGGACTTTTCTAAAGCTTTACCTGTTATTTTAATTAACTCTATGCCTACACACAGTTCTTTATCTGTTTTATTTTCAGTGGAGCAAGCTAAGAAAAAGTGGTCCAATTTTAGAGATTATTTTCGTAAACAGCAACCTTACCATTAATTCCTGTCCTGAAACGGACAAATTATCTGAGGTTGACGAACACAGTCAGATCCCAGATTTAGCAGTTATCGAGCCATCACCGTCAACATCAGCTGCACCATCAGAGGAAGTTTTTCCCATAGCTAAGACACCAAACACTGGTAAGGGCAAAGCTAGTAAAAGGAAGGCAGACGACGATATAGCCATGGAGCTATTGAAGGCCATCAAAGAACCCGAAGCAACTGGTGACGATAAGCAATTCTTCAAAAGCTGCGTGCCGATGGTTAAGAAATTGTCCCATGAAAAAAAACTGGAATTCCGAATAAGCGTCCAGCAGCTTCTGTTGAATCTTATGAGACAGGCTCCTGGAAGTAGCCACGAGCAATATTATCCCTCGACTAGCTCCTATCAACAAGCAGGGAACTTCTTGGCGGGAAGACAGGTGCACTTTCCTGGACTCGACAATAACTGAAGTGCATTAAGAGGACTAAATGTCCACAAATCTGATCTGTTCTGCAGATAGTTTGACGTTTCAATAAAATATCGTTTTAATTGAAACACCTGTTTTAGATTCATAATTATCTCCACGTGGCTCATGTTTGTCGAATGGAAATGCAAAAGAACTATCCTAGTAGAAATTGCATTGGCTTTTTCACTAGATGCATGAAAAAATACCAATATCCCACGTTTGTGATTTTTCACCATGCCAATTCTTACATAATAGGTTCGTAATGAAGTTATCTCATTGCCTACTTACCTTAGTGTGACAACAAGTCTTTCTCTGGGTGAAATAGCTTGTCTGTAGTTTGTGTCCTTTCTCTGCAAAGAGCTTTGGCATAGCTTCAGAAGAAGTTCAAAGGAAGATTGCGTCATTCTCAAGTACTCTTTGAATTTCACAGCATCTTGAGCAATATCAGGAAACAAATGGTTGAACTCACCACATGTTAATCTAGCTCGACCTATAGGATGTATCCAATGTTTATGGAATCTATCCTTACCCTTCTCCTTCTTTCTAACCATAGCCATAATAAGGCTTGCCTCCTCTTTTTCTTGCAAGATGCCATCATTCCCCTTAATTAAAGTTCAAAAGTGCTAAGCCTATATACACATGGGCTGGTCGGGTCGTTTCTGAACAGTCGGCCCGTTTTGGTGGACACGCTTGCAGGAAACGACCAGTCCAGATTTTTCACCACCCGTGAAAAATCGTGACTGTTCCGCTTTGGTGGACACGCGGCCTAAGTGGACAAAATGCGAATCTGAAAAAACTTTCCAACAATCGTGATAAATCACACATCTCCTCCCTCTACATAAAAAACAAAGTATCCTGTCATTGGCAGTAGTATGATCCGTCAGTGCGAGAAAAAACAACAACAAACAAACCGTCCGTTTCTTAATCCAATCTTTGTTTTAAGGCATTTAAAAAAAAAAGTTGAATACTTTAGCCTCGACTTTGAGTTTGAGTTTGCAGAAAGCTCGTCGACACGATAACGGCCTTTTTGTGCTGGGCAGAAGCAAGACAATAGACAGAACATAGCAGAACATAGCAGAACATAGCAGGATGACAGGACAGAAGGAGACCCTACTGGAAACGCCCACCAACTTCTGAATCCTCTAAAGTAAGGTTTACTTGAACGGAGAATATTCTGGAAAAAGGCTCAAGTTTCGGAATAGGATCAGAACTGGCCAGCTGGCCTTAACAATCTTTCCGGAAGCGCAATGGCAGCAATATCCCGGTCGAGCATAAATGTGAAATTAGTCAGAAACAGCCGTTGCAAGTATATTTTGGCCTACAACAAAAATCACCAGCAGCAGCAGAAACATCAACAATAAAATCAGTATCAGCAACAACAACAACTAGAACAGCACAAGAACAAAACAACAACAACAAAATCAGCAGCAGCAACAACAACAACTAGAACAGCAACAAGAACAAAACAACAACAACAAAATCAGCAGCAGCAACAACAACAACAAAATCAGCAGCAGCAACAACAACAACAAAATCAGCAGCAAACAACAACAACAACAAAATCAGCAGCAGCAACAACAACAACAAAATCAGCAGCAAACAACAACAACAACAACAAAATCAGCAGCAACAACAACAACAACAAAATCAGCAGCAGCAACAACAACAACAAAATCAGCAGCAGCAACAACTACAACAAAATCAGCAGCAAACAACAACAACAACAACAAAATCAGCAGCAGCAACAACAACAACAAAATCAGCAGCAAACAACAACAACAACAAAATCAGCAGCAGCAACAACTACAACAAAATCAGTAGCAACAACAACAACAACAAAATCAGCAGCAACAACAACAACAAGAAGATTAGCAGCAACAACAACTACGACAAAATCAGCAGCAACAACTACAACAGAAATTAACAAGAACAAAAACGTCTAGACATTAGTCGATGTGGAATTAAAAGGCTGCAAACGGCAAGGTAAACTTCTACATTATGTTAAAACTGAGGATCTCATGAGAAAACCATCTTGATCGAAAACAAATGCAAAGGCCGGTGCAGGATTCCATCTAAGACAATACTCTCTTTTCCACCAGGAAGACTAAACCATATACACTTTTTCTCCTTCCTCTTCTTCTCCCATTTCCCTAACAATGCCCACCCTGATTTAAAACAATCTGGCTGTAGACAGTCTTAAACTGCATTCCTCTTTCCAGCAAATTATATATTATATATCGTCTTCCAAAATGTATCTTCCTCTCTTTTCCGTAATGACGAAACAGGGCCATTGAACGGATGTGCGAAAGGGCTCTCTTCAGACACAATGTAAGCGTAATGTAAAACGGATACAATGCAAACACCGAAGAGTATTGTTCACGAAGCTGATTTGGAACTTTGAAATGGCAGAAATATTAACTCTAAGTGGCAAACTGCCTTCACAGAAGCTGAGATGACTTTTTTTCCCACAATTTCGTTATTTAACAGCATCGTGCCAAACGGCTTCAGCATCAGAAAACTAAAAAAAAAACACGTAATAATCAGGTAAGGTGTACGCTAAAACAATGAAAACTATGTTTCAACGCCAGGCAGAATGTACGTTAATAAACAACAACAACAAAAAAATTCCTCTTGTCTTGAACTCCGTGAGTCTATCACAAAATGAAAAACGCCTCATCGTGAATCCACAGACAATCACATCAAATCAAACAGAGAAAGCTGCAGAAGATCGTTTTTGCCCCCCACAATTCGCCTCAACAAGACACTATGACTAAATATGTGTCATATTTTACAAAGGTCCCATGCCATGTTACTTTATGCTTTTAGCCCTTTATTGAGTTAGGATATGTTTATGTGATGATGCATTAAATGTGTGTACCATGCAAGTGCTCTTAAACACACTGTGATTGTGAATTTCCCCCATGGGATAATAACGTGATTCTTATCTTATCTTCATAAAACAGAATAATTATTGTGTGGCACTTGAGAAAAGCCCATAACTTTAGTTAAACAGTCCTTCATGGTCTGTTACGGGGGGATTAATGACATGTCAGTAACACGTCACTTGATCCACCTGGAGCTTGCACAACACTCTATTACTTAAGTCCCTTTTTACCGCGTGTGAGTCACGGAAAAAGGGACTGTCTTCGTGAATTCGGGTTTGCAAAGACACGCGCAGAACGTATTTTTTCACGCACGAAAAAGGATAATATAAATTAATTTTACAAAACTAAACAACAAAAATCGACGCAGTAGCATTTCCATACCAGAGACCAAATTAATGTGAATGGTTCTAATGAAATTTGGGCTTAAGGTGAAAGACCAAAGTCCTGAAAAAACCCTTCCGCATTGGGAAGTTATTTCTGTCCTATAACTCAGCCCAGAGATGTCCCAATAATATATCACAATAGAAATGAAATTATTTCCGAATGGTTGTTAAATATGTCATTAACAGTGACTTACATAACAGGAATGCTCAGAAAATACTAATCATTACAAATTTAACGAAAACTGAAAAACAAAAATTTCACCTTTAGCCTGATTTTGTCAGACCCACCCACGTATACACTTGACATCATTAATTTTGCGAAGTGCTTCTGAAGTGCTCCCATGCTGCATTAAAGAATACAGTTACTCTAAATCAATTTTTCTCCCTGATCCCCCTCCATTTTCCCTCCTGCCCTCAAGCTTCTTTATATCTCCTGTTTGTTCGTCTCTCTTAAGTTCACCATGCTCGCGTGTTACATACAAGCTGTTTTTTTTTTCTGTGTTTTTCGTTTTCTCTGAAAGAACAGCACTTATGGCTCCAAAATGTATGCCTTCGTACGTCCGAGAATACACATGAATAACAGAACGCGTTTTTTCTGGGTAAACTAAACCGTGACGGTGCGTTCATGTCACATAAGAGTGTCATTGAGACTGCAGTTTTAAGACCATACAAAAAGCAAAAAAAAAAAGTACAGCTCTGAGAAATGTGCATGGGTTCCCAACCTGGTGGAAATAAACCAGCCCTGGGGTAAATTTTCTGATTCTGGGTTGGTACGTATATTTCTTTGAATTATGATTTTTTTTAAAAATTAATAAAAATCTGAAGTTTACAGGAAAAAAAAGTAGGTCTATTTTGTGAAAAAATATTCATTTTTTCCCTTTCTACCCTTTTTGGACTTTTCGATCTGTACTTTCTATTTCCCAATTATCGTCGTGTTAATGCACGTTGTCCAATTCAGAGGAAAATAACTAAGAAAAACGAAATATAGAACAAGTTATCCATATTAAAAAAAAATGTATCTATCTCTCGTATATTTATTAACTGATAATGTTCTACAATAGTCTTATCACCCGAAGCACCTCCTTGCATTTTTTGAGTATTTCGGTTTACTTCGGTACTCTGGATACTTCGGTTTATTTCGGTTTACTGAACAAAACAGAGTGAGGAGTAATTTTACTTTCGAAACGTTGCCAGGGGTAAACAGGACGAATAAGATTGTTCAGCCCTTGCTGCAGTGTGTCCTCAACATGATGCAAACTGAAATCGATAACGGGAGGGAAAAAAGTACTTAAAATTTAACATTGGCAGTGAACTCGACAATCTTAAAAGCTGAGAAGAGGAACGGCCGTCAGGGGAATTGTCCTGGATGCGGAAAGACTTTCGACCCAATCACCATCCGTTTTGTGGCAAAGTCCTACCTTCTCTGGGACAGGAAGTCCTCTCGTGCGAAATGAAGATTAAAAAGCAACGGTGGAGGATTTGGAAAAAAAAAAGCGGCGAGAAGACTGAAAGTAACCAGATAAGTGACCACGAAATCAGACAGAGGAGATAGAACAATGCTGAATAATTACAGCCCTCCACTGGTAGCTCAAAACAAAGTACATTATCTAAAGGTAAAGCAGTGTTGTGGTGAAACGATATTAAAACAAGAAAAAAAAGTGTTACAGAAAAAGCCCCTCACGGGTTGACACTGCCAATCGAGGCGTATGTAGTTGTGTTTAATATTAGGTATATTTTCACCTGACCATTCAGTGAATATGCTCGTGGCAACCAGGGCTCACTGCTTCTTCTGATGAGTCATCTGATTAAGATCTGACACAGACTTTGCAAAGGCAATCTTCTATTGAATCATTATGCCTCCTGATTTTTTCAGTTTGTTTATCCAACCATTTTGAAGAGCGATGGAATATTTCTTTAAAAAAGAATTTGATTTCAGAGGTTTATTAAGATTTAGAATCTACCAACATGAAGAAATTAAACAGTGTGGATTAGACTTAAATACTGAAGACTGCATGTTTACTGCATTTCAAGGGGTATTTGCCATTTTGGTGTATGTGATATTTTGCCAATAGGCTCCACCAAGTTTACCAAAAATTCCCAAGGCTCATGACCTTAACCTTGCCCCTAAGTGAGGCAAAGCCAAGTGAACAATGCTCTTTGCATTACTAGTCATTCGATGCAATCCGTCTCAAATTTACTCATGGGCTATTGTTTGCCTCACCTGTGCTGCTTACCATTCTTTTTGACATTTGACCTACTTTCAGTCTTTTGGGTTTTTCCCAAAATTTTGTGTTCGACTATTTTGAGGTTTTGTCATGAAAGTCGTTCTCCCACTCCTAATTTCATGATGTATATATTATGTATAAGAGTCGTTCCAATTGATTACAAACATTTCGAGATATTATGTGTTTGTGACGCAACCTTTTATGCATTTTAGCCCTTTTAGCCGACCAAAGTCCAATCCCCATTTTCTCGAAACGGCAATAATGCACATACAACAATATGGCATGTACCTGACAATTTATTCCCACTTCCATAACCATTATGGTGCTATAATTCGGGTACGGGAAAACTGAGCCGGATTTTTAATCCTATTGTTCAAAACTTTAAAGGTAGCTCGTAAAAGCTGTTGGAAGACTGAGCCGCTTTTTGGCATATCGATACTTAATTTTTCTAACGACTAGTCAACCTCTTCCGTTCGCCACTTATCGAGACTGTTTCTTTGCTTTTTTTTCTGGTGAATTTTGTAAGAATTAAATGCATGTAATCATAACAGCTGATTGAAACGGTCTTGATACGTGTTGCCTCCTGCTCACCATGGTGGGGGGGGGGGGTGGGGGGGGGTGGGGGGTGGAAGTCGGATTTTGAGCAGGATAAATGTTATATTGAGAGCTGTTAAAATCATGATAAAAATTGTTTAAAAATATTAAAAGGGGCCTCAGAACTTGACGGGTAGCATCTTGAGAGCCATTTTGTGCACAAACTCTGCCTGGGACAGCCTTTGCTCATTGTACTCAGTAATGAGGGTCTCCCTAATTCTCTCACGCTCACGCAAGCGTCTCACAGGAACATTGTGGTACTCATAGGATGATCTGACCTTTATGTCAGTTCGTAGCTGTTCTTCTGCGAGTTTTTCGATGAACAGAAATATGTTTGGATGCGGCGATGTAAAGTGGGTTGCAAAATGTTTATGGAAACTTTCGCATGCATTGGTCGTTCTGACGGGACTTTCAAGACAAGCCCACAAGCTGGGCGGGTATCTGGCAGTTGAAGAAATGTAGTTGTCAAAAGCATAGTCTGAAAACATTGTGAGTTTGTCATCATCCTGGTCTGGGCACTGGACCATGATGACAAAAGCAAAGCAATCTTGTACTTCACTAGGTTGAAGAGCCGGTAAGCCAAAAATGGATTTTAGCCACATTGCAGTTTCACTGGTAGACTTGTACTCAGAAGATAGTTCAATTTGTTGAAGTTTTCGGCACCATGCTTGACCGACATGAAACTGACAGGCTTTTATTGTAGTCTCTGGGAAGGTGCCTCAACAGGCGGAAAGCATGGCTAGCCTATTGAGTTGTGTTAGGCGCGCGCGCACAGTCAGTTTGTGGCTGTTCCTGTTGTGTGTTAGCATACTGAGTCTATCCAAAGATCTATCATGTTTATACAGTCCAGTGACTTTAGGGTTGATACATCAGTCTAATCGATCTAAAGTTCGAAAACAACATAGTCGATATCTACAACAAAAACCGGCTCAGTTTTCCAACAGGGGTCGGCGGCTTATTGCGCAATGTGTTGCATAACAGGTGAAAAACCGGCTCAGTCTTCCGTACCCCTATAATTCAACTGCTGCTTCTATTACTACTGTTGCCATGAAATTAACTTACTGCAAGGCCACCAAATATTATCGTCACTACTTGTACTTATACTGCTGCTAAACTGCAACAGCTCTACAAATATGCAGACCATGACTATTAAAAATAGTATTTACGAAAAATGTTAAGAAGGGCGGCTCCACATCCTCTATCGGCACTCATCACCATCATTCTGTACCACGGTCACGACTACCACCGACAGCGTGGACAAAGAGGCCTGAAGTTGTTATAAACAAAAATGACGTACAGCCATCACTGAGGCCAATCCAACCCCACCATGATCAACAGGTTTGCAAAGAGAGAGAAGCCTGTTTCCTGACATAATTGTTTACAACAGCGGGGGGACGGCGGTTTAGAGAGAGATCTTCTCCCTCGGGAACTGAGAAATGACGCCAAAGCTATGGTATGCATGCATCTCCCCGCCCCTATCGATGATGAACAGGGCCCCGGGCCTCTAGGGAGAAGGAAATGTCTGTTTGGTTCCCTTAAACAACTCGATGTCCCATGCCTTCCATTTGCAGTATTGCGCCTTGAGCTCAAAACCGGAGCTTCGTGGCTAACATGGCTCTAACGTTCTGAGGGTAGGATAATCCTGCACGTGTACAGTATTAGGATGGAGATGGGGAAAAACAGTTGCCATACAGAATATCTGAATATCATTGATCATAATTTCAAACCAATTTTTCCAAAAAGTTCGCAACTCTCGTTATTTAGTGCTTGTTTGTTCCAACTCCACTTTTTGCACATCTGAGAAATTTGACGTTAAAAGTTTGCCCCGGCTTTGATATTATGATAAGGAGTTAGAATAAATCAGAACTGTGATACAGCTTGATAAGTGTCACAACGCATTTCAAACAAGTGTCGAAGTGTGCATTTATCATAGTAATTCTACTTACTAAAAGATTTCCATTTTTTTTTTTCTTTTCAGAAAATGAAGATAGAACAAACAAGAGCTAAGGTCGCTAAATCTCGGTTGCACGTAATTCAAGACTAGCACAGCATTTAATTTTCCTTGGCGCACTTCTCTCGTCTTCACATCGCACTATGGAAACGTGAACAGTGGCTCGTATGTTTACTTTCAATTTAAAGCATGTTCTTACCATATGAGCAAAGTGACATGCGGTGATTCATTTTTAATTATGGCGGAGATGCAATGAAATCGGGAGCGACAGGATGATATCAAACTCTCATTTTTTGTTTGTTTTGTATGTGTGTTTTTTTTTTTTTTTGCATTTAATAACAGCGAGTCAATTTCAAAACACAATAATACTGATAACACCCCATAGCCCATGTACTGAAAGATCAGATTCAACCAAATTGGGTCCTGGGAAGGGGTGGTGGGGAGGGGTTTGGGTGGGGGGTGTAAGAATATTTACCACATCATCATAATTATTGTCGGAGAGAAAAGAAAAAGCTGGCATTAAATGCGAACATCTTCTAAAATCTTAGGTGTCCCTATCATCGGCGCTTCATTATTGGCAAATGAAGGTGAGAGAAGTTAGCACGGATAGAACGACTCCCAAAACAACAATTTGGGACGGGCCGGACAGTTAGATTTCTTTAACAGCAACAACAGCAACAAAAGATACAGTAGCAGAAAAAAAAAAATGGGTGCCAAGGTTGTCCTACGCCTGAACTGTTTTTTTTTTTTTTTCTTGCAGAGTCTGCTGAAAAACAAAATTGTTTCCAGTGAACAATTCTCCAAAAAATTCGATTAGCCTGTTTAATAATTAACATTCGTGCACGCTCCGCCTTCTTTAAGACAATGAATCAGGTTGTTTTCTAACTTAGATAAGCACGTCCTATACTCAGGGGCGGATTCAGACCATGTTTGAGGGCCACTTTAGGTTTATTGGGCCCCTCACACAAAGAAAATACATGGCAAGTAACCAAAATTACACACCGAAGTCCGTGTGTTGTATGTATTTGAAACTGGCACGTTATACGTACGTAGAAAGGCAACATGATTTATGTATTTGACGTAATTACGCGTATACATGATCATACATACCAGCAAAACTCCGAGCACATACTTCAGTAAGACAAATAACAAATTCCTTTTAATTTTCCATGATGGCAATGACTTACTCAACAGTTTACGCAACAAAGCTAGATCTAAATTCATTATTATATTTTGATTTTTGTATAGGGGGGGGGGGCCCTTCTGGTTGGGGGGGGGGGGGAGGAGGGGGCGGAACGGTTGCCCCCTTTGCCACCCACCCCCCCCCCCTCCATAAATCCACCCCTGCCTGTACTTTCAGAAAGACCACAGAAAGAAGACGGCCGGTGGTTGGCTATCAAATGCCTTTCATAATTGTGTTTTGTTTTGTTCTCCTTTTCTTGTTTAAGCGTTTCCCCTAGTTTACAGCTGACCAGTTGATCAGGGAATCATTTCCACACAAATGTGTGAAAAATACAACACACACACACACAATCTGCCCTCGTGTTAAGTGTTTCTCTCTTGTTTCCAGGCAGCCTTTCCTTGGCAAAAACAGATGAAAGAGATCCACAAGGGAGGCTGAGATACGAGTTCGGGTTTTTTACGCAGCGCCAGCCAGATAATGGCAGTGCTACAATACATTCTACACGGTTCACTGACGAGAGGCCCTCGTGCTTAGAACATATTGAAAAATACAAAATACCCTACAATCTGGGAAATGGGTCAAAAGGGACGAAACAAAGGTTCTACTAGATTAAACAAAACGCCACCTTAGTTCTCATTTGTCCAATTCCACTTTCTGCACAACTAAGAAATTCGACATTAAACGTTTGCGGCTTCAGTTATTACAATAAGGGGTTAGAATAGACGGGAACTGTGAAACAGCTTGATCAGTGCCACAACGCATTTTAAACAAGTTACTTTCAAAATGTGCATTTGTAACACCTCTTCTACATACTAACAGATCTCCAGTTAAGTTTTTCAGAAAATAGAGATAGAACAAAGAGGAACTAAGGTGGTCAAAATATTAAATATCAATATCCAAATGTTGTTATAAAAAAACGCCGTCCTTTCAAAATGTTCGCATCACCGTAGATCTAAATGGGAAGAGTTACACAGCTTCTGCATTGGCCGAGATAAGGCCGGCAGCGCAATGAGATGCATCAGTTTTGCGTCGGTTTTGATTCACACTAAGCCTTGAACTTTCATTCACTCAAACTGTCTAAGTAAACGTGTTTCAGTCTCACTAGTGCGCCAGATCCCGACTAACTCTATAGTCCACAAAACCGAGACGAAACAGACAATGGCGCTTTATAAAGTGGTCTCAAAAATATCCGCCTAAAGCTTCCAAGGGTTAGCAAACATTTACTGGGACTAAATGATCCCCCCCCCCTCCCCCGCCCCGCCCAAATCAAGCAGGAAGAAACGAGTTTGAGTTTGGGTTTAACGGCCACTTTGCGCCTTTCACGGCTTTTCAATTATCTTTCTTGGGCGAGTCTTCAGTCCTCAGATTTCCACAAATAAGAACAAATAAAAGTGAAGTTACAAATCTAACGGCAAAAGGACCCGAGCTGTAACGTTTGTCTACAGTGAACCGAGAGCTACATGGTGCCAGAAATAATGAGAGAGACAGCCTGGGCATGGAAATAACATTGTCTTCCGTTTTCACACCGGCTTTTTGTTTTGTTTTGTTGTTTTTGGTGTGTTTTGGCTCGCACTGACCAGAAAGGCGCTGACGGACCTCAGCGAGCTACATCTCGTGTCAACTTTAAATTTTGTGGGAAATTCTCGCACGTTATTCACGATGACACGAAAATCAGCTGAGTGGCGGATATGTTTTTCTTTTGTCTTGAATGAAAGGGGTCTGTGAGAATGGCTTCCAATGAAAGGAGGTTTGTATTTTTTGCAAGAATTCTACAAATGGCCACTCTTCTTTCAGTGGATGGGAAAGCGCATAAAACGGAGATGAAATCGTGATGAACAAGTTGATGCTGATTACAAGTAGCGTAATTTAGATAAAAGGAAAAATAGTCGATGACGAAAATGGAGAGAGTAAGAGGAAGAAAAAGATGACAGGGCAGAAGGAAAAGGATGTCGAGAAATAAAATAAAAAAATGAAGAATAGTAAATATAGCTAAATTATAGGAGAGAGAGAGAGAGAGAGAGAGAGAGAGAGAGAGAGAGAGAGAGAGAGAGAGAGAGAGAGAGAGAGAGAGAGAGAGAGAGAGAGAGAGAGAGAGAGAGAGAGAGAGAGAGAGAGAGAGAGAGAGAGAGAGAGAGAGAGAGAGAGAGAGCGAGTTAAAAAGAAATAAAGGCAACAGGATGAAAAAGGCGTTTATAAAGAATGCAAGAAAAACAATATTACGCCCCAATTGGTTCAGAAACAGTGTTGCCTTAGACGATCTTGCGTACGTCTCAGTTTCCACTGACTCTACAGGGACACTTTTCAACCATGTCGTAAATATTACTCTCAGACAACAAGGACGAGAAAGTATAATATAACCAGGAAAATCTGTCCGTAATTGAAACAGACAATGAATCACTTTCACACTTTGACATTAACAATTATAGTCCACAGCCGAAAGTAAAGACAAAACAGCAAATACTTTCACTGCCAACCCTCAAATCTCTTGGGCATTTCTACCATGTAAAATTAAATTTTCATTTCCGTCTTTGTAAAGACGGACATAAGAATCTGCCAGCCCCCCAAAAACGGTACCAAAACAATACCAAAAATATACATAATATAAAAATGCACATCTTCACGGAAAAAAACAACAACTTTGGAAACGTGATATCAACACTCGCTGGTGCAAATATAGGGCCCACATTAATCCAAAGCTGTTATTATTATTATTATTATTACTATTATTATTATTATCATTATGACGGGTAGGGAAAGAGGCAATAACGCCATAATTTTTTTTACAAAAGGAAAAGAGGAGCAGAAATAAAAGAATAAAGGCATGAAATGTCATGACGAACTTTCCAGCCAAACTGGGGCGTCAGTGAAATATCAACCTCTAACTCCGTTACTTTCTTCAAATAATTCACGACTGCCGTAGGGCTCAGTGTCTCTTGAGGGTTTTACTAAAAATGCATAGATACACAGCCGGAAAGATTGGTAATTATTCTGTCTCCTTTTGTCTTGCTCTGAACCCCTTCTCACCCTGCCTTACCCATCCCGCAACCCTACCCCGCCAGACAATTGACTTTTACGTATGGATATTTATGCAAACCTTGGTCTAGCAAAATGGGTAATATATAAAAACAATGACAATAGTAATAAATTAAAAGCCCAATAATTTGTCCACGAGATATAAGTTATTGCGTCAGTTTTAAACGACGCGTGAGACACTTGTGTCTCCCAACACATTCAATGATTCGTGATTAACTATCTTCCATTGAAATAGCAGAGGTTTGGCAGCTACTTGTCCCAGAGTCCAGCTTCAGTTAAGTCTTTGTCAATGTCCTCATATTATAATTATGCAGGCAGAATTACCGTAATGTCCCGTAATTATCAGTATAATAATATCGTTTATAGTTCGAACAAGTAGCTATAGCTCCATTGTCACTCCACCCTGACTTTGATCCGCCGCGCATCTTGTCGTTTCCGATCGAAGGAGTCCCAAAACCTACACGTTTATTTAACGGAATTTGATCAGATTAATAAAATTCATATTACAGATAGACATAGTTTACAGTACGGGCATTTTCATGATATTATTTTTATATTCTTAATTTCACTTTTATTTGATCTTATTCATTAGAACTTGAAAGCTGAAAACTAACACGAAGAAAGATAACGAAAAAAAAAAAAACTGAAAACTGCGGAGTGGCAGTTGTCGCGCCGACAGCGCCGGCTCAGCCCAAAATCAAACCCAAACACAAAAAAGTCACTTCCCCTCCCGCCCTCTCTCCCAGACAAGACCCAGGACAGCGTAGTACCATGTACCATCCGTCTCTGATCTGAAAATGTTACGTAAAGCACCGACTCCTGGTGCAAAAAACAAGATTCCTTGGGGGCCATCCATAAAGTACGTATGTTCAATTTTGGCTCTTCTAACCTCCCCTCCCTCCCAGTATAACCTTTCATCATGCCTGGTACCAATCCCCTATCCTCCTACGGCCACTGGAGTAGTGAACGTCGAAGATAATGCCTTGATGTTTGAAAACAGGATGGCATTTTGTATGAACTATTTGACTGTATGATTTAAGATAATGGTTGTTACAAGGTCAAAAATTGGCTAATAGAAAAAGTTGTATGTGTTTAGGTCTTTATTTAAGGAGGTTCGCCGCCCTTGGCATTTACACTTCACTTTTCAAGTTTTCATTCTTCTTGTTGCGGTAGGGATTCGTTCTTTAGAATTTTGCCCGGGTAGCGGCCTTGTACGGCCTGCTCTTTTCGATTTCCAACTGCTAAGGTTTCTTTAACGCGCGCAACGAACACCGGGCACTCCGAATTTTTCATCGTTATCCGAGAAGACTAGGTGCTCGATCCTACCTACCATAGGATCAGGGACAGGAAAATATGAGAAAAATCCCCAAATTCCAACATGCCTGCACCGATAGGGATTCGAACCCGGTTCCTTCGGCATGACAGGCGAACACCTTGCCTCTAGGCCACCGTTGTATGTAGCAAAGCCCCGGGTAAGAAATAATACCCATACGATACAATGAAACGCAAAATAAAAGAGAAGACAGAAAATGGCCGGTATTTCGGCAACAGCCTCCTACAAGGAAAAAAAAGAGAAAAAATAGCAATAGAAAAAATTTGGAAAACTTGAACAGATAAATAGAAAGATAATTAACCAATAAATTTATATCGAAATAAAAAGGAAAGAACAGAGACGAACAATACAACACAAAGAGGTATTTTACAAAATCTACCACTACAACCCACGGTAGGAAAGTAAATAAACCCAGATTTTAACAATTTCCCATCACATTTGAAAAACATACGTACGCTCCTCAGATTCGCCCCCTCGCCCCCCCCCCCCGCCCCCAGCATATGCTTTCCTGCGCTGGAAGCATCCCCCTCTAACACCCGAGGAGTACACCCCCCCCCCTCCGCCCCCAACATATGCTTTCCTGCCCTGGAAGCATCCCCCTCTCCCACCCGAGGAGTAAAAACCTAAATGGATGACCCCCATGAATCTGAATTCGAGTTCCGAGAAAGCACATCGAGTCATCGACACGATAATGATCATATTGTGCCAGGAAAAACCAAGGACGATAGACAGTATTTTAATATAACAGAAGGCTAAGACAGGGGCGGAGACCCCACCAGGAGCGCCTACCAACCGGCCGCTGGATGAACCCCTATTTAGTTTGATTCCTAAATCTTGCACAGTGACTGTAAGCACAATTTTGTTATTGTTGTTGTTGTTGTTGCTTTTAATCACAAAAAAAGGACAGAAACGACAGTAGTAGCCGATAGCATTAAAATAAATCGCCATCACTTCCATGACGAATGTCTTATGGCGCAAAACCTACTTTCGAGCTAGAGCGGTTTAAAGTTTCTGTCGAATCACCTGCAACTATATGCAACTATCAGAATTATATTTTAGAAAGCTAGATTTATAACAGAATATACAACATCACCAACAACAAACTACAGCATAGCACAGCAAACATCATGCGTCATGGCTGTACCTTGTTATGAAGCCGTCCCTTAGAGAGTTTTTGACAATCCGCTGACGTCCTGAACATTCTCTGAAGAGCAGGAGGGAGAGGGGGACGGGCAAATATTTTTGGGAACAATTTCTCCGGAAGACATTCCACAAGACATGGTTAGAGCCTTCAAAACTTAGTTAGATAGTCCTCTCACAAACAACTCACCGTATTACCTGATTTGTGTCTTTTGAGCTACATTACAGTGTCAGATCACCCAACATTTTATAACCCTTACATACCCTTCTTTTCGGGAGCAAACTCAACCCTGACAATACTGGTTTCAGAATGCAGGCATCAGGTCTCACTTCCCTCGTTAGAAACAGTTACGTAATAGCATGCTCATGAGGCTGGACAACTGAAACCAACCATGCCAAGTCAAAACACCAAGGCAACCCAGTAATTTCTTACAAATGCAAACATTTCTTTCAGTGTCAGAAATTGCGCAGCTGAGTTCCTAATGTGGCTGCTGCTGATAACTGTAATTATACCATTTTTACACCATTTTTTTTTTCGTTGTGTCGCAAGAACAACAATGGATCCGTAAAGGGAACTATCGTCTAATTACAAAGCCGATAGAAAAATCCTGTTTTGATCTAGTTTACCCTAAAATAATACGGTTCCTTTACAAGGGCCGACAGTATAATGATATATTTCAAAAAATAATTAGAACCGACAAAATGAACATTATTACTTGCACGAGCAAAACAAAGTGTTCTGGCAAATGAGGCATCAGCTTACTCCGCAACGTATCATTTTGCATCAGCACTGTACTCACATCTACTCAATAACAGCAAATGAGTGAAAAGTGATCCCCCCCCATCTAGATCTAGTTCACCGTTGGCTACGAGGCAGAAACCTGAAGACAACAGACCGTTTCTAATGTAGGGCTTGTCTGCTTGGCTGTTCGATTAGGTTTCTCAAGTCTGGCCGGGTAGCGGGTCTGGGATTTGGGCAGATTTTAACTTTACTCCACGACGACAACTATGTCATCCGTTCATGCCATTTCTGATGAGCGATATTTTGGGAGTGAAATCACGAATACGGATTATTTTTTTCAGCAATGTTGGTCATCCTTGTGAGTTTACTCTTCCCCTCCCCTCCCCCGGAAAAAAAAAATCGCCCTGCCTCGGCAGAATTTAACTGTATTTCGCGAAGGCAACTTTGCCATCTGCTCATGTCATTTTTACAAAGGATACTTTAGAAATGGATAACTGGACGAAGTCACAAATATGAACTATTATGTTCAGCAATACCGCTTTTATTTTTGAGCTTTCCCTTCTCTCTCTCTCTCTCTCTCTCTCTCTCTCTCTCTCTCTCTCTCTCTCTCTCTCTCTCTCTCTCTCTCTCTCTCTCTCTCTCTCTCTCCCTCTCTCCCTCTCTCTCTCTCTCTCTCTCTCTCTCTTCATCCCCCCCTCCCCAAAAACAGTTTTTCTCCTCCTTCACACGCCTCCTCCCCAAATCGGACCGGTCAGAATTTAATCTCACACTGCACAGACAAAAAATGGCATCTAACCATTCCATTTTTGACGATGACTGTGTCGGAATGGACAACTGGCTGGAGAAAGTCGTGACAGCGCACTATCATGTCCAGGCAGAGCAGGAGTGGTGATCCATTTGACTTCTGCACCCTCCCTCCCAGTTTTTTTTCTGAGCTCATTATACTTTTTTTGGGGGGTACACATTAGCTAGTGAGTTTAACTTGTTAAGCGTGGTTGTGTTTAGACAATACTCTCAGTATTATGGCATCGGCCTGTTAATTGCCTTTTTCGTATTTTGTTTTAGTTGCCGTATGAAAAAAACAGAAGGAATGAGACCTGTTACTACAAATGCTTGTTAGTTTTCTATTTGCCCTTGGACCACAGACTAATAAATCAACCAGACTGGAAACACAAGCTTCGGGCTGTGTCGTATTTTACGGAACTTAATGAGATGCGGCCGTATAACCAACATGGCCGCCGCTAGGGAAATTCCAATTCTAGTTGTATCTGCAATGGAAATTTCTTGTACATGTATTAATAATGCATTAACTTGCCTATCCTTTCATTTTATTGTCTACAGCTGCCTTTTTTTTAATTGTTATAAATGATGACCGTATGGACTTTCAGCGACAACTGCGTTGTAGCTATGCTGAAGCGTCGGTCGCAACCCTAAACCTACAATGGCGGACCTTTCGCTGTTTTGTGACGTCACACAATGGGCTCATTCAGTCTGGGTATTTTATTAGTCTGTGCCTTGGACTAATATAAAACCTAGAGAAATTTAAAGTTCTTCCCGCTTTCCCGCTTCATGAAAACAAGCGTCCGTTCTTAGTCCAGATGCCACAACAATAATAAAGGTCTCGAAACTGCAGAGGTCCGCTCTAAGGTGGCTGTTTGTGTTAGTTCTGTTCCTGTCCTAATCAAATAATAACTGAAAGGGATAAAATGAACTGTAGCATGGAGAAAGGACGAGGTAAATAACGACTAGGTGATGCGAAGGGAACACAATTTTAATGAATTTGGCAGTAAAAATGCAGGGGGTTGTAAATCCCTCCCACTCTTGATTTATGCAGATTTAAACAGCATTTTGCACAGACCAGTTACGTCATCCATTCATGCCATTTTTTGTCGATAGACGTCTCGGAAAGAGCAAGCGAACAAAAGTCACGAGTATGAACATGTCCAGCAACACTGGCCATTCCTATTTGAACGCACCCCTCACCACTAACCCCCATACATATCCAGACCGCCACTACAGTGGCCACTAGTGAAGACTGAAGTCCCCCGGGACCGTCACTCACACCCTCCGGGGCTGATGTGAAGAACGCTTTCTGATTTATTGATGACGCCCCCCCTGGCTGGTGGAGTACTCACCATCAATAATAGCCTGGATTGAAATAATACACATGACTGATCAGTGCACGCGTCCCGAGAAAGGCAGATTTTAAGTCAGCAATGCCTTTCAGTACGTTTCAACAGTACATTAAGTCATGGTGCTGACCTTTTGGCCTAAGTCATTTTTTGTACTTCTGAGAAAATCGCAAAAAAAAAAAAACGTATTTATTCTTTTGCAATGTAGTCAGACTGAGGCCAAAATGACTCAAGGTAAAAGTGGCCTTCATCCACGTTGGGCTGAAACAACCCCAGAACCAAAATGGCCTACGTCTATGAATGAGTTACTGGTAGGCCATTACAGAAAGTTTTATTTTCAGAATAATGGCTGGGCACTTTTGAATGATTTTTACATTAATAGATGCACCATGGATATGGCAATGACCTAACAGGTACATTCTGTTTTGGCCTAAGTCTGACTTAGGCAAAAAGGTTAGCACCATTACGGTACACGGTCTCAATTCTTTTTACTCTACTTTATGATTTAGAACTGAATCAAAATCAGTCGCCGTTTCAACGATTCCAACTTAGAAAAATAAATATATTAAAAAAAAACAGTTTCTGTTTCCACGTTTCATTTTCTATCTGGAACCGACATTTATGTTTCAACGGTTGTGAGATATTATTAGAACTGTGCATACATAACTTTATGCAAAGTCAGACTGACATTGAGAAATAAGTTCATAATTTATCATACATTGTAAGGCCCATAGTGCAATGTGTCAAGACTGTTTTGCTTCAGTTGTGCAGACTACGGAGTCAAACGTGATCTCGCGCAGTAGCAAGACTGAAACAAATCTGTGTCACTAGTTGAGTGAAAAGACGATTCAAGTCTGAGCCAAAACCGACGTAGACCAGATTTTGACTCAGTGCCCAGCTACTCACATGGTTTTCTCTGTGAAACCCGCATTAATTCTTTATTTCACAAAGCGACACACAGGTGCCGCTTTTCGCATTTTCTTCTTCGGTGTCAAAAGACAATGATTACCAATGTTCTGTCCCAATAACTTAGCAATTTATTGCAAAATAATTTATGTCTTTCAAGTAATCCATCCCCCTCCCCTCCTCCTCCTATACTACCCCACCCCTATGTGCGAGAAAGTATTTTTGAAAAATGAAAATGGACTGGTTTCTTTTGACCTCAGTCAAATTACGCTTCTCCGAGTAAATTATTTCTACTCAGAATGGCGGAAGCGCATTGCATGACGGTCTACGTCTCAATTTGGTCGACATGGTGAAAAATACCAACAACAAATCCGCATGGGAACTGCTAATGCTAACTGTTTAATTCTTACAATAAAAGCTTAAAATCATGCCCACACCGACATTGATAGAACTTGAGAAATAAACAAACTACAGAATAAACAAACTACAGTGGGACATATATATACGCAGACATTTCATATTGTTTGACACTCAGTAGTCATTAAGCGAATGCCACAATACAATTCTAATTTTAAAGTCTTTTCCTTTTAGTAAACTTGCAGTTATGGAAATTAATGTCCTTTACAGATGATGACATTCTATTCACTGATGTACAACATATAATTTAAAAGACGTCCACACAAAACTATCAGGTCCAGACATCTCACCTCACCGGGAACAATAATTTCGTTTCTTTTGATGCACAAAGGAAACGTGCGGACAACTTGCCGAGCTATCGGGTGGTTTAGATGCTTCGAAAAATGTGATTATGATGCACGACTGTACAATGATTCAAAACAGAACGTTTTTCGGAAAAGTGATGAGTTGGTTCTCTTGTTTTGTTTTGTTTTGCTTTTGTTATCAACGTCAATTTCTTGCCTTTATCAGCGTAGCGACTGGACGATACAACTTAACTAGTATTGCCATGATTTGCTCGACACCTTTGTAAATCATGAATTGTCGTCCCTCAAAATGCTCTTTACCCGGTGAAGTGCAGAAAGGGGGGGGGGGGGAGAGGGAGGAGGAGGCGACGGCCCCCCGGGGCATTCATTTCAGGGCGGATCCAATCAAAGAGTGTCTAGGCCCTATACTTGTGTCTTGGGGCATACAATCATGGAATTGGCCCCGAGTATGATAGGGCATCGCCAGACCTCTGCACGCCACTGTCTTTACCATTTAGCTGCTCAATCATTCCCTAATACTCGTTCAGAGCTATGTTGTCTCATAAGACAAACCGGCAATGTCTATGTTTCAGGGACCAACACGTAACCTATTCTACAAAAGTGTACACAAAACAAAGACAAAACTAAACCAAACAAACAAAGAAATTTCACAGCTCCACGAAAACAATATGTCTGTACAGATCACTTCATCCAGACCAGCAACGGCACTGAATTGCCGAGTATCATAGAATATCCCAATCGATATCCGTTTGAGCCATCACAAATCACTAAGGTTTGGATTTTCCTTTTATTTTTTGGTTTTCCATTTCAGCCAAGTTAACATGTATTTGATTGTATCTCGACGCGTCAGTTTATTCTTCCAGTTTCTATAGGAATGGCATGGTTACGACTCATAACCACTGCTGAACATTCCAGGCAAAAAGCTTTGCATTAAGTGTAGCCAGTTGGATAAAGAAGCCAAATATTTCACAGTGAAATCGACCATAATAGCTTTCTATTGTTGTTCCTCTCCGGTGCATAACTTCAGAGCTTGGAATGGCCAACACTTGTATTTGTGATTTGTATTTGTATATTCTTTGATCCCATTTGGGAAATTTGCCTTCGTGATATTGCAGCCCAGTTACAAGTGGAGCAAACACGACGTCGCCATAGTGAAGAGCTGGATTATCTGGTTCTGACTCAACTGAATTAAACATGAAGATTTTTATTAACCACTACGTTATACTTCTAAATGATGATATATGAGAATTAACTATCTTCGGAGGAACATGATGTAAACACTTAAAAAGAATAAATAATTCTGAAGTAAAATAATATGTGGAGATGCACGGTCACATTCTACGAGATGAGTCAATAGAAACAATAGATTTTAACAAAAGCCAGGTAATTTTTTATCTTGCAAAGAAGGAAATAAAACGCTCCGTATAAATAAATGGAGGTATTGGGATCTACAGTTTCGCCTTATAGATCTGCGAAGGAAGGGACATAAGGCAATGTCATCCTTTGGAAAGCTAAGACAGACAGATCTATCGTTTTGAAGCATTCATCTCATTAAAAAAAGCGCCCAATTGGTTGCGATTCAATGACATCCTCATGTTCAGTAAACATTGCTCATTAATGAAGTCGTGACTCAGTTCACAAATGAGGTACTAATGGACGTTATAAAATAATACGTTGCACTCATCAAAGGCCACAAATCTGCATCGTGCACCAACACAACAAAATGAAATGGAAACTGACTGCTCCTGTCCACAGCATCCGCTCCGCTATTGCTACGGACAATGACGTCTTCTCTGTATATTTCTCCACAGCATCCGTTCCGCTCCGCTCCTCACCGCTATAGGGGCAAAAACAGTTTTTCATACGTCATTGTCCATAAAAATTGCGGAGCTGATACTGTGGACCAGATCTGTAATAACGGCCACTTAGGCTAGTTGCACACTGGCTCGTCTTTTGCGTTGGTTTTCACTCTCACCTGAACTTATTTTCAATCAACTAGCGACAGACTTATTTCAATCCCACAAGTGCACGAGGTCCCGTCTGACGAAATAGTTCGCGAAACCTAGGCAAAACAGACTCAGTGCACTTTGGGCCTCAACCACAATTATAATGTGCTCCAGCTGCTATTATTTCATTTCATAGCTTAATCCTACGCCGGACAGCACGCTACAATGCGACACGAGATAATTATTATGTAGTCTTGTGGGACTCTTTCCAAAATGTCTCGTTCAAAGGAGCTCCCAAAAGGCACGGCGTCCAGGGCTTTTAATATGATTTTAGTTAATACTTGGCTCAGGACTGTACTGATGCTTTGCCAGAGCCCGGGCAGGAGGGATAGCTGTGGTGTAAGCTAAAACATTAGTTAAAATATTGAATGTTGTTACAAGTACGTACGTTCCCCAAGTTTTTTGCGCCAGGGGTGCGTATTTTAAAGACTTTTGTGACTCCAGAACTAGAGCGTTCCTCCCGAAATACCCCTAGCAATAGCCTTAGTTAATTATTCTTTCAGATTTTGTTTTTGTGATCCTTCTGTTTTTTTGGTTGAAAAGGTAGCGGTCTGGGTTAGGGATTCGATGAGATTTAGGGTTGAGGATAAGAACGAGGTTAGGGATAGGTATGTATACGTAGGCGCTCCTAGTGCAAACGCCTGGGATGAGTACGTACTTATAACAACAGCCTAAAATATTATAGCCGGCAAGTGTACATCGTTATTTCCGCAACATTAAAATGTCAAGATATTCCACTGATCTATCTTGAGTAGGGCAGATCTGTGAGTCGAGACAAAGAAAAAGACATGTTTGAATTCCATTGGCTAGCAATATCCACTGTGACTGTCGCTAAACATAGGTCCCATTCGGACAAAACTGCATTTTTTTACATGAAAAACTATGACATTTAGGGCTGGTGCCACAATATTTTTCAATCAGTATAATTATTATTTAAACTTTGACATTTTTCCGGAATAGTCTTTATGTAAATCACTATATCAAACCGAGGCAGTAGCTCTAGAAAAATAATCCGACCTGAATTTCAATAGCAAAAAAAAAATAAAAATTCCAGTGAGTTGACCTGATGAATGAATTTATCTAGGGAGTTCTGTTTGTGGTTATACGGACTTCACAATAACCCTCTCTCACTCTCCTTCCCTCCCTCTCCCTCTCCCCACCCCCCTCTCTCTCTCTCTCTCTTTCTCTCTCTCTCTCTCTCTCCTTCCCCTCTCTTTCTCTCTCATGTACCTGCAGATAATAATTATGCTTCTCATGCTGTACAAAACAAACAGGACCAGTACCAACACACACAGACTCATTGGAGTGACATTTCAAGGGTGTTTGAGACATGAAAATTGGTCACGATTGTATATGCCAACAATGTTTTCCTACCTGCAGCCATAATCATCTTCAGCAGATTACTCCTTTGCAATAGTTGTATACACCTTTATGAATAGCTCCCCACGTAAAACAAAAACTTAAGAGCTTAAGTATGAATAATTCATGAGTTTTAAGAAGAGCTCAAGAGTGAATAATTGATGAGTTTTAAGATTACGTAAATGGCCTTTTAAATGTATCTATACATAATAGAATACTGGAATAAAAGGGGTTTCTCTTCAGTGTGACAATTTTATACATAAAAGAACCCAGGAGTTGTAATAGTACACTGGAGAAACAAGGAAGAAAGGACAAGCTTAGGAAATAAATCACAGTTAGAATCCTGATTTATCCCAAGATGAGAAATTTACCTTAGTCGACCAAAAATCGTTGGCATTAACAGCACGCGATCTGATACTTGGGATTAACGCAATTCTCTCTCTCTTTTTCTCTTTCTCTCTTCTCTCGGCGTGTACTCTCACATATCTACCCTTGGTCAATGATATTATGTTTGGCCAACAGAGCTTTCTGAAAAAGGTTCTCAGGTTGAATCTAGGAATTGCTAGATACACGGCACATGAGTGTGTGAGTGATGAGAATAAATACCTGCACAAATATGCGTAAAGAGTGACCATTTGCATTTGCTCAATGTGCCATGCAAACAAACAGACAACAAATAACTTGAAAACAACGAGGCTGTTCAGCGAACAAAAGTGCCAACCGACTGACCAACCAAACACAAACAAACAAACAAGCAAAACATAGTCAATCAGTCAGTCCGCCAATCAGTCGGTCAGTCACCCACGCACTCAATCCCTCACTCAGTCAATCAATCAATCAATCAATCAATCAATCAATCAGTACTTACCTATTGGGATGTTCTGAGTGTAAGCCAATGTCACGGTGAAGCAAACAAAAACGTTGAGCAATACGTGCGGCATGTTGTCAATAGCATACAGACGGATGGCAAAGGCGGCAGATATCTTCTCAGATTGAAGGCAGCTCTTCAAAAGGCTTTCTCAAGAACGTCACAGGGTGTATATCCCGGCCCAGCGCAAGTTCCTCTGATATTTAAATACCTGCCAGTAGTTGGAAATGCGTATCTCCTAAGTTAGAAACAGACCTGTTAGAAAGTAGTGGGGGATTCATTTGAGGACGTTTTGAACGTCTCAGAAGGGAATATGGTGGTGTGGAGCCGATCAGCTGGGTCGCGCCATGAAGGGTGTGTGTCAGATATAGTCCTGGGATCAAGATATCCAAGAGCTGTGTTTGGCAAGTAGCTGTCAGAGTCTTTGAAAAAGACCCATCTTTGATCTGGGGGTCATCATTCTGTACGACAACTGAGAACAGTTTTGCCAAGTCTGGGGTCGAAGGTAACGCGGGATCTCTCAGAGAGATCTCATAAGACCTTCCCGTGAAGTCAAGTTCGAAAACACGATTATGACTCCCATCAGTTGTCTGATCTACTCAAGTGTTACTTCTAGACTAGAAATGTGTCCAGCATTTTGTTGTGACTGTCGTAGGTCTTCTTCAGCTTTCGACATCGACGTCATTTCTTAGACCGATAGAGATCTTGGCTCGATGGTATGTTGGCAGAAAAATTTGTGATGCCTTTTTTTTGCTAACTACAGCCCATGTCAATCCTGCCTCGACAGTGTATGTCTCACGAATGTGAAAGGTTTTGTAAAAGTGCTCAGTATCGATTTGTTCTGTCATGCATTACAGAAGTTAAAAGCTGAGTGCAGGCGCAATTAATTTACCCCTGAATTTAAACATCAAAATTTAACGTCTTAAATCCGAGTGCCAGCAAGGTCATACAGGTATCTTGTATGTCAATCACACAGGATCACAATACAATCTTGTAGAGACAATCACATATTTGATTATAATCATCTACCAACCTTTATCTTGTCTTCAGACAATAGCATGGACAGTCAGAACTCCTCCCCCTTAACAGTTGACGCTTGGTCTTGGTTGTAAGTGATGCCACAAATTTATATCTAAAGGCTCTAATGCCAAGTAAACCAGCTCACCGACAGTAAACTTCGTGGGCGTCACACTTAATTTCCTGTAGGCGTGTAAAGACGACAGTTGGTAGGACTGAAGTAATATTTTGGAAGAGACATTGATGTCTAACCAAAGAATACGAGAAGAGACTAATGGTCATGCCAGAGCTTGCAGTCTTCTCTTGTGAAGAACTGTGGAGAGAAGTCATCAGCTATCTTCACCATGATTGTATTCAGTTTGATGCACTGATTTAATTTTCCTGTGTCTATAAAATGAAATCGTTGCAGTAGTAGAACATGAAACCGCGTTTAAAACCCGCCAGTGAAGGATGAGTTGGTTCTGTTGTGGTAACGGTACAGAAATTATGGTGCATTAGACATCTTGCTGCTTAGTGTGACCAGTAAGTCCTCAATTAATAATTCAGGTGTTAGAGTGGTAGGGTGAGACTTCTGGCCCACAGTGCCCCTCGGAGTGGGAGTGGAAACTGTCAATGTCTGTGCTGCCCAGGCTATATCACGTTTGTCTCCATTAGTCCCTAAGGCCAACAGGCAGACTCCCTTCTTCCAAAGTGATAGTCGGCCTAGTTACAGGTCTAAATAACATCGACCTGTTTCAACTTGGCTTACTAGTATTGTTATAATGAAAGATACTTCAGCTCCTCTCAACGGCAATAGAGAAATGTTTACTATTTACTGGAGGTCATGGCCAGTAGGTAAAACTATTCTTACAGAAATAACGTCCATCTTTGTATGACCTTGCCTATAACCGTTCAATACTTTAAAGTGATTTACAAGTGTTCAATCGTTTAGACTGCCAAAACCAACCGGGCGGTGGCACGGAATAAAAGAGACATCACTGAAGTGTTTATATTGATTTTTAAAATACTGAACAAGATGAAATTACTCCACAGAATTTATATCCTCGCATTTCAGCATAATACCTGCCTACCTTTTCTTAATTTCCAGACAATAGATGACGAAAACTCATCGTGATTATTTTTAACCTTCTTCTTTTGTCATCTTCGAGATTTCAGAAATTTCACATTTAAAATGGCAAACATGAAACAACGTAGTAGACATTTTTTACGTCGCTGTTTATCATCCCTTTAGCATGCACGTCCCGTTTCTATTAAAGCGTTATTGCCCATTCTGGTAACTCTTTACCATAATTATATGTTCTTGTTCCAGGGCATCCTCATACTATGTTTAAACATGTCTGGTGAAAAAAAAAAAAAAAAAGCACGACATCCCAGCAATTTAATCACTTCTAAATATTTTGTTTTTCTTGCACTTTTCGGCGACTGTTTTAATCAGAAAGAAATTGGAGTCCTTTCGGTCGAAGGTCAATGTCCAAATTAAAAACAAAATAAAACAAAGAAAACCTGCAATATTATATGAGTTGAAACATGAAACATGATACCTCACACACAGTTAGATAGATGAATTGAAATAACGAAATAACAAGAGTAAACTATTGGAAACATGGGGACAACAAAGAAAGAACGCCCTCCCAACCCTTACTCGAGGGGGGAAAAAACTCAGTGTGTAAGTATACTTACAATGCATTAAAAACATTATAGCAAATAAGGCATCAGCTCCTTCTCTTGAAAATTAAATTGGAATAATCCCAGGTTACAAAATACACGAACTTAAATTCCTTTAAGAAAAACAAAACGAAGCCACGCTTTGACTTTTTGGGTTTTTTTTTTTTTTTGGTGGAAGACAATCTCCGAAATGCTGTATTTATGTGAACTACTGTAGTATACCCTGATGGGAATGTTTAATGCTCGAACAGTTTAAATAATTATGCTGAAGCTGCTGAGGAATAAGACAATGAAAATCATGATAAGAAAATTAAGATTTTTGTTTTTCTTGATGTTTTTGTTGTTGTTGTTGTTGCAACGTCAATGGAATGTTGTTACAAGTACGTAAGTCCCCCCAAGTTTTTGTTTTGTTTTGTTGGGGGGGGGGGGTCTAGGCTACGTATTTTAAAGCCTAGGGTGACCCCAAAGCTAGAGAGCTGCTCCTAACAACAGCCTTAAATAATTATGATTAATTATTCTTTCAGATTTTCTTTTTGTTTTCCCCCTGTTTTTTGGTTGAACGGGTAGGGCGGCAGGGTTAGGGATTCCATAAGATTTAGAGTTGAAGACAAGGACAGAGTTAGGTGGAGGTACGTTTACGTACGCGCCCCTAGCGCAAAACGCTAGGGGTGCGTACGTACTTGAAACAACAACCATATCAGTGAACGATCTTAATAACAACTTCACAAATGGTAAATTAAATCAGAAATTAATTGTTATATTATCTGTATGCCTGTTTATCTATTTATCTGCCTGTCATTTCAACAGCTCACCAGTCTGTCTGCCCGCCTGCTTGTCTGGATTTCTACCCGTGTGTCTGGCAAATTTGAATCTATCTAAAGGATTAATATAGGTCCAGGTAAACACAAATTTACATTTTTATGATATGAAAACACCTGTTTTCAATAATCAGCTTTTGAATTGACCGACTAGACCATATTATGTCTATTGTGCCAGTGTTATATACATCTCAGAATATCAGATTGCCATCTTAATGAACATTTTCCTGGCAAGTCGAAAAATCACCAAAAGCGCCATTTCTAATTGGGCTGAACAAAAATGTTCTTTTCAAGAAATTTTATTACGTTCGCAAATATAACGCACCGAGTGTTTAGTTTCTGTTACTGAATTAAACCTTTTTCCAGGGCCGGATTTACATCTTTGGAGGGGGGGGGGAGGGGGGAGGGGGGGGAGGAGGGGGGTGGGCACTTCAGGTTCGGAGGGCTTTTAGTTTGGGTTTGGACTGAACGGCACGTCAGCAACACAACGGTCACTTCGTGCGTTTTTACGTTGTTGTTTTTTTTCGTTATCTCACTTTGGACCAGCCTTCAGCCCTCAGATTCCTGCCCCTCATCACATGTAGACGCTGAAATCCAAGGTAAATCGCCAAATTTACATGTCCAAGACCGTCTTTTGCATTGAACTGGAATTCACAAGCTATGCACACTTAGAAAAGTTAAATGAGTTATATGTCTGAAGCAGATACATGTAAAGATACTGAAAGCTGCCAGTAGATTGTTAGGTAACACAAATCACGAAGAACATAGCTATAAAGCTATATAGGCCTTAGTTACCATAGATAACAATGGCTGACTCTCCAGTATAAGTCATTGCCTTATTCTTTTCCTCTTTCTTTTATAATTATGAATTCTCATGTTTTCACCATTGGCAGTCAATGCTGTGCACCGTTTCAGTTAGGCTGCCGGTGCATTGAGTCGAGTCTGTCTTGCCTCAGTTTTAGTATGAGATGTGCACTATGGAGTTATACAGGACCTCATTATACTGTAACAAGTCTATCTTGCTGTTTCGAGGGCGACAAAACACAAAACTGTCTTTGGCGAGCATGCGGAAAGACAGACCACGTGCACTTTGTCAAAACAGACTCAAAATTAGACTTGATGCATGCAGTGCGCTAGGGTCCTTGACGACCAGTTTTTGTCCTTCTCCCTTTTACCTTGACATAGTTTTCAGGTCAATACAATCACGTGACCCGGTACTTAAAAAAAACAACAACGAGTGATGTAGGTCCTAAAAAAAACGAAACAATACGGAACGGGTTTCGCGTCGTCAGTGCTATTCATATACGAACTGCTCTATGCCAAATGTCTCAGAATGGCAAGGCACGGTATAAAGATAATTTGCTCCACGACCGTATTCAGAGTGCCCTAGTGCGCCCTAAATATTTCCTATACAACTGACGTTCAATGCAGCTCATATCTGAGCGTAAGAGATAAAAAGTCCGCGGATTGAACATGGAAACGGAAGGCAATGGGTGGCCCCCAAAACGTCTCACGCTACAGGAAATTATAATAATATCATGCAATAATTCACAGCGTATGGCTTCTAAAAAAGACAAGAGTGCAGAATTGGGTGAATGGTGGGAGAAGGGAAGGGGAAAAATACCCTGCCAAAGACGTAACGATCCAAAGTGGTACGGCCAGCATTGAATCTAAAGGCTCTATCTGCGATTGCAAAACGTCTCTGTACGTCATATTCCCTAGACTGTTTATACTTGGACGCTATCCAGGGTCCCATAGGGGTATTGGCTGCACTGCCAAACGAGCAGGCGGTCCGGTCCTTCACACAGAAACGACGAAAGTCGATTCCATGCTTATGACGACTGTTTGGTTTTGTGCTTTTCAAGCACATAGAAACGTAAAGCTTAAAGCCCCAGTTCGACATACTGCAAATGTTAGGTTATTAATATGCTCATTATAAGGCATTCCGGATAATTGGTATTATTTGAACTTACGTTGGGTAAATTTGGTTTCAAAGACTGCCAGGATAGAACGGCTTGCTAGTGGGAAAAAAAATGCCGAAAAAGTTGAGAATATGAAAGGGGTAATAATTGTGCAGTGAGGAGGATCTTCTCCTCTTCCGATGAACATAGTTTACTATCAGGGTATCTTTCATCATGAGGTGCAGATTACAAATATTCAAACAGATAAAGACAGGAAACAAAATACAGCATTTTTCTTCTAAAGCTTTTTCCTTCTAAACGATACGTTCTTTTATAAAAGATTATATTCATGCCGCCGCTGCCGAAGTTTAATTAATGGATTTTGAAAGGAAATAAGAGAACGTTTAATCAAGATTTCGTTTTTTCTTTTTTTTTTCCAATCCATAGAATTTGATGTAAAAAGCTAGTTTTTAGCTGAGAAAATCTCTTTCTCAGTTCATATAACAAATAGCCTAAAACCTCTCCACATAACCTCCACGCCTTCCTTTCTTCGCACTGCAGATATGTCTTGAGATTGAAAAAGAAAAAATTATATGAATAGTTTTCGCAGGAAATCCTTGAAAAAAGAACAACTGTGCACGCAATATCGGCATCAGGGTAAATGATTTATGTTCATAAGTGAGCACTTAAGCTTTAAGATTAGATACCTCGTTTGAGTAATTCCAAATGAACACCTGCCAGAAATAAGGACGCCTAATGTTGCGTTCGTGAAACCATTTTGCTAATCAATATCATTTCTAATCCAGCGTTTTTGTTTGTTTGGTTTCGTCTGAATTCCTACAGGATTAGCAAAGCGTATTGAAAAATACACTACAAAGCTGAAATTTCAGCCACGAATGTTTTGGTCAAGTAAAACAATCTCTTGAAATAAAAATTCTGTAACGAGTTAAAATTACCTTCATTTGACAAAAAGAAAAAAGTTGTATGTTGCAAAGCCTCGAGTAAATACACGTAGCACAGAAACGGAACAATAAAACGCAAAGCGCCACATTTGGACTTTGCATCCAGTGTTGCTGCGACCCTACAGATTTTTTTTTTCTAATAGTTTATCCATGATTTTCTTGTCAACTCACTATGCATTTCCACTTCTTCAATATTCATTCTGAAATTGAAATTTTGAAATTCGAAACCACGTGAGCTTTGGAAATGTAGTTACACAGGTAAGCTGATCCCTGAGGTGAAATATTTAAACATCGATAATGGCCTTTAGGCTATAGACACAACATCAAGATGTCTTTGAACAGATGTATACTGAAATCATGTACCCTTTTTTGCCGTCATAGTGGAGCGAGTAAACAGAAACCTATGTATGGGCGCGTGTGTATACATGTCTACACTTATATTTGCCCAGTGAAAACGTTTTGAATAATTGTAGAGACGGCCATTCTGTATTTTGCCTTGTAGATTTATGGAAATGATTTTCAAAATTCATCAAGCAAACTGAGCTCGTTTATCTTATCCCTTCTGCAATTTCCTACACAAGGAAGTAATCTGTTTTAATTTAAATATTGGATGTGAACAAATTTAAATAATAGAAATGTCCTTCTTGGATGACAAAGCTGAGAAACAACATAGACTCATGATAATTATAAACCTCTCTAACACAGTCAGTCACTTTGGGACCCAAATTACATTTGCCTTGAAAAATGTTAACATTTATAATCATGCTACTTAAGACTGACTTTGGTCCAAATACCGTTTTAGACAATGTCACTAAAACCTGGCACATCCACCGAGTAGTTGGACCTCAATGAAACCCCAGGTCGTGACGTCACCACGCAACTAATTGGCCGATCAAAATCGGTCAGTGCACGCCTGGGCTAAGTAAACAATGACATCATGGCAACGACCCACAGTAAAAAAAAAAAACAACAAAAGGGAGCCCTAACACTGTGGCGAAATATATACAACAATAGCACCCCCCCCCCCTTCTGTTTTGTATAGTCTAAAATAGCTTGGGCACACTTACGAGCGAGACTGTGATAACAAAATCCTAGTCGCTGATGGGAAAGCAATTCAATAAATTTTAATTTTTAAACAGCTCCCTAATCACGTCGTTAATTAAACTGCCGTAGTTACATAATGTCACAATAGAGAAAGCTTGGCATAAGATAGAAAAAGACACTAACACGGCATAGTAAAAACATTGTTTACTTCCACCGGGCGCTGGACACTTTCCTGGAAGGCTGACATCATCTGTAATTGTAGATGTAGATCAACGCCTCTGTGAAGCAGATGAAACAACAATGGGTGTACGCCGACACACACAAACACACGTGCGCATGGGACTTTGCTCACGCTGAATCCAGTATAACGACATTATCGGCTATCGGCCATGCTCCCTATCTCCTCGCAGCCACTAGCAATATAGCCCGGCTGCTGTCCGCTTTGCTAGCCCTACTGCAGCTGTTTCGTCACATGGCACCACCACCATCACCACCACCATCCACCTCCTCTTCCTCCTCCTCGCTGTGGGGTCGAGGGACTTTAATAGCAGAGGTAAGGTGAGACTGGAAGAGTGGGGGGGGGGGGGGAGATAATTTGGGCTTAGAGGCAAAGAGTCGAAAATTAAAAACACATAAAATAAAGAACAAAAAGGGATGGTGGGGGTGAAAGAAACTGTTTTCAAATGAGAGAAACTAAAAAAAAAAAATATTAATTACCCGGTATAGAGAAAGTTGGTAATATGAGGCCGGAGGAGGAGGTAAGAGGAGAAGGAGTGAGAAGAGGAATAAAACGGTCGTCGAAGTAAAAACAGAGAAAAAAAGGCGCGGAGGGTAATAGGAAAACAACAATGTTTGAAAAATGAGACAGACAAAGTAACAAAATGGAAGATAACTTGGAGTTTATGAGCAGTTATTATGATGCTGAACAGAGGAAAAGCCAGCCACCATTATGCAGCTCAGGAACCGCTGTTGGCATCGTGAATGGGACAAATTACTATCGTAAATGTGAAGGAGCTGAAGTAGTAGTATGGAAGAAAAAATCTGAACACGATGGTAGATTGTATAATAATTGAGTAAAGAGGTGGAGGGGCCACTGGGCAAAGGACTGACAGAAAGAATAAAAAGGCACGGAAGGTCGTTTCTGCCCTGCGCAATTCGCCTCTCAACAAGACATGATAGCTAGATGTATGCCATGGTTTCAGTCAAGTTCCTTCCCACGTTACTCTTTGTTATATGCCTGTTATTGAGTTTATTGAATTATGATAGTTCATGTGATGGTGCGTAAGATATTTGTAACATGCATATGCTCTTAAACTCTCCGTGAAAGAATTTCCCTCAAGGGGTAGTAAATTGATTTTTATCCTATCTTATCTATAGATCTTAGATAACCCGCGTAGGAAAGGAAATGGAATAAGCCTCCTGTGTGTGGACAGAATGGTAGGTCTCTCGTCAGTGGACTGAAATGAAGAATGGCGATTGGCATTATTATTGTCGTCATAGAAAACAATTGTGTGTGTCCTGAAAAGGTGGAATATGCCTTGTACAAATCCACAGAAACACAGGAAACAAAATACTCTGGCCTGGTGATGTCTGTCTGGTCAAATTGCTAAATTATTAACACTATTGCTGTCACGAAATGAACTACTGTGCCTTGCTCAAAAGTTCAGAGATACAGGTGGCAATCACATGAACTTGGCATGTGCAGCTTGCCCAGATCTACAAACCCCAACAAAAATAATTATGATGTTGCTGGGAAAGGTGCTTTTCTTTGGTTTTGGCAGCACAGCAGTGAAATGTTAATTTTATCCCTCCCTTTGGCTAATGGCAGTAACAGGGTTAATATTCATACCGTCTCTGGCGAAGTTTAATTAATTTTGAAAACGCATAAATAAAATGTTTAATCAAGGATTTTGTTCAGACCAAAGAATGTACTGTGATTTTTTTTTTTTTAGCAGAAGATAATAATGTCTATTTCTTAGTTCGTATTACCAAAAGCCCCCACCCCCCCACCTCTCCCACCCCAACCCCAACTCTGCGATGGAGATAGCTCGCTCAGAAGAATAATTCAACATTTCATCTACAGTTAACCCTCAAGGTCCTATGTATCGCCAGTGATACACAGAAATGTATCACTCGGCTGCGGTTCCCACAAGAAATCATGGTATGAAAAGTTTAGTTGTTTTTTTGTGTGATAACTTCTACAATGTACACCAAATCAACCAAAATTAATGATTATGAATACCCCCCCCCCCCGCCCCCTCTAGCTATGTCCCTAAGAACAAATTCTCTCAAAATCAGAATTTTCCCACAAGCAGAAATGGGAGCAGGGCCTAGGAGGGTTAAGAAGACCGTGGTCCTTTCTCCCAGAATATAATTTTTGCATTATCTAATTATATATTACGCACTTTCTCCACCTTTGAACGCAAAAGGCTTTTTTATTAGGCCACCTACAGTAACCAAATTTTGCATGTACATTTCAAATACCCTGGAGGGTGCACGGAAGTTTTCATTATTTTGATTGGTTTTGTTCTTGAATTTATAGAAAATTCATTGTTTCATCGTGCTGTCAACAGTTCTAATTTTCATTCTCCATCTTGGCGTCATCGTGACAGCATCGTTCATGTCATAAAAAGTGTCGGGGATCGAGTTTTTTTTCCTATGCTTAGATCAGCTGTTTGAAAGGAAGTATCGTTTGAAACCGATCCGGCACAATACCCTATTACGGTAGCGTGAAACCAATACGGCACCGAGACCGCCCAATATCTCTACAATTACAATTCAAATGTGAAGGATTCATTTGCACGCACATGGTGACTCGAAGAACACGTTTTGGCCAAGCTGCATTACACATCTAGATCTTGAGCTCTACTCTCCCCACAAATTCTCCACCTTTGACATTGATTTCAATTGTGACGGATTCAGTTGCACGCACATATTGGCTTGAAGAGTTGAAGTAGGCCTACATCACGCCTTGGTCAAGGTAAGCATCAGTGATTTTTCACGACTCACTTACAAAATAACAAATACATTATCGAGATCTTGCTTATCTTTGTGTTTGAGCTCTATATAAGCTTACTTACACTACAGCTAAATCTAGATCTAGCTGGATTTACTCGCTCTGCGTCCAGGAAGATCCCTTAATTTGACATAGATCTAGATCTAGATCTACAAATGCGAGATCAAAGCTTACAGTTACACTTTTTAGATCTAGATCTAGAGAGTCTAGATCTAGATCTAGATCTAGATTCTGGGTCTAAATTACTCTAAAGTGTACAGTTTAGCATTCTACAGAGGCACAGCCACAGATTGATTAGCCCATTCTGTTTGTTATTGTATATCTAGATCTAGATCTAGATTCTAGATTAGAAATATTAGAATGAAAGAAATTTAGGACAATAACTTATTCGTTGGAAATAGTAGTGTTAGTGTTATTCGTGAACATCAATTCGGCATGTCAAGAACACCTCTGAAAATTTTTTTGGTAAACTGATCGGGTACTTAGGAGTCAAAATCACAATTATCAATGCTTTTTAGAGTTTTTTTTTGTTTTTTAAATTTTTTATTTTAGTCAGCGAGTAGTTGGGAATCACGAACACCATTATAAATCAATGCTGACAGATCCAAGAAAGGTCTAACTATATCTAGATCTAGATCTGGGTGTTACTCTCAATCTAGATTCTAGATCCAATTGGTACAGTAGGTCATTGATTTCTGCATCTAAATAGAAATTGCAGGGGGGGGGGGGGGCATGTATTTTACATTGAGGCCCCTAATTCATTTTTCTACTCAAAACGTTACATATTTCCATCAACTATTTAATCTTTTTTTTTTTTCATCAGATGCCTCGCAAATGAAAGTCCACGATGGGTCGTTTAACTCCCAATGCTAAGCGACCCCGTCACTAAAGAAGTAATGCCACCCTTGAGAATGAACATCCGGCTGTGTCTGCATCACATGCATCTGCAGGTCCTCCCATGCCTGTTGATGTTCCTGCCCCTCCTCAGCCTGCAGATCTGCCTGTGCCAGATCATGTACCAGCTATACCCAGCTGCACTACACAATACTTTACCAAAGGCCTTAAATTATTCTCCGGAAAGTTGTTTGGTGACCATGCAATGCCCATGTTGTCATGCCACAGAGACAGCAGCAATGTGTTGCAACAATGGTAAAATTAAATTGCAGCCGTATCCTGAACTACCTCCGGAATTCAAGAGACTATAATGTGGTGATTCTGAAGAATCGAAAAGTTTCTTATATCAGACATTACAATTGTGCCTTTCAAATGACTTTGTTTGGATGTAAGATGATTCGTGTGGATGGATGGAATCCTAATTTTTACATTCAGGGTCAAGTATGTCACTTGGTGGGACCATTGGAGCCTTTGACACAGGAGCCGCCTATGTTTTTGCGAATTACATGGATTCTGAGATGGATCAACTTCGTAGACAAATGTCTGTTTTGGACAGTCCTCTGTGTGAAGCTGTAGTTTTATTGGTTCAAACAGTATTGCAAGATCGTAATAAGTATGTCCATGAACTAAAGTCAGCGTATGAGTTTGCTAGGCGTAGACAGTTCCCAAATTTCAAAATTGTCATTAGAGAGGATGCACGTCCTGCTAAGGAACACAATAGGCGATACGATGCACAGGAAGCTCCAGAAATTATGTTAATGCCTAATATAATAATCCTGTTGGACACCATGATATTGTCTTACACCAGAGAGATAATAATGTGCAGAGGATCTGTGAGCTACACCGAGCCTATGATGCTCTTCAGTACACAATACTTTTCCCTAAAGGAACAGATGGCTGGGATCTGCAATTAAAATTTAATTACAAACGGACAAAATCAGTTCTATTGCTTTGAGTTTTTCACCCGGCATGGAAATTATACTCTCCAAGCGCGTCGGCTTTTTCAGCAATTCATGGTCAACGCTGAGTCGGAGAGACTGCAGCTTATAAGAGGAGAGCAATCAAGGCTAAGGGCTGATTTATATCCGAATCTTAAGGACTCGAAGGATTTACGCCGTCCTGTTTTTAAGCATGGAATGATGTATGTAGCTCTTCACGAACAGGAAACAGAAATTCAACAGTTATCTTAGCACCTGATAAGCAATCTAGAAACACTAAACCCGGAAGTTTTGTAATGGACTATTCTCCAAAGATATTATTGTTATCAGATCTATTGGGATTACCATTTTAATTCATGTGATTTGTGAGTCACATTATTTTTACTCATGTATTATCATTTTATTTTCTTTCCGTTCATTGAACGGGTGATTATGCTTGTATCATTATAAACGATGGTGCGTTTCTTAAGGCACTCGGAGAGCGAACTGAAGCTTCCGATACATTGTCACTGAAAACCTGACCTTGACCTAGCTGTAACATACTATGAAATACAGATCATCGCTTTCCGGGCAGACTGCCATATTGGCAAAGAAATGATAGCCTATATTCTAAGAACTACAAGAAACGTGAGTGGCCAACCCCCTGCAGACCATAAATGTTATTTCGTAAAACAAAGGGTACTGCCCTGTTAGAAAAGGAAAGTATTCGGTGACATTGTTACGATACCATACTATGGGTGATTTATAGACGAAAAAGAAGGAATGATCTAAAGAAAACGGATCAGAAGAGAATGGCATGGGTAAAAAGATAGCCAGGAGTTGCCATATAGTGGAAGTTGTGTACAGACAAGATAGCCAGGAGTTGCCATATAGTGGAAGTTGTGTACAGACAAGATAGCCAGGAGTTGCCATATAGTGGAAGTTGTGTACAGACAAGATAGCCAGGAGTTGCCATATAGTGGAAGTTGTGTACAGACAAGATCGTGCTGAAATTTCCTGACATCAGTTCTTGTTTGTTCCAACTCCACCTTTTGCACAAAGAAACGTTTGCGGCTTTAGTATTATGATAAGGAGTTACAGTAAATAGGAATTGTGAAGCAGATTGGTAAGTGCCTCGGCCCATTTTAAGCACGTGTCAAAGTGCATTCAAATTTGTTCTTCCTCTCCTACGTACTCAAAAATCTCCAATTTTTCAGAATATGGAATTAGAACTAACAAGATTTAAGGTCGCGATATGAGAGGTTTGTAGATGGAAGGAAAACGAAGGCTTTTGTTATCTGCACCTACGTACCCCAAGCGTTTTTGGGCTAGGGACGCGTGCGTAAACATACCTGTCTCTAACCTCGTCCTTATCCTCAACCATAAATCTTATCGAACCCCTAACCCTGCCCCTTATCCTTTCAACCAAGAAACAGGAAGAGAACAAAAAGAAAATCTGAAAGAATAATTAATTACAGCTGCTATTATCAGTATTTAGGGAGGAGCTCTCTAGCTCTGGAGTCACAAAAGGTTTTAAAATATCTGTCCCTAGCACAAAATACTTGCGGTATGCACACACAGGTTACAACAATCGAAAAAGAAAAAAAAATGATCTAAATGAAAATGGATGAAAGGGAATTGCACAGTGAAGAATGGCCAGTTGCCGCCATAAAGTGGAGGTAGTGCACAGTGAACTTTTCCAGAACAGCCAAATTTTAGTGGCTATTTCGGGCCACGGAACCGGAAACGTGTGTTTTGTGGGACCAAATTTGTGGGTGATTTCCGAAAACAAAAGAACGACAATCTTGCTATCCAAAAGATCTCGTGACCACTTAGACAAACCTAATTCTAATACAATCCCTAAAATTTTCTGAAAACTTCACAGTGCAAAGAAAGCTGATTTTTGCCACATGATCTAAACTGCCACTGCCAAATGGTGCTATATATTTTTTTTTCACACCTCAAGACCAAGAACCACAAAATCCTACTGCCGCCCCCCCCCTCCCCCACCCCCGGCCCCGTCCTCGGACAAAACAATAATATTACGGCCAGTCGCTCACAGGGTGAGGTCAGTTTGGCCTCGGTTTTGTGGACTATAGATATTGAACGGGACGCAATACGCACTCGTAAGCCTGAGACAAGTCTGTCCCGCTAGTTGACGCAACTTTAGGAAGTCCCAGGTCTGAGTCAAACCCTGCGCTAAAAGTCAGAACTCGACCAGCCTTAAAATCCTAAGCGTAGGAATAGCAACGGAGGAAGGAAATGACACAAGGACGGTATGAAGGCGAGAGAAACGCAAGAATCTGACAGGAAACTGATAAAAAATTCAATGAAACAAATTAAAAAAAAAAAAAAGGAACGTGAAGGACATTTACGATACTTAAATATTAAAATCTCATTTCGCCGAGCTAAATATTAATCAAAATACGTGATTTAGATAAAAAAGAAGAAAATAATTAGTTTTTTTGTTGTTGTTTTTTTCTTCGAAACTGGAAAAAGGCAAAAAATGGCTAATATGAGTATGAAAAATATGGAATAACAGGCTGATTAGGAAAACCAGAAAATCACATTAAGCCTGAAAGCTTTGACGCAAACCTTTCAAGAGCTATGATCCCCAACTTTGTTGCACCGTTATGCTCATTTGAAGCTACGTATATTCAGCATTCAGGCCCGGATGGAAACAGCCAAGTCAAAGTGTTGTTTCCATAGGTAGACATTCAATATCAGACATTGACTTTGTACTAACTGGAGGTGAGACAGGCTGTTAAGCTTGAAAACAATATTGGGCACGCTCATCGTGTTGTGTCAGCCATGATTATGCATTTAGAAGAAATTCTTTGTTTTTAGACCAGGCCAGAGTGTTGTTTTCAACTGGCAGACATTCAATTTTGGACTTTAATTTTGTACTTAATTCTAGATACCACAGGCTGATAAGTTTGGAAACATTATAAGAGGTGAGCTAGAATGAGACTGATTAGGTCTGTTTCATGTTACCCCTAGGACATGGTCATCGTGTCATGTCTGCTCTTCTAAGGAGCTAAATGGATCGATGGATGGGAGGGTGAATGGGTGGGTGGATGGATGGATGGATGGATGGATGCGTGGGTGGTGGATAGCTTGAAGGCTGGATGGATGGGCGGATGGGGAATGGATGGCTGGATGGATAGACGGGCGGACAGATGCATGCATGGTCAAGTGGTAAGACAGTTTGTTCAGCAAAGGAAGGGACCTGTGAAATGTTAACAAAGAGATAATTTCTCTATCAAATGTCAAGAAGACACAAATGGAAAAACTTGCTGAAAATTAGATAACATTGGTGCAAAAGAAAACAAGGAGATAAGGATTCTGTAAGGGGGAAAATCTGGGGTAAAAATTTTCAAGCGCAACTGAGAATTGAAATGAGTGGGATGTATGAAATATGAGGACAAAAGCAGAAGAAAATCGCTTGAGATCTCTGAAACGACACTTTCAAATGGCATTTACATGCACTGGCGAGGTAAATAACATGGCTTAGTGCAAGACAGAAAGCGAGGGAGTTTAGGTGTCGTCCGGGGGAGGGGGGGGGTGGACAGAGAGAGAGAGAGAGAGAGAGTCAGACAACGACAGAGAGAGAAAGAGACAGATAGACAGACTCACTGACTGTCAGACATACTGAGCGAGGCAGACACAAAGAGAGAGAGAGAGAGAGGCAGAGGAAAAAGGAGAGAACGACACGCAGACAGACAGGCAGAGACAGAAAGACAGAAACGGTGTGTGAGTGTGTGTGTGTGTGTGTGTGTGTGTGTGTGTGTGTGTGTGTGAGAGGGAGAGAGAGAGAGAGAGAGAAAGAAAGAGAATGGGGAAACACATTTAAAGAAACACAGAAAGAGGAAATAAAATATTTAAATACTAAAACTCCTTAAGAAATGTTATCGATCGATTTTCCTTTGTCTTCATTATCGTATCCATTTTATAATTTATATCTGACATTCCTGCACATGTAAAACAACAATAACAACAAAAACAAAAACCCTGGAGGGGGGGGGGGAGGGAGATACACAGAAACAGTCTTTGGTGTAAAGTTTAAAAGCAAATTTTAAAAATCAAAGAAAAACAACAACAACAAAACACGCTACTAAATTCATTGCAGTAGATAATAATAATAATATTAAAAATAATAAATTTGATCCCGAGAGAGTAAATAATTGTGTCTAGAGAGACATTTCAATAGCCATCTGATCCGGCCCAGACCCATCTATTCTTTAGAATCTTTATTTGAAACAGGGACAATTTAATGGAATATCTGTAATATAATATTTCAGCTGGATTTACGAGACACAGACGGAGTCATCGGTACATCACACCGAATAACAAGGCTAAATATCATTCCATTATTTATGTCAAACATTGATCTGCGGAGTGTAAATAATTATGCTCAATCAAGCTTTGTATTTTCATCTGTGTTGGAGTTATATATTTATTGCCTATGAAAACTGATACACTCAGGACTAATTTAATATCTTTTTCTGACTAGATTCTAATGGATATGAAACAGAACTCGGTCACTGCAGCTGTTTGTTTTCCGCTTATTAGTAAAAAAAATCTAGTAAATAACAACAAAACAGACAGTGTGTCTGTTCATTGCAAAAAGTGCAATGCTCTATTCGTATGGACGCCTGGCATAATATTTACAAATAAAATTATTTTGGGGGTCAAGTCCCTAATATAATGTAAAACTGCGAACATTGCAGATGCCCTTGCACAATGTAATGTAATAAATAGTTGGTATAGCGCTCAAAAATAAAATTTAAAAAAAAAGTTATGTGTTCTAAGTGCTGAACTAAAATTAAAAACGGGATTAACATAAGATCAATTCATCATGCTCCCACTTACATAATAATATTAACGAAACTTAATCCATTCTCATCCTCAACCTCCGAAACCAAAAGGGACATCATTCAGTTTCAAAGAAAACAGTCTAAACCATTCAGTTTTGAGTCTATTTTTAAATATGATGATGTTCTCACTTTCCTGGTGTCAACACTAATGCTGTTCCACAATTATTTTAGGCCCACCAATAGAAAAAAGCCTTTTCACTGAGCGACAATCTGACTGTGGATGTCTCAAGAACTTTCGCGTCCACTGATCTTGAAGTGCGTGACGGTTGACATGATTCCACTAGCTCTGCAATTACTCTGGGGCTAGCCAGTTCCAACGAGAACAAACAAGATCTCGAAGACAATATACAGGCCTCGACATTTTTTTTTTTATATACATAAAAAGCCTCCCCAAACTGAACTTAATGTTTTTAATTTTTATACGCTACAAGTCCAGCGTTATTTGTCTTTCCTTTTCTCTCCCAACCTCCCTGTATCCCTTCTTCCTTTCCATGCTTCTCTCGCCGTGTCTCTCCTTCTGTCTTTTCCTTAATCACTGAGTCTGTCTCCTAATAATTTTTTTTTTTTTTTTAAAGAAGAAAATTTGCAAGAACCCAACGACCCTAAAAAATGTAATTTAAACAACAACACCCACGCTAAAGACGACGAGGAAGCGACCGCCATTATTATCATCGACGCCGTGCGACATCAACAAAATTGCATGTGGATTACGAGTTCGCCCTAATCATAATAATAATAATAACAATAATAATAATAATTTAATCAAAACAAACAACTCCAAACCGGGGGTCATACAGGTTTATCCCGGACAAACTCGGCATAATAATCGTAAGCAAATAGAGAAACAGCATCAGGAATATTCCTCATATTCAGCATCCTCTCCTGAAAAAATAAACAACAACGTAAAAACCTGTCTAGGCTATGATAATATTATGTCATAGTGTATAACAATACCTTTACATAAAACGATATAACAAAAAAAAAAATTTCGACCAAAAACCAAAACAACAACAAAAACTTGGCTAAAACCAAAAAAAAAAAAAACGAAAAAAAAAAATCTATCTAGGCCGTGAAGATATTTTGTAATAGTATGTAACAGAATGCCTTTTCATAAAACGAAATAAAAAAAAAAAAAAGATTTTCGACCAAAAACCAAACAACAACAACAACAAAAACTTGGCTAGAACCAAAACAAAAACCAACAAAAAAAACAACAACAACTGCTTAACAGGATCGAAAATTGCATTCCAAGACTTCATTATTTCGTCTCCTTAGAATGACCTTGGGGTTCTCTCTCCATTTTATGGCTGAACTGAGTTACACACTACACACTACATCTACGGGCCTCATCCATTGTGTGTCAAAGTATCAAGCAGATTCCGTGTGCAATTTGTTAGTATTACTAAAAAGAAGAGAAAAATTTGCTCTTTTAAAAGCTATGATCACATGAAACTTCAATCCTCCATTTCTCAAAAGTTGACGGACGGGAGTTACGACCTTGTCATTCTAAGGGGACGATGTGCTGCAGCATCCAATAAACAGCCATAAAAAAAAAGAATGCCCCCCCCCCCCAACCCCCCGCCGCCCTCCCCCATCCTTGTTTTTTTTCTTTCTATTTTTCAATTTTCTGCAATTTGTTCCCCAAAGACCCTCCAGTGCACGCTGCAGCAAGTAGCTTTTGTAATAGCTTTCATTCCTTGATAGGAGATAATATTTCTGCTGTTTACGGTAAAAGCACTAATAGAAATGAATTTTTTATCATGATGTATTGTCCCGGACCTAGGTTCCGAAATATAATGAATGGAAGCTGGTTTTAATATTATATTGTGTTTTGTAGCGTGCACGTAGATTTTCCCATAACGAGACAGCGAACATCTCCGAGTCCCATCGGAACATGTGGCAAAAAAAAGTTGGACTGGAGACACAAATGGCACAGGTTTTTCTTTGCTCTTGGAACGTTTATGATGATACATGGGCCACATTTCTTGCACTGGGGGGAATAATTGTTATTATATAAGATTATTCAGAAATAAGACCGCGCCAGGGGCATGCTGTGTAAGGAATCATTGATCTTTTGCTACACAACAGGAAATAGGACAGAATAAATAATTGTAATATCATATTTGTCCCCCAAAATTCGCTCCAGTGCAAAATTGTTTTTCACTTGACATTATTTTAATTAAGAAACAGAAAGGCTGCGTGTAAAATTATTACTTTATAAACAGCCTCCCACCCCCCCCCCCCCGGGGCCTCATGAAGGCTGGATTCCGCTGAGCTAACTTGTATTATGATTCTGTAGCATCTGGTCAGTCAGTAACATCAACTAAGGGGCCATCTCAAAAAGACATAATTATGCTCGAAGATTGGGTGGGTGGTGATTTACTGGCGGGGAGGGGGGGGGGAGGAGTCATCAGCTTATGAAAAGCGTGCATGGCCGAGGGGGGGGGGGAGAGAAGGAGAGGTTTCTGGGAAGCATACGCATGCCTTTGACTTCTGGTGATGAATATAAAGGGGAATGGTCAGTTTTATTTCAATTTTTTTGAAGAAATTTAAGGCGTAGGGATCACAATTTTATAACAATCAAACACAGGCTAGATTTCTGATGATACAGCCCCGAAAATCCGTGGGAAATGCCATTTAGAGTGTCCGAATACTAAAGGCTTTACATGGACATTATCTTTTGAATGACCGTAGGCTTGGAATGATTTCTTTGGAGAGGGTGAGGGGGGGGGGAACTGAAACCAAGCCTCTGAAAAACAGAAGGAGAGAATTTGGGGGAGGGGAGCGGTAAAAATTGCAAAAATGGAATGTACGGACCGACGGATAGCCCCCTGAGCAAAAGAGGGTATTGCACTGGCGTGAGATTATGATTAGATCCCCCGGCCGGTCAAAATTGGATATTCTAAAAGTATTCTGCCTGTTGTATAGGGAAAGGGATTGAATGACACAGTTACTATATTTAAATTTACGTCATGGGACAATCGAGCTGTTCAAGGCGGTGGTTAAGCACAGTTATGGACTTTGTACACACTTTTCATGTGCAGCTGCTCTTTGTGCCTCGAATCCTACAAAGTCCATAACAACTGTGCTTAACCACCGCGTTGAATTGTTCAAATGTCCCTTGACGTCATCGGTTATTTAAATATAGTAACTGTGTCATTAAATCCCGTTCCATATTTGACACTGTCCTCCCACTTTGTCCACGTTTTTAATGTCATACTGTTTCATTTTAGGGGTGCCGAAACATCCTTCACTGGAAAGTCAAACTGAAGTAGTTCAGTATCTGATCTCATAATAATTATCCGATCAGAAAATATTTAATACAAAGCCTAATCATCATTTAATTATCCCTGGATTATACATATAGGTTCTGACTAGTATTAAATAGCTATACAAAGCCGAATTATCATTGAAAAATCCCTGGATTATTGGTACAGGTTCTGACTGCTTATTCTATACAAAGTCGAATTATCATTAAAAATCCCTGGATTATTGGTACAGGTTCTGACTACTTATTCTATACAAAGTCGAATTATGATTAAAAATCACTGGATTATTGGTACGGGTTCTGACTACTTATTCTCTATACAAAGTGGAATTATCATTAAAAATCCCTGGATTATTGGTACAGGTTCTGATTACTTATTCTATACAAAGTCGAATTATCATTAAAAATCCCTGGATTATTGGTACAAATTAATAATGAGGTACTCAGACAATATCATATGCTTTTATCCTAATGACTAGACTGTTTGGATCAATGCAAAAAAAAAAGAAAAAAGCGAGACGTTATGTCAATCTTTTATGCTATCACTCCTTTGAATGGCTGTGGATTTATCCAATTGCAGGATGTATATATAACGCCGGTCCGACTTCGCTGTACACGATAACATGTTTCCAAGGGTCAACAGCATCCAACTCATAACTCAGGCCCCGTCCAGTAGACAATAGTGCTGGCTCGACTTGTCTCAAATAGCAGCTGTTCTTAAGCTATGTAGACATAATGGTAAGACAGGAAACTCAGGAGTATATGGTAAGGACAGAATTCCCTTCACAGTTTAAAAAAAAACAACAAAAAAAGCAACAGTTTGAGACCCAATCTAGCTGTCGGGATATGGACCATAATGTGAAAGTTTAATTATCATGATTTTTTTGTTTTTTTGACGTGTTCATAATTTCACTAAAGTTATACTGACAGACCAAAATTTGTCCAAAATAACCCTTTCCCTTCTCATTGCACTGCTCATTTTTGGCGTAGGCGATAGAAAAAGAATCAGTTTTATAACTACATTCAGATTTTCTTTAGTTCTTGTCAAATGCTCAGCCACAATAAAATGGCTGTTTTACAATGTAGTAAAATGCCACACTAAGTAAGCTGATCCCAGAGCTGCACTGTCACATGTAAGCCCAAAACCCATACATGTCAACTCATGTGACTACCACAATGACCTTAGACCCCAAGTTGCTGACTCCACCAATAAGCCAGGCACCCACCATGTCCACTCTCCAGAACCCGTCCTGTGAGTTGCAAGATCAGTGACGAGCAGTGGCGGACCCACATTTCTGGGACCCCGAGGCTTAAACTGTTCTTGGGCCCCTTAGCCAACCAGCAACGATAGAACTACATCCAAAATGCACTCATTACAAGAAAAAGTTTCTTCAGGCCTCCTCTGGGATAAAAGGACTCTGAAGCTCAAGCTTCATTAGTTTCATAGTTGATCCGCGGCTGGTGGCGAGTTGTTCTCCCCAGACAATGATTTCACAATGTTTGTGACCATGTTTTCTCTTCGTCTTCCTCCTTGTCTCTGTCAACACGGACAGAGGAAAGAATTCTCGAAATGTTGGTCTAAACAGCTTTTTTTTTGTCTATTCTAATCATTATTTCACAAATTGCGACTCTCTTCTTGTTGGAAGTTAATCTTAGGTTGTTATTAGGGCACAGCGGTTTCTTACATTATACGCTTTAATTAAACTAGCCGACCCGTGCAAGATATATCTTGCAGATTCTTTATAGGGAGCCCAATCGTATCTCTAGATCTAGGCTACATTAAAAGCAGCATTTGGATTCCGTGCAAATACTAATAGAACTTGTTTAGAAATACACGGATGTGATTACGTTGATTTTCGACCGCCATTGTGTAAAGAGAGGTCAAGGACGAAATTTCCGATCTTGCTTTTTGATTCTACCCGATGTAAATACGTCTCCGCTTTTGCGGCTCAAAAAAAAAAATCTTAAATAAATAATATTAAAGACTTTTAAAAAAAAAAAAGATTTTTGTCCGAAATGAATGTGTCCAAGTAAATTATCGTCAAAAAGTGAGAGACAGACAGTACACCAAGATTTTCGTAATTTTTTAGCGCGAAGTCACGAAGTTTTAGTTGATTACATGAGCACCTTCTAGCTCCATTATAGTAAGATTTAGTGTTTTCTCCTTTCGGCTTTGTAATTAGACTGCAGGTCCCGTAACAACAACGTTTAATTGTTCCCAGGGTAGAATTGGAACACTTTGGTAGTTTGTTGTCTTTATCGTACTGTGAGTGACTAACGTCAAAATATGATACTGTGGGGTAATGCGAAACATAAACACTACGGAGTACGATCGCATTGACCTCACAAGGGAAACCACTCTCGATGGAGAAGGACAGGAAGTGACGATATAACGGTAGAGGGAGGCGATGCGTTGATAGACTACAAGGTCAACTCAAGAGACAAGTAGGCTGTCTTAGCTTTACCTAAGTCCTACGCCTACATTGGTGACCCCGAACTTGGAACGAAATTCCAAGAGTTTCCACCATGGAAGAACACAAAGCAGTGTTGGCTGTTTCTCTGAAACTGCCAACAGTTTGGACCACCAACCCAGAAGCGTGGTTCGCTCAAGCGGAGGCGCAGTTTGCCATCCGTAACGTCACCGTGGATGACACAAAGTATTACCACGTGGTGGCCAGTCTCGACAGTCAAACAGCAACACGGGCTCTATCTGTGCTCGTTTCCCCACCGCAGGAACGCAAGTATGAGGCTATTAAGGCTTTCCTTTTATCTGCTTTTGGCAAATCTGAATCAGAAAGAGCCCACCTCCTTCTTAACATTCAGGGACTTGGTGACCGCAAACCATCGGAACTAATGGACTCTATGCTGGCTCTTCTTGGGCCCCATAGCCCATGTTTCCTATTCAAACACCTGTTCTTACAACAACTGCCTGAACATGTGAGAACACCCCTGGCAGCGTCACACACTGCTGACTACAGGCTACTGGCACAGGAAGCGGACCGACTGTACCTGTCCGTCATTCCAAACTCCAACGCAGTGCTAGAGGTAAACATCGCTGCAACACAGCCATCACCCTCTGCACCTAGACTTAGATCTAGCGGTGGTCAAAGCTCGTCAGTGTGCTGGTACCACAATCGTTTTGGAGTACAGGCACGCAAGTGCATCCAACCGTGCACACATCCTGCCCCCAAACCTCGTTCCTCTTCAACTTCCAACAGGAACCAGGGAAACGCCAGGCAGGGTCAGCAGTAGTGACACCCGTCTCTCAAACTTCTGCTGGCCCGGGCTCTCCACAACTGGTTATAGTCGACAACATCACAGGACGTCGCTTCTTGGTTGACACGGGTGCACAGGTATCAGTCATTCCTGCAACACTGTTGGACAAACGCACCGGTACCTGCGGACCTCCACTCCTCGCTGCTAATGGCTCTAACATTGCAACCTATGGTACGCGTATCATACCAATTAGGACCAGGGATAGAGTCTTCACGGCAAGATTCGTGGTAGCGGATGTGAAACGGCCATTACTCGGCGCAGACTTCCTTCGCCGACACAACATACTTGTTGATATACGTGGCCAGCAGCTCATCAAGGCTGACTCGTTGGCCATCTACCCTTGCAGCATCCATCAAGTTGCGTATGCATCGATACAAGAGCTCGCTCCTATTGCTCCGCAGAGCAACAGGTTCAGGAAAGTACTTTCTGAGTTTCCACAAATCCTCCAACCCACCTGTTCATCTTCAGAGGTGAAGCATGGCGTCCATCATCATGTGCCTACTACTGGCCCCCCTATCCATGCTAAGGCACGTCGTCTGGCACCCGACAAGCTAGCCACGGCGAAAGAAGAATTCAAGAAAATGGAGGATATGGGAGTGATTCGACGATCTAGCAGCCCATGGGCATCACCTTTGCACATGGTTCCTAAAGCTAGTGGAGAGTGGAGACCATGCGGGGATTTTCGTCGCCTCAACGACAGGACGATAGCAGACCGGTACCCCGTTCCTCACATCCAGGATTTCTCATCCGGGCTGAAAGGGAAAACTATCTTCTCCAAGATCGACCTCATTCGTGGATACCATCAGATACCCATGGCCCCAGAGGACATCGAAAAGACGGCAATCATCACTCCATTCGGCCTGTATGAATTTCTGCGCATGCCGTTTGGTCTCAAGAATGCTGCACAAGCATTTCAGCGCTTGATGGACTCTCTGCTCCAAGACCTCAAATGTGCTTTCAACTACATAGACGACATCCTGGTCGCTAGCGATTCGGAGGCCTAACATTTGGAAGATCTTCACGCTGTTTGTGGAAGATTGTGTGACGCTGGTCTGGTGGTAAGACTGGAGAAATGTGTTTTTGGAGTCTCGGAGATTGACTTCTTAGGTCACCACATCACTCCATTAGGGTCTACGCCTCTTCCTTCCAAGGTCAAAGCAATTGAGGATTTTCCCCCACCTCAAACGGCGAAAGGGTTACAAGAGTACTTGGGGATGATAAACTTCTATCATCGGTTCATTCCCCGTGCAGCAGAGATTCAACGGCCCCTGTATGATGCTTTAAAGAACTCCTCAAAGTCCACTCACATACAGTGGACGGAAGAAATGAGCACTGCCTTCCAGACTAGCAAATCAGCACTGGTAGAGGCAGCCATGCTTGCCCACCCAAACACTGATGTACTCATCGCACTCACATGTGATGCATCGGAACAAGCGGTCGGTGCGGTTTTCGAACAATTTGTGGATGGGTCGTGGCAACCCTTAGCTTTTTTCAGTAGGCGCTTACGTCCCGCTGAGAGGAACTACAGCGCTTTTGACAGAGAACTGCTCGGCATCTATCTCTCCATTCGTCATTTCCGGTTCCTGCTTGAGGGTCGATCATTCTGCGTTTTCACTGACCACAAACCCCTGACTTTCTCGATGTCAAAAGTCACAGAGCCCTGGTCTGGTAGCCAACAAAGACAACTGGCCTTCATCTCTCAGTTCACAACAGACATCAGGCATATTTCAGGTAGAGACAATCTCGCCGCTGACTGCCTTTCACGCTCTATCTCCAATGTGTCGGTAGGCGTGGACTACTCAGCAATGGCTACTTCTCAGGCTGCAAGTGAGGAAATTCAGGCCTATTGCACAGCCATCACAAATCTCAGTTTGGTTCATACAGCTGTGGAACCAACAGGCCCTCAACTGCTGTGTGACATCTCCACAGGAAAACCACGGCCAGTGGTGCCGCCAGATTTCCGACGTCAAGTGTTTGACACCATACATAACCTTTCACATTCTGGGGCAAGAGCTACAGCACGACTTGTGTCTCAGAAGTTCGTGTGGCGTGGTTTGAAGAAACAAGTTAGACAATGGGTAAGAGAGTGTTTGGATTGCCAACGATCCAAAGTACACACACACGTCCACGCCCCACTTGAGCAGATCCCAACACCAAAGAAAAGGTTCAGTCACATACACGTGGACATTGTCGGACCTCTCCCTTCTTCCCAGGGATACACCCATCTGTGATACCACTTCACAACACGTCTACTGTCACTTGTGCCCATGCGCTCATCAGTGTATGGATAGCTCGTTTTGGCATCCCAACAGACATTACTTCTGACAGGAGTTCTCAGTTCACTTCTGCCCTCTGGACGGAAATCATGGAAAGACTCGGGACTAGGATCCATCGCACGACTTCCTATCACCCACAATCAAACGGAATCGTCGAACGATTTCATAGGACTCTCAAATCCTCACTCATGGCTCGACTGCATGGTCCCAACTGGATGGAGGAACTACCATGGGTCATGCTGGGCCTAAGAACTATTCCAAAGGAGGACATTGGAGCTTCAGTGGCTGAGTTAGTCTACGGAGAGCCTCTCACAATTCCAGGAGAACTGATTGCTGCCACTGCCACTCCTTTATGTGCCACTGAACAGTTGAATGACTTTCGCGGCCAGGCCCAATCATTCCTACCCACTCTCACTTCACGACACTGCCGGCCTCCAAACAATGTGCCAAGCACTTTGGCAACAGCAAAGTATGTCTTTGTTAGAAGCGACGCCTCTCACCGTCCTTTACAACGCCCATACACCGGACCATACGTCGTCGCCGCTCGGGACGACAAGACTTTCCAAATACTTATGGGAAATCGGACAGAAACAATTTCGATTGATCGCCTGAAACCAGCCCACATAGAAACGTCACAACCAGTCCCTATCGCCCACCCACCGAAACGTGGACGGCCCAGAACTGTCCCAACAAACAATCCTCCTGCTCCTCCACCTCCACCTCCACCTTCCTCACCTCAGCGGCCTCATCTTACGGGTTCCAAGAGCTCCAGGTCTGGACGTCAACTTCGTCCACCTAGGAGGTTTATGTGAGGACAATACTGGTGGGGGGTTGTGTGGGGTAATGCGAAACATAAACACTACGGAGTACGATCGCATTGACCTCACAAGGGAAACCACTCTCGATGGAGAGGGACAGGAAGTGACGATATAACGGTAGCGAGGGGCGATGTGTTGATAGACTACAAGGTCAACTCAAGAGACAGGTAGGCTGTCTTAGCTTTATCTAAGTCCTACGCCTACAATACTTAAAGTCCATATTGATTTGAAATCCCCAGCAAAGTCTACATCATTCCTAAAAGATCGATTTCATTGGCTCTAGAGGAACCAACCCCCTCCCCAACCCATCCCCCAACCCATTCCCGACCCAGCTGTAATTAGCAGATATAATTGGCTTAGGGCAGTTAGGAGATAGAGTTAAAACAACGGCGAGTAAAAAAAACAACAAAATTGAACACTTTAATCAGATGGAACAAAATACTTAATGGCCATGCAAACATCGCTGGACTTTAATCTTCTTTCGGTATCAAGATCGCGCCAGTGTAGTAATTCATAGTCTGATGTTCGCTACCCATTTTAATGTACACCATGACTATGGTTATTGAACGACTAACTCACAACCCATTCTCTGCCCGACCATTGAGTCTACACAGCATTGTGGGAGATCCTTTCTAAAAATTATGAAAGCATCATATTTGTATACTAGCTCAGAACCAGATCTCCACCCAGTCACAGAGTGTACTCAATGGTCATCAAGTACCATTCTCTGTGGTGTAACAACTCAAAACCCGATCTCCACCCAGTAATGGAGTGTACACATGGTACTGAGACGCCATCCTCTTCGGTGTACAAATTCAAATTGCCATCTCCACCCATTTATAGAGTGTACACAATGATCACCAGATACCATTCATTTTTCTGCACAAAGTGTACACTGTGGTCAATTGGGCGCCATTTTCTTTGGTGTAATAACTCAAAACCCGACCTCCATCCAGTTTTAGAGTGTACACAATGGTCGCCAAGTACCATTTTCTTTGGTGTAACAACTCAAAACCCGACCTCTACCAGTTATAGAGTGTACACAGTGGCCATGAAGAGCCATTCTCTTTGTGTAACAAAATCCGATCTTCACCCAGTTATGGAGTGTACACAAAGGTATTCAGGTATCATTCTCTTTGGTGTAACAACTCAAAACCCGACCTTCACCCAGTTATAGAGTGTACACAATGGTGACCAGATACCATTCATTTTTTTTCTGCACAAAGTGTACACTATGGTTAATTAGGCGCCATTTTCTTTGGTGTAACAACTCAAAACCCGACCTTCACCCAGTTATAGAATGTACACAATGGTCGCCAAGTACCATTCTCTGTGGTGTAACAACTCTAAACCCGATCTTCACCCAGTAATAGAGTGTACACATGGTACTGAGACGCCATCCTCTTCGGTGTACAAACTCAAATTGACATCTCCACCCAGTTATAGAGTGTACACAAAGGTAATCAGGTACCATTCTCCTTGGTGTAACAACTCAAAACCCAACCTCCACCCAGTTATAGAGTGTACACTATGGACACCAGATACCATTCTTTTTTTTCTGCACAAAGTGTACACTATCTTTGATGTAACAATTCAAACCCGACCTCTAGCCAGTTATAGAGTGTACACAGTGGCCATGAAGAGCCATTCTCTTTGTGTAATCATACCCCATCTTAACCCAGTTATGGAGTGTAATAATAGTTCGTCCATCAGGTATGATGATGACCTTAACAACACCAGAGGAATAAAGAACAGAAATTGTTGAGAATTTCAACACATGGACAAGAAAGAGAAGTAAAGGACACAGAGGACAGAATGGAAAGACTGTTCTTTCATGACGTATGGCTTCTCATGTGACTGATAAGTCCTATTTTTGCCCTGAAGACCCTTCCGCATAAGTGACAAGAGTGCTCCGTTGGTTCAGTACCACTGGGCCTTTTCTTGCGCCGTTCTCTTTTTTTGATAGCCTGCTGGACTCTGTCAGCTTCCCATGCTTTGCTGCCTCTGGTAAGGGCCGCCCTCCAATTTGCTCGATCAAGCGAGAGCTTTTCCCACTCACTCACATCAATGGCAAGGGCCTTCAGTGATTGCTTGAGAGTGTCTTTGTAACGTCTCTTTGGGGCCCCAACATTCCTCGTTCCATTGGAGAGCTCAGAGAAGAAGATTTGCTTAGGGAGTCTGGAGTCGGGCATTCTGACAACATGTCCTGCCCAACGTAGCTGAATGTTTTTCAGGTGGCAGAAGATGCTCAATTCCTTGGCACGATTGAGGACCTCAGTGTCTGGAATTTTATCCTGCCATTTGATCCTTAGGATCTTTCTAAGGCAGGCCAGATGAAAGTGATTTAGTTTTCTGGCATGCGATTGGTACACTGTCCAGGTTTCAGCCCCATAGAGTAGGGTGGGAAGGACCACAGCATTGTACACTTTCAGCTTAGTGTCTGTGCGAATGCCGGCAACATCCCACACTCTCTTTCGAAGCCTGCCAAATGCAGAGCTGGCTTTGCTGATTCTTGAGAGAATTTCAGTATCAACACGAGCCGCGGAAGACGGTGTACTGCCAAGATAGGTGAAGTTCTCCGACACCTTCAGAAGACTGTCATGGACTTTGATATTTGGGGTCACAGGATACTTGTCGTCTGGGGTAGGCTGGTGGAGCACTTCCGTCTTCTTTGTGCTTATTGTGAGGCCAAAGTTGTCACAGGCACTAGAGAACTTATCAACACAGTTTTGCATGCTATCCTCATCGTGTGCCAGAAGTGCACAATCATCAGCAAATAGTAGGTCACAGACTTGAGTACTTTTGGTTTTGGTTTTTGCCTGAAGTCTCCTGAGGTTGAATAGACTGCCATCAGTTCGGTACTTGATGCTTACCCCTTGAGGAGGAGAGCTAAAGGCTTCTTGTAGCATTGCAGAGAACATGATGCTGAACAGAGTTGGGGCTAAGACACAACCCTGTTTTACCCCATTTGTGACAGCAAAGGGCTCTGAAACACTGCCGTTGCTTTTGACTGCAGCTTGCATGCCATCATGAAACTGGCGCACTATTGTGATGAATTCGGGTGGACACCCAAACTTCGCCAAGATTTTCCAGAGGCCTTCACGACACACTGTGTCAAATGCTTTTGTGAGGTCAACAAATGTGATATACAGCGCTTTATTTTGTTCCATGCATTTTTCCTGAATCTGTCTGGCAGCAAAGATCATATCCGCCGTTCCCCTCTCTTTACGAAAGCCACATTGGCTCTCGGGAAGCAAGTCATTTGACGAGAGGTGATCAAGAAGGCGATTCAGAAGCATTCTTGCCAATATTTTGCCAGCAATTGAAAGTAGAGAGATTCCCCGATGGTGGTCACAGACTTGGCTGTCCCCTTTGTTTTTGTACAGATGGATGATTGAAGCATCTTTGAAGTCCTGTGGCAGCTTCCCTGCTTTCAACATATGACTGAATAACTCGGTCAGCCTTTCAATAAGCTTTTCTCCACCGAAGGCATACACCTCAGCAGGAATTGAATCCACGCCTGGTGATTTGTTAAAGGACATCTGATTTGTGGCAGTTCGGGTCTCATTTGCTGTGAATGGCTTGGCAAGAGCTACATTAATAGGAGTCTGAGGGAGGCGGTCAATGGACTCAGTATTTATATTTGATGGCCGATTTAGCACACCTCCGAAATGTTCTGCCCAACGCTGAATTATGGCATTCAATTCAACAATGCGTGTTGAACCATCTGACGCAAGAAGTGGCGTAGTGCCAGAGCGGGATGGTCCAAACACAGCTCGGAGGCTCTCAAAGAACTTTCTAGTGTTGTTTGTGTCGGCATATTTCTGAGTTTCTCTTACTCGCTCTTCAAGCCAGTCATTTTTCATTTTCCTCAGCTTCTTCTGGAGTACACCCTTACATGCACGCAGTGCATCAGCTTTTGCTGTGGAAGAGGGGTCACTGCAGTAAGCTTGGATGAGACTATTTTTTTCTTTGATGAGCACTTTGATTTCATTATCATTATCATTGAACCAGTCCTGGTGCTTGCGGACAGGAAAACCAACTGTGCTGCTGGCGCAAGAGTGTACAGTCGTATTTAGGTCAGTCCAGCTCTGTTCAATGTTCTCAGGGTCAAAAGTCACGCAATCCAATTTTGAGGAGAGTTCTGATGAGAGCTCGCTCTGTTTCTCAGCTGCGCAGAATTTTGAAACATTTAGGCGCGTTTAGGTGGCGCTTTCCCTTGAGGGCGTCTATTGCGCCTCAATGTTAGTCTGAGCTTGCAAACAATGAGTCTGTGGTCAGTTCCACACTCGGCACCACACATCGCCTTTGTTACAAGGACATCCTTTCTGTCAGTCTTCCTCACAATGACATAGTCTATGAGATGCCAATGCTTTGAGCGGGGATGCATCCATGACGTTCTGTTTCTCACGGGGAGACTAAAATTTGTGTTGGTAATGAACAGGCCAAATTCAGCGCACAAAGTAAGTAAGCGCAACCCATTGTTATTGCATGAACCAACTCCATGAGGGCCCAAAACATTTGGCCACGCTGAGATTTCGGAGCCAACCCTAGCATTGAAGTCCCCCAAGAGAATCAGCTTATCAGCTGCCGGGACAGAGCATATGACAGATTCTAGATCACAATAGAACTTGTCTTTGGCTTCATCTGGGTTTGTCATGGTGGGCGCATATGCGCTAATGAGGGTGGCTGACTGGCTTTTCCCAACTGGGATCCTGAGTGTCATTAGCCTGTCATTTATTTCAATTGGCATGGACTGCAAGTTTCTGACAAGGTCATTTTTAATTGCAAACCCAACACCATGCTGTCTCGGTTCGACTGCACCCTTGCCTTTCCAGAAGAAGGTGTATCCACCACTGAGCTCTTTGAGTTGGCCACTATCAGGGAGTCTGGTCTCACTGAGTGCCACTTTGTCCAGGTTGTACCTGCTGAGCTCAATGGCAATAAGTGCAGTGCGTCTTTCCGGGTTGTTTGAGTTGTCCTGTAGTGTGCGTATATTCCAGGCTCCTAGCCTGAGTAAGCTGAATTTCTTTTTGTTTCGACCGCAAAAAGGGATCCCCACTGGTCGCGGTATACCAGTCAGGGTGATGTGAAGTGGGCTTTCTTTAGGGCACCTTTTCTAGCCCCTTCCTCAGTTGAGGTGAGCAGTGCTATCCTTAAATAAGGCTGCTCAGCTACTGTGGGTGCTGCCTCCCCACGCCTCCACTTCAATCGACGATGAAGCGACCATAGCCCACAGCCACCAACGTGTAGGTCTGTGCTAACAGCTTCCAGTCTATCCAAACCTGCTGCCACCGCACTCGCCCATCGCCGTTGGAATTTTGAGAGGAAAGAAGACGAGACAAAGATGAAAGAAGACGAGGTGAGTGTTAAGACTGGCGCAAAGAATTTGTTTTTAGTGAGAAAGAGCTGCGCAAACATCAGACTCACTCTCTCGCCTGGACACAACTTATCCAAGTGGCAAGACAGGGTCAAGACGACTGGAAATGTATCCAGGTGCAGGAGGATGCCAGAGGGACAGTCATATTGCCTGACCGGCTGCCTGTAGGCTACTCCACAGCCTCGCAGTCCCAACTGACTAGGGTGAAAGACCCAAACCAAAGAACACCAATACTGGTGGATGCTCTTTGTCACGATATCCAGGCCAGAGTGACGGTATATTGCCATCTGCCCTATCAATCAACCACTGGCCTGCTGCCGCCAGCTTCGAAGCTGCGTCCGGGAAGTTTGCTCAATTCTTCGTCTGTGATTTAGGCAAACAAGCCTATGACCACACCGCTACCGGGGGCCAATGTGAAGGACTCAAGTACTGAGGTTCACATTGTGCCCTAGCATGTGGCCGTTGGGTTAGATGAAACCTCCTCCGCCCTGGCCGTTTGCACCGACAGGTGCACGCCCACTGATACCATGCTAGCGTACCAGTTCATGAAACTTAATATTAATAATAATAATTGGCAAATAACAAATGACAATAACAATATAATAATACTAATAAATAACAAATGAAAATAAATAGTAATAGTCAATGATATAAACAAATAGATAAATAATAATAAATGATATAAACAAATAATAAATAATAATAAATAATTAATAAATAGAAAAATGAAAGAATTAATAAATAAATAAATAAACAGAATATTACAAGAACTAAACAAAATTAGAATGTAGCTATAATCAATTTCTGCCAAGCCCAAAGCATGAGTAGTATAAAGAAATTAATTAGATGAGACCCATTTCCCAAAGAAATCGATACTTTTCTGAACAATGAACCTGATTCCATTTTTCTGACGTGATTCTGAGTTTACTGTCTTACATTATTTTGTACCTCATTGCTCATCCGTCGTCTCACTGAGCATTTTCATCATCCTGGCTGGACGAGGGCTACAGATCAATGGGACTCGGATACCTGGTGAGATCGATCCACAGGCGGACGCTTTTTGGACACTGTCGACATTGGACATTCGCAACACAGACGGAAGGTTGAGGGAGGGGAACGCTAGCTCGGACTTTCCTAGAGTGCTCTCGGCGCTCAGTTGCATCTGCTCTATTAGCCTCGGAGAACTGGGGTCTTTGCAGATGGAGGAACTTTGAATTCTGAATTGGGCAGGATATTGCAGGGCAGCTAATATCTTTCAGAAGGCTTTTAAATATGAGTGTTTTCCACATTCCAACTCGACCAATTCGACCACCAAAGAGTATCCAAGGAAGCAGCAGCTGTGACTGGTTCAGTATTGTGTGGATGCTGGGTGGCCTGCCCGAGAGAGAATCTGGGTGTCTGAGATTGTAACAGCTGAGGTTGTTCTAGCACGTTATAGTAGGGGGGAGTTAGTTGATCTAACTACAACCCTTTAGAAAACGAAGCTATTACAGCTGTAAAATAAATAAACACGAGATCCGACGATAGATTAAATAATACTAAAGTTTAATAACTGTATAGTGAACAATAAATTACCAGGAAGACGCCAGCGAAACTAAATATCTACGCCACACAAAAGGAAACTCACTTACTCACCCCCCCAACCACTCACACAGGTCTATATATATAAACATTCCTACAGAAAGTTCCCGAAATAAACGTTACCTTTGCCCTCGCACAAACTAACCAATCACGCATCAATACGTCATCAGGTTACATCACTCAAGGCCAAATCTGGCGTAAACATTCGTTTCCACAACGTTATCGAATATTCGGGAACATACTAATATTTACTGAACGAGTCAAAACACCTGACAACAAGCGAGCGAGGAAAAAAACTACTCACTAGAAAAGAAGGTCAGGTCACGGAGTACAGTACGCTCTAGCGGTTGTCAAGAAGAAATGAACACATGCTCACCAGTGTAACAAGAAAACGGGGGAGGGCAAGGGATAGCTTGCAGATGCTACACAACTCCCCAATTTAAGTTGAATATTTTTCAACTCCAAAACATTATTCAGCGTCTGCAATATCTTGAAATAACAATCTTACAGTACTCCCAATCTCACAAAGGTAGTTGCTAATTCTATTACAATTATTAACAATTTCAGTGCCTTCCCAAATGTCATCACAAATACAATACAATGCAGTGTACTTTGCATCACTAATACCATAACTAATACAATACCATCATTGTGACAAACCAATAGTTAACAGTAGGCCTACTAGTCAAAATAACACAACGCCACCACTGTGGTGAAACAATGGTCAATGATATTATTACAAATCATATAAGGTGAAACGATGGCCCATCGTTTACACAATGCTTCGTGCACGAATCATAGCATATAACTTGTTGTACATAACATGGTTATCTCCAAAATGTATAACTCATACGTACAATGGCAAAAATACCAATACATACCGACCACTGGTTAGGGCCTTTCTTCATCATATTAGGTCAAAACAAGTTACAACATTGCAACATAACACAAACACTGCTTGCTCGCAGTCCCCATTTGGGTTACATTTTCCAAAAATTACACCAAGTTCCATTGGTAACTAATATGACATAGCATAAAATCAAAATGTGACTAACACATCATGACTCTCTATCAGCCATCAATTCAATATTCAGTTACACATGAACTATGTCCCCAATTACAGTACAATACTGCCGTCCTAGAAATTCATCTAGTAGGCAAAAGTATGGGTTACAATGCATTTCACTGATAGTGTACTACTTTAAAATACCCTGCTCAGGAAATCGGCACAGACATTTTCTCTGCCTTTTACGTAGTGAATCCTGAATCGATAAGACTGTAAAAATAAACTCCATCGTAATAACTTTGGACTGTCAAACTTGGCAGGGTTCAAAAACTCTAATGACCGATGGTCAGTTTGGAGCACAAACTCCTTTCCATACAAATACAAAGTAAACTTTTTTACAGCCCAAACAATAGCTAAACATTCGCGCTCTGAGACCGAATATTTTGTCTCACGAGGCAATAGCTTACGACTAGCATATGCCACAGGGTACAACTTTCCCTCGTGTTCCTGCATAAGACTAGCGCCTAATCCGCGATCTGATGCATCAGTTGCTAAGACAAACTCTTTGGAAAAATCTGGCAAACATAACACGGGTTTGGAGATAATGACATTCTTCAAAGAGGTGTACGCTTTCTCCTGCGTTTCATCCCACTGAACTATATTGGGCTGACCCTTTCTAAGTAAATCAGACAATGGTGATGCAATCGCTGAAAAGTTAGGAATAAATTCATGGTAATATCCCACTGATCCTAAGAATGCTTTCACTTCCTTCTTAGTGGTGGGTCTGGGTGCGTCTCGTACCTTGCATACATTCTCTTCTAACAGGCCAATCATACCTTCTCCCACTGAGTGTCCAACAAAGTCTACTTCAGACGTTCCAATCAGACACTTCGATGGTCTTGCAGTTAATCCAGCTTGGTCCATCCTCTGCAGTAAGTCTTTGAGAGTCTTCACATGCTCGTCGAATGTCTCTGTATGAATCAGCAGGTCGTCCACATATGCTGTCACATTGTTCATTCCACGGATCAATGGCTTTACGATCCTGTTCAGCGTGGCTCCTGAGTTCATCATCCCAAAAGGCATCCGAATGAATTCATAGTGTTCGCCCATGGTGACGAACGCCGTCTTGGGAATGTCTTGCTCTCGAACTTTCACTTGCCAGTATCCCTTGCTCAGGTCAATCCGAGAGAATAATTTTCCTCTCGAGAGACTCTGAAACACTTCTGATGGCGCTGCTGTCGGATGAGGGTCGAATACTGTGATCTTGTTTAACCCCCTGTAGTCGATGCAGACTCGGTTGGATCCGTCCTTCTTGACGACACCAACAGGTGAAGCATAAGCTGATGAGCTCCTTCGAATGATGCCCAGCCGTTCCATGGTGCTAAGCTCCTCCTTCAATGAGTCGCGCATAGTGTAGGGCACCGGGTATGGTCGTTGACGAACTGGTACTTCTGTCGTCAGGTCGATGCGATGTTCACCCAACTGACAGCATCCAGGGAGATTGGTGAAGACGTGTTGGTAATCCTTCACCACATCGCAGAGTTCTTGACGTTGTTCCGACGTCAGTTGCGTTCCATACTGGACATCTCTGTAGCCTTCATTCTGGTTCCAGCTTCCTAGGTCGACAAGGTCGTCCGTCGTTCCACCGTTGTCGCCTTCCAGGTCGCAGTCCTCGATGATTGTCATGCCAGCTGACTCCACGGGTTGACTCTTGTCCATCATGTCGTCCTCTGCCAGTACAGTCTCAGCACTATCACCGCCGCCGTCCTTTATGGCGTTGACATGTCCAGGCGTGATATCTCTCCTACTGTTGTCCATCCCACACATCTCGGTCACAATAGGTCTCGGTTCCGTTGCCACTGCTGCTGCTTTTGACGTCCTTGGAATGTATCTCTTGAGGAGGTTGGCGTGCAAGGTCTTTTCTTTTGCACCCATCTTGACTCTATAGTCGTTAACACCGACAACTGAGACTACCTTATATGGTCCCTTCCATTGGACTAGGAGCTTGTTAGTGTTCGTCGGCAGTAGCACCAACACTTCATCTCCGGGGCGGAACTTCCTCTCTCGCGCCTTCCGGTCGTAGTAGGTCTTCTGTCTACCTTGAGCCTTGGAGAGTTCTTCCGTCGCTAACTTCCATGTGTCCTCCAGCCTCTCACGTAGTTCCATGACGTACTGGTAACTGGTCTTCGTTTCCGGCTCCTCTACGTCCTTGGTCCATAGTTGTCGTAAAATGTGCATTGGTCCTCTCACAGTTCTCCCATACAGCAACTCGAATGGGGCAAACTTGGTCGACTCTTGGGGAACTTCACGATATGCGAAGAGCAGCGGGTTGATGTATCTGTGCCACTGCTTGGGTTGCTCTGCGCACAGTCGTCTCAATGTTTTCTTCAGCGTGCCGTTGAATCGCTCCACCAACCCGTTGCACATAGGGTGGTAGACTGTAGTGGTCGACTGTCTAATTCCCAGTAGTCTATTCGTTTCCTTCATGACATCTGACATAAACTGGGTCCCTTGGTCCGACAAGATCTCTTCGGGCACACCCAAACGGCTGTAGATGTTCACTAAGGCTTCTGCTACCGTTTCTGCGTCGATCTTCTTCAAGGGTGTGGCTTCGGGGTAACGAGTAGCGTAGTCTATATACACCAGGATATACCGATGTCCACCTTCACTTGGGGGGTCGATAGGTCCTACTAAGTCCACGGCCACTCGCCTAAATGGTACGTCCACTACTGGCATACTCTGCAGGTGCACCTTTGGGGTCGCTCCTTTGTTCACCGTCCTCTGGCATATGTCGCATGAGCGGCAGTATCTCGCGACGTCACCTTCAATTCCAGGCCAATAAAAATTGCTCATAACTCTTGTCTTTGGTTTTCTTCACGCCGAGGTGTCCTCCGACGATCGAGTCGTGGGCTACACTCAGTACATACTCCCTCAGTTTCTCGGGTAGTACCACTTGCCTTATAACCGTCGCCTGTCTCAGGTCCTTGTAGATCCGGTACAGTACTCCTCCATGTTTCTCAAAATGAACAGATTTATTGCCTCTATTAGTTGGGATCTTCTTCTGCTCTAACTTCCTAATGACTTCGTCTTCTTCTTGGAGTCGGATAAGTTCCTCTCTATCCACTCCCGCGTGCCTTTCTGCCCTCGGCACCTTCAGCGACGTAGACTGGTCCTTCCTCTTCTCCTGGGCCCTTGTGGTCACCGCTCCTACCATCACCTCAGTATCAGGGTCGTACGGGTCCTTCGCTCCGTCCACATTCCCGACTACTAGGTCGCAGATGGTCTCCGGGAGACACAGCGCCGTCACTTTGCCCGTCAGGTAAGGCGTCTTCACGTCGATAACGGCTTCCTCCGCCGCTAGCAAGGAGTTATCGATCCTCGCGATAAGTTTCTTCCCACCGGTGAGCTGTCCGTCGTCCACCAGTGCTCGCCGCACCACTACACCTTCACAGCCGGTATCTCTTAGGACATCTACCGCTCGATTTCCAATCAAGCCCTTCATCACTGGTAACTTCAGTTTCTCCACGGTCCTTCCGTCACTGCATCCTCCGCAAGTAACAGGCACCGCTAACTGTAGTTTCCCGTCCTTCATTACCGCTTGAACGTTGATGCTGGTGTCAGCCGTCGTCACATCTTGTCTTGACGACTCGTCCGCCGCTATAACTACGGCCGCCGCCGCCTTGTTCGGCTTGCCTCGTCCCATATCCTTCTGGGCTGGACACATTCCCCGAACGTGGCCTGGCTTTCCACAAAGGTAACATTTCAACTCACCTTTGTCTTTTGTCCTTGCACGACACTCCCTCGCCTTGTGTCCCGGCCTCTGGCACCTATAACAGACCTGTAGACTTCTGTCTCCGTTGGGCCTCTGTCGCACTGGCCGGCTTTGCAGTCTAGCGCTCCCGCTGAGCGTCCGGTTCCTCGCTACCAGGTACGCCTCCGCTGAATCTGCGATGTCCTGTAGCGTCTTTGGTTTCCTCTCCCTCACATGGGTTGCAAGGTCTGGTGGGCAGGCATCCATGAATTGCTCTCTGACGAACAGATCTCTCACTCCTTCGTAGGTCTCCTCCGTCTTCGACAGCTTTATCCACCTCTCTAAATAGGTCTTGATCCTGGTCAAAAACATTCCAACATCTTCTCCATCTTCAGGCTTACCTTGTCTGAACATGAGTCTGTATCCGTCCTCTGACAGGTTGTACCTCTTCTGCAACGCTTCCTTGACCTTGTCGTAGTCCTTGGCTTCGTCGATCGGTAGTCTGCAGAAGCACTCCAAAGCTCTCCCGGTCAGCAGGGCAGACAGTGATGTCGTCCAGGTGGATCTGGGCCATTCAGCTGTCTCAGCAAACCTCTCAAACCGCAGCAACCAGCTATCCAGATCGTCCTTCTTATCCTGAAATGCAGGTAGCTTAGGTCTCTTAGAACTGGCGTGGTCGCTGGTCCCCTGCGTCGACTTGCCTCCACCCTGATGGCGGATCCTCTCCATCTCCAGCTCGTGGTTCATCTCCTTCTCCCGAGCCTGTCGTTCAGCCTCCTTCTCCCGAGCCTGTCGTTCAGCCTCCTTCTCCTGTCGTTGAGCCTCCTTCTCCCGAGCCTGTCGTTCAGCCTCCTTCTCCTGTCGTTGAGCCTCCATATGTCTTTCTCTTTCTAGGCCTTCACGGAGGTAGTCCCGTCTCTCCTGCCCAGTGAGCTCCATAGCGTCCGCTTCCTGGCTAAGCCTTCCAATAACCTCGGACATGTTGTAGATAGCTTGTCGATGATATTCTACTGTAAACTATGTAACTAAATCTAGTAATTTAGATCTGGTCCGTTCGAATATGGTCGGATCCCGGACGAGCCCCCAATATGTAACAGCTGAGGTTGTTCTAGCACGTTATAGTAGGGGGGGAGTTAGTTGATCTAACTACAACCCTTTAGAAAACGAAGCTATTACAGCTGTAAAATAAATAAACACGAGATCCGACGATAGATTAAATAATACTAAAGTTTAATAACTGTATAGTGAACAATAAATTACCAGGAAGACGCCAGCGAAACTAAATATCTACGCCACACAAAAGGAAACTCACTTACTCACCCCCCCAACCACTCACACAGGTCTATATATATAAACATTCCTACAGAAAGTTCCCGAAATAAACGTTACCTTTGCCCTCGCACAAACTAACCAATCACGCATCAATACGTCATCAGGTTACATCACTCAAGGCCAAATCTGGCGTAAACATTCGTTTCCACAACGTTATCGAATATTCGGGAACATACTAATATTTACCGAACGAGTCAAAACACCTGACAACAAGCGAGCGAGGAAAAAAACTACTCACTAGAAAAGAAGGTCAGGTCACGGAGTGCAGTACGCTCTAGCGGTTGTCAAGAAGAAATGAACACATGCTCACCAGTGTAACAAGAAAACGGGGGAGGGCAAGGGATAGCTTGCAGATGCTACAGAGATCTTGTCTTGTTCTTTGACGGCACTGTGATGATATTCTTGAGGCAGATTGTGGGAAGGTTGTTAAGTTTTATGTAAGCGTCCCTTGGGTGCCGACCACTCTTAACTCTTACAAGTAGGGTGAGGGATAAAGCCATAGTTAGGGATAGGTTTAGGGTTAGGGATAGGGTTGGGAAACTATTTAGGGATAGTGGTAAGTTGAGGATAAGAAAAACTTTCCCTCTTAGTATTTTAACTGGGTGGTTGGGGCTTCCGAAACTCTTCTCACGTTTCTTTTCTGCTGAGTTGGGCGTTGATTGTCTGTTCAAGTTTCAAGACATAGAATGGTTCAGGGATGATTGTAGACATATAGGCCTTCAACTTCAGCTTTGTATGAAAAAAAAAAACAACAGCCTGTTTAAAACAACGTCTAAACCGTTCCAATCTTTGGTATGCAATCTTCTCAAACCTGGGGCCGGGTGATTTGTGGGCGCTTCTAGTTGGGTCTCCTCCTGTCCTAGCATTGTGCTATGTTCTGTCTATTGACTTGCTTTTTCCCCAGCATAATCGATGGTGAAACTCGCAAACCGTGTAACTCTAAATTCCATTGTTTTGAGAAAATGGCAAAAAAATACTTTGCTGTTGAAATACAGTCTGAGAATCATTCAAGTTAAACGGTTTGCACACATGACTAATACACCAAGAGTTTCTTTTTGAATTTTATTATAGAATATTGATGTAGATGGTGCACAATCGTTGTGTGGTGCCATTTATTTAGCAAAAAATCAGAGCTAACGTACTTTTGGACTTCCACGGTTTGCGAGTTTCACCGTGGATATGACCATTACCGTGTCGACCTGCTTTCTCCAACTGAAACTCAGGCTCTCAAGCCTGTGCTGGCCTTTGTAATCCTGACATAGAATCTTTCATTAATAATGACGACAGTTTAGGATACAACGATACCGCGCCACGTCTTAAGTGCACTTAGTTTCTGTCTGTTAACGGGAACGTTGGGCTCAGCATACGGTTTATGTAAGAGCAGCCTATACATTACATCCATCTCCTGCAGTTAACGCCAAGTCCAAAACTGGTAAATATCTGAGATTTTATTAGCGTTGCATTAAAAATGTCAGCCAGATGGAGTGGCGAACAGAAAATCCCTCCTGACATCCACCTTTACTTGGTTTTTCACTACAGTTTCCTATGCCAGCGGTTGAACAGTTTTCCATCTGTACTATTACTGATGCCAATTTCTGCGTCGATGCTTCTGAAGGGACCTGTCCGCATGACACAAAACATATTAAGACCAAACCAGAACCAGAGAGATGGCTCAATTTTTTTTTATTTTTTTTTTGCTCCAGTGGAAACAGGCAAAAGCTCAGCTGTCCCGCCGTTCTGATATATTCTGGATTGCATGTCCATGAAATTGTTGCACCAAGAAATTCGCTTATTCGGGCATCTGTCTTTGTCCATGGCCCTCCTCTCTGTTGAGAAACTGAAGACCTTGGTCTATCCATGTAAATTCCCATTAGAATGACAAGGTTCTAAACTCCGTTCCGACAGCTTTTGAGAAATCCAGGATGCAAGTTTATTGTGATCATAGCTTTTAGAGCAAAGATTTTTTTCCTTTTTAGTAATACTTACAAATTGCGCATCGAGTGTGCTTGATACTTCGACTCACATGGGTAAGGCCCCCAGAACTACTGTGTTGTGTATACCTCAGATCAGCCAAAAGGTGGAGATAGAACATTCTCATTCTAAGGGGACGGTATGCGGCCCAAGTTTTTGGCGTTTTCTTGTGTGTGTTCGTGCTGTGTGCGTTTGTGTGTGTACGTGTGCGTACATGCGTGTATGGGGGAATGGGGCGGTGGAGGGGGGGGGGGAGACCTCAACAATAAACCACCGACCAGAAGACCCTGCAGCCTTCTCTGCACGAACGCCTACGCTCATTATCGTATGTACAGTGTGGGCTGTGATGGACAAACCCATCGATGTAACAGGCCCCCCTTAAAATTTAATCGAAGTGTCTGCGTGCTGTTCACTGCCTGACACCCCAGACAATGGAACTGTGTTTAAAATGGCACCTATTTTTAGAAGGTTTCAACGAGATCATGCCCGGGAAAGGTGATTAGAGGTAATGGTTAGAGTTAGCTGTAGGTTAGGGCTGATTATAGCAGCCATTCAGAGATCAGATTTACAATGGTGGGCTCGGCCAGGAACCCTGCGGTCAAACCGAGTACATAGGGCTGATCTCAAGTTTGCTCAAAATAAGGACGTCACTGAGACGTAGGGCTGCTGGTTATGATATCATGGCTGCAGTCGATCTGATGTAGGAAATCCGCCCTTACGGTAACCCTCCCAATCCTTGGAAAATCTTATATAGATCTAGATCGGATGGACGCAGAGATGCTGGCTGGCGCAATCTTTTGTCTGTGTGTCTCTTTGCGCTGTACGCAAAGTCTGCTAATTAAATTGACACCATTAAGAAGGAACAACAACACCAAAAATGACAGCAGCAGAAAAACAACAACAACAACGTAAAGAACGGCGACTACGACGAACATGAAGAAGACAATGACAACAGCTACAACTAAAACAATAAGATAAATCATGGTACATTCCATCGTGTCGAGGTGTTAGAGGAACACCGGATCGCGGAGAGAGTGAAGATGCAAAACCGGATTTAAGCCATTTGGAACAATAATTGATCTCCGGGCCTAATGGCACCACATGCTGGGCTAAAGAAAAAAAGTCTTGAAAAATACGCACAACAACATATTGCAACATATACCTAACACCAAATTGCAGGTTTTACCGAGAATAGCATTTATTTGATTCTAACTATTGCACGCGTAAGCGAGTCCAGGACTAGGGCAAATTGGTCTTGTCGAGTGCACGCAAAAGTACATTGCAACATACACCCTAACACCACATTGCAAGTTGTTTTACAGAGAACAACAACAATTATAATCATTGCATGTCTAAGGGGACACTAAGCTAAGATAATCAAGTCTAGTCAAGTACACCCAGCAACATATTGCAACATACACCTATCATTACATTGCAGGTTTTTCCAGAGAATCACAGCGGTTAAAACTACTGCACGCCTAATGGGGTGGGGACATTGTGCTAAGGTAATCTAGTCTTGTCAAGTACACACAATACATGGCACTGGCAACATACACCTTACACCACAGTGCAGGATTTACGGAGAACGGCAACCATTACAATTATTAATTATTGCACGCCCAAGGGGACACTGCCCTAAGGCAATCTAATCTTGTCAAGAACACACAACGACGCATTGCAGGTTTTACAGAGAATAGCAACGATTATAATTAATGGGTTCCGAAGCTCCTAGGGCCGGTTCTGTCTGCGAAGGGTAGCATGACGTTTGGAGCACCAAAATTTTTAAAACATGACATTTGGAGCACTGCCTAAATCTAAGTCAAACTGCAGTATGACATTTGGAGCACTGCCAAAAATTAATAAAATTTCAGTATGACATTTGGCGCACCTATACCGCTGCTGGTATTCGATTACATTTTCACGGACTCATATCAACATCAAGTCGCAAATCTGCTGAAAAAAAATTCGGTCTTTTACACCTAATAAATTTTGTTCTGCTCATCATCATCATCATCATCATCATCATGAATTAGGTGAAAAACGACTGGTCTATAAATGATGACGATGATGATGATGATGTTGTTTTATTATTATTATTATTATTATTAATATTACAGGTATTATTATTATTTTTACAGGTATTATTGTGTTATCATCATTATTATTATTGTTGTTGTTGTTGACCATGGCCACTGTTTGTGGCGTTTTTAGCGATTCTGATCTCTGTGTCCAATTCCCTCCACAAAACTACCTATTGTTTTCCTTGGGTCCCTTAGGCCCACGTTCTTCCAAAACAAAAGACGAAACGAATCAAAAGGTAGGAGCGGCATCAATACGCCTACACATAAAAACTTAGACGCATCGTCCAAGTGACTATCCAGGTGTGATAACAAAAGACGACTCACATATAAATAAATATGGACTATTTAACATGTTTGTTTGTTCAGTACTGCTTACTATTATCTATATTTGGACTCTAATATATCCTGATATCCAAATAATTTCTAAATAATTGTGTAAGGTTTAAAACGCTTCAACAAACACTTTGCCAACGTTAACTAGTCTCTATAAATCTGGAATTGACTGACGGTGAGTGTATTAGGTCTATAAAGAAACTTTCTATCCCTGTGGTACACCCACCGCAAGTTGTTGCAAAATATTCATAGTGTAATCGATAAAATCATAGCCCAAATGCTAGTGCTCCAAATGTCTCATGCCGGCTGACTTTGAACTAACTTAGTGCTCCAAATATCACATGGCGGCTTTCTTTGATCTGCAGTAGTGCTCCAAATGTCATACAACCCTGCGAAGATGGGAAGAGGGAAGGGAAAGAACAGTAAGAAGTTTCATAATCTGCTTTTTGCTCCATGCCTTGGACAATGATCATTCCCAACAGGGGAAGGCTTAAGGGGGGGGGGGGGGTCCTGAGAGTGATATTCTAAACAACACAGAGTAGGCAATTTTAACTTCCATATTTGAATTCAGCATGTCCAAATTAGGGGAGAAAAGTATTAAGAAAATACTTGGACTTATTGGTTGCCATGGTAACGCCGCCATCTTGAATTTCGCCTCCATGTAAACAGCTATTTTTAAAACCTAAAGGCTCCGTCATTTTTCAACAAATGATCTTGAAATTTCGTATGCTTAATAAAGATATTTTAATATTTGTATTTGGATATCTTTGATAGATGTTTTTCTAAGAAAGACTGAAAATTGTATATAGCGCGTATGCACTTTTCTTGATTTTTCACCACAAAAATGAGAGATTTCTCATAAACTATAAAAGATACTCAAACATGGATACTAATTTTTTTAGTATACAATATAAAGATGCTATATTGCATTTTCATCGAAATCCAACAAAATATAAAAAAGTAGTTAGGAAATTAACGTAAAAAAAAGTAAATTTTGAGAAAAACGCATCTGAAAATTTGCAAAGGTTTTTTGGCTGAAAAAAGTGTCTGAATGTTTACCAAATCTCTCAATACATTCCTGGCCGTTCTGGGTCATTCATACAAGTAGGAGATTCCAATATAAGGGTGCCCATACCCCAAATCAGCCAGAAATGGCGTTTCATTGTGTCTTGACCTGGCAATTATAGCGTATTTTCTTCTCTTGGAAGTGAATTTTTACTCGACCCTCTCCCATGAAAGTCTTGTTTTTTTATGGAAAAACGCTTAGCTAGGTCAAATGGGTATTAAACCCGTAAATAGAAATGGCTGAACCTTCCGAAAATCGACAAAAGCAAGAATCGACATTTTGAGCCCAAAACTCGATTTCAGGACCCCCCCCCCCCCCTTAACCACTAACGCAAATATAGATCATAGTTGCAATAGATGAGTACTCATGACAAAAGACAACGCCAAAATATTTTGCTAAATGCACAAAGCCATTGAGTTTCTTGTTTCCTTCACGTTATACGAAAACAGGATATAAGAATAATACGATTCTGAGGTGTACAGAGGATTTTCTGTCTCAGCAAATCCAATGTTAAGGAGTAGGAGGGTTTGCAAAATGATTAAGTGTGTTTTGTAAAAATAGGATATCCCATTGAATGTTGGACGCCCGTTATTTTAACATCAAGACTGATGAGCTCAAGGTGTTCTGTGGGCGTTCTTTCTTTCTTGTTGATATTTGAAAGGACGGTGGTTAGGGGGAGCGGAATAGGGAATTATATTGGTGGACAAAGCGCTGAGGAAAGGATCTGTTTACAGAAAGAAGAATAGTAATAGAGAAAAGGAGAGAGGGAGAGAGAGAGACGGGGTAGGCAGGGAGAGACAGACAGACAGAGAGTGGATGAATGAGAGAGGCTGGTGGAGAGTAAGAGAGAAGGGGGAAGAGAGAGAGATCTAGATCTAGATATAGATAGATAGATAGATAGATAGATAGATAGATAGATAGATAGATAGATAGATAGATAGATAGATAGATAGATAGATAGATAGATAGATAGATAGATGGATGGATGGATGGATGGATGGATGGATGGATGGATGGATGGATGGATGGATGGATGGATAGGGAGAAAGAGAAAGAGAGAGAAAAAAAGAACAGAGGGAGGAACATGAAGACAGAGAGAAAAGAGAGAAGACAGACACGGAGAGAGAGAATTTTAAGAGAACAAAGAGTATAATTAGGCGATAATAAATGGTGTAAACATTTAATGTCTGGAGGTAATTGAGATAGAGCAGCAGCCTTTTAAACATTCAAATTATAGGAAGCTCCTGACAGTGTAAATCTGAACAAATCGGTCTTTCCTTCCTAAACGCTGGAGTTAACAAGGATAATTACATTTTGCAACTTGTTCTGTTGTTATTTTCTCGGCGCAAACTTCAAAAACATTGGGATTTGCGTGGGTTCTTGCGTGGGTGTGAGTCTGTGCTTTATACGTGTACGTGTACCGTGCGTGTAGTAAATAGATTGCGTGCACTTGACAAGGCCAATTCGCCCTAGCCCGGGACCCATTAACATGAAACGACACCGACATAGACAATGACGCCGATGGAACGTATTTTTTTGTTTCGGTATCGTGACGTTGTCGGGTGGATTTCCAGCCTGAGGCCTGTGTACGCTATAAGGAAGACCTAACCATGGTGCATATTTACCTAGGTTTTTAGGTCATTTTACATGCAAACGGATTGTACATTACAAGGCAAAATAGCGTTCTTATCTTATCACAATTTCCTCTCTGCATGGTACCTATGGACAGAGAAAAAGTCAAATGTATGTTGTAAAGACGGGTTACTTTGTTACATGGTATTTTACATAATATAAGATAAATTGTAATGGAATTCTTATCTTATTATCTTTTCACCCTCCTGAACAATGGTTAAGGATAGAGAGACACAAGGTGTTCTGTTCCTTGTTTAGAAGATAGCTATGTCGAGACCTTAGTTCTTGTTTGTTCTGTCATCATTTTCTGAAAAAACTGGACATTTTTGGCATGTAGAAGAGGCGTAACAAATGCACACTTTGAAGCTTGTTTAAAATGCGTTGTGGCACTTACCAAGCTATTTCACAGTTCTGATTTATTCTAGGGAGTGTCTATTCTGGCCGCTACCTAGAGGCACCTAGCGGCCTGAACAGAGCCGGGCAAGGGGGGGGGGGAGAGGGGTGTCTATTCTGGCCGCTACCTAGAGGCATCTAAGCTGCCTGAATAGAGTAACAGTGGAGTTGTTTTGTCTATTCGGGTCTCTAGGTAAGGGCCTGAATAGAGCCGGCCTTTATTCTAACTCCTTACCATAAAAATTAAAGCCGGAAACGCATGACGTAAAATTACTCAGTTGTGAACGGGAGTTGAAACAAACATGTACCAAGGTCGCGATATGTGTGCTTTAGGTATTGCACTTTGAGTATTCACATTAAAACTGTAAAAAAAAAAAAAAAAAACACGAATGCACTGATGTTTTGAAATGCACTTGTTTCCTCTCAAACAATGTCCCAATGGCCATAGGATTGCCTATTACAAACAGAGATGGAAGAGGGGAGGTGAAATAGTTTACATAGAACGAAAATTAATCTCACAAGTCTCTACATCCAGCACTAAAACTTCAGCTAGACACATTAAGTTTAAGATTGGATTAGAAATCAAGTTTAAATTAAATAAAGCCTACCCAGAGAGACGTGAGTCATCAAGGGCAACTGGCCAAATTTAATGTCACCGTGGAAGAAGTCCAGGTGGTCGCTTGAAAACAAAATGTGTGTACTTTAAGCACGGAACGTCTTTGAAAATTTCAGTTTTTCACTTCTTATAGAGTCATTCTACATACATAAAGACAGAAAGAAAGAAACAAACAAATAAAATAACAAAAAGAACTGAACTTGAAGTTCACCATACTAGATACCCGGCAAAAGGACCAAGTGCTAAAGCAAAGGAATATCTCTTTTTAAAGAGGAATGAGTTTGGGAAATGTTATCTCCACTTGGGTGGTTTTATTAAAGCGGATATGGGAGAAACCTATTTAAGAGAAAGATGTATATATCACCTCTGCCAAATCACGAGACTAGGTCACTGCATCACAAGAATTTGGGAAGGTCAATATGCACCTCAGCGAGTGTACGGATCTACTTGTGATTTGTTCATATTTTGGGGTTGACTGGAACTGTTTAAAGTCGCATGTAAGCTTGTTCTTCCAGTGAAAACGTACAACAGGCCATTGTTTACCGTACTGATCTACTTTTCGAGACGCCAGCGCAACTGACCAATCATGATTCCAAACCTAATTCTAAATAAGTCTGTCTGTCTGTCTGTCTGTCTGTCTGTCTGTCTGTCTGTCTGTCTGTCTGTCTGTCTGTCTGTCTGTCTGTTTCTCATTCTCAACCAGTCCATCTAATGGTCCTTCTTTCATTCGTTTGCCTATCTGCTTCTGCCATTTTTATTGTATTAACCATGACATAAATCATTACCGTTCACAGAGTTGTATGTCATTCCACGTGCAATGCCCACTACAGTTTGTTTTTTCTGTTGACTTTTTCCAAGTTCCGACAAATCTGGGGAAAGCCATGAACGCTCTTTTAGTTTGGGATCAGATTAACTGACCGTTCAGAGCCCTACTCCAGTTGGAATAAGCTTTACAAACGATAACAGTCACCGAAGGAAACATCGAAGGCCGTTCACAGATACCCGAGTACGATTAATGTGTCTGGCGAAGAGTGTAGGCAGTAGTCAGGTCGGACCGTAACGGGAGAGACGTGCTTTGATTGCAGACATTCGCCAAATATGATAGCCCCGCCTGATGGCTCAGATATTGTCCTAGACTGCAAAAATGAATAAATAAAGATGCCGGAAGTATTACTGGATTGAGAAAATCACGGAAGGGATCGACGTTGATCTATTTATAGTCCCGATAATTCATCTAGGATTAAGGTCTGAAGCCGGCCCTATCTGTCATAGTCTCGCAACATAATTCACTCTTCTGGGTCGTTCAAACTGGTGTTGTGTAACTGAGTAGTCGCAAAACAGTCGAACGGCTAAATGTTTGGCCAACCGCCCATCCGTCCGTCCGTCCATCCATCCATCCATACATTTACCCATTCATCAACACGTCAATCCATCCTTCATCTACTGTCCTGGCATTCATCCATCTTTTATCCGTCCATCCATCATCCATCCATCCATCCATCTATCCATCCATTGATCCATCCATTCGATCCATCCATCCATCCGATCCATTCAGCTATATATCCATCCATCCATCCATCCATCCATCAGCCCACCCATCCTTATACCCTATCTCCCTCCCCCGGTCCATCCCGTCTTGTTTTCTACCTCTCCAAACCTCCAGCTACAACACAATATAGCCCTCCATGCCCAAACTGCCGTACGCCCGTCGCTCTTCAACGCCAATTAAAACTCCCTGGGCATGTTCACACTCTTTGAGGACACTGCACGAGTCCCCTGCGCCACAATAAAATTAGTCTGGGCTCTCGGGCCCCGGGAAGCAGAAACAACGAGACGTTGTCCGAGGGGAAATAATGACAGGACAAATGATCGACTACTGGAGCGACTTGAAGGGGCCAGGCGGTCATCACTGCCAACTCCGTGGCCGAAAAACAGTTTGCAATTGAATAATGAGTCCCATTTTCCTCGACAGACACTTTTTTCTCCCTCTCCATTTAATAGTACTGGTTTATTGTGGAAAGAAGCACTAGAATCCTCGTGGCAGAAATAGACAAACAGAAAATCGAAAAATGAGAGAGCAAGGATGATGAAGTGACCAAGAGGGATTGTCGTGAATGCTCAGCTAACAGAAGTACTCACTCGCGTAAAAGTTACGAGCAAGGAAAAAATATGGTAGCTTGTGTCCTGGAAAAGAACAGTTTCGTAAAAGAACGTTGAATAATGATATAGGCCCATTGCGAATGACGTCACAGAGTGTTTTTGTTTTGTTCTTCCGACACCCAAGATGGCCGGTGGATCAGCTGATAAGTGTAATTTCGAGATATGTCAAAGTGGTTAAAATGCCTGCTGGTTGCATTGCAGTTGACTGTTATGACGGGGGTGGAAAGGATGGATCGAAGCTGGTCAGATTCCCTACCATCCGTGTAAACAAGGGAAAGGAAGTGAAAGAATTGACCGAACATCTTCCATGTGCATATACACACGTGCCATTGTTTTTCTGTAGTGAATTACTTTTAGCTCGCGGCCGGTTGGTTCGCGACGCCTCAAGTGCTCGCAGTGCAAATCAGCTAACCTAACGAATCAAAATCAGTACTACAATCGCCATGGTGATGCGTCGGTCTTTACATCAAAGATGGTCGATATGCGCAATGGGCCTATAGCAGTGATCAGGAATGATAGCCGGGCATTCTTCAGAATTTAAGATAAGAAAAGATAAGAATCAATTTATTATCCCTTGAGAAAAATTCACGCTCACATAGCGTTTAAGAGCATACACGTGTAACGCATCCTTACATAAACATATTATAACTCAGTAACAGGCTAATTACAACTAATAACGTGGCCAAACATGGCAAAGGAATCTCAGTAAAATGTGGCACACGTCTAGCGATAATGTCTCTTTGAGGCGAATTACTGAGGAGAGCAAAAACGATCTTCTGTATGGGACCATCCAAATATTCATACACTCGGAACGGAGGGAGGGGAGGGGGGGGCAGGTTTTTGGATAGGGTACTCGCATTTTCTAAAAATGGTAATGGGGGGGGGGGGCTTTGGTTTATCTACATGTTGTTTTCCTGAAAAGTAAGTTGTTGAATTATCAAAAAACCGATTATTTCTAAGGAAACAGTCAACCTGTCTAAGCAAAATGTCCCTTGTGTATCTTTAAACCATCCATGTCCATACATGGACATTCACCATCTAATTGCCGTGCGGTCACACGAAGGGATGACCGTTGATAACTTCTAAAAGCTATGGATCTGAGACTGTTATCTCGTGTATTTGTTTTTTACTAACCAAAATCTATCATTTGGTGCCGCTGGCAATTTGCCCGCGTGAGTGGACCTCATCAGGTATGCCAGCTGATACGATCAGAGGGGGGAGTGTGGGGGTAAAGAAATTTTTCAAAATCGAATGCATGAACTCTATGGGTAGCCCCAATGTCCACACATGCCCAGTGTCCATTTCTATGTTGTTTTCTTGACCATTTTCGCTCGTTACGACAGTTCCAAAATAGATCCCTAATTTGACGTTATAATTGTGTTAATAGAGTTAATGGATGTCGGTACCCTGGGGTTATATACACCCCGGGGGGTCGGGACTACTCTCAGAGCTGACAGCATGAAATTCTGTCTTAATTGCTACTTTTGTATGTGATTCTCACGTCTTCAGCCTCAGGTACGGCGTTTGAGGAGGAAATATTCCTAGTTTTGGCAGTCCATGATAATAATTATTATTATGTAGGTACAAGGACACGCTGGTCAGGACTGGTGCCAGGAAATGTGTTAGACAAGAGATAGATAGAGAGGGGGAGAGACAGAAAGGGAGACCACGCTGAGCCAGGAGTTTTGAACATGGGGCTCGCCAAGATGTTTTCAAGGGAAACTTGGATGGGGGGGGGGGGGGTTGGGGATCCTGCACCGTACAAACCCCTACTCTTCTTCTTACTTTGCCTCCGTCTATGTGTATGTGTGTGTGCGTATTTCTTTCTCTCTCTCTCTCTATCTGACTGTCTCTCTTTCTTCTGTCTGTCTGTCTGTCTGTCTCAGTATCATGTCTGTTACTCTCTCGGTGCTCGTACATTTTGTGTGTGATGTTCGTGTAATTCAGGATATCGAGGAAAAGAGAGTGACAGAGAGAGAGAGAGAGAGAGAGAGAGAGAGAGAGAGAGAGAGAGAGAGAGAGAGAGAGAGAGAGAGAGAGAGAGAGAGAGAGAGTGACAGAGAGAGAGAGAGAGAGAGAGAGAGAGAGAGAGAGTGACAGAGAGAGAGAGAGAGAGAGAGAGAGAGAGAGAGAGAGAGAGAGTGACAGAGAGAGAGAGAGAGAGAGAGAGAGAGAGAGAGTGACAGAGAGAGAGAGAGAGAGAGAGAGAGAGAGAGAGAGAGAGAGAGAGAGAGAGAGAGCAAATTAATAGCGGTAATATGGAAAGAGTTGGGAGGTGGTTAAAGGTATATTTTTTTGCCGGACGCAAGGTGGAGGGGAAGGGGGGCGGGGCGGACAACAGTAATTTGATATCTTCAGATTTCACAGGAAAATAATGAAAATGATGATAAATTTGCCGACGTCGTAAACACGCCTGAAGCCAGACCGGAAAAACAATCCCAGAAAAGAACAAATCATTGTTGTCCAGCCAGTAAACAACACAATCGAACATTCTGAGGACAGGAGATGGAGACGTCTAAATTATTGCCGCGTCCCTGGGTCAGATTTACAGTGGTCATTGGCACAAGAAAGATATAGTTGTAAGCAACTTCCAACATGGTTTTTCCAAATCACAGTGAGAAACGTTTGATGCTTTGAGCAAAAATATTTTTTTAAATGGTGGTATTTTGTAACTTTAAAGGAGAGGTGATATTTTGATGTGCGCGGCACCAATAAGCGACTGCGCAGCCGCGCAGCTTAGAGGGAATATAATTATGGGTTGTCGGGACCTTGTAAATAATTATAATTTCAAGTTGTGCTGTGAGTTTGGGTCTGAATTTGAGTTTGGAGAAAGCACATCGACACGATAACGTCCACATTGTGCTAGTAAAAAAGCAAGACGATAGAATATACGAATGATAGGACAGGAAAAGACTCTAAACCAGTGTGCGCCCAGCTATTTAACAAATTGTCTACAGCTCTACTGCCCACCAAGAGCCTTACGATATTCTAATGATAAAACAACTTTGTGTGTTCCAGCTAAAAACTATAAATCATTTGGTGAACGTTCATTTACACACTTCGGCCCAGTTGTATGGAACAAACTTCCAAAAGCTGTTCGCGAATCATCTAATTTGGAGATTTTTTAACGTAAACTAAAACATCATCTATTCTCACAGTGTTTCCAATAGGTGGTAGAAAAAGAGAGAGTTCGTCGTGAATGACAGAGTCGGGGAGAGGGTGAGAGAGAGAGAGAGAGAGGGGGGGGGGGAAGGGGGAGAGAGAGTTTGAGAGAGGAAGAGAGGGTCATTGAGCATTGTTAATGGAAATGTGCCATACAAATGTAATGTATTATTATTATTATTATTATCAGAAGCGCCCACCAACGACCCACTTTTTGATGTGCAGTTATAGAGGTCATAAGCTCAAGAAAGATACAGTTGTGGGGACATTGTTTACAATCTGATTTCAAGTTTTGATATTATTAAGCCATTACAAAGGTTATTAGCTCAAGAAAGATATAGTAGTAGGGACATTGTTAATAGGATGTTGTTATAAGCACGTACGTCCCCCAGGTATTTGCGCTAGTGGCACGTATTTCAAAGCCTTTTGTGGCCCAGCTCCTCCGAAATACTCCTCACAACAGCCTTACTTAATTGTGGTAAATTATTGTTTCAGATTTTCTTTTTGTTTTTCTCCTGGTTATTGGATGGAAGGGCTGGGGGCAAGGTTAGGGGTTCGACAATATTTAGTGTTGAGGATAAGGACGGGGTTAGGGATACTACGCATACGTACGTACCCTTAGCGCAAAACGCTTGGGGTGCAAACGTACTTATAACAAAAACCATGTCTAAACACTGGCTAGGTTCCTGACTCAGGTTTACAGAGCTCATTAACTCAAGAGAGGCACAATAGTACGGACATTGTTAATGATCTGATTTCGAGTTCTGTTGTGGAAGTGAGTTACGACAGACAGAATGTAACAGGACAGGACACTTCAGAAGTGCCCACCAGCCACCCATGTTCTGGTGTGCAGTTACATAGATCATTAGCTCAAGAAAGTTACCGTAATACGGACATTGTTAATAATTTGATTTTAATTTTGATGTGAAGTTACACTAGAGATCATTAGCTCAAGAAAGATACAGTAGTGCGCACATTGTTAATCATCTGATTTCAAGTTCTAACGTGCAGTTTCTGGTGTTGTTTTTGACCCAGCCATATATATTTGTAAACATTATTGGTGACATCAGCGGCAACACAGCAATTATTCTTCTTCAGGAAAAACTTACTAGACAGCTTTCTCACCTTCAACACTCTTTAATGCTTTTTGTCTTAATGGCATCGTGGACTTAACCATTTATGGAGAAAGAGATGGGAGTAGGGGGTGGGATATCTGTATAGGTCTGTCTAGGTTTATATTATCTATATCAGCTATAAAGACAAACAGATAGAGAGACAGGCAAAGCAAGAAAGACAGAAGGAGGGGGAGGAGAGAAACGAAGAAAATGGGAGAGAGACACAGAGGAAGCGAAAGGGGAGGCTGAGAGAGAGAGAGAGAGAGAGAGAGAGAGAGAGAGGTCAGAGAGAAAGCAAGAAAGAGACTGAGAAAGAGAGAGAGTGGGGGTGGGGGTGGCGAGAGAAACAGTGAGAGAAAACGGAAGAGAGGGAAATGCAGAGAAAGCGAGAGGGTCGAGTGGGTGAATGAGAGAGAGAGAGAGAGAGAGAGAGACAGACTGACAGACAGACAGACAGACAGAGACAACTCACAGTCTATTGAATGTAGATTAAAATTTGAAAAAGGGCCATTGCCATCATTATCAATCAAACACCATCATTATCATCAAAATAGCGACGACCACAAAGCTATCAACATCAAAGCTCAAAATTATCTCTAACGCGGCCACAACCGCATCCAGGACGTATGGCAGTCCATATCCAAATAGCGACATGAAAATGA